>CM060370.1:190098420-191340044 GCA_030545235.1 Helianthus tuberosus
TTACTTGCTTTCAGAAAATACAAAAATAGTATCTTTTTCTGTTTAAAATTCTTAATGTACGGAAAACTGTTATTCTTGGAGGAATTGTTACTGATAGGGGGAGACGGTGTTAGAAAGTGAGTTCAAAATTTTAAAGGGTCTTGTGTGTTGGATAAAAGTTTTGCGTGTTGGTGATAAATTGAAAATGCCTAATCTGTAATACAATCTCTTGAAATATAATAATTTATTTAACTTTGTTGAAAAATTCTTATGGTTTCTCAAAATGTTTTGTTTTATAGTATACAGATTGAAGCAGTATGTTGCTGAGAAGTTGCTGTGAAGATGAGAGTTTGATTGGATGCATGGTAGAACCTCCTTTCTACATTGCAAACAAAGATGAAGAGTTTGAAGATTGCTTTACAAATGCTGAACTGGAGTTTACTCAAACGCTAAAGTTTTTGAAGATTTGGTGATTGGATGCATCAGCTTAGGGGGAGTCTGTTGCTGATAGAGCTATTGAAGCTGAAGCTATCCAAAGACCAAAGACAGTGCAAGCTTACATGAAGATTGCAAGAAGACTGAAGACAAAGTTATTTTATGAAGCTATTGTCAAGGGGGAGTTTGTTGGTGCATATTTGTGACAACAGCTTAGATTTGGTCTTTGGATATCTTGTAATTCGAGAAATGATAAACAGTTAGCGGGTTTAGCTTTGTATTAGTGAGATTATAGAGTTTGGGCTAAACAAAACCCACACTGGGTGATGGGGGACGAATTAGGCTTGTCCAATTCGCAGTCCATGAGGTTTAACCTTGGCCCAAGTAGCAAACCTTGTGTCATATAAACAAGGTTAGGCTTTAGGGTTTAGGTTAATCTGCGAAAATAGTGTGTGTGAGGAATTTCGTGAGAGTTCTAGGGCTTGGACGAAATTAGTGTTGGTTAGGGTTTGATTGATTGTAATTCTTGTAATCGATAATCAATAGAAACCTAGTTTGAAGGTGTCTTGCTGTTCCTACACGTTTTCTGCTTATTCTGATCAAGAGGATTCCGCACTCTTGATTGGAAAGACAATTCTGTGAAGATCCATACGACTCAAAGGGACCTATAGAGGATCCCGATTGTTGAGGAGAGGATCCTTGAGGCTGGAAGTGAGAGCCAAATGCCTGATTCATAGTTGTTGTTCCATAATGCCTTCCTGGTAATTCACCCAAGTATTGCATGTCCGGAGCTGCTAAGTGCTGGGAAGTTATGACTGGAGTGTCGAAGTTCAGCGACCTTGGCATCAAAGGAGAGTGATCCTCCACTGATTTCTTCTGTTTTTTGATATCACCAATCTCTTGGAGGATCCATTCATTGGTTTTATCCTGCTCTTGCATGCGATCCCTCATCTGCAAAATCAGATTAAAAAGATCATTAGTAGTAGGATTAGTGGAAACAGAAGAAGTTGGTGGTTTTTGGAAAATGGGGGTTTGTTTCTTCGCAGCATTCTCAGCATTCTTCTGGGATCCAGAAGGTGGTGGAGGCAAAGGAGGAACGCCTTGTGAAGAACTGAATGACGGCATAGAACTTGATGTATTCTTCATTGAGGAAGCCATCTGCTTGGTTGTAATGAACCGAAATGACCACAAAAGTATGAATTTTCTTAGGAATGAAGCACCAATTGCCCCACGGTGGGCGCCAAACTGTTTTGGTCAAAAATCAAGCAATGAAAATGCAACCAAACTTTCTGTTGTGAGGTATGATGCTTGAATCAATGAACAACACTAAGGATCACTTTGAAATGTAATGAACAAGTGACACAAAGATTTATACGAGGAAAAAGCCCTTGATCAATGAATGATCTCCGGCATAAAAAACCTCGGGTGATGGAAATTACCGATCACCAACTCAAATTAAACAAGAAATGTATTACAACTTCGGATGATAGCGAGCTAATTACAAGGATCACTATAGTGTTTTGTGTAAAAAAGTGTGTAATCGCAAAGTGAATTATCGAGAGCTGGTGAGAGCAGTTGCAAGAGTGTGTGTGTGTAGCCAAAAATAGCCAAGTGTTTTCTATTTAGCTCGCTACTCCTTTTAAAAATGGAAAATATCTAAGCTAACAAACATTCCGCAATTCATGCAAGTCCCCCACGAACTCCATAACGTCCATTTCTGCCATGCACGTGCGGAATAAAGATGGAATATGCTCCAGGAATATCGCCAAGACCAAGTCCAAGCTGGTACTCCTGCAAAACAACATCATATTTAAAGTAGACAATCGTTAGTATAAGGATCCTTAAGATGATCCATGATCCTGATCCTGCAATACTTCTGAGGATCACCATTTCAACCAGAAGTGAGGATCACTAAACACAACAGTAAATGAGGATCACTGATCATAAGAAAATCCTCCCCTAACAACGTGTATATGTTGATATTTAAGAGATATACAGTCAAGAAAATCAAGGGAAATGGTGATATATATTCGGATTAGACACCAAAAAAAACACTCAACAAATGGCTACAATTTAAGTAATGTGTTTAGTGACGGCATCAGATTCCTAATTGATGGAGAATGGTCTGGTGGTAAGAAAAGCTGCTTCAAGGAGGTTGTCAAGTGTTTTCGCTCGACGATTCCATTCTTGGGTGGTTGGTTTGCCCCTTGTTCCTGTAACTCGAATCCTAGCCCGGTATATCCCATTTTAATTTTACACCATTGTGAACGTTACTCCTTTTTTACTCTCAGATCGAGGTTCTCGGCATTGAAAAATCTTCGTAAACTAAATCACACGTGTATATGTTGATATTTAGGAGATATACAATCAAGAAAATTAAGGGCAATGGTGATATATATGCGGATTAGACACCAAAAAAAAAACACTCAACAAATGGCTACAATTTATGGAATGTGTTTATTGACGGCATCAGATTCCTAATTGATGGAGAAAAGTCTGGTGGTAAGAAAGGCTGCTTCTAGGAGGTTGTCAAGTGTTTTCGCTCGACGATTCCATTCTTGGGTGGTTGGTTTGGCCCTTGTTCCTGTAACTCGAATCCTAGCCCGGTATATCCCATTTTAATTTTACACCATTGTGAACCTTACTTCTTTTTTACTCTCTGATCGAGGTTCTCGGCATTGAAAAATCTTCCTAAAGTAAATCACACGTGTATATGTTGATATTTAAGAGATATACAGTCAAGAAAATCAAGGGCAATGGTGATGTATATGCGGATTAGACACCAAAAAAACACACTCAACAAATGGCTACAATTTAAGGAATGTGTTTAGTGAGGGCATCAGATTCCTAATTGATGGAGAAAGGTCTGGTGGTAAGAAAAGCTGCTTCTAGGAGGTTGTCAAGTGTTTTCGCTCGACGATTCTAATCATGGGTGGTTGGTTTGGCCCTTGTTCCTGTAACACAAATCCTAGCCCGGTATATCCCATTATAATTTTACATCATTGTGAACCTTACGCCTTTTTTACTCTCTAATCGAGGTTCTCGGCATTGAAAAATCTTCGTAAACTTAATCACACGTGTATATGTTGATATTTAAAATATATACAGTCAAGAAAATCAAGGGCAATGGTGATATATATGCGGATTAGACACCAAAAAAAAAAACACTCAACAAATGGCTACAATTTAAGGAATGTGTTTAGTGACGGCATCAGATTCCTAATTGATGGAGAAAGGTTTGGCGGCAAGAAAAGCTGCTTCTAGGAGGTTGTCAAGTGTTTTCGCTCGACGATTCCATTCTTGGGTGGTTGGTTTTGCCCTTGTTCCTGTAACTCGAATCCTAGCCCGGTATATCCCATTTTAATTTTACACCATTGTGAACCTTACGCCTTTTTTACTCTCTGATCGAGGTTCTCGGCATTGAAAAATCTTCGTAAACTAAATCACACTTGTATATGTTGATATTTAAGAGATATACAGTAAAGAAAATCAAGGGAAATGGTGATATATATGCGGATTAGACACCAAAAAAAAAACACTCAACAAATGGCTACAATTTAAGGAATGTGTTTTGTGACGGCATCAGATTCCTATTTGATGGTGAAAAGTCTGGTGGTAAGAAAAGCTGCTTCTAGGAGGTTGTCAAGTGTTTTCGCTCGACGATTCCTTTCTTGGGTGGTTGGTTTGGCCCTTGTTCCTGTAACTCGAATCCTAGCCCGGTATATCCCATTTTAATTTTACACCATTGTGAACCTTATGCCTTTTTTACTCTCTGATCGAGGTTCTCGGCATTGAAAAATCTTCGTAAACTAAATCACACGTGTATATATTGACATTTAAGAGATATACAGTCAAGAAAATCAAGGGCAATGGTGATATACATGTGGATTAGACACCAAACAAAAACACTCAACAAATGGCTACAATTTAAGGAATGTGTTTATTGACGGCATCAGATTCCTAATTGATGGAGAAAAGTCTGGTGGTAAGAAAGGCTGCTTCTAGGAGGTTGTCAAGTGTTTTCGCTCGACGATTCCATTCATGGGTGGTTGGTTTGGCCCTTGTTCTTGTAACTCGAATCCTAGCCCGGTATATCCCATTTTAATTTTACACCATTGTGAACCTTACTCCTTTTTTACTCTCTGATCGAGGTTCTCGGCATTGAAAAATCTTCGTAAACTAAATCACACGTGTATATGTTGATATTTAAGAGATATACAGTCAAGAAAATCAAGGGCAATGGTCATATATATGCGGATTAGACACCAAAAAAAACACACTCAACAAATGGCTACAATTTAAGGAATGTGTTTAGTGACGGCATCAGATTCCTAATTGATGGAGAAAGGTCTGGTGGTAAGAAAAGCTACTTCTAGGAGGTTGTCAAGTGTTTTCGCTCGACGATTCCATTCATGGGTGGTTGGTTTGGCCCTTGTTCCTGTAACTCGAATCCTAGCCCGGTATATCCCATTTTAATTTTACACCATTGTGAACCTTACGCCTTTTTTACTCTCTGATCGAGGTTCTCGGCATTGAAAAATCTTCGTAAACTAAATCACACGTGTATATGTTGATATTTAAGATATATACAGTCAAGAAAATTAAGGCCAATGGTGATATATATGCGGATTAGACACAAAAAAAAACACTCAACAAATGGCTACAATTTAAGGAATGTGTTTAGTGACGGCATCAGATTCCTAATTGATGGAGAAAGGTCTGGCGGCAAGAAAAGCTTCTTCTAGGAGGTTGTCAAGTGTTTTCGCTCGACGATTCCATTCTTGGGTGGTTGGTTTTGCCCTTGTTCCTGTAACTCGAATCCTAGCCCGGTATATCCCATTTTAATTTTACACCGTTGTGAACCTTACGCCTTTTTTACTCTCTGATCGAGGTTCTCGGCATTGAAAAATCTTCGTAAACTAAATCACACGTGTATATATTGACATTTAAGAGATATACAGTCAAGAAAATCAAGGGCAATGGTGATATATATGTGGATTAGACACCAAACAAAAACACTCAACAAATGGCTACAATTTAAAGAATGTGTTTAGTGACGGCAACAGATTCCTAATTGATGGAGAAAGGTCTGGTGGTAAGAAAAGCTGCTTCTAGGAGGTTGTCAAGTGTTTTCGCTCGACGATTCCATTCTTGGGTGGTTGGTTTGGCCCTTGTTTCTGTAACTCGAATCCTAGCCCGGTATATCACATTTTAAATTTACACCATTGTGAACCTTACGCCTTTTTTACTCTCTGATCGAGGTTCTCGGCATTGAAAAATCTTCGTAAACTAAATCACACGTGTATATGTTGACATTTAAAAGATATACAGTCAAGAAAATCAAGGGCAATGGTGATATATAAGCGGATTAAACACCAAAAAAAACACTCAACAAATGGCTACAATTTAAGGAATGTGTTTAGTGACGGCATCAGATTCCTAATTGACGGAGAAAGGTCTGGTGGTATGAAAAGCTGCTTCTAGGAGGTTGTCAAGTGTTTTCGTTCGACAATTCCATTCTTGGGTGGTTGGTTTGGCCCTTGTTCCTGTAACTCGAATCCTAGCCCGGTATATCCCAATTTAATCTTACACCATTGTGAACCTTACGCCTTTTTTACTCTCTGATCGAGGTTCTCGGCATTGAAAAATCTTCGTAAACTAAATCACACGTGTATATGTTGACATTTAAGAGATATACAGTCAAGAAAATCAAGGGCAATGGTGATATATATGCGGATTAGACTCTCAAAAAAAAAAACACTCAACAAATATGGCTACTATTTAAGGAATGTGTTTAGTGACGGCATCAGATTCCTAATTGAAGGAGAAAGGTCTGGTGGCAAGAAAAGCTGCTTCTAGGAGGTTGTCAAGTGTTTTCGCTCGACGATTCCATTCTTGGGTGGTTGGTTTGGCCCTTATTCCTGTAACTCGAATCCTAGCCCGGTATATCCCATTTTAATCTTACACCATTGTGAACCTTACGCCTTTTTTACTCTCTGATCGAGGTTCTCGGCATTGAAAAATCTTCGTAAACAAAATCACACGTGTATATGTTGACATTTAAGAGATATACAGTCAAGAAAATCAAGGGCAATGATGATATATATGCGGATAAGACACAAAAAAAAAAAAACACTCAACAAATGGCTACAATTTAAGAAATGTGTTTAGTGATGGCATCAGATTCCTAATAGATAGAGAAAGGTCTAGTGGCAAGAAAAGCTGCTTCTAGGAGGTTGTTAAGTGTTTTCGCTCGACGATTCCATTCTTGGGTGGTTGGTTTGGCACTTGTTCCTCTAACTCGAATCCTAGCCCGGTATATCCCATTTTAATTTTACACAATTGTGAACCTTACGCCTTTTCAACTCTCTGATCGAGGTTCTCTGCATTGAAAAATCTTCTTAAACTAAATCACACGTGTATATGTTGACATTTAAGAGATCTACAATCAAGAAAATCAAGGGCAATGGTGATATATATGCGGATTAGACACCAAAAAAAAAACACTCAACAAATGGCTACAATTTAAGAAATGTGTTTAATGATGCCATCAGATTCCTAATTGATGGAGAAAGGTCTGGTGGCAAGAAAAGCTGCTTCTAGGATGTTGTCAAGTCTTTTCACTCGACGATTCCATTCTTGGGTGGTTGGTTTGGCCCTTGTTCCTGTAACTCGAATCCTAGCCCGGTATATCCCATTTTAATTTTACACCATTGTGAACCTTACGCCTTTTTTACTCTCTGATCGAGGTTCTCGGCATTGAAAAATCTTCGTAAACTAAATCATACGTGTATATGTTGACATTTAAGAGATATACAGTCAAGAAAATCAAGGGCAATGGTGATATATTTGCGGATTAGACACAAAAAAAACACTCAACAAATAGCTACAATTTAAGGAATGTCTTTAGTGACGGCATCAGATTCCTAATTGATGGAGAAAGGTCTGGTGGCAAGAAAAGCTGTTTCTAGGAGGTTGTCAAGTGTTTTCGCTGGACGATTCCATTCTTGGGTGGTTGGTTTGGCCCTTGTTCCTGTAACTCGAATCCTAGCCCGGTATATCCCATTTTAATTTTACACCATTGTGAACCTTACTCCTTTTTTACTCTCTGATCGAGGTTCTCGGCATTGAAAAATCTTCGTAAACTAAATCACACGTGTATATGTTGATATTTAAGAGATATACAATCAAGAAAATCAAGGGCATTGTTGATATATATGCGGATTAGACACCAAAAAAAAAAATCACTCAACAAATGGCTACAATTTAAGGAATGTGTTTAGTGATGGCATCAGATTCCTAATTGATGGAGAAAGGTCTGGTGGCAAGAAAAGCCGCTTCTAGGAGGTTGTCAAGTCTTTTCGCTCGACGATTCCATTCTTGGGTGGTTGGTTTGGCCCTTGTTCCTGTAACTCGAATCCTAGCCCGGTATATCCCATTTTAATTTTACACCATTGTGAACCTTACGCCTTTTTTACTCTCTGATCGAGGTTCTCGGCATTGAAAAATCTTCGTAAACTAAATCACACGTGTATATGTTGACATTTAAGAGATATACAGTGAAGAAAATCAAGGGCAATGGTGATATATATGCGGATTAGACACCAAAAAAAAAATCACTCAACAAATGGCTACAATTTTAGTAATGTGTTTAGTGACGGCATCAGATTCCTAATTGATGTAGAAAGGACTGGTGGTAAGAAAAGCTGCTTCTAGGAGGTTGTTAAGTGTTTTCGCTCGACGATTCCATTCTTGAGTGGTTGGTTTGCCCCTTGTTCCTGTAACTCGAATCCTAGCCCGGTATATCCCATTTTAATTTTACACCATTGTGAACGTTACTCCTTTTTTACTCTCTGATCGAGGTTCTCGGTATTGAAAAATCTTCGTAAACTAAATCACACGTGTATATGTTGATATTTAGGAGATATACAGTCAAGAAAATCAAGGGCAATGATGATATATATGAGGATTAGACTCCAAAAAAAAAAAACACTCAATAAATGGCTACAATTTATGGAATGTGTTTATTGACGGCAACAGATTCCTAATTGATGGAGAAAAGTCTGGTGGTAAGAAAAGCTGCTTCTAGGAGGTTGTCAAGTGTTTTCGCTCGACGATTCCATTCTTGGGTGGTTGGTTTGGCCCTTGTTCCTGTAACTCGAACCCTAGCCCGGTATATCCCATTTTAATTTTACACCATTGTGAACCTTACGCCTTTTTTACTCTCTGATCGAGGTTCTCGGCATTGAAAAATCTTCGTAAACTAAATCATACGTGTATATGTTGACATTTAAGAGATATACAGTCAAGAAAATCAAGGGCAATGGTGATATATTTGCGGATTAGACACAAAAAAAACACTCAACAAATTGCTACAATTTAAGGAATGTCTTTAGTGACGGCATCAGATTCCTAATTGATGGAGAAAGGTCTGGTGGCAAGAAAAGCTGTTTCTAGGAGGTTGTCAAGTGTTTTCGCTGGACGATTCCATTCTTGGGTGGTTGGTTTGGCCCTTGTTCCTGTAACTCGAATCCTAAACCCGGTATATCCCATTTTAATTTTACACCATTGTGAACCTTAGTCCTTTTTTACTCTCTGATCGAGGTTCTCGGCATTGAAAAATCTTCGTAAACTAAATCACACGTGTATATGTTGATATTTAAGAGATATACAATCAAGAAAATCAAGGGCATTGTTGATATATATGCGGATTAGACACCAAAAAAAAAATCACTCAACAAATGGCTACAATTTAAGGAATGTGTTTAGTGATGGCATCAGATTCCTAATTGATGGAGAAAGGTCTGGTGGCAAGAAAAGCTGCTTCTAGGAGGTTGTCAAGTCTTTTCGCTCGACGATTCCATTCTTGGGTGGTTGGTTTGGCCCTTGTTCCTGTAACTCGAATCCTAGCCCGGTATATCCCATTTTAATTTTACACCATTGTGAACCTTACGCCTTTTTTACTCTCTGGTCGAGGTTCTCGGCATTGAAAAATCTTCGTAAACTAAATCACACGTGTATATGTTGACATTTAAGAGATATACAGTGAAGAAAATCAAGGGCAATGGTGATATATATGCGGATTAGACACCAAAAAAAAATCACTCAACAAATGGCTACAATTTAAGTAATGTGTTTAGTGACGGCATCAGATTCCTAATTGATGTAGAAAGGACTGGTGGTAAGAAAAGCTGCTTCTAGGAGGTTGTTAAGTGTTTTCGCTCGACGATTCCATTCTTGAGTGGTTGGTTTGCCCCTTGTTCCTGTAACTCGAATCCTAGCCCGGTATATCCCATTTTAATTTTACACCATTGTGAACGTTACTCCTTTTTTACTCTCTGATCGAGGTTCTCGGTATTGAAAAATCTTCGTAAACTAAATCACACGTGTATATGTTGATATTTAGGAGATATACAGTCAAGAAAATCAAGGGCAATGATGATATATATGAGGATTAGACTCCAAAAAAAAAACACTCAATAAATGGCTACAATTTATGGAATGTGTTTATTGACGGCAACAGATTCCTAATTGATGGAGAAAAGTCTGGTGGTAAGAAAAGCTGCTTCTAGGAGGTTGTCAAGTGTTTTCGCTCGACGATTCCATTCTTGGGTGGTTGGTTTGGCCCTTGTTCCTGTAACTCGAACCCTAGCCCGGTATATCCCATTTTAATTTTACACCATTGTGAACCTTACGCCTTTTTTACTCTCTGATCGAGGTTCTCGGCATTGAAAAATCTTCGTAAACTAAATCATACGTGTATATGTTGACATTTAAGAGATATACAGTCAAGAAAATCAAGGGCAATGGTGATATATTTGCGGATTAGACACAAAAAAAACACTCAACAAATTGCTACAATTTAAGGAATGTCTTTAGTGACGGCATCAGATTCCTAATTGATGGAGAAAGGTCTGGTGGCAAGAAAAGCTGTTTCTAGGAGGTTGTCAAGTGTTTTCGCTGGACGATTCCATTCTTGGGTGGTTGGTTTGGCCCTTGTTCCTGTAACTCGAATCCTAAACCCGGTATATCCCATTTTAATTTTACACCATTGTGAACCTTAGTCCTTTTTTACTCTCTGATCGAGGTTCTCGGCATTGAAAAATCTTCGTAAACTAAATCACACGTGTATATGTTGATATTTAAGAGATATACAATCAAGAAAATCAAGGGCATTGTTGATATATATGCGGATTAGACACCAAAAAAAAAATCACTCAACAAATGGCTACAATTTAAGGAATGTGTTTAGTGATGGCATCAGATTCCTAATTGATGGAGAAAGGTCTGGTGGCAAGAAAAGCTGCTTCTAGGAGGTTGTCAAGTCTTTTCGCTCGACGATTCCATTCTTGGGTGGTTGGTTTGGCCCTTGTTCCTGTAACTCGAATCCTAGCCCGGTATATCCCATTTTAATTTTACACCATTGTGAACCTTACGCCTTTTTTACTCTCTGATCGAGGTTCTCGGCATTGAAAAATCTTCGTAAACTAAATCACACGTGTATATGTTGACATTTAAGAGATATACAGTGAAGAAAATCAAGGGCAATGGTGATATATATGCGGATTAGACACCAAAAAAAAATCACTCAACAAATGGCTACAATTTAAGTAATGTGTTTAGTGACGACATCAGATTCCTAATTGATGTAGAAAGGACTGGTGGTAAGAAAAGCTGCTTCTAGGAGGTTGTTAAGTGTTTTCGCTCGACGATTCCATTCTTGAGTGGTTGGTTTGCCCCTTGTTCCTGTAACTCGAATCCTAGCCCGGTATATCCCATTTTAATTTTACACCATTGTGAACGTTACTCCTTTTTTACTCTCTGATCGAGGTTCTCGGTATTGAAAAATCTTCGTAAACTAAATCACACGTGTATATGTTGATATTTAGGAGATATACAGTCAAGAAAATCAAGGGCAATGATGATATATATGAGGATTAGACTCAAAAAAAAAAAAACACTCAATAAATGGCTACAATTTATGGAATGTGTTTATTGACGGCAACAGATTCCTAATTGATGGAGAAAAGTCTGGTGGTAAGAAAAGCTGCTTCTAGGAGGTTGTCAGGTGTTTTCGCTCGACGATTCCATTCTTCGGTGGTTGGTTTGGCCCTTGTTCCTGTAACTCGAACCCTAGCCCGGTATATCCCATTTTAATTTTACACCATTGTGAACCTTACTCCTTTTTTACTCTCTGATCGAGGTTCTCGGCATTGAAAAATCTTCGTAAACTAAATCACACGTGTATATGTTGATATTTAAGAAATATACAGTCAAGAAAATCAAGGGCAATGGTGATATATATGCGGATTAGACACCAAAAAAAAACACACTCAACAAATGGCTACAATTTAAGGAATGTGTTTAGTGACGGCATCAGATTCCTAATTGATGGAGAAAGGTCTGGTGGTAAGAAAAGCTGCTTCTAGGAGGTTGTCAAGTGTTTTCGCTCGACGATTCCATTCTTGGGTGGTTGGTTTGGCCCTTGTTCATGTAACTCGAATCCTAGCCCGGTATATCCCATTTTAATTTTACACCATTGTGAACCTTACGCATTTTTTACTCTCGAATCGAGGTTCTCGTCATTGAAAAATCTTCGTCAACTAAATCACACGTGTATATGTTGATATTTAAGATATATACAGTCAAGAAAATCAAGGGCAATGGTGATATATATGCGGATTAGACACCAAAAAAAAACACTCAATAAATGGCTACAATTTAAGGAATGTGTTTAGTGACGGCATCAGATTCCTAATTGTTGGAGAAAGGTCAGGTGGCAAGAAAAGCTGCTTCTAGGAGGTTGTCAATGTTTTCGCTCGACGATTCCATTCTTGGGTGGTTGGTTTGGCCCTTGTTCCTGTAACTCAAATCCTAGCCCGGTATATCCTATTTTAATTTTACACCATTTTGAAACTTACGCCTTTTTTACTCTCTGATCGAGGTTCTCGGCATTGAAAAATCTTCCTAAACTTAATCACACTTGTATATGTTGATATTTAAGAGATATACAATCAAGAAAATCAAGGGCAATGGTGATATATATGCGGATTAGACACCAAAAAAAAAAACACTCAACAAATGGCAACAATTTAAGGATTGTGTTTAGTGACGGCATCAGATTCCCAATTGATGGAGAAAGGTCTGGTGGTAAGAAAAGCTGCTTCTAGGAGGTTGTCAAGTGTTTTCGCTGGACGATTCCATTCTTGGGTGGTTGGTTTGGCCCTTGTTCCTATAACTCGAATCCTAGCCCGGTATATCCCATTTTAATTTTACACAATTGTGAACCTTACTCCTTTTTTACTCTCTGATCGAGGTTCTCGGCATTGAAAAATCTTCGTAAAATAAATCACACGTGTATATGTTGATATTTAAGAGATATACAGTCAAGAAAATCAAGGGCAATGGTGATATATATGCGGATTAGACACCAAAAAAAACACACTCAACAAATGGCTACAATTTAAGGAATGTGTTTAGTTACGGCATCAAATTCCTAATTGATGGAGAAAGGTCTGGTGGTAAGAAAATCTGCTTCTAGGAGGTTGTCAAGTGTTTTCGCTCGACGATTCCATTCTTGGGTGGTTGGTTTGGCCCTTGTTCCTGTAACTCGAATCCTAGCCCGGTATATCCCATTTTAATTTTACACCATTGTGAACCTTACGCCTTTTTTACTCTCTGATCGAGGTTCTCAGCATTGAAAATTCTTCGTAAACTAAATCACACGTGTATATGTTGATATTTAAGATATATACAGTCAATAAAATCAAGGGCAATGGTGATATATATGCGGATTAGACACCAAAAAAAACACTTAACAAATTGCTATAATTTAAGGAATGTGTTTAGTGACGGCATCAGATTCCTAATTGATGGAGAAAGGTCTGGTGGCAAGAAAAGCTGCTTCTAGGAGGTTGTCAAGTGTTTTCGCTCGATGATTCCATTCTTGGGTGGTTGGTTTGGCCCTTGTTCCTGTAACTCGAATCCTAGCCCGGTATATCCCATTTTAATTTTACACCATTGTGAACCTTACGCCTTTTTTACTCTCTGATCGAGGTTCTCGGCATTGAAAAATCTTCGTAAACTAAATCACCCTTGTATATGTTGATATTTAAGAGATATACAGTCAAGAAAATCAAGGGCAATGGTGATATATATGCGGATTAGACACCAAAAAAAACAATCAACAAATGGCTTCAATTTAAGGAATGTGTTTAGTGACGGCATCAGATTCCTAATTAATGGAGAAAGGTCTGGTGGTAAGAAAAGCTGCTTCTAGGAGGTTGTCAAGTGTTTTCACTCGACTATTCCATTCTTGGGTGGTTGGTTTGGCCCTTGTTCCTGTAAATCAAATCCTAGCCCGGTATATCCCATTTTAATTTTACACCATTGTGAACCTTACGCCTTTTTTACTCTCAGATCGAGGTTCTCAGGATTGAAAAATCTTCGTAAACTAAATCACACGTGTATATGTTGACATTTAAGAGATATACAGTCAAGAAAATCAAGGGCAATGGTGATATATATGCGGATTAGACACAAAAAAAAAAACACCCAACAAATGGCTACAATTTAAAGAATGTGTTTAGTGACGGCATCAGATTCCTAATTGATGGAGAAAGGTATGGTGGTAAGAAAAGCTGCTTCTAGGAGGTTGTTAAGTGTTTTCGCTTGACGATTCCATTCTTGGGTGGTTGGTTTGGCCCTTGTTCCTGTAACTCGAATCCTAGCCCGGTATATCCCATTTTAATTTTACACCATTGTGAACCTTACGCCTTTTTTACTCTCTGATCGAGGTTCTCTGCAATGAAAAATCTTCGTAAACTAAATCACACGTGTATATGTTGATATTTAAGAGATATACAGTCAAGAAAATCAAGGCCAATGGTGATATATATGCGGATTAGACACCAAAAAAACACTCAACAAATGGCTACAATTTAAGGAATGTGATTAGTGAGGGCATCAGATTGCTAATTGATGGAGAAAGGTCTGGTGGCAAGAAAAGCTGCTTCTAGGAGGTTGTCAAGTGTTTTTGCTCGAACGATTCCATTCTTGGGTGGTTGGTTTGGCCCTTGTTCCTATAACTCGAATCCTAGCCCGGTATATCCCATTTTAATTTTACACCATTGTGAACCTTACGCCTTTTTTACTCTCTGATAGAGGTTCTCGGCATTGAAAAATCTTGGTAAACTAAATCACACGTGTATGTGTTGACATTTAAGGGATATACAGTCAAGAAAATCAAGGGTAATTGTGATATATATATGCGGATTAGACACCAAAAAAAAACACTCAACAAATGGCTATAATTTATGGAATGTGTTTAGTGATGGCATCAGATTCCTAATTGATGGAGAAAGGATCTTGGGGTAAGAAAAGCAGCTTCTAGGAGGTTGTCAAGTGTTTTCGCTCGACGATTCCATTCTTGGGGGGTTGGTTTAGCCCTTGTTCCTGTAATTCGAATCCTAGCCCGGTATATCCCATTTTAATTTTACACCATTGTGAACCTTACGCCTTTTTTACTCTCTGACCGAGGTTCTCGGCATTGAAAAATCTTCGTAAACTAAATCACACGTGTATATGTTGATATTTAAGAGATATACAGTCATGAAAATCAAGGGCAATGGTGATATATATGCGGATTAGACACAAAAAAAAAAAAACACTCAACAAATGGCTACAATTTAAGGAATGTGTTTAGTGACGGCATCCGATTCCTAATTGATGGAGAAAGGTCTGGTGTTAAGAAAAGCTGCTTCTAGGAGGTTGTCAAGTGTTTTCGCTCGACGATTCCATTCTTGGGTGGTTGGTTTGGCCCTTGTTCCTGTAACTCGAATCCTAGCCCGGTATATCCCGTTTTAATTTTACACCATTATGAACCTTACGCCTTTTTTACTCTCTGATCGAGGTTCTCGGTATTGAAATATCTTCATAAACTAAATCACACGTGTATATGTTGATATTTAAGAGATATACAGTCAATAAAATCAAGGGCAATGGTGATATATATGCGGATTAGACACCACAAAAAACACTCAACATATGGTCACAATTTAAGGAATGTGTTTAGTAACGGCATCAGATTCCTAATGGATGGAGAAAGGTCTGGTGGCAAGAAAAGCTGCTTCTTGGAAGTTGTCAAGTATTTTCGCTCGACAATTCCATTCTTGGGTGGTTGGTTTGGCCCTTGTTCCTGTAACTCGAATCCTAGCCCGGTATATCCCATTTTAATTTTACACCATTGTGAACCTTACGCCTTTTTTACTCTCTGATAGAGGTTCTCGGCATTGAAAAATCATCGTAAACTAAATCACACGTGTATATGTTGACATTGAAGAGATATACAGTCAAGAAAATCAAGGGCAATGGTGATATATATGCGGCTTAGACACCAAAAAAACCCTCAACAAATGGCTACAATTTAAGGAATGTGTTTAGTGACGGCATCAGATTCCTAATTGAAGGAGAAAGGTCTGGTGGTAAGAAAAGCTGCTTGTAGGAGGTTGTCAAGTGTTTTTGCTCGACGGTTCCATTCTTGGGTGGTTGGTTTGGCCCTTGTTCCTGTAACTCGAATCCTAGCCCGGTATATCCCATTTTAATCTTACTCCATTGTGAACCTTACGCCTTTTTTATTCTCTGATCGAGGTTCTCAGCATTGAAAAGTCTTTGTAAACTAAATCACACGTGTATATGTTGACATTTAAGAGATATACAATCAAGAAAATCAAGGGCAATGGTGATATATATGCGGATTAGACACAAAAAAAAAATCACTCAAAAAATGGCTACAATTTAAGGATTGTGTTTAGTGACGGCATCAGATTCCTAATTGATGGAGAAAGGTCTGGTGGAAAGAAATTTTCGCTCGATGATTCCATTCTGGGGTGGTTGGTTTGGCCCTTGTTCCTGTAACTCGATTCCTATCCCGGTATATCCCATTTTAATTTTACACCATTGTGAACCTTACGCCTTTTTTACTCTCGGATCGCGGTTCTCGGCATTGAAAAATCTTCGTCAACTAAATCACACGTGTATATGTTGATATTTAAGAGATATACAGTTAAGAAAATCAAGGGCAATTGTGATATATATGCGGATTAGACACAAAAAAAAAACACTCAACAAATGGCTACAATTTAAGGAATGTGTTTAGTGACGACATCAGATTCCTAATTGATGGAGAAAGGTCTGGTGGTAAGAAAAGCTGCTTCTAGGAGGTTGTCAAGTGTTTTCGCTCGACGATTCCATTCTTGGGTGGTTGGTTTGGCTCTTGTTCCTGTAACTCGAATCCTAACCCGGTATATTCCATTTTAATTTTACACCATTGTGAACCTAACGCCTTTTTTACTCTCTGATCAAGGTTCTCGGCATTGAAAAATCTTCGTAAACTAAATCAAACGTGTATATGTTGATATTTAAAAGATATACAGTCAAGAAAATCAAGGTAAATGGTGATATATATGCAGATTAAGCACACCACAAAAAACACTCAACAAATGGCTACAATTTAAGGAATGTGTTTAGTGACGACATCGGATTCCTAATTGATGGAGAAAGGTCTGGTGGCAAGAAAAGCTGCTTGTAGGAGGTGGTCAAGTGTTTTCGCTCGACAATTCCATTCTTGGGTGGTTGGTTTGGCCCTGGTTCCTGTAACTCGAATCCTAGCCCGGTATATCCCGTTTTAATTTTACACCATTGTGAACCTTACGCCTTTTTTACTCTCTGATCGAGGTTCTCGGCATTGAAAAATCTTCGTAAACTAAATCACACGTGTATATGTTGACATTTAAGAGATATACAGTCAAGAAAATCAAGGGCAATGGTGATATATATGCGGATTAGACACAAAAAAAAATCACTCAAAAAATGGCTACAATTTAAGGATTGTGTTTAGTGACGTCATCAGATTCCTAATTGATGGAGAAAGGTCTGGTGACAAGAAATTTTCGCTCGATGATACCATTCTGGGGTGGTTGGTTTGGCCCTTGTTCCTGTAACTCGAATCCTATCCCGGTATATCCCATTTTAAATTTACACCATTGTGAACCTTACGCCTTTTTTACTCTCGGATCGCGGTTCTCGGCATTGAAAAATCATCGTAAACTAAATCACACGTGTATATGTTGATATTTAAGAGATATACAGTTAAGAAAATCAAGGGAAATTGTGATATATATATGCGGATTAGACACCAAAAAAAAACACTCAACAAATGGCTACAATTTAAGGAATGTGTTTAGTGACGGCATCAGATTCCTAATTGATGGAGAAAGGTCTGGTGGTAAGAAAAGCTGCTTCTAGGAGGTTGTCAATTGTTTTCGCTCGACGATTCCATTCTTGGGTGGTTGGTTTGGCCCTTGTTCCTGTAACTCGAATCCTAGCCCGGTATATCCCGTTTTAATTTTACACCATTATGAACCTTACGCCTTTTTTACTCTCTGATCGAGGTTCTCGGTATTGAAAAATCTTCATAAACTAAATCACACGTGTATATGTTGATATTTAAGAGATATACACCCAAGAAAATCAAGGGAAATGGTGATATATATGCGGATTAAGCACCAAAAAAAAAACACTCAACAAATGGCTACAATTTAAGGAATGTGTTTAGTGACGGCATCAGATTCCTAATTGATGGAGAAAGGTCTGGTGGCAAGAAAAGCTGTTTCTAGGTGGTTGTCAAGTGTTTTCCCTCGACGATTCCATTCTTGGGTGGTTGGTTTGGCCCTTGTTCCTGTAACTCGAATCCTAGCCCGGTATATCCCGTTTTAATTTTACACCATTATGAACCTTACGCCTTTTTTACTCTCTGATCGAGGTTCTCGGCATTGAAAAATCTTCGTAAACTAAATCACACGTGTATATGTTGACATTTAAGAGATATACAGTCAAGAAAATCAAGGGCAATGGTGATATATATGCGGATTAGACACAAAAAAAAATCACTCAAAAAATGGCTACAATTTAAGGATTGTGTTTAGTGACGGCATCAGATTCCTAATTGATGGAGAAAGGTCTGGTGGCAAGTAATTTTCGCTCGATGATACCATTCTGGGGTGGTTGGTTTGGCCCTTGTTCCTGTAACTCGAATCCTATCCCGGTATATCCCATTTTAAATTTACACCATTGTGAACCTTACGCCTTTTTTACTCTCGGATCGCGGTTCTCGGCATTGAAAAATCATCGTAAACTAAATCACACGTGTATATGTTGATATTTAAAAGATATACAGTTAAGAAAATCAAGGGAAATTGTGATATATATATGCGGATTAGACACCAAAAAAAAAACACTCAACAAATGGCTACAATTTAAGGAATGTGTTTAGTGACGACATCGGATTCCTAATTGATGGAGAAAGGTCTGGTGGCAAGAAAAGCTGCTTGTAGGAGGTGGTCAAGTGTTTTCGCTCGACAATTCCATTCTTGGGTGGTTGGTTTGGCCCTGGTTCCTGTAACTCGAATCCTAGCCCGGTATATCCCGTTTTAATTTTACACCATTGTGAACCTTACGCCTTTTTTACTCTCTGATCGAGGTTCTCGGCATTGAAAAATCTTCGTAAACTAAATCACACGTGTATATGTTGACATTTAAGAGATATACAGTCAAGAAAATCAAGGGCAATGGTGATATATATGCGGATTAGACACAAAAAAAAATCACTCAAAAAATGGCTACAATTTAAGGATTGTGTTTAGTGACGTCATCAGATTCCTAATTGATGGAGAAAGGTCTGGTGACAAGAAATTTTCGCTCGATGATACCATTCTGGGGTGGTTGGTTTGGCCCTTGTTCCTGTAACTCGAATCCTATCCCGGTATATCCCATTTTAAATTTACACCATTGTGAACCTTACGCCTTTTTTACTCTCGGATCGCGGTTCTCGGCATTGAAAAATCATCGTAAACTAAATCACACGTGTATATGTTGATATTTAAGAGATATACAGTTAAGAAAATCAAGGGAAATTGTGATATATATATGCGGATTAGACACCAAAAAAAAACACTCAACAAATGGCTACAATTTAAGGAATGTGTTTAGTGACGGCATCAGATTCCTAATTGATGGAGAAAGGTCTGGTGGTAAGAAAAGCTGCTTCTAGGAGGTTGTCAATTGTTTTCGCTCGACGATTCCATTCTTGGGTGGTTGGTTTGGCCCTTGTTCCTGTAACTCGAATCCTAGCCCGGTATATCCCGTTTTAATTTTACACCATTATGAACCTTACGCCTTTTTTACTCTCTGATCGAGGTTCTCGGTATTGAAAAATCTTCATAAACTAAATCACACGTGTATATGTTGATATTTAAGAGATATACACCCAAGAAAATCAAGGGAAATGGTGATATATATGCGGATTAAGCACCAAAAAAAAAACACTCAACAAATGGCTACAATTTAAGGAATGTGTTTAGTGACGGCATCAGATTCCTAATTGATGGAGAAAGGTCTGGTGGCAAGAAAAGCTGTTTCTAGGAGGTTGTCAAGTGTTTTCACTCGACGATTCCATTCTTGGGTTGTTGGTTTGGCCCTTGTTCCTGTAACTCGAATCCTAGCCCGGTATATCCCGTTTTAATTTTACACCATTATGAACCTTACGCCTTTTTTACTCTCTGATCGAGGTTCTCGGTATTGAAATATCTTCATAAACTATATCACACGTGTATATGTTGATATTTAAGAGATATACAGTCTAGAAAATCAAGGGCAATGGTGATATATATGCGGCTTAGACACCAAAAAAACCCTCAACAAATGGCTACAATTTAAGGAATGTGTTTAGTGACGGCATCAGATTCCTAATTGATGGACAAAGGTCTGGTGGTAAGAAAAGTTGCTTCTAGGAGGTTGTCAAGTGTTTTCGCTCGACGATTCCACTCTTGGGTGGTTGGTTTGGTCCTTGTTCCTGTAATCCGAATCCTAGCCCGGTATATCCCATTTTAATTTTACACCATTGTGAACCTTACGCCTTTTTTTCCCTCTGACCGAGGTTCTCGGCATTGAAAAATATTCGTAAACTAAATCACACGTGTATATGTTGATATTTAAGAGATATACAGTCAAGAAAATCAAGGGCAATGGTGATATATATGCGGATTAAACACAAAAAAAAACACTCAACAAATGGCTACAATTTAAGGAATGTGTTTAGTGACGGCATCAGGTTCCTAATTGATGGAGAAAGGTCTGGTGGTAAGAAAAGCTGCTTCTAGGAGGTTGTCAAGTGTTTCGCTCAACGATTCCATTCTTGGGTGGTTGGTTTGGCCCTTGTTCCTGTAACTCGTATCCAAGCCCGGTATTTCCCATTTTAATTTTACACCATTGTGAACCTTGCGCCTTTTTTACTCTCTGATCGAGGTTCTCGGCATTGAAAAATCTTCGTAAACTAAATCACACGTGTATATGCTGATATTTAAGAGATATACAGTCAAGTAAATCAAGGGCAATGGTGATATATATGCGGATTAGACACCAAAAAACACTCAACAAATGGCTACAATTTAAGGAATGTGTTTAGTGACGGCATCAGATACCTAATTGATGGAGAAAGGTCTGGTGTTAAGAAAAGCTGCTTCTAGGTGGTTGTCAAGTGTTTTCGTTCGACGATTCCATTCTTGGGTGGTTGGTTTGGCCCTTGTTCCTGTAACTCAAATCCTAGCCCGGTATATCCCATTTTAATCTTACACCACTGTGAACCTTACGCCTTTCTTACTCTCTGATCTAAGTTCTCGGCATTGAAAAATCTTCGTAAACTAAATCACACGTGTATATGTTGATATTTAAGAGATATACAGTCAAGAAAATCTAGGGCAATGGTGATATATATGCGGATTAGACACCAAAAAAAAACACTCAACAAATGGCTACAATTTAAGGAATGTGTTTAGCGACGGCATCAGATTCCTAATTGATGGAGAAAGGTCTGGTGGTAAGAAAAGCTGCTTCTAGGAGGTTGTCAAGTGTTTTCGCTCGACGATTCCATTCTTGGGTGGTTGGTTTGGCACTTGTTCCTGTAACTTGAATCCTAGCCAGGTATATCTCATTTTAATTTTTCACCATTGTGAACCTCACGCGTTTTTTACTCTCTGATCGAGGTTCTCGGCATTGAAAAATCTTCCTAAACTAAATCACACGTGTATATGTTGACATTTCAGAGATCTACAGTCAAGAAAATCAAGAGCAATGGTGATATATATGCAGATTAGACACCAAAAAAAACACTCAACAAATGGCTACAATTGAAGGAATGTGTTTAGCGACGGCATCAGATTCCTAATTGATGGAGAAAGGTCTGGTGGTAAGAAAAGGTGGTTCTAGGAGTTCGTCAAGTGTTTTCGCTCGACGATTCCATTCTTGGGTGGTTGGTTTGGCAATTGTTTCTGTAACTCGAATCCTAGCCAGGTATATCTCATTTTAATTTTTCACCATTGTGAACCTCACACCTTTTTTACTCTCTGATCGAGGTTCTCGGCATTGAAAAATCTTCGTAAACTAAATCACACGTGTATATGTTGACATTTCAGAGATATACAGTCAAGAAAATCAAGAGCAATGGTGATATATATGCAGATTAGACACCAAAAAAAAAACACTCAACAAATGGCTACAATTTAAGGAATGTGTTTAGTGACGGCATCAGATTCCTAATTGATGGAGAAAGGTCTGGTGGTAAGAAAAGCTGCTTCTAGGAGGTTGTCAAGTGTTTTCGCTCGACGATTCCATTCTTGGTGGTTGGTTTGGCCCTTGTTCGTGTAACTCGAATCCTTGCCCGGTATATCCCATTTTAATTTTACACCATTGTGAACCTTACGCCTTTTTTCCTATCTGGTCGAGGTTCTCGGCATTGAAAAATCATCGTAAACTAAATCACACGTGTATATGTTGATATTTAAGAGATATACAGTCAAGAAAATCTAGGGCAATGGTGATATATATGCGGATTAGACACCAAAAAAAACACTTAACAAATGGCTACAATTTAAGGAATGTGTTTAGCGACGGCATCAGATTCCTAATTGATGGAGAAAGGTCTGGTGGTAAGAAAAGCTGCTTCTAGGAGGTTGTCAAGTGTTTTCGCTCGACGATTCCATTCTTGGTGGTTGGTTTGGCCCTTGTTCCTGTAACTTGAATCCTAGCCCGGTATATCCCATTTTAATTTTACACCATTGTGAACCTTGCGCCTTTTTTACTCTCTGATCGAGGTTCTCGGCATTGAAAAATCTTCGTAAACTAAATCACACGTGTATATGTTGATATTTAAGAGATATACAGTCAAGAAAATCAAGGGCAATGGTGATATATATGCGGATTAGACACCAAAAAAAAAAACACTCAAAAAATGGCTACAATTTAAGGAATATGTTTAGTGACGGCATCAAATTCCTAATTGATGGAGAAAGGTCTGGTGTTAAGAAAAGCTGCTTCTAGGAGGTTGTCAAGTGTTTTCACTCGACGATTCCATTCTTGGGTGGTTGGTTTGGCACTTGTTTATGTAACTCGAATCCTAGCCAGGTATATCTCATTTTAATTTTTCACCATTGTGAACCTCACTCCTTTTTTACTCCCTGATCGAGGTTCTCGGCATTGAAAAATCTTCGTAAACTAAATCACACGTGTATATGTTGACATTTCAGAGATATACAGTCAAGAAAATCAAGAGCAATGGTGATATATATGCAGATTAGACACCAAAAAAAAAACACTCAACAAATGGCTACAATTTAAGGAATGTGTTTAGTGACGGCATCAGATTCCTAATTGATGGAGAAAGGTCTGGTGGTAAGAAAAGCTGCTTCTAGGAGGTTGTCAAGTCTTTTCGCTCGACGATTCCATTCTTGGTGGTTGGTTTGGCCCTTGTTCCTGTAACTCGAATCCTAGCCCGGTATATCCCATTTTAATTTTACACCATTGTGAACCTTACGCCTTTTTTCCTATCTGGTCGAGGTTCTCGGCATTGAAAAATCTTCGTAAACTAAATCACACGTGTATATGTTGATATTTAAGAGATATACAGTCAAGAAAATATAGGGCAATGGTGATATATATGCGGATTAGACACCAAAAAAAACACTTAACAAATGGCTACAATTTAAGGAATGTGTTTAGCGACGGCATCAGATTCCTAATTGATGGAGAAAGGTCTGGTGGTAAGAAAAGCTGCTTCTAGGAGGTTGTCAAGTGTTTTCGCTCGACGATTCCATTCTTGGTGGTTGGTTTGGCCCTTGTTCCTGTAACTTGAATCCTAGCCCGGTATATCCCATTTTAATTTTACACCATTGTGAACCTTGCGCCTTTTTTACTCTCTGATCGAGGTTCTCGGCATTGAAAAATCTTCGTAAACTAAATCACACGTGTATATGTTGATATTTAAGAGATATACAGTCAAGAAAATCAAGGGCAATGGTGATATATATGCGGATTAGACACCAAAAAAAAAAACACTCAAAAAATGACTACAATTTAAGGAATATGTTTAGTGACGGCATCAAATTCCTAATTGATGGAGAAAGGTCTGGTGTTAAGAAAAGCTGCTTCTCGGAGGTTGTCAAGTGTTTTCACTCGACGATTCCATTCTTGGGTGGTTGGTTTGGCACTTGTTTCTGTAACTCGAATCCTAGCCAGGTATATCTCATTTTAATTTTTCACCATTGTGAACCTCACTCCTTTTTTACTCCCTGATCGAGGTTCTCGGCATTGAAAAATCTTCGTAAACTAAATCACACGTGTATATGCTGACATTTCAGAGATATACAGTCAAGAAAATCAAGAGCAATGGTGATATATATGCATATTAGACACCAAAAAAAAACACTCAACAAATGGCTACAATTTAAGGAATGTGTTTAGTGACGGCATCAGATTCCTAATTGATGGAGAAAGGTCTGGTGGTAAGAAAAGCTGCTTCTAGGAGGTTGTCAAGTGTTTTCGCTCGACGATTCCATCCTTGGTGGTTGGTTTGGCCCTTGTTCCTGTAACTCGAATCCTAGCCCGGTATTTCCCATTTTAATCTTACACCATTGTGAACCTTACGCCTTTTTTACTCTCTGATCGAGGTTCTCGGCATTGAAAAATCTTCGTAAACTAAATCACATGTGTATATGTTGACATTTAAGAGATATACAGTCAAGAAAATCAAGGGCAATGGTGATATATATGCTGATTGGACACCAAAAAAATACTCAACAAATGGCTACAATTTAAGGATTGTGTTTAGTGACGGCATCAGATTCCTAATTAATGGAGAAAGGTCTGGTGGTAAGAAAAGCTGCTTTTAGGAGGTTGTCAAGTGTTTTCGCTTGATGATTCCATTCTTGGGTGGTTGGTTTGGCCCTTTTTCCTGTTACACGAATCCTAGCCCGGTATATCCCATTTTAATTTTACACCATTGTGAACCTTTCGCCTTTTTTACTCACTGATCGAGGTTCTCGGCATTGAAAAATCTCCGTAAACTAAATCACACGTGTATATGTTGATATTTAAGAGATATACAGCCAAGAAAATCTAGGGCAATGGTGATATATATGCGGATTAGACAAAAAAAAAACACTCAACAAATGGCTACAATTTAAGGAATGTGTTTAGCGACGGCATCAGATTCCTAATTGATGGAGAAATGTCTGGTGGTAAGAAAAGGTGGTTCTAGGAGTTTGTCAAGTGTTTTCGCTCGACGATTCCATTCTTGGGTGGTTGGTTTGGCCCTTATTCCTGTAACTCGAATCCTAGCCTGGTATATCCCATTTTAATTTTACACCATTGTGAACCTTACACCTTTTTTACTTTCTGATCGAGGTTCTCGGCATTGAAAAATCATCGTAAACTAAATCACACGTGTATATGTTGACATTTAAAAGATATACAGTCAAAAAAACCAAGGGCAATGGTGATATTTATGCGGATTAGACACCAAAAAAAAAACACTCAACAAATGGCTACAATTTAAGGAATGTGTTTAGTGACGGCATCAGATTCCTAATTGGTGGAGAAAGGTCTGGTGGTAAGAACCGCTGCATCTAGGAGGTTGTCAAGTGTTTTCGCTCGACGATTTCATTCTTGGTGGTTAGTTTGGCCCTTGTTCCTGTAACTCAAATCCTAGCCCGGTATATCCCATTTTAATATAACACCATTGTGAACCTTACGCCTTTTTTACTCTCTAATCTAAGTTCTCGGCATTGAAAAATCTTCGTAAACTGAATCACACTTGTATACGTTGACATTTAAGAGATATACAGTCAAGAAAATCAAGGGCAATGGTGATATATATATATGCGGATTAGACACCAAAAAAAATCACTCAACAAATGGCTACAATTTAAGGATTGTGTTTAGTGACGGCATCAGATTTCTAATTGATGGAGAAAGGTCTGGTGGCAAGAAATTTTCGCTCGATGATTCCATTCTGGGGTGGTTGGTTTGGCCCTTGTTCCTGAAACTCGAATCCTATCCCGGTATATCTCAATTTAATTTTACATTATTGTGAACCTTACGCCTTTTTTACTCTTTGATCGAGGTTCTCGGCATTGAAAAATCTTCGTAAACTAAATCACACGTGTATATGTTGATATTTAAGAGATATACAGTCAAGAAAATCAAGGGCAATGGTTATATATATGCGGATTAGACACAAAAAAAAACACTCAACCAATGGCTACAATTTAAGGAATGCGTTTAGTGACGGCATCCGATTCCTAATTGATGGAGAAAGGTCTGGTGGCAAGAAAAGCTGCTTCTAGGAGGTTGTCAAGTGTTTTCGCTCGATGATTCCATTCTTGGGTGGTTGGTTTGGCCCTTGTTCCTGTAACTCGAATCCTAGCCCGTTATATCCCATTTTAATTTTACATTATTGTGAACCTTACGCCTTTTTTACTCTCTGATCGAGGTTCTCGGCATTGAAAAATCTTCGTAAACTAAATCACACGTGTATATGTTGATATTTAAGAGATATACAGTCAAGAAAATCAAGGGCAATGGTTATATATATGCGGATTAGACACAAAAAAAAAACACTCAACCAATGGCTACAATTTAAGGAATGCGTTTAGTGACGGCATCCGATTCCTAATTGATGGAGAAAGGTCTGGTGTTAAGAAAAGCTGCTTCTAGATGGTTTTCAAGTGTTTTCGCTTGTCAATTCCATTCTTGGGTGGTTGGTTTGGCCCTTGTTCCTGTAACTCGAATCCTAGCCCGGTATATCCCATTTTAATTTTACACAATTGTGAACCTTACGCCTTTTTTACTCTCGGATCGAGGTTCTCGGCATTGAAAAATCTTCGTAAACTAAATCACACGTTTATATGTTGACATTTAAGGGATATACAGTCAAGATAAGTAAGGGCAATGGTGATATATATGCGGATTAGACACCAAAAAAACAAAAACACTCAACAAATGGCTACAATTTAAGGAATGTGTTTAGTGACGGCATCAGATTCCTAATTGATGGAGAAAGGTCTGATGGTAAGAAAAGCTGCTTCTAGGAGGTTGTCAAGTGTTTTTGCTCGGCGATTCCATTCTTGGGTGGTTGGTTTGGCCCTTATTCCTGTAACTCGAATCCTAGCCCGGTATATCCCATTTTAATCTTACTCCATTGTGAACCTTACGCCTTTTTTATTCTCTGATCGAGGTTCTCGGCATTGAAAAATCTTCGTAAACTAAATCACACGTGTATATGTTGACATTTAAGAGATATACAGTCAAGAAAATGAAGGGCAATGGTGACATATATGCGGATTAGACACAAAAAAAAATCACTCAAAAAATGGCTACAATTTAAGGATTGTGTTTAGTGACGGCATCAGATTCCTAATTGATGGAGAAAGGTCTGGTGGAAAGAAATTTTCGCTCGATGATTCCATTCTGGGGTGGTTGGTTTGGCCCTTGTTCCTGTAACTCGAATCCTATCCCGGTATATCCCATTTTAATTTTACACCATTGTGAAGCTTACGCCTTTTTTACTCTCGGATCGCGGTTCTCGGCATTGAAAAATCTTCGTCAACTAAATCACACGTGTATATGTTGATATTTAAGAGATATACAGTTAAGAAAATCAAGGGCAATTGTGATATATATGCGGATTAGACACAAAAAGAAAAAACACTCAACAAATGGCTACAATTTAAGGAATGTGTTTAGTGACGACATCAGATTCCTAATTGATGGAGAAAGGTCTGGTGGTAAGAAAAGCTGTTTCTAGGAGGTTGTCAAGTGTTTTCGCTCGACGATTCCATTCTTGGGTGGTTGGTTTGGCCCTTGTTCCTGTAACTCGAATCCTAACCCGGTATATCCCATTTTAATTTTACACCATTGTGAACCTTACGCCTTTTTTACTCTCTGATCGAGGTTCTCGACATTGAAAAATCTTCGTAAACTAAATCAAACGTGTATATGTTGATATTTAAAAGATATACAGTCAAGAAAATCAAGGGAAATGGTGATATATATGCGGATTAAGCACAAAAAAAAACACTCAACAAATGGCTACAACTTAAGGAATGTGTTTAGTGACGGCATCAGATTCCTAATTATGGAGAAAGGTCTGGTGGTAAGAAAAGCTGTTTCTAGGAGGTTGTCAAGTGTTTTCGCTCGACGATTCCATTCTTGGGTGGTTGGTTTGGCCCTTGTTCCTGTAACTCGAATCCTAGCCCGGTATATCCCGTTTTAATTTTACACAATTGTGAACCTTACGCCTTTTTTACTCTCTGATCGAGGTTCTCGGTATTGAAAAATCTTGATAAACTAAATCACACGTGTATATGTTGATATTTAAGAGATATACACTCAAGAAAATCAAGGGCAATGGTGATATATATGCGGATTAGACACCCCAAAAAACACTCAACAAATGGCTACAATTTAAGGAATGTGTTTAGTGACGACATTAGATTCCTAATTGATGGAGAAAGGTCTGGTGGCAAAAAAAGCTGCTTCTCGGAGGTTGTCAAGTGTTTTCGCACGAAGATTCCATTCTTGGGTGGTTGGTTTGGCCCTTGTTCCTGTAACTCGAATCCTAGCCCTGTGTATCCCGTTTTAATTTTACACCATTGTGAACCTTACGCCTTTTTTACTCTCTGATCGAGGTTCTCGGCATTGAAAAATCTTCGTAAACTAAATCACACGTGTATATGTTGACATGTAAAAGATATACAGTCAAGAAAATCAAGGGCAATGGTGATATATATGCGGATTAGACACAAAAAAAAACACTCAACAAATGGCTACAATTTAAGGAATGTGTTTAGCGACGGCATCAGATTCCTAATTGATGGAGAAATGTCTGGTGGTAAGAAAAGCTGGTTCTAGGAGTTTGTCAAGTGTTTTCGCTCGACGATTCCATTCTTGGGTGGTTGGTTTGGCCCTTGTTCCTGTAACTCGAATCCTAGCCTGGTATATCCCATTTTAATTTTACACCATTGTGAACCTTACACCTTTTTTACTTTCTGATCGAGGTTCTCGGCATTGAAAAATCATCGTAAACTAAATCACACGTGTATATGTTGACATTTAAAAGATATACAGTCAAAAAAACCAAGGGCAATGGTGATATTTATGCGGATTAGACACCAAAAAAAAAAACACTCAACAATTGGCTACAATTTAAGGAATGTGTTTAGTGACGGCATCAGATTCCTAATTGGTGGAGAAAGGTCTGGTGGTAAGAACCGCTGCATCTAGGAGGTTGTCAAGTGTTTTCGCTCGACGATTTCATTCTTGGTGGTTGGTTTGGCCCTTGTTCCTGTAACTCAAATCCTAGCCCGGTATATCCCATTTTAATATAACACCATTGTGAACCTTACGCCTTTTTTACTCTTTAATCTAAGTTCTCAGCATTGAAAAATCTTCGTAAACTGAATCACACTTGTATACGTTGACATTTAAGAGATATACAGTCAAGAAAATCAAGGGCAATGGTGATATATATATATGCGGATTAGACACCAAAAAAAATCACTCAACAAATGGCTACAATTTAAGGATTGTGTTTAGTGACGGCATCAGATTTCTAATTGATGGAGAAAGGTCTGGTGGCAAGAAATTTTCGCTCGATGATTCCATTCTGGGGTGGTTGGTTTGGCCCTTGTTCCTGAAACTCGAATCCTATCCCGGTATATCTCAATTTAATTTTACATTATTGTGAACCTTACGCCTTTTTTACTCTTTGATCGAGGTTCTCGGCATTGAAAAATCTTCGTAAACTAAATCACACGTGTATATGTTGATATTTAAGAGATATACAGTCAAGAAAATCAAGGGCAATGGTTATATATATGCGGATTAGACACAAAAAAATAACACTCAACCAATGGCTACAATTTAAGGAATGCGTTTAGTGACGGCATCCGATTCCTAATTGATGGAGAAAGGTCTGGTGGCAAGAAAAGCTGCTTCTAGGAGGTTGTCAAGTGTTTTCGCTCGATGATTCCATTCTTGGGTGGTTGGTTTGGCCCTTGTTCCTGTAACTCGAATCCTAGCCCGTTATATCCCATTTTAATTTTACATTATTGTGAACCTTACGCCTTTTTTACTCTCTGATCGAGGTTCTCGGCATTGAAAAATCTTCGTAAACTAAATCACACGTGTATATGTTGATATTTAAGAGATATACAGTCAAGAAAATCAAGGGCAATGGTTATATATATGCGGATTAGACACAAAAAAAAAACACTCAACCAATGGCTACAATTTAAGGAATGCGTTTAGTGACGGCATCCGATTCCTAATTGATGGAGAAAGGTCTGGTGTTAAGAAAAGCTGCTTCTAGATGGTTTTCAAGTGTTTTCGCTTGTCAATTCCATTCTTGGGTGGTTGGTTTGGCCCTTGTTCCTGTAACTCGAATCCTAGCCCGGTATATCCGATTTTAATTTTACACAATTGTGAACCTTACGCCATTTTTACTCTCGGATCGAGGTTCTCGGCATTGAAAAATCTTCGTAAACTAAATCACACGTTTATATGTTGACATTTAAGGGATATACAGTCAAGATAAGTAAGGGCAATGGTGATATATATGCGGATTAGACACCAAAAAAACAAAAACACTCAACAAATGGCTACAATTTAAGGAATGTGTTTAGTGACGGCATCAGATTCCTAATTGATGGAGAAAGGTCTGATGGTAAGAATAGCTGCTTCTAGGAGGTTGTCAAGTGTTTTTGCTCGGCGATTCCATTCTTGGGTGGTTGGTTTGGCCCTTATTCCTGTAACTCGAATCCTAGCCCGGTATATCCCATTTTAATCTTACTCCATTGTGAACCTTACGCCTTTTTTATTCTCTGATCGAGGTTCTCGGCATTGAAAAATCTTCGTAAACTAAATCACACGTGTATATGTTGACATTTAAGAGATATACAGTCAAGAAAATCAAGGGCAATGGTGACATATATGCGGATTAGACACAAAAAAAATCACTCAAAAAATGGCTACAATTTAAGGATTGTGTTTAGTGACGGCATCAGATTCCTAATTGATGGAGAAAGGTCTGGTGGAAAGAAATTTTCGCTCGATGATTCCATTCTGGGGTGGTTGGTTTGGCCCTTGTTCCTGTAACTCGAATCCTATCCCGGTATATCCCATTTTAATTTTACACCATTGTGAAGCTTACGCCTTTTTTACTCTCGGATCGCGGTTCTCGGCATTGAAAAATCTTCGTCAACTAAATCACACGTGTATATGTTGATATTTAAGAGATATACAGTTAAGAAAATCAAGGGCAATTGTGATATATATGCGGATTAGACACAAAAAGAAAAAACACTCAACAAATGGCTACAATTTAAGGAATGTGTTTAGTGACGACATCAGATTCCTAATTGATGGAGAAAGGTCTGGTGGTAAGAAAAGCTGCTTCTAGGAGGTTGTCAAGTGTTTTCGCTCGACGATTCCATTCTTGGGTGGTTGGTTTGGCCCTTGTTCCTGTAACTCGAATCCTAACCCGGTATATCCCATTTTAATTTTACACCATTGTGAACCTTACGCCTTTTTTACTCTCTGATCGAGGTTCTCGACATTGAAAAATCTTCGTAAACTAAATCAAACGTGTATATGTTGATATTTAAAAGATATACAGTCAAGAAAATCAAGGGAAATGGTGATATATATGCGGATTAAGCACAAAAAAAAACACTCAACAAATGGCTACAACTTAATGAATGTGTTTAGTGACGGCATCAGATTCCTAATTATGGAAAAGGTCTGGTGGCAAGATAAGCTGTTTCTAGGAGGTTGTCAAGTGTTTTCGCTCGACGATTCCATTCTTGGGTAGTTGGTTTGGCCCTTGTTCCTGTAACTCGAATCCTAGCCCGGTATATCCCGTTTTAATTTTACACAATTGTGAACCTTACGCCTTTTTTACTCTCTGATCGAGGTTCTCGGTATTGAAAAATCTTGATAAACTAAATCACACGTGTATATGTTGATATTTAAGAGATATACACTCAAGAAAATCAAGGGCAATGGTGATATATATGCGGATTAGACACCACAAAAAACACTCAACAAATGGCTACAATTTAAGGAATGTGTTTAGTGACGACATTAGATTCCTAATTGATGGAGAAAGGTCTGGTGGCAAAAAAAGCTGATTCTCGGAGGTTGTCAAGTGTTGTCGCACGAAGATTCCATTCTTGGGTGGTTGGTTTGGCCCTTGTTCCTGTAACTCGAATCCTAGCCCGGTATATCCCGTTTTAATTTTACACCATTGTGAACCTTACGCCTTTTTTACTCTCTGATCGAGGTTCTCGGCATTGAAAAATCTTCGTAAACTAAATCACACGTGTATATGTTGACATGTAAAAGATATACAGTCAAGAAAATCAAGGGCAATGGTGATATATATGCGGATTAGACACAAAAAAATCACTCAAAAAATGGCTACAATTTAAGGATTGTGTTTAGTGACGGCATCAGATTTCTAATTGATGGAGAAAGGTCTGGTGGTAAGAAAAGCTGTTTCTAGGAGGTTGTCAAATGTTTTCACTCGACGATTCCATTCTTGGGTGGTTGGTTTGGCCCTTGTTCCTGTAACTCGAATCCTAGCCCGTTATATCCCATTTTAATTTTACATTATTGTGAACCTTACGCCTTTTTTACTCTCTGATCGAGGTTCTCGGCATTGAAAAATCTTCGTAAACTAAATCACACGTGTATATGTTGATATTTAAGAGATATACAGTCAAGAAAATCAAGGGCAATGGTTATATATATGCGGATTAGACACAAAAAAAAAACACTCAACCAATGGCTACAATTTAAGGAATGCGTTTAGTGACGGCATCCGATTCCTAATTGATGGAGAAAGGTCTGGTGTTAAGAAAAGCTGCTTCTAGATGGTTTTCAAGTGTTTTCGCTTGTCAATTCCATTCTTGGGTGGTTGGTTTGGCCCTTGTTCCTGTAACTCGAATCCTAGCCCGGTATATCCGATTTTAATTTTACACAATTGTGAACCTTACGCCATTTTTACTCTCGGATCGAGGTTCTCGGCATTGAAAAATCTTCGTAAACTAAATCACACGTTTATATGTTGACATTTAAGGGATATACAGTCAAGATAAGTAAGGGCAATGGTGATATATATGCGGATTAGACACCAAAAAAACAAAAACACTCAACAAATGGCTACAATTTAAGGAATGTGTTTAGTGACGGCATCAGATTCCTAATTGATGGAGAAAGGTCTGATGGTAAGAATAGCTGCTTCTAGGAGGTTGTCAAGTGTTTTTGCTCGGCGATTCCATTCTTGGGTGGTTGGTTTGGCCCTTATTCCTGTAACTCGAATCCTAGCCCGGTATATCCCATTTTAATCTTACTCCATTGTGAACCTTACGCCTTTTTTATTCTCTGATCGAGGTTCTCGGCATTGAAAAATCTTCGTAAACTAAATCACACGTGTATATGTTGACATTTAAGAGATATACAGTCAAGAAAATCAAGGGCAATGGTGACATATATGCGGATTAGACACAAAAAAAATCACTCAAAAAATGGCTACAATTTAAGGATTGTGTTTAGTGACGGCATCAGATTCCTAATTGATGGAGAAAGGTCTGGTGGAAAGAAATTTTCGCTCGATGATTCCATTCTGGGGTGGTTGGTTTGGCCCTTGTTCCTGTAACTCGAATCCTATCCCGGTATATCCCATTTTAATTTTACACCATTGTGAAGCTTACGCCTTTTTTACTCTCGGATCGCGGTTCTCGGCATTGAAAAATCTTCGTCAACTAAATCACACGTGTATATGTTGATATTTAAGAGATATACAGTTAAGAAAATCAAGGGCAATTGTGATATATATGCGGATTAGACACAAAAAGAAAAAACACTCAACAAATGGCTACAATTTAAGGAATGTGTTTAGTGACGACATCAGATTCCTAATTGATGGAGAAAGGTCTGGTGGTAAGAAAAGCTGCTTCTAGGAGGTTGTCAAGTGTTTTCGCTCGACGATTCCATTCTTGGGTGGTTGGTTTGGCCCTTGTTCCTGTAACTCGAATCCTAACCCGGTATATCCCATTTTAATTTTACACCATTGTGAACCTTACGCCTTTTTTACTCTCTGATCGAGGTTCTCGACATTGAAAAATCTTCGTAAACTAAATCAAACGTGTATATGTTGATATTTAAAAGATATACAGTCAAGAAAATCAAGGGAAATGGTGATATATATGCGGATTAAGCACAAAAAAAAACACTCAACAAATGGCTACAACTTAATGAATGTGTTTAGTGACGGCATCAGATTCCTAATTATGGAAAAGGTCTGGTGGCAAGATAAGCTGTTTCTAGGAGGTTGTCAAGTGTTTTCGCTCGACGATTCCATTCTTGGGTAGTTGGTTTGGCCCTTGTTCCTGTAACTCGAATCCTAGCCCGGTATATCCCGTTTTAATTTTACACAATTGTGAACCTTACGCCTTTTTTACTCTCTGATCGAGGTTCTCGGTATTGAAAAATCTTGATAAACTAAATCACACGTGTATATGTTGATATTTAAGAGATATACACTCAAGAAAATCAAGGGCAATGGTGATATATATGCGGATTAGACACCACAAAAAACACTCAACAAATGGCTACAATTTAAGGAATGTGTTTAGTGACGACATTAGATTCCTAATTGATGGAGAAAGGTCTGGTGGCAAAAAAAGCTGATTCTCGGAGGTTGTCAAGTGTTGTCGCACGAAGATTCCATTCTTGGGTGGTTGGTTTGGCCCTTGTTCCTGTAACTCGAATCCTAGCCCGGTATATCCCGTTTTAATTTTACACCATTGTGAACCTTACGCCTTTTTTACTCTCTGATCGAGGTTCTCGGCATTGAAAAATCTTCGTAAACTAAATCACACGTGTATATGTTGACATGTAAAAGATATACAGTCAAGAAAATCAAGGGCAATGGTGATATATATGCGGATTAGACACAAAAAAATCACTCAAAAAATGGCTACAATTTAAGGATTGTGTTTAGTGACGGCATCAGATTTCTAATTGATGGAGAAAGGTCTGGTGGTAAGAAAAGCTGTTTCTAGGAGGTTGTCAAATGTTTTCACTCGACGATTCCATTCTTGGGTGGTTGGTTTGGCCCTTGTTCCTGTAACTCGAATCCTAGCCCGGTATATCCCGTTTTAATTTTACACCATTGTGAACCTTACGCCTTTTTTACTCTCTGATCGAGGTTCTCGGTATTGAAAAATCTTCATAAACTAAATCACACGTGTATATGTTGATATTTAAGAGATATACAGTCAAGAAAATCAAGGGCAATGGTGATATATATGCGGATTAGACACCACAAAAAACACTCAACAAATGGCTACAATTTAAGGAATGTGTTTAGTGACGGCATCAGATTCCTAATGGATGTAGAAAGGTCTGGTGGCAAGAAAAGCTGCTTTTAGGAGGTTGTCAAGTGTTTTCGCTCGACAATTCCATTCTTGGGTGGTTGGTTTGGCCCTTGTTCCTGTAACTCGAATCCTAGCCCGGTATATCCCATTTTAATTTTACACCATTGTGAACCTTACGCCTTTTTTACTCTCTGATAGAGGTTCTCGGCATTGAAAAATCTTCGTAAACTAAATCACACGTATATATGTTGACATTTAAGAGATATACAGTCAAGAAAATCAAGGGAAATGGTGATATATATGCGGCTTAGACACCAAAAAAACCCTCAACAAATGGCTACAATTTAAGGAATGTGTTTAGTGACGGCATCAGATTCCTAATTGATGGAGAAAGGTCTGGTGGTAAGAAAAGTTGCTTCTAGGAGGTTGTCAAGTGTTTTCGCTCGACGATTCCACTCTTGGGTGGTTGGTTTGGCCCTTGTTCCTGTAATTCGAATCCTAGCCCGGGATATCCCATTTTAATTTTACACCATTGTGAACCTTACGCCTTTTTTCCCCTCTGACCGAGGTTCTCGGCATTGAAAAATATTCGTAAACTAAATCACACGTGTATATGTTGATATTTAAGAGATATACAGTCAAGAAAATCAAGGGCAACGGTGATATATATGCGGATTAGACACAAAAAAAAACTCAACAAATGGCTACAATTTAAGGAATGTGTTTAGTGACGGCATCAGGTTCCTAATTGATGGAGAAAGGTCTAGTGGCAAGAAAAGCTGCTTCTAGGAGGTTGTCAAGTGTTTTCGCTCAACGATTCCATTCTTGGGTGGTTGGTTTGGCCCTTGTTCCTGTAACTCATATCCTAGCCCCGGTATTTCCCATTTTAATTTTACATCATTGTGAACCTTGCATCTTTTTTACTCTCTGATCGAGGTTCTCGGCATTGAAAAATCTTCGTAAACTAAATCACACGTGTATATGTTGATATTTAAGAGATATACAGTCAAGTAAATCAAGGGCAGTGGTGATATATATGCGGATTAGACACCAAAAAAACACTCAACAAATGGCTACAATTTAAGGAATGTGTTTAGTGACGGCATCAGATTCCTAATTGATGGAGAAAGGTCTGGTGTTAAGAAAAGCTGCTTCTAGGAGGTTGTCAAGTGTTTTCGTTCGACGATTCCATTCTTGGGTGGTTGGTTTGGCCCTTGTTCTTGTAACTCGAATCCTAGCCCGGTATATCCCATTTTAATCTTACACCATTGTGAACCTTACGCCTTTTTTACTCTCTGATCGAGGTTCTCGGCATTGAAAAATCTTCGTAAACTAAATCACACGTGTATATGTTTACATTTAAGAGATACACAGTCAAGAAAATCAAGGGCAATGGTGATATATATGCTGATTAGACACCAAAAAAAATCACTCAACAAATGGCTACAATTTAAGGATTGTGTTTAGTAACGGCATCAGATTCCTAATTTATGGAGAAAGGTCTGGTGGCAAGTAAAGCTGCTTCTAGGAGGTTGTCAAGTGTTTTCGCTCGATGATTCCATTCTTGGGTGGTTGGTTTGGCCCTTGCTCCTGTATCTCGAATCCTAGCCCGGTATATCCCATTTTAATTTTACACCATTCTGAACCTTACGCCTTTTTTCCTATCTGATCGAGGTTCTCGGCATCGAAAAATCTTCGTAAACTAAATCACACGTGTATATGTTGATATTTAAGAGATATACAGTCAAGAAAATCTAGGGCAATGGTGATATATATGCGGATTAATCACCAAAAAAAAAAAAAACTCTCAACAAATGGCTACAATTTAAGGAATGTGTTTAGCGACGGCATCAGATTCCTAATTGATGAAGAAATGTCCGGTGGCAAGTAAAGTTGCTTCTAGGAGATTGTCAAGTGTTTTCGCTCGACGATTCCATTCTCGGGTGGTTGGTTTGGCCCTTGTTCCTGTAACTTGAGTCCTAGCCCGGTATATCCCATTTTAATTTTACACCATTGTGAACCTTGCGCCATTTTTACTCTCTGATCGAGGTTCTCAGCATTGAAAAATCTTCGTAAACTAAATCACACGTGTATATGTTGATATTTAAGAGATATACAGTCAAGAAAATCAAGGGCAATGGTGATATATATGCGGATTAGACACCAAAAAAAAAACACTCAAAAAATGGCTACAATTTAAGGAATGTGTTTACTGACGGCATCAGATTCCTAATTGATGGAGAAAGGTCTGGTGTTAAGAAAAGCTGCTTCTAGGAGGTTGTCAAGTGTTTTCACTCGACGATTCCATTCTTGGGTGGTTGGTTTGGCACTTGTTTCTGTAACTCGAATCCTAGCCAGGTATATCTCATTTTAATTTTTCACCATTGTGAACCTCACGCCTTTTTTACTCTCTGATCGAGGTTCTCGGCATTGAAAAATCTTCGTAAACTAAATCACATGTGTATATGTTGACATTTAAGAGATATACAGTCAAGAAAATCAAGGGCAATGGTGATATATATGCTGATTAGACACCAAAAAAATCACTCAACAAATGGCTACAATTTAAGGATTGTGTTTAGTGACGGCATCAGATTCCTAATTGATGGAGAAAGGTCTGGTGGTAAGAAAAGCTGCTTCTAGGAGGCTGTCAAGTGTTTTCGCTTGATGATTCCATTCTTGGGTGGTTGATTTGGCCCTTGTTCCTGTAACTCGAATCCTAGCCCGGTATATCCCATTTTAATTTTACACCATTGTGAACCTTTCGCATTTTTTACTCACTGATCGAGGTTCTCGGCATTGAAAAATCTCCGTAAACTAAATCACACGTGTATATGTTGATATTTAAGAGATATACAGCCAAGAAAATCTTGGGCAATGGTGATATATATGCGGATTAGACACAAAAAAAATCACTCAAAAAATGGCTACAATTTAAGGATTGTGTTTAGTGACGGCATCAGATTTCTAATTGATGGAGAAAGGTCTGGTGGCAAGAAATTTTCGCTCGATGATTCCATTCTGGGGTGGTTGGTTTGGCCCTTGTTCCTGAAACTCGAATCCTATCCCGGTATATCCCATTTTAATTTTACACCATTGTGAACCTTACGCCTTTTTTACTCTCGGATCGCGGTTCTCGGCATTGAAAAATCTTCGTAAACTAAATCACACGTGTATATGTTGATATTTAAGAGATATACAGTTAAGAAAATCAAGGGAAATTGTGATATATATGCGGATTAGACACAAAAAAAAAACACTCAACAAATGGCTACAATTTAAGGAATGTGTTTAGTGACGGCATCAGATTCCTAATTGATGGAGAAAGGTCTGGTGGTAAGAAAAGTTGCTTCTAGGAGGTTGTCAAGTGTTTTCGCTCGACGATTCCACTCTTGGGTGGTTGGTTTGGCCCTTGTTCCTGTAATTCGAATTCTAGCCCGGTATATCCCATTTTAATTTTACACCATTGTGAACCTTACGCCTTTTTCCCCTCTGACCGAGGTTCTCGGCATTGAAAAATATTCGTAAACTAAATCACACGTGTATATGTTGATTTTTAAGAGATATACAGTCAAGAAAATCAAGGGCAACGGTGATATATATGCGGATTAGACACAAAAAAAAACTCAACAAATGGCTACAATTTAAGGAATGTGTTTAGTGACGGCATCAGGTTCCTAATTGATGGAGAAAGGTCTAGTGGCAAGAAAAGCTGCTTCTAGGAGGTTGTCAAGTGTTTTCGCTCAACGATTCCATTCTTGGGTGGTTGGTTTGGCCCTTGTTCCTGTAACTCATATCCTAGCCCGGTATTTCCCATTTTAATTTTACATCATTGTGAACCTTGCATCTTTTTTACTCTCTGATCGAGGTTCTCGGCATTGAAAAATCTTCGTAAACTAAATCACACGTGTATATGTTGATATTTAAGAGATATACAGTCAAGTAAATCAAGGGCAGTGGTGATATATATGCGGATTAGACACCAAAAAAACACTCAACAAATGGCTACAATTTAAGGAATGTGTTTAGCGACGGCATCAGATTCCTAATTGATGGAGAAATGTCTGGTGGTAAGAAAAGCTGCTTCTAGGAGTTTGTCAAGTGTTTTCGCTCGACGATTCCATTCTTGGGTGGTTGGTTTGGCCCTTGTTCCTGTAACTCGAATCCTAGCCCGGTATATCCCATTTTAATTTTACACCATTGTGAACCTTACACCTTTTTTACTTTCTGATCGAGGTTCTCGGCATTGAAAAATCTTCGTAAACTAAATCACACGTGTATATGTTGACATGTAAAAGATATACAGTCAAGAAAATCAAGGGCAATGGTGATATATATGCGGATTAGACACAAAAAAAATCACTCAAAAAATGGCTACAATTTAAGGATTGTGTTTAGTGACGGCATCAGATTTCTAATTGATGGAGAAAGGTCTGGTGGCAAGAAATTTTCGCTCGATGATTCCATTCTGGGGTGGTTGGTTTGGCCCTTGTTCCTGAAACTCGAATCCTATCCCGGTATATCCCATTTTAATTTTACACCATTGTGAACCTTACGCCTTTTTTACTCTCGGATCGCGGTTCTCGGCATTGAAAAATCTTCGTAAACTAAATCACACGTGTATATGTTGATATTTAAGAGATATACAGTTAAGAAAATCAAGGGAAATTGTGATATATATGCGGATTAGACACAAAAAAAAAACACTCAACAAATGGCTACAATTTAAGGAATGTGTTTAGTGACGGCATCAGATTCCTAATTGATGGAGAAAGGTCTGGTGGTAAGAAAAGTTGCTTCTAGGAGGTTGTCAAGTGTTTTCGCTCGACGATTCCACTCTTGGGTGGTTGGTTTGGCCCTTGTTCCTGTAATTCGAATTCTAGCCCGGTATATCCCATTTTAATTTTACACCATTGTGAACCTTACGCCTTTTTCCCCTCTGACCGAGGTTCTCGGCATTGAAAAATATTCGTAAACTAAATCACACGTGTATATGTTGATTTTTAAGAGATATACAGTCAAGAAAATCAAGGGCAACGGTGATATATATGCGGATTAGACACAAAAAAAAACTCAACAAATGGCTACAATTTAAGGAATGTGTTTAGTGACGGCATCAGGTTCCTAATTGATGGAGAAAGGTCTAGTGGCAAGAAAAGCTGCTTCTAGGAGGTTGTCAAGTGTTTTCGCTCAACGATTCCATTCTTGGGTGGTTGGTTTGGCCCTTGTTCCTGTAACTCATATCCTAGCCCGGTATTTCCCATTTTAATTTTACATCATTGTGAACCTTGCATCTTTTTTACTCTCTGATCGAGGTTCTCGGCATTGAAAAATCTTCGTAAACTAAATCACACGTGTATATGTTGATATTTAAGAGATATACAGTCAAGTAAATCAAGGGCAGTGGTGATATATATGCGGATTAGACACCAAAAAAACACTCAACAAATGGCTACAATTTAAGGAATGTTTTAGTGACGGCATCAGATTCCTAATTGATGGAGAAAGGTCTGGTGTTAAGAAAAGCTGCTTCTAGGAGGTTGTCAAGTGTTTTCGTTCGACGATTCCATTCTTGGGTGGTTGGTTTGGCCCTTGTTCTTGTAACTCGAATCCTAGCCCGGTATATCCCATTTTAATCTTACACCATTGTGAACCTTACGCCTTTTTTACTCTCTGATCGAGGTTCTCGGCATTGAAAAATCTTCGTAAACTAAATCACACGTGTATATGTTTACATTTAAGAGATACACAGTCAAGAAAATCAAGGGCAATGGTGATATATATGCTGATTAGACACCAAAAAAAATCACTCAACAAATGGCTACAATTTAAGGATTGTGTTTAGTAACGGCATCAGATTCCTAATTTATGGAGAAAGGTCTGGTGGCAAGTAAAGCTGCTTCTAGGAGGTTATCAAGTGTTTTCGCTCGATGATTCCATTCTTGGGTGGTTGGTTTGGCCCTTGCTCCTGTAACTCGAATCCTAGCCCGGTATATCTCATTTTAATTTTACACCATTCTGAACCTTACGCCTTTTTTCCTATCTGATCGAGGTTCTCGGCATCGAAAAATCTTCGTAAACTAAATCACACGTGTATATGTTTACATTTAAGAGATACACAGTCAAGAAAATCTAGGGCAATGGTGATATATATGCGAATTAAACACCAAAAAAAAAACACTCAACAAATGGCTACAATTTAAGGAATGTGTTTAGCGACGGCATCAGATTCCTAATTGATGGAGAAAGGTCTGGTGGCAAGAAAAGCTGCTTCTAGGAGATTGTCAAGTGTTTTCGCTCGACGATTCCATTCTTGGGTGGTTGGTTTGGCCCTTGTTCCTGTAACTTGAGTCCTAGCCCGGTATATCCCATTTTAATTTTACACCATTGTGAACCTTGCGCCATTTTTACTCTCTGATCGAGGTTCTCAGCATTGAAAAATCTTCGTAAACTAAATCACACGTGTATATGTTGATATTTAAGAGATATACAGTCAAGAAAATCAAGGGCAATGGTAATATATATGCGGATTAGACACCAAAAAAAAACACTCAAAAAATGGCTACAATTTAAGGAATGTGTTTAGTGACGGCATCAGATTCCTAATTGATGGAGAAAGGTCTGGTGTTAAGAAAAGCTGCTTCTAGGAGGTTGTCAAGTGTTTTCACTCGACGATTCCATTCTTGGGTGGTTGGTTTGGCACTTGTTTCTGTAACTCGAATCCTAGCCAGGTATATCTCATTTTAATTTTTCACCATTGTGAACCTCACGCCTTTTTTACTCTCTGATCGAGGTTCTCGGCATTGAAAAATCTTCGTAAACTAAATCACATGTGTATATGTTGACATTTAAGAGATATACAGTCAAGAAAATCAAGGGCAATGGTGATATATATGCTGATTAGACACCAAAAAAATCACTCAACAAATGGCTACAATTTAAGGATTGTGTTTAGTGACGGCATCAGATTCCTAATTGATGGAGAAAGGTCTGGTGGTAAGAAAAGCTGCTTCTAGGAGGCTGTCAAGTGTTTTCGCTTGATGATTCCATTCTTGGGTGGTTGATTTGGCCCTTGTTCCTGTAACTCGAATCCTAGCCCGGTATATCCCATTTTAATTTTACACCATTGTGAACCTTTCGCCTTTTTTACTCACTGATCGAGGTTCTCGGCATTGAAAAATCTCCGTAAACTAAATCACACGTGTATATGTTGATATTTAAGAGATATACAGCCAAGAAAATCTTGGGCAATGGTGATATATATGCGGATTAGACTAAAAAAAACACTCAACAAATGGCTACAATTTAAGGAATGTGTTTAGCGACGGTATCAGATTCCTAATTGATGGAGAAATGTCTGGTGGTAAGAAAAGCTGCTTCTAGGAGTTTGTCAAGTGTTTTCGCTCGACGATTCCATTCTTGGGTGGTTGGTTTGGCCCTTGTTCCTGTAACTCGAATCCTAGCCCGGTATATCCCATTTTAATTTTACACCATTGTGAACCTTACACCTTTTTTACTTTCTGATCGAGGTTCTCGGCGTTGAAAAATCTTCGTAAACTAAATCACACGTGTATATGTTGACATGTAAAAGATATACAGTCAAGAAAATCAAGGGCAATGGTGATATATATGCGGATTAGACACCAAAAAAAAACACTCAACAAATGGCTACAATTTAAGGAATGTGTTTAGTGACGGCATCAGATTCCTAATTGATGGAGAAAGGTCTGGTGGTAAGAACCGCTGCATCTAGGAGGTTGTCAAGTGTTTTCGCTCGACGATTTCATTCTTGGTGGTTGGTTTGGCCCTTGTTCCTGTAACTCAAATCCTAGCCCGGTATATCCCATTTTAATCTTACAACATTGTGAACCTTACACCTTTTTTACTCTCTAATCTAAGTTCTCGGCATTGAAAAATCTTCGTAAACTGAATCACACATGTATATGTTGACATTTAAGATATATACAGTCAAGAAAATCAAGGGCAATGGTGATATATATATATATATGCGGATTAGACACCAAAAAAAATCACTCAACAAATGGCTACAATTTAAGGATTGTGTTTAGTGACGGCATGAGATTCCTAATTGATGGAGAATGGTCTGGTGGCAAGAAAAGCTGCTTCTAGGAGGTTGTCAAGTGTTTTCGCTCGACGATTCCATTCTTGGGTGGTTGGTTTGGCCCTTGTTCCTGTAACTCGAATCCTAGCCCGGTATATCCCATTTTAATCTTACAACATTGTGAACCTTACACCTTTTTTACTCTCTGATCTAAGTTCTCGGCACTGAAAAATCTTCGTAAACTGAATCACACATGTATATGTTGACATTTAAGATATATACAGTCAAGAAAATCAAGGGCAATGGTGATATATATATATGCGGATTAGACACCAAAAAAAATCACTCAACAAATGGCTACAATTTAAGGAATGTGTTTAGTGACGGCATCAGATTCCTAATTGATGGAGAATGGTCTGGTGGCAACAAAAGCTGCTTCTAGGAGGTTGTCAAGTGTTTTCGCTCGACGATTCCATTCTTGTGTGGTTGGTTTGGCCCTTGTTCCTGTAACTCGAATCCTAGCCCGGTATATCCCATTTTAATTTTACACCATTGTGAACCTTACGCCTTTTTTACTCTCTGATCGAGGTTCTCGGCATTGAAAAATCTTCGTAAACTAATCACAGGTGTATATGTTGACAGTTAAGAGATATACAGTCAAGAAAATCAAGAGCAATGGTGATATATATGCGGATTAGACACCAAAAAAAAAACCCTCAACAAATAGCTACAATTTAAGCAATGTGTTTAGTGACGGCATCAGATTCCTAATTGATGGAGAAAGGTCTGGTGGTAAGAAAAGCTGCTTCTAGGAGGTTGTCAAGTGTTTTCGCTCGACGATTCCATTCTTGGTGGTTGGTTTGGCCCTTGTTCCTGTAACTCGAATCCTAGCCCGGTGTATCCCATTTTAATCTTACACCATTGTGAACCTTACGCCTTTTTACTCTCTGATCGAGGTTCTCGGCATTGAAAAATCTTGGTAAACTAAATCACACGTGTATATGTTAACATTTAAGAGATATACAGTCAAGAAAATCAAGGGCAATGGTGAAATATATATGCGGATTAGACACCAAAAAAAATCACTCAACAAATGGCTACAATTTAAGGATTGTGTTTAGTGACGGCATCAGATTCCTAATTGATGGAGAAAGGTCTGGTGGCAAGAAAAGTTGCTTCTAGGAGGTTGTCAAGTGTTTTCGCTGGATGATTCCATTCTTGGGTTGTCGGTTTGGCCCTTGTTCCTGTAACTCGAATCCTAGCCCGGTATATCGCATTTTAATTTTACACCATTGTGAACCTTACGCCTTTTTTACTCTCTGATCGAGGTTCTGGGCATTGAAAAATCTTCGTAAACTAAATCACACGTGTATATGTTGATATTTAAGAGATATACAGTCAAGAAAATCAAGGGCAATGGTGATATATATGCGAATTAGACACAAAAAAAAAACACTCAACAAATGGCTACAATTTAAGGAATGCGTTTAGTGACGGCATCAGATTCCTAATTGATGGAGAAAGGTCTGGTGGTAAGAAAAGCCGCTTCTAGGAGGTTGTCAAGTGTTTTCGCTCGACGATTCCATTCTTGGGTGGTTGGTTTGGCCCTTGTTCCTTTAACTCGAATCCTAGCCCGGTATATCCCATTTTAATTTTACACCATTGTGAACCTTACGCCTTTTTTACTCTCTGATCGGGGTCCTCGGCATTGAAAAATCTTCGTAAACTAAATCAGACTTGTATATGTTGATATTTAAGAGATATATGGTCAAGAAAATCTAGGGCAATGGTGATATATATGCGGATTAGACACTAAAAAAAAACACTCAACAAATGGCTACAATTTAAGGAATGTGTTTAGTGACGGCATTAGATTCCTAATTGATGGAGAAAGGTCTGGTTGCAAGAAAAGCTGTTTCTAGGAGGTTGTCAAGTATTTTCGCTCGACGATTCCATTCTTGGGTGGTTGGTTCGGCCCTTGTTCCTGTAACTCGAATCCTAGCCTGGTATATCCCATTTTAATTTTACACCATTGTGAACCTTACGCCTTTTTTACTCTCTGATCAAGGTTCTCGGCATTGAAAAATCTTCATAAACTAAATCACACGTGTATATGTTGATATTTAACAGATATACAGTCAAGAAAATCAAGGGCAATGGTGATATATATGCGGATTAGACACCAAAAAAAACACTCAACAAATGGCTACAATTTAAGGAATGTGTTTAGTGACGGCATCAGATTCGTAATTGTTGGAGAATGGTCTGGTGGCAAGAAAAACTGCTTTTAGGAGGTTGTCAAGTGTTTTCGCTCGACGATTCCATTCTTGGGTGGTTGGTTCGGCCCTTGTTCCTGTAACTCGAATCCTAGCCCGGTATATCCCATTTTAATTTTACACCATTGTGAACCTTACGCCTTTTTTACTCTCTGATCAAGGTTCTCGGCATTGAAAAATCTTCATAAACTAAATCACACGTGTATATGTTGATATTTAACAGATATACAGTCAAGAAAATCAAGGGCAATGGTGATATATATGCGGATTAGACACAAAAAAAAACACTCAACAAATGGCTACAATTTAAGGAATGTGTTTAGTGACGGCATCAGATTCCTAATTGATGGAGAAAGGTCTGTGGGTAAGCAAAGCTGCATCTAGGAGGTTGTCAAGTGTTTTCGCTCGATGATTCCATTCTTGGGTGGTTGGTTTGGCCCTTGTTCCTGTAACTCGAATCCTAGCCCGGTATATCCCATTTTAATTTTACACCATTGTGAACCTTACGCCTTTTTTACTCTCAGATCGAGGTTCTCGGCATTGAAAAATCTTCGTAAACTAAATCAGACTTGTATATGTTGATATTTAAGAGATATACAGTCAAGAAAATCAACGGCAATGGTGATGTATATGTGGATTAGACACCAAAAAAAAAAACACTCAACAAATGGCTACAATTTAAGGAATGTGTTTAGTGATGGCATCAGATTCCTAATTGATGGAGAAAGGTCTGGTGGCAAGAAAAGCTGTTTCTAGGAGGTTGGCAAGTATTTTCGCTCGACGATTCCATTCTTGGGTGGTTGGTTTGGCCCTTGTTCCTATAACTCGAATCCTAGCCCGGTATATCCCATTTTAATTTTACACCATTGTGAACCTTACGCCTTTTTTACTCTCTGATCGAGGTTCTCGGCATTGAAAAATCTTCATAAACTAAATCACACATGTATATGTTGATATTTAAGAGATATACAGTCAAGAAAATCAAGGGCTATGGTGATATATATGCGGTTTAAACACTAAAAAAAACACTCAACAAGTGGCTACAATTTAAGGAATGTGTTTAGTGACGGCATCAGATTCCTAATTGATGGAGAAAGGTCTGGTGGCAAGAAAAGGAGCTTCTAGGAGGTTGTCAAGTGTTTTCGCTCGACGATTCCATTCCTGGGTGGTTGTTTTGGCTCTTGTTCCTGTAACTCGAATCCTAGCCTAGTATATCCCATTTTAATTTTACACCATTGTGAACCTTACGCCATTTTTACTCTCTGATCGAGGTTCTCGGCATTGAAAATCTTCGTAAACTAAATCACACGTGTATATGTTGACATTTAAGAGGTATATAGTCAAGAAAATCAAGGGCAATGGTGATATATATGCGGATTAGACACCAAAAAAAAACACTCAACAAATGGCTACAATTTAAGGAATGTGTTTAGTGACGGCATCAGATTCCTAATTGATGGAGAAAGGTCTGGTGGTAAGAAAAGCCGCTTCTAGGAGGTTGTCAAGTGTTTTCGCTCGACGATTCCATTCTTGGGTGGTTGGTTTGGCCCTTGTTCCTGTAACTCGAATCCTAGCCCGGTATATCCCATTTTAATTTTACACCATTGTGAACCTTACGCCTTTTTTACTCTCTGATCGAGGTTCTCGGCATTGAAAAATCTTCGTAAACTAAATCAGACTTGTATATGTTGATATTTAAGAGATATACAGTCAAGAAAATCAAGGGCAATGGTGATATATATGTGGATTAGACACAAAAAAAAACACTCAACAAATGGCTACAATTTAGGGAATGTGTTTAGTGACGGCATCAGATTCCTAATTCATGGAGAAAGGTCTGGTGGCAAGAAAAGCTGTTTCTAGGAGGTTGGCAAGTGTTTTCTCTCGACGATTCCATTCTTTGGTGGTTGGTTTGGCACTTGTTCCTGTAACTCGAATCCTAGCCCGGTATATCCCATTTTAATTTTACACCATTGTGAACCTTACGCCTTTTTTACTCTCTGATCGAGGTTCTCGGCATTGAAAAATCTTCATAAACTAAATCACACGTGTATATGTTGATATTTTAGAGATATACAGTCAAGAAAATCAAGGGCTATGGTGATATATATGCGGATTAAACACTAAAAAAACACTCAACAAGTGGCTACAATTTAAGGAATGTGTTTAGTGACGGCATCAGATTCCTAATTGATGGAGAAAGGTCTGGTGGTAAGAAAAGGAGCTTCTAGGAGGTTGTCAAGTGTTTTCGCTCGACGATTCCATTCTTGGGTGGTTGTTTTGGCTCTTGTTCCTGTAACTCGAATCCTAGCCCAGTATATCCCATTTTAATTTTACACCATTGTGAACCTTACGCCTTTTTTACTCTCTGATCGAGGTTCTCGGCATTGAAAAATCTTCGTAAACTAAATCATACATGTATATGTTGAAATTTAGGAGATATACAGTCAAGAAAATCAAGGGCAATGGTAATATATATGCGGATTAGACACCAAAAAAAAACACTCAACAAATGGCTACAATTTAAGGAATGTGTTTAGTGACGGCATCAGATTCCTAATTGATGGAGAAAGGTCTGGGGGTAAGAAAAGCTGTTTCTAGGAGTTTGTCAAGTGTTTTCGCTCGATGATTCCATTCTTGGGTGGTTTGTTTGTCCCTTGTTCCTATAACTCGAATCCTAGCCCGATATATCCCATTTTAATTTTACACCATTGTGAACCTTACGCCATTTTTACTCTCTGATCGACGTTCTCGGCATTGAAAAATTTTCGTAAACGAAATCACACGTGTATATGTTGACATTTAAGAGATATACAGTCAAGAAAATCAAGGGCAATGGTGATATATATATATGCGGATTAGACACAAAAAAAAAACACTCAACAAATGGCTACAATTTAAGGAATGTGTTTAGTGACGGCATCAGATTCCTAATTGATGGAGAAAGGTCTGTGGGTAAGAAAAGCTGCATCTAGGAGGTTGTCAAGTGTTTTCGCTCGACGATTCCATTCTTGGGTGGTTGGTTTGGCCCTTGTTCCTGTAACTCGAATCCTAGCCCGGTATATCCCATTTTAATCTTACACCATTGTGAACCTTACGCCTTTTTTACTCTCTGATCGAGGTTCTCGGCATTGAAAAATCTTTGTAGACTAAATCACACGTGTATATGTTGACATTTAAGAGATATACAGTCAAGAAAATCAAGGGCAATGGTGATATATATGCGGATTAGACACCAAAAAAAAAAACACTCAACAAATGGCTTCAATTTAAGGAATGTGTTTAGTGACGGCATTAGATACCTAATTGATGGAGAAAGGTCTGGTGGCAATAAAAGCTTCTTCTAGGAGTTTGTCAAGTGCTTTCGCTCGACGATTCCATTCTTGTGTGGTTGGTTTGGCCCTTGTTCATGTAACTCGTATCCTAGCCCTGTATATCCCATTTTAATTTTACACCATTGTGAACCTTACGCCTTTTTTACTCTCTGATCGAGGTTCTCGGCATTGAAAAATCTTCGTAAACTAAAACACATGTGTATACGTTGACATTTAAGAGATATACAGTCAAGAAAATCAAGGGCAATGGTGATATATAGGCGGATTAGACACCAAAAAAAAACACTCAACAAATGGCTACAATTTAAGGAATGTATTTAGTGATGGCATCAGATTTCTAATTGATGGAGAAAGGTCTGGTGGCAAGAAAAGTTGCTTCTAGCAGTTTGTCAAGTGTTTTAGCTCGACGATTCCATTCTTGGGTGGTTGGTTTGACCCTTGTTCCTGTAACTCGAATCCTAGCCCGGTATATCCCATTTTAATCTTACACCATTGTGAACCTTACGCCTTTTTTACTCTCTGATCGAGGTTCTCGGCATTGAAAAATCTTCGTAAACTAAATCACACATGTATATGTTGATATTTAAGAGATATACTGTCAAGAAAAACAAGTGCAATGGTGATATATATGCGGATTAGACACAAAAAAAAAACACTCAACAAATGCTACAATTTAAGGAATGTGTTTAGTGACGGCATCATATTCCTAATTGATGGACAAAGGTCTGGAGGCAAGAAAAGCTTCTTCTACGAGGTTGTCAAGTGTTTTCGCTCGACGATTCCATTCTTGGGTGGTTGGTTTGGCCCTTGTTCCTGTAACTCGAATCCCAGCCCGGTATATCCCATTTTAATTTTACACCATTGTGAACCTTACGCCTTTTTTACTCTCTGATCGAGGTTCTCGGCATTGAAAAATCTTCGTAAACTAAATCACACATGTATATGTTGACATTTAGGAGATATACAGTCAAGAAAATCAAGGGCAATGGTGATATATATGCGGATTAGACACCAAAAAAAAACACTCAACAAATGGCTACAATTTAAGGAATGTGTTTAGTGACGGCATCAGATTCCTAATTGATGGAGAAAGGTCTGGGGGTAAGAAAAGCTGCTTCTAGGAGTTTGTCAAGTGTTTTCGCTCGATGATTCCATTCTTGGGTGGTTTGTTTGTCCCTTGTTCCTATAACTCGAATCCTAGCCCGATATATCCCATTTTAATTTTACACCATTGTGAACCTTACGCCTTTTTTACTCTCTGATCGACGTTCTCGGCATAGAAAAATCTTCGTCAACGAAATCAAACGTGTATATGTTGACATTTAAGAGATATACAGTCAAGAAAATCAAGGGCAATGGTGATATATATATGCGGATTAGACACCAAAAAAAAAAACACTCAACAAATGGCTACAATTTAAGGAATGTGTTTAGTGACGGCATTAGATTCCTAATTGATGGAGAAAGGTCTGGGGTTAAGAAAAGCTGCTTCTAGGAGGTTCTCAAGTGTTTTCGCTCGACGATTCCATTCTTGGGTGGTTGGTTTGGCCCTTGTTCCTGTAACTCGAATCCTAGGCCGGTATATCCCATTTTAATCTTACACCATTGTGAACCTTACGCCTTTTTTACTCTCTGATCGAGGTTCTCGGCATTGAAAAATCTTTGTAGACTAAATCACACGTGTATATGTTGACATTTAAGAGATATACAGTCAAGAAAATCATGGGCAATGGTGATATATATGCGGATTAGACACAAAAAAAAAACACTCAACAAATGGCTACAATTTAAGGAATGTGTTTAGTGACGGCATCAGATTCCTAATTGATGGAAAAAGGTCTGGTGGCAATAAAAGCTTCTTCTAGGAGTTTGTCAAGTGCTTTCGCTCGACGATTCCATTCTTGTGTGGTTGATTTGGCCCTTGTTCATGTAACTCGAATCCTAGCCCTGTATATCCCATTTTAATTTTACACCATTGTGAACCTTACGCCTTTTTTACTCTCTGATCGAGGTTCTCGGCATTGAAAAATCTTCGTAAACTAAAACACATGTGTATACGTTGACATTTAAGAGATATACAGTCAAGAAAATCAAGGGCAATGGTGATATATATGCGGGTTAGACACCAAAAAAAAAACACTCAACAAATGGCTACAATTTAAGGAATGTGTTTAGTGACGGCATCAGATTCCTAATTGATGGAGAAAGGTCTGGTGGCAATAAAAGTTTCTTCTAGGAGTTTGTCAAGTGCTTTCGCTCGACGATTCCATTCTTGTGTGGTTGGTTTGGCCCTTGTTCATGTAACTCGAATCCTAGCCCTGTATATCCCATTTTAATTTTACACCATCGTGAACCTTACGCCTTTTTTACTCTCTGATCGAGGTTCTCGGCATTGAAAAATCTTCGTAAACTAAAACACATGTGTATACGTTGACATTTAAGAGATATACAGTCAAGAAAATCAAGGGCAATGGTGATATATATGCGGATTAGACACCAAAAAAAAACACTCAACAAATGGCTACAATTTAAGGAATGTATTTAGTGATGGCATCAGATTTCTAATTGATGGAGAAAGGTCTGGTGGCAAGAAAAGCTGCTTCTAGCAGGTTGTCAAGTGTTTTAGCTCGACGATTCCATTCTTGGGTGGTTGGTTTGACCCTTGTTCCTGTAACTCGAATCCTAGCCCGGTATATCCCATTTTAATCTTACACCATTGTGAACCTTACGCCTTTTTTACTCTCTGATCGAGGTTCTCGGCATTGAAAAATCTTCGTAAACTAAATCACACATGTATATGTTGATATTTAAGAGATATACTGTCAAGAAAAACAAGTGCAATGGTGATATATATGCGGATTAGACACAAAAAAAAAACACTCAACAAATGCTACAATTTAAGGAATGTGTTTAGTGACGGCATCATATTCCTAATTGATGGACAAAGGTCTGGAGGCAAGAAAAGCTTCTTCTACGAGGTTGTCAAGTGTTTTCGCTCGACGATTCCATTCTTGGGTGGTTGGTTTGGCCCTTGTTCCTGTAACTCGAATCCCAGCCCGGTATATCCCATTTTAATTTTACACCATTGTGAACCTTACGCCTTTTTTACTCTCTGATCGAGGTTCTCGGCATTGAAAAATCTTCGTAAACTAAATCACACATGTATATGTTGACATTTAGGAGATATACAGTCAAGAAAATCAAGGGCAATGGTGATATATATGCGGATTAGACACCAAAAAAAAACACTCAACAAATGGCTACAATTTAAGGAATGTGTTTAGTGACGGCATCAGATTCCTAATTGATGGAGAAAGGTCTGGGGGTAAGAAAAGCTGCTTCTAGGAGTTTGTCAAGTGTTTTCGCTCGATGATTCCATTCTTGGGTGGTTTGTTTGTCCCTTGTTCCTATAACTCGAATCCTAGCCCGATATATCCCATTTTAATTTTACACCATTGTGAACCTTACGCCTTTTTTACTCTCTGATCGACGTTCTCGGCATAGAAAAATCTTCGTCAACGAAATCAAACGTGTATATGTTGACATTTAAGAGATATACAGTCAAGAAAATCAAGGGCAATGGTGATATATATATGCGGATTAGACACCAAAAAAAAAAACACTCAACAAATGGCTACAATTTAAGGAATGTGTTTAGTGACGGCATTAGATTCCTAATTGATGGAGAAAGGTCTGGGGTTAAGAAAAGCTGCTTCTAGGAGGTTCTCAAGTGTTTTCGCTCGACGATTCCATTCTTGGGTGGTTGGTTTGGCCCTTGTTCCTGTAACTCGAATCCTAGGCCGGTATATCCCATTTTAATCTTACACCATTGTGAACCTTACGCCTTTTTTACTCTCTGATCGAGGTTCTCGGCATTGAAAAATCTTTGTAGACTAAATCACACGTGTATATGTTGACATTTAAGAGATATACAGTCAAGAAAATCATGGGCAATGGTGATATATATGCGGATTAGACACCAAAAAAAAACACTCAACAAATGGCTACAATTTAAGGAATGTGTTTAGTGACGGCATCAGATTCCTAATTGATGGAAAAAGGTCTGGTGGCAATAAAAGCTTCTTCTAGGAGTTTGTCAAGTGCTTTCGCTCGACGATTCCATTCTTGTGTGGTTGATTTGGCCCTTGTTCATGTAACTCGAATCCTAGCCCTGTATATCCCATTTTAATTTTACACCATTGTGAACCTTACGCCTTTTTTACTCTCTGATCGAGGTTCTCGGCATTGAAAAATCTTCGTAAACTAAAACACATGTGTATACGTTGACATTTAAGAGATATACAGTCAAGAAAATCAAGGGCAATGGTGATATATATGCGGGTTAGACACCAAAAAAAAAACACTCAACAAATGGCTACAATTTAAGGAATGTGTTTAGTGACGGCATCAGATTCCTAATTGATGGAGAAAGGTCTGGTGGCAATAAAAGTTTCTTCTAGGAGTTTGTCAAGTGCTTTCGCTCGACGATTCCATTCTTGTGTGGTTGGTTTGGCCCTTGTTCATGTAACTCGAATCCTAGCCCTGTATATCCCATTTTAATTTTACACCATCGTGAACCTTACGCCTTTTTTACTCTCTGATCGAGGTTCTCGGCATTGAAAAATCTTCGTAAACTAAAACACATGTGTATACGTTGACATTTAAGAGATATACAGTCAAGAAAATCAAGGGCAATGGTGATATATATGCGGATTAGACACCAAAAAAAAACACTCAACAAATGGCTACAATTTAAGGAATGTATTTAGTGATGGCATCAGATTTCTAATTGATGGAGAAAGGTCTGGTGGCAAGAAAAGCTGCTTCTAGCAGGTTGTCAAGTGTTTTAGCTCGACGATTCCATTCTTGGGTGGTTGGTTTGACCCTTGTTCCTGTAACTCGAATCCTAGCCCGGTATATCCCATTTTAATCTTACACCATTGTGAACCTTACGCCTTTTTTACTCTCTGATCGAGGTTCTCGGCATTGAAAAATCTTCGTAAACTAAATCACACATGTATATGTTGATATTTAAGAGATATACAGTCAAGAAAAACAAGTGCAATGGTGATATATATGCGGATTAGACACAAAAAAAAAACACTCAACAAATGCTACAATTTAAGGAATGTGTTTAGTGACGGCATCATATTCCTAATTGATGTACAAAGGTCTGGTGGCAAGAAAAGCTTCTTCTAGGAGGTTGTCAAGTGTTTTCTCTCGACGATTCCATTCTTGGGTGGTTGGTTTGGCCCTTGTTCCTGTAACTCGAATCCTAGCCCGGTATATCCCATTTTAATTTTACACCATTGAAAACCTTACGCCATTTTACTCTCTGATCGAGGTTCTCGGCATTGAAAAATCTACGTAAACTAAATCACACGTGTATATGTTGACATTTAAGGGATATACGGTTAAGATAATCAAGGGCAATGGTGATATATATGCGGATTAGACAAAAAAAACACTCAACAAATGGCTACAATTTAAGGAATTTGTTTAGTGACGGCATCAAATTCCTAATTGATGGAGAAAGGTCTGGTGGCAAGAAAAGCTGCTTCTAGGAGGTTGTCAAGTGTTTTCGCTCGACGAATCCATTCTTGGGGGGTTGGTTTGGCCCTTGTTCCTATAACTCGAATCCTAGACCGGTATATCCTATTTTAGTTTTACACCATTGTGAACCTTACGCCTTTTTTACTCTCTGATCGAGGTTCTCGGAATTGAAAAATCTTGGTAAACTAAATCACACGTGTATATGTTGATATTTAAGAGATATACAGTCAAGAAAATCAAGGGCAATCGTGATATATATGCGGATTAGACACCAAAAAAAACACTGAACAAATGGATACAATTTAAGGAATTTGTTTAGTGACGGCATCAAATTCCTAATTGATGGAGAAAGGTCTGGTGGCAAGAAAAGCTGCTTCTAGGAGGTTGTCAAGTGTTTTCGCTCGACGAATCCATTCTTGGGGGGTTGGTTTGGCCCTTGTTCCTGTAACTCGAATCCTAGCCCGGAATATACCATTTTAAATTTACACCATTGTGAACCTTACGCCTTTTTTACTCTCTGATAGACGTTCTCGGCATTGAAAAATCTTCTTAAACTAAATCACACGTGTATATGTTGATATTTAAGAGACATACAGTCAACAAAATCAAGGGCAATGGTGACATATATGTGGATTAGACACCAAAAAAACACTCAACAAATGGCTACAATTTAAGGAATGTGTTTAGTGACGGCATCAGATTCCTAATTGATGGAGAAAGGTCTGGTGGCAAGAAAAGCTGCTTCTAGGAGGTTGTCAAGTGTTTTCTCTCGACGATTCCATTCTTGGGTGGTTGCTTTGGCCCTTGTTCCTGTAACTCGAATACTAGCCCGGTATATCCCATTTTATTCTTACACCATTGTGAACCTTACGCCTTTTTTACTCTCTGATCAAGGTTCTCGACATTGAAAAATCTTCGTAAACTAAATCACACGTGTATATGTTGACATTTAAGAGATACACAGTCATGAAAATCAAGGGCAATGGTGATATATATGCGGATTAGACACCCAAAAAAACACTCAACAAATGGCTACAATTTAAGGAATGTGTTTAGTGACGGCATCAGATTCCTAATTGATGGAGAAAGGTCTGGTGGCAAGAAAAGCTGCTTCTAGGAGGTTGTCAAGTCTTTTAGCTCGACGATTCCATTCTTGGGTGGTTGGTTTGGCCCTTGTTCCTGTAACTCGAATACTAGCCCGGTATATCCCATTTTAATTTTACACCATTGAAAACCTTACGCCATTTTACTCTCTGATCGAGGTTCTCGGCATTGAAAAATCTACGTAAACTAAATCACACGTGTATATGTTGACATTTAAGGGATATACGGTTAAGATAATCAAGGGCAATGGTGATATATATGCGGATTAGAAAAAAAAAACACTCAACAAATGGCTACAATTTAAGGAATTTGTTTAGTGACGGCATCAAATTCCTAATTGATGGAGAAAGGTCTGGTGGCAAGAAAAGCTGCTTCTAGGAGGTTGTCAAGTGTTTTCGCTCGACGAATCCATTCTTGGGGGGTTGGTTTGGCCCTTGTTCCTGTAACTCGAATCCTAGACCGGTATATCCTATTTTAGTTTTACACCATTGTGAACCTTATGCCTTTTTTACTCTCTGATCGAGGTTCTCGGAATTGAAAAATCTTGGTAAACTAAATCACACGTGTATATGTTGATATTTAAGAGATATACAGTCAAGAAAATCAAGGGCAATCGTGATATATATGCGGATTAGACACCAAAAAAAACACTGAACAAATGGATACAATTTAAGGAATTTGTTTAGTGACGGCATCAAATTCCTAATTGATGGAGAAAGGTCTGGTGGCAAGAAAAGCTGCTTCTAGGAGGTTGTCAAGTGTTTTCGCTCGACGAATCCATTCTTGGGGGGTTGGTTTGGCCCTTGTTCCTGTAACTCGAATCCTAGCCCGGAATATACCATTTTAAATTTACACCATTGTGAACCTTACGCCTTTTTTACTCTCTGATAGAAGTTCTCGGCATTGAAAAATCTTCTTAAACTAAATCACACGTGTATATGTTGATATTTAAGAGACATACAGTCAACAAAATCAAGGGCAATGGTGACATATATGTGGATTAGACACCAAAAAAACACTCAACAAATGGCTACAATTTAAGGAATGTGTTTAGTGACGGCATCAGAATCCTAATTGATGGAGAAAGGTCTGGTGGCAAGAAAAGCTGCTTCTAGGAGGTTGTCAAGTGTTTTCTCTCGACGATTCCATTCTTGGGTGGTTGCTTTGGCCCTTGTTCCTGTAACTCGAATACTAGCCCGGTATATCCCATTTTATTCTTACACCATTGTGAACCTTACGCCTTTTTTACTCTCTGATCAAGGTTCTCGACATTGAAAAATCTTCGTAAACTAAATCACACGTGTATAAGTTGACATTTAAGAGATATGCAGTCAAGAAAATCAAGGGCAATGGTGATATATATGCGGATTAGACACCCAAAAAAACACTCAACAAATGGCTACAATTTAAGGAATGTGTTTAGTGACGGCATCAGATTCCTAATTGATGGAGAAAGGTCTGGTGGCAAGAAAAGCTGCTTCTAGGAGGTTGTCAAGTCTTTTAGCTCGACGATTCCATTCTTGGGTGGTTGGTTTGGCCCTTGTTCCTGTAACTCGAATACTAGCCCGGTATATCCCATTTTATTCTTAAACCATTGTGAACGTTACACCTTTTTTACTCTCTGATCAAGGTTCTCGACATTGAAAAATCTTCGTAAACTAAATCACACGTGTATATGTTGACATTTAAGAGATACACAGTCATGAAAATCAAGGGAAATGGTGATATATATGCGGATTAGACGCCAAAAAAAAATACTCAACAAATGGCTACAATTTAAGGAATGTGTTTAGTGACGGCATCAGATTCCTAATTGATGGAGAAAGGTCTGGTGGTAAGAAAAGCTGCTTCTAGGAGGTTGTCAAGTGTTTTCGCTTGACGATTCCATTCTTGGGTGGTTGGTTTGGCCCTTCTTCCTGTAACTCGAATCCTAGCACGGTATATCCCATATTAATCTCACACCATTGTGAACCTTACGCCTTTTTTACTCTCTGATCGAGGTTCTCGACATTGAAAAATCCTTGTAAACTAAATCACACGTGTATATGTTGATATTTAAGAGATATACAGTCAAGAAAATCAAGGGCAATGGTGATATATATGCGGATTAGACGCCAAAAAAAATCACTCAACAGATGGCTACAATTTAAGGAATGTGTTTAGTGACTGCATCAGATTCCTAATTGATGGAGAAAGGTCTGGTGGTAAGAAAAGCTGCTTCTAGGAGGTTGTCAAGTGTTTTGGCTCGACGATTCCATTCTTGGGTGGTTGGTTTGGCCCTTGTTCCTATAACTTGAATCCTAGCCCGGTATATCCCATTTTAATCTTACACCATTGTGAACCTTACGCCTTTTTTACTCTCTGATCGAGGTTTTCGGCATTGAAAAATCTTCGTAAACAAAATCACACGTGTATATGTTGATATTTAAGAGATATACAGTCAAGAAAATCATGGGCAATGGTGATATATATGCGGATTAGACACCAAAAAAAAATCACTCAACAAATGGATACAATTTAAGGAATGTGTTAACTAACGGCATCAGATTTCTAATTGATGGAGAAAGGTCTGGTGGCAAGAAAAGCTGCTTCTAGCAGGTTGTCAAGTGTTTTCGCTCGACGATTCCATTATTGAGTGGTTGGTTTGACCCTTGTTCCTGTAACTCGAATCCTAGCCCGGTATATCCCATTTTAATCTTACACCATTGTGAACCTTACGCCATTTTTACTCTCTGATCGAGGTTCTCGGCATTGAAAAATCTTCATAAACTAAATCACACATGTATATGTTCATATTTAAATGATATACAGTCAAGAAAAACAAGGGCAATGGTGATATATATGCGGATTAGACACCGAAAAAAAAACACTCAACAAATGGCTACAATTTAAGTAATGTGTTTAGTGACGGCATCATATTCCTAATTGATGGAGAAAGGTCTGGTGGCAAGAAAAGCAGCTTCTAGGAGGTTGTCAAGTGTTTTCGATCGACGATTCCATTCTTGGGTGGTTGGTTTGTCCCTTGTTCCTGTAACTCGAATCCTAGCCCGGTATATCCTATTTTAATCTCACACCATTGTGAACCTTACGCCTTTTTTACTCTCTGATCGAGGTTCTTGGCATTGAAAAATCTTCGTAAACTAAATCACACGTGTATATGTTGACATTTAAGAGATATACAGTCAAGAAAATCAAGGGCAATGGTGATATATATGTGGATTAGACACAAAAAAAACACTCAACAAATGGCTACAATTTAAGGAATGTGTTTAGTGACGGCATCAGATTCCTAATTGATGGAGAAAGGTCTGGTGGCAAGAAAAGCTGCTTCTAGGAGGTTGTCAAGTGTTTTCGCTCGACGATTCCATTCTTGGGGGGTTGGTTTGGCCCTTGTTCCTGTAACTCGAATCCTCGACCGATATATCCTATTTTAGTTTTACACCATTGTGAACCTTACGCCTTTTTTACTCTCTGATCGAGGTTCTCGGAATTGAAAAATCTTGGTAAACTAAATCACACGTGTATAAGTGGATATTTAAGAGATATACAGTCAAGAAAATCATGGGCAATCGTGATATATATGCGGATTAGCCACCAAAAAAAACACTCAACAAATGGCTACAATTTAAGGAATGTGTTTAGTGACGGCATCAGATTCCTAATTGATGGAGAAAGGTCTGGTGGCAAGAAAAGGTGCTTCTAGGAGGTTGTCAAGTGTTTTCGCTTGACGATTCCATTCTTGGGGGGTTGGTTTGGCCCTTGTTCCTGTAACTCGAATACAAGCCCGGTATATCCCATTTTATTCTTACACCATTGTGAACCTTACGCCTTTTTTACTCTCTGATCAAGGTTCTCGACAATGAAAAATCTTCGTAAACTAAATCACACGTGTATAAGTTGACATTTAAGAGATATGCAGTCAAGAAAATCAAGGGCAATGGTGATATATATGCGGATTAGACACCAAAAAAAAAACACTCAACAAATGGCTACAATTTAAGGAATGTGTTTAGTGATGGCATCAGATTCCTAATTGATGGAGAAAGGTCTGGTGGCAAGAAAAGCTGCTTCTAGGAGGTTGTCAAGTGTTTTCGCTCGACGATTCCATTCTTGGGTGGTTGGTTTGGCCCTTGTTCCTGTAACTCGAATACTAGCCCGGTATATCCCATTTTATTCTTACACCATTGTGAACCTTACACCTTTTTTACTCTCTGATCAAGGTTCTCGACATTGAAAAATCTTCGTAAACTAAATCACACGTGTATATGTTGACATTTAAGAGATACACAGTCATGAAAATCAAGGGCAATGGTGATATATATGCGGATTAGACGCCAAAAAAAAATACTCAACAAATGGCTACAATTTAAGGAATGTGTTTAGTGACGGCATCAGATTCCTAATTGATGGAGAAAGGTCTGGTGGTAAGAAAAGCTGCTTCTAGGAGGTTGTCATGTGTTTTCGCTCGACGATTCCATTCTTGGGTGGTTGGTTTGGCCCTTGGTCCTATAAGTCGAATCCTAGCACGGTATATCCCATATTAATCTCACACCATTGTGAACCTACCTTACGCCTTTTTTACTCTCTGATCGAGGTTCTCGACATTGAAAAATCCTTGTAAACTAAATCACACGTGTATATGTTGATATTTAAGAGATATACAGTCAAGAAAATCAAGGGCAATGGTGATATATATGCGAATTAGACGCCAAAAAAAATCACTCAACAGATGGCTACAATTTAAGGAATGTGTTTAGTAACTGCATCAGATTCCTAATTGATGGAGAAAGGTCTGGTGGTAAGAAAAGCTGCTTCTAGGAGGTTGTCAAGTGTTTTGGCTCGACGATTCCATTCTTGGGGGGTTGGTTTGGCCCTTGTTCCTATAACTTGAATGCTAGCCCGGTATATCCCATTTTAATCTTACACCATTGTGAACCTTACGCCTTTTTTACTCTCTGATCGAGGTTTTCGGCATTGAAAAATCTTCGTAAACTAAATCACACGTGTATATGTTGATATTTAAGAGATATACAGTCAAGAAAATCATGGGCAATGGTGATATATATGCGGATTAGACACCAAAAAAAAAATCACTCAACAAATGGATACAATTTAAGGAATGTGTTTACTAACGGCATCAGATTTCTAATTGATGGAGAAAGGTCTGGTGGCAAGAAAAGCTGCTTCTAGTAGGTTGTCAAGTGTTTTCGCTCGACGATTCCATTATTGAGTGGTTGGTTTGACCCTTGTTCCTGTAACTCGAATCCTAGCCCGGTATATCCCATTTTAATCTTACACCATTGTGAACCTTACGCCTTTTTTACTCTCTGATCGAGGTTCTCGGCATTGAAAAATCTTCATAAACTAAATCACACATGTATATGTTCATATTTAAATGATATACAGTCAAGAAAAACAAGGGCAATGGTGATATATATGCGGATTAGACACCGAAAAAAAAAACACTCAACAAATGGCTACAATTTAAGGAATGTGTTTAGTGATGGCATCATATTCCTAATTGATGGAGAAAGGTCTGGTGGCAAGAAAAGCAGCTTCTAGGAGGTTGTCAAGTGTTTTCGCTCGACGATTCCATTCTTGGGTGGTTGGTTTGTCCCTTGTTCCTGTAAGTCGAATCCTAGCCCGGTATATCCCATTTTAATCTCACACCATTGTGAACCTTACGCCTTTTTTACTCTCTGATGGAGGTTCTTGGCATTGAAAAATCTTCGTAAACTAAATCACACGTGTATATGTTGACATTTAAGAGATATACAGTCAAGAAAATCAAGGGCAATGGTGATATATATGTGGATTAGACACATAAAAAACACTCAACAAATGGCTACAATTTAAGGAATGTGTTTAGTGACGGCATCAGATTCTTAATTGATGGAGAAAGGTCTGGTGGCAAGAAAAGCTGCTTCTAGGAGGTTGTCAAGTGTTTTCGCTCGACGATTCCATTCTTAGGGGGTTGGTTTGGCCCTTGTTCCTGTAACTCGAATCCTAGCCCGGAATATCCCATTTTAAATTTACACCATTGTGAACCTTACGCCTTTTTTACTCTCTGATAGAAGTTCTCGGCATTGAAAAATCTTCGTAAACTAAATCACACGTGTATATGTTGATATTTAAGAGATATACACTCAAGAAAATCAAGGGCAATCGTGATATATATGCGGATTAGACACCAAAAAAAACACTCAACAAATGGCTACAATTTAAGGAATGTGTTTAGTGACGGCATCAGATTCCTAATTGATGGAGAAAGTTCTGGTGGCAAAAAAAGCTGCTTCTAGGAGGTTGTTAAGTGTTTTCGCTCGACGATTCCATTCTTGGGTTGTTGGTTTGGCCCTTGTTCCTGTAACTCGAATCCTAGACCGGTATATCCTATTTTAGTTTTACACCATTGCCAACCTTACGCCTATTTTACTCTCTGATCGAGGTTCTCGGAATTGAAAAATCTTGGTAAACTAAATCACACGTGTATATGTGGATATTTAAGAGATATACAGTCAAGAAAATCAGGGGCAATCGCGATATATATGCGGATTAGACACCAAAAAAACCACTCAACAAATGGCAACAATTTAAGGAATGTGTTTAGTGACGGCATCAGATTCCTAATTTATGGAGAAAGGTCTGGTGGCAAGAAAAGCTGCTTCTAGGAGGTTGTCAAGTGTTTTCGCTCGACGATTCCATTCTTGGGGGGTTGGTTTGGCCCTTGTTCCTGTAACTCGAATCCTAGACCGATATATCCTATTTTAGTTTTACACCATTGTGAACCTTACGCCTTTTTTACTCTCTGATCGAGGTTCTCGGAATTGAAAAATCTTGGTAAACTAAATCACACGTGTATAAGTGGATATTTAAGAGATATACAGTCAAGAAAATCATGGGCAATCGTGATATATATGCGGATTAGCCACCAAAAAAAACACTCAACAAATGGCTACAATTTAAGGAATGTGTTTAGTGACGGCATCAGATTCCTAATTGATGGAGAAAGGTCTGGTGGCAAGAAAAGGTGCTTCTAGGAGGTTGTCAAGTGTTTTCGCTTGACGATTCCATTCTTGGGGGGTTGGTTTGGCCCTTGTTCCTGTAACTCGAATACAAGCCCGGTATATCCCATTTTATTCTTACACCATTGTGAACCTTACGCCTTTTTTACTCTCTGATCAAGGTTCTCGACAATGAAAAATCTTCGTAAACTAAATCACACGTGTATAAGTTGACATTTAAGAGATATGCAGTCAAGAAAATCAAGGGCAATGGTGATATATATGCGGATTAGACACCAAAAAAAAAACACTCAACAAATGGCTACAATTTAAGGAATGTGTTTAGTGATGGCATCAGATTCCTAATTGATGGAGAAAGGTCTGGTGGCAAGAAAAGCTGCTTCTAGGAGGTTGTCAAGTGTTTTCGCTCGACGATTCCATTCTTGGGTGGTTGGTTTGGCCCTTGTTCCTGTAACTCGAATACTAGCCCGGTATATCCCATTTTATTCTTACACCATTGTGAACCTTACACCTTTTTTACTCTCTGATCAAGGTTCTCGACATTGAAAAATCTTCGTAAACTAAATCACACGTGTATATGTTGACATTTAAGAGATACACAGTCATGAAAATCAAGGGCAATGGTGATATATATGCGGATTAGACGCCAAAAAAAAATACTCAACAAATGGCTACAATTTAAGGAATGTGTTTAGTGACGGCATCAGATTCCTAATTGATGGAGAAAGGTCTGGTGGTAAGAAAAGCTGCTTCTAGGAGGTTGTCATGTGTTTTCGCTCGACGATTCCATTCTTGGGTGGTTGGTTTGGCCCTTGGTCCTATAAGTCGAATCCTAGCACGGTATATCCCATATTAATCTCACACCATTGTGAACCTACCTTACGCCTTTTTTACTCTCTGATCGAGGTTCTCGACATTGAAAAATCCTTGTAAACTAAATCACACGTGTATATGTTGATATTTAAGAGATATACAGTCAAGAAAATCAAGGGCAATGGTGATATATATGCGAATTAGACGCCAAAAAAAATCACTCAACAGATGGCTACAATTTAAGGAATGTGTTTAGTAACTGCATCAGATTCCTAATTGATGGAGAAAGGTCTGGTGGTAAGAAAAGCTGCTTCTAGGAGGTTGTCAAGTGTTTTGGCTCGACGATTCCATTCTTGGGGGGTTGGTTTGGCCCTTGTTCCTATAACTTGAATGCTAGCCCGGTATATCCCATTTTAATCTTACACCATTGTGAACCTTACGCCTTTTTTACTCTCTGATCGAGGTTTTCGGCATTGAAAAATCTTCGTAAACTAAATCACACGTGTATATGTTGATATTTAAGAGATATACAGTCAAGAAAATCATGGGCAATGGTGATATATATGCGGATTAGACACCAAAAAAAAAATCACTCAACAAATGGATACAATTTAAGGAATGTGTTTACTAACGGCATCAGATTTCTAATTGATGGAGAAAGGTCTGGTGGCAAGAAAAGCTGCTTCTAGTAGGTTGTCAAGTGTTTTCGCTCGACGATTCCATTATTGAGTGGTTGGTTTGACCCTTGTTCCTGTAACTCGAATCCTAGCCCGGTATATCCCATTTTAATCTTACACCATTGTGAACCTTACGCCTTTTTTACTCTCTGATCGAGGTTCTCGGCATTGAAAAATCTTCATAAACTAAATCACACATGTATATGTTCATATTTAAATGATATACAGTCAAGAAAAACAAGGGCAATGGTGATATATATGCGGATTAGACACCGAAAAAAAAAACACTCAACAAATGGCTACAATTTAAGGAATGTGTTTAGTGATGGCATCATATTCCTAATTGATGGAGAAAGGTCTGGTGGCAAGAAAAGCAGCTTCTAGGAGGTTGTCAAGTGTTTTCGCTCGACGATTCCATTCTTGGGTGGTTGGTTTGTCCCTTGTTCCTGTAAGTCGAATCCTAGCCCGGTATATCCCATTTTAATCTCACACCATTGTGAACCTTACGCCTTTTTTACTCTCTGATGGAGGTTCTTGGCATTGAAAAATCTTCGTAAACTAAATCACACGTGTATATGTTGACATTTAAGAGATATACAGTCAAGAAAATCAAGGGCAATGGTGATATATATGTGGATTAGACACATAAAAAACACTCAACAAATGGCTACAATTTAAGGAATGTGTTTAGTGACGGCATCAGATTCTTAATTGATGGAGAAAGGTCTGGTGGCAAGAAAAGCTGCTTCTAGGAGGTTGTCAAGTGTTTTCGCTCGACGATTCCATTCTTAGGGGGTTGGTTTGGCCCTTGTTCCTGTAACTCGAATCCTAGCCCGGAATATCCCATTTTAAATTTACACCATTGTGAACCTTACGCCTTTTTTACTCTCTGATAGAAGTTCTCGGCATTGAAAAATCTTCGTAAACTAAATCACACGTGTATATGTTGATATTTAAGAGATATACACTCAAGAAAATCAAGGGCAATCGTGATATATATGCGGATTAGACACCAAAAAAAACACTCAACAAATGGCTACAATTTAAGGAATGTGTTTAGTGACGGCATCAGATTCCTAATTGATGGAGAAAGTTCTGGTGGCAAAAAAAGCTGCTTCTAGGAGGTTGTTAAGTGTTTTCGCTCGACGATTCCATTCTTGGGTTGTTGGTTTGGCCCTTGTTCCTGTAACTCGAATCCTAGACCGGTATATCCTATTTTAGTTTTACACCATTGCCAACCTTACGCCTATTTTACTCTCTGATCGAGGTTCTCGGAATTGAAAAATCTTGGTAAACTAAATCACACGTGTATATGTGGATATTTAAGAGATATACAGTCAAGAAAATCAGGGGCAATCGCGATATATATGCGGATTAGACACCAAAAAAACCACTCAACAAATGGCAACAATTTAAGGAATGTGTTTAGTGACGGCATCAGATTCCTAATTTATGGAGAAAGGTCTGGTGGCAAGAAAAGCTGCTTCTAGGAGGTTGTCAAGTGTTTTCGCTCGACGATTCCATTCTTGGGGGGTTGGTTTGGCCCTTGTTCCTGTAACTCGAATCCTAGACCGATATATCCTATTTTAGTTTTACACCATTGTGAACCTTACGCCTTTTTTACTCTCTGATCGAGGTTCTCGGAATTGAAAAATCTTGGTAAACTAAATCACACGTGTATAAGTGGATATTTAAGAGATATACAGTCAAGAAAATCATGGGCAATCGTGATATATATGCGGATTAGCCACCAAAAAAAACACTCAACAAATGGCTACAATTTAAGGAATGTGTTTAGTGACGGCATCAGATTCCTAATTGATGGAGAAAGGTCTGGTGGCAAGAAAAGGTGCTTCTAGGAGGTTGTCAAGTGTTTTCGCTTGACGATTCCATTCTTGGGGGGTTGGTTTGGCCCTTGTTCCTGTAACTCGAATACAAGCCCGGTATATCCCATTTTATTCTTACACCATTGTGAACCTTACGCCTTTTTTACTCTCTGATCAAGGTTCTCGACAATGAAAAATCTTCGTAAACTAAATCACACGTGTATAAGTTGACATTTAAGAGATATGCAGTCAAGAAAATCAAGGGCAATGGTGATATATATGCGGATTAGACACCAAAAAAAAAACACTCAACAAATGGCTACAATTTAAGGAATGTGTTTAGTGATGGCATCAGATTCCTAATTGATGGAGAAAGGTCTGGTGGCAAGAAAAGCTGCTTCTAGGAGGTTGTCAAGTGTTTTCGCTCGACGATTCCATTCTTGGGTGGTTGGTTTGGCCCTTGTTCCTGTAACTCGAATACTAGCCCGGTATATCCCATTTTATTCTTACACCATTGTGAACCTTACACCTTTTTTACTCTCTGATCAAGGTTCTCGACATTGAAAAATCTTCGTAAACTAAATCACACGTGTATATGTTGACATTTAAGAGATACACAGTCATGAAAATCAAGGGCAATGGTGATATATATGCGGATTAGACGCCAAAAAAAAATACTCAACAAATGGCTACAATTTAAGGAATGTGTTTAGTGACGGCATCAGATTCCTAATTGATGGAGAAAGGTCTGGTGGTAAGAAAAGCTGCTTCTAGGAGGTTGTCATGTGTTTTCGCTCGACGATTCCATTCTTGGGTGGTTGGTTTGGCCCTTGGTCCTATAAGTCGAATCCTAGCACGGTATATCCCATATTAATCTCACACCATTGTGAACCTACCTTACGCCTTTTTTACTCTCTGATCGAGGTTCTCGACATTGAAAAATCCTTGTAAACTAAATCACACGTGTATATGTTGATATTTAAGAGATATACAGTCAAGAAAATCAAGGGCAATGGTGATATATATGCGAATTAGACGCCAAAAAAAATCACTCAACAGATGGCTACAATTTAAGGAATGTGTTTAGTAACTGCATCAGATTCCTAATTGATGGAGAAAGGTCTGGTGGTAAGAAAAGCTGCTTCTAGGAGGTTGTCAAGTGTTTTGGCTCGACGATTCCATTCTTGGGGGGTTGGTTTGGCCCTTGTTCCTATAACTTGAATGCTAGCCCGGTATATCCCATTTTAATCTTACACCATTGTGAACCTTACGCCTTTTTTACTCTCTGATCGAGGTTTTCGGCATTGAAAAATCTTCGTAAACTAAATCACACGTGTATATGTTGATATTTAAGAGATATACAGTCAAGAAAATCATGGGCAATGGTGATATATATGCGGATTAGACACCAAAAAAAAAATCACTCAACAAATGGATACAATTTAAGGAATGTGTTTACTAACGGCATCAGATTTCTAATTGATGGAGAAAGGTCTGGTGGCAAGAAAAGCTGCTTCTAGTAGGTTGTCAAGTGTTTTCGCTCGACGATTCCATTATTGAGTGGTTGGTTTGACCCTTGTTCCTGTAACTCGAATCCTAGCCCGGTATATCCCATTTTAATCTTACACCATTGTGAACCTTACGCCTTTTTTACTCTCTGATCGAGGTTCTCGGCATTGAAAAATCTTCATAAACTAAATCACACATGTATATGTTCATATTTAAATGATATACAGTCAAGAAAAACAAGGGCAATGGTGATATATATGCGGATTAGACACCGAAAAAAAAACACTCAACAAATGGCTACAATTTAAGGAATGTGTTTAGTGATGGCATCATATTCCTAATTGATGGAGAAAGGTCTGGTGGCAAGAAAAGCAGCTTCTAGGAGGTTGTCAAGTGTTTTCGCTCGACGATTCCATTCTTGGGTGGTTGGTTTGTCCCTTGTTCCTGTAAGTCGAATCCTAGCCCGGTATATCCCATTTTAATCTCACACCATTGTGAACCTTACGCCTTTTTTACTCTCTGATGGAGGTTCTTGGCATTGAAAAATCTTCGTAAACTAAATCACACGTGTATATGTTGACATTTAAGAGATATACAGTCAAGAAAATCAAGGGCAATGGTGATATATATGTGGATTAGACACATAAAAAACACTCAACAAATGGCTACAATTTAAGGAATGTGTTTAGTGACGGCATCAGATTCTTAATTGATGGAGAAAGGTCTGGTGGCAAGAAAAGCTGCTTCTAGGAGGTTGTCAAGTGTTTTCGCTCGACGATTCCATTCTTAGGGGGTTGGTTTGGCCCTTGTTCCTGTAACTCGAATCCTAGCCCGGAATATCCCATTTTAAATTTACACCATTGTGAACCTTACGCCTTTTTTACTCTCTGATAGAAGTTCTCGGCATTGAAAAATCTTCGTAAACTAAATCACACGTGTATATGTTGATATTTAAGAGATATACACTCAAGAAAATCAAGGGCAATCGTGATATATATGCGGATTAGACACCAAAAAAAACACTCAACAAATGGCTACAATTTAAGGAATGTGTTTAGTGACGGCATCAGATTCCTAATTGATGGAGAAAGTTCTGGTGGCAAAAAAAGCTGCTTCTAGGAGGTTGTTAAGTGTTTTCGCTCGACGATTCCATTCTTGGGTTGTTGGTTTGGCCCTTGTTCCTGTAACTCGAATCCTAGACCGGTATATCCTATTTTAGTTTTACACCATTGCCAACCTTACGCCTATTTTACTCTCTGATCGAGGTTCTCGGAATTGAAAAATCTTGGTAAACTAAATCACACGTGTATATGTGGATATTTAAGAGATATACAGTCAAGAAAATCAGGGGCAATCGCGATATATATGCGGATTAGACACCAAAAAAACCACTCAACAAATGGCAACAATTTAAGGAATGTGTTTAGTGACGGCATCAGATTCCTAATTTATGGAGAAAGGTCTGGTGGCAAGAAAAGCTGCTTCTAGGAGGTTGTCAAGTGTTTTCGCTCAACGATTCCATTCTTGGGGGGTTGGTTTGGCCCTTGTTCCTGTAACTCGAATCCTAGCCCGGAATATCCCATTTTAAATTTACACCATTGTGAACCTTACGCCTTTTTTACTCTCTGATAGAAGTTCTCGGCATTGAAAAATCTTCATAAACTAAATCACACGTGTATATGTTGACATTTAAGAGATATACAGTCAAGAAAATCAAGGGCAATCGTGATATATATGCGGATTAGACACCAAAAAAAACACTGAACAAATGGATACAATTTAAGGAATTTGTTTAGTGACGGCATCAAATTCCTAATTGATGGAGAAAGGTCTGGTGGCAAGAAAAGCTGCTTCTAGGAGGTTGTCAAGTGTTTTCGCTCGACGAATCCATTCTTGGGGGGTTGGTTTGGCCCTTGTTCCTGTAACTCGAATCCTAGCCCGGAATATACCATTTTAAATTTACACCGTTGTGAACCTTACGCCTTTTTTACTCTCTGATAGAAGTTCTCGGCATTGAAAAATCTTCTTAAACTAAATCACACGTGTATATGTTGATATTTAAGAGATATACAGTCAACAAAATCAAGGGCAATGGTGACATATATGTGGATTAGACACCAAAAAAACACTCAACAAATGGCTACAATTAAAGGAATGTGTTTAGTGACGGCATCAGATTCCTAATTGATGGAGAAAGGTCTGGTGGCAAGAAAAGCTGCTTCTAGGAGGTTGTCAAGTGTTTTCTCCCGACGATTCCATTCTTGGGTGGTTGCTTTGGCCCTTGTTCCTGTAACTCGAATACTAGCCCGGTATATCCCATTCTATTCTTACACCATTGTGAACCTTACGCCTTTTTTACTCTCTGATCAAGGTTCTCGACATTGAAAAATCTTCGTAAACTAAATCACACGTGTATATGTTGACATTTAAGAGATATGCAGTCAAGAAAATCAAGGGCAATGGTGATATATATACGGATTAGACACCAAAAAAAAAAAACACTCAACAAATGGCTACAATTTAAGGAATGTGTTTAGTGACGGCATCAGATTCCTAATTGATGGAGAAAGGTCTGGTGGCAAGAAAAGCTGCTTCTAGGAGGTTGTCAAGTGTTTTCTCTCGACGATTCCATTCTTGGGTGGTTGCTTTGGCCCTTGTTCCTGTAACTCGAATCCTTGCCCGGTATATCCCATTTTAATCTTACACCATTGTGAACCTTACGCCTTTTTTACTCTCTGATCGAGGTTCTCGGCATTGAAAAATCTTCGTAAACTAAATCACACGTGTATATGTTGACATTTAAGAGATATACAGTCAAGAAAATCAAAGGCAATGGGGATATATATGCGGATTAGACACCAAAAAAAAAATCACTCAACAAATGGCTACAATTTAAGGAATGTGTTTAGTGACGGCATCAGATTCCTAATTGATGGAGAAAGGTCTGGTGGCAAGAAAAGCTGCTTCTAGGAGGTTGTCAAGTGTTTTCGCTCGACGATTCCATTCTTGGGTGGTTGGTTTGGCCCTTGTTCCTGTAACTCGAATACTAGCCCGGTATATCCCATTTTATTCTTACACCATTGTGAACCTTACACCTTTTTTACCCTCTGATCAAGGTTCTTGACATTGAAAAATCTTCATAAACTAAATCACACGTGTATATGTTGACATTTAAGAGATACACAGTCATGAAAATCAAGGGCAATGGTGATATATATGCGGATTAGACGCCAAAAAAAAAATCACTCAACAAATGGCTACAATTTAAGGAATGTGTTTAGTGACGGCATCAGATTCCTAATTAATGGAGAAAGGTCTGGTAGTAAGAAAAGCTGCTTCTAGGAGGATGTCAAGTGTTTTCGCTCGACGATTCCATTCTTGGGTGGTTGGTTTGGCCCTTGGTCCTGTAACTCGAATCCTAGCACGGTATATCCCATATTAATCTCACACCATTGTGAACCTTACGCCTTTTTTACTCTCTGATCGAGGTTCTCGACATTGAAAAATCCTTGTAAACTAAATCACACGTGTATATGTTGATATTTAAGAGATATACAGTCAAGAAAATCAAGGGCAATGGTGATATATATGCGGATTAGACGCCAAAAAAAATCACTCAACAGATGGCAACAATTTAAGGAATGTGTTTAGTGACTGCATCAGATTCCTAATTGATGGAGAAAGGTCTGGTGGTAAGAAAAGGTGCTTCTAGGAGGTTGTCAAGTGTTTTCGCTCGACGATTCCATTCTTGGGTGGTTGGTTTGGCCCTTGTTCCTATAACTTGAATCCTAGCCCGGAATATCCCATTTTAATCTTACACCATTGTGAACCTTACGCCTTTTTTACTCTCTGATAGAAGTTCTCGGCATTGAAAAATCTTCGTAAACTAAATCACACGTGTATATGTTGATATTTAAGAGATATACAGTCAACAAAATCAAGGGCAATGGTGACATATATGTGGATTAGACACCAAAAAAACACTCAACAAATGGCTACAATTAAAGGAATGTGTTTAGTGACGGCATCAGATTCCTAATTGATGGAGAAAGGTCTGGTGGCAAGAAAAGCTGCTTCTAGGAGGTTGTCAAGTGTTTTCTCCCGACGATTCCATTCTTGGGTGGTTGCTTTGGCCCTTGTTCCTGTAACTCGAATACTAGCCCGGTATATCCCATTCTATTCTTACACCATTGTGAACCTTACGCCTTTTTTACTCTCTGATCAAGGTTCTCGACATTGAAAAATCTTCGTAAACTAAATCACACGTGTATATGTTGACATTTAAGAGATATGCAGTCAAGAAAATCAAGGGCAATGGTGATATATATACGGATTAGACACCAAAAAAAAAAAACACTCAACAAATGGCTACAATTTAAGGAATGTGTTTAGTGACGGCATCAGATTCCTAATTGATGGAGAAAGGTCTGGTGGCAAGAAAAGCTGCTTCTAGGAGGTTGTCAAGTGTTTTCTCTCGACGATTCCATTCTTGGGTGGTTGCTTTGGCCCTTGTTCCTGTAACTCGAATCCTTGCCCGGTATATCCCATTTTAATCTTACACCATTGTGAACCTTACGCCTTTTTTACTCTCTGATCGAGGTTCTCGGCATTGAAAAATCTTCGTAAACTAAATCACACGTGTATATGTTGACATTTAAGAGATATACAGTCAAGAAAATCAAAGGCAATGGGGATATATATGCGGAATAGACACCAAAAAAAAATCACTCAACAAATGGCTACAATTTAAGGAATGTGTTTAGTGACGGCATCAGATTCCTAATTGATGGAGAAAGGTCTGGTGGCAAGAAAAGCTGCTTCTAGGAGGTTGTCAAGTGTTTTCGCTCGACGATTCCATTCTTGGGTGGTTGGTTTGGCCCTTGTTCCTGTAACTCGAATACTAGCCCGGTATATCCCATTTTATTCTTACACCATTGTGAACCTTACACCTTTTTTACTCTCTGATCAAGGTTCTTGACATTGAAAAATCTTCATAAACTAAATCACACCTGTATATGTTGACATTTAAGAGATACACAGTCATGAAAATCAAGGGCAATGGTGATATATATGCGGATTAGACGCCAAAAAAAAATCACTCAACAAATGGCTATAATTTAAGGAATGTGTTTAGTGACGGCATCAGATTCCTAATTGATGGAGAAAGGTCTGGTAGTAAGAAAAGCTGCTTCTAGGAGGATGTCAAGTGTTTTCGCTCGACGATTCCATTCTTGGGTGGTTGGTTTGGCCCTTGGTCCTGTAACTCGAATCCTAGCACGGTATATCCCATATTAATCTCACACCATTGTGAACCTTACGCCTTTTTTACTCTCTGATCGAGGTTCTCGACATTGAAAAATCCTTGTAAACTAAATCACACGTGTATATGTTGATATTTAAGAGATATACAGTCAAGAAAATCAAGGGCAATGGTGATATATATGCGGATTAGACGCCAAAAAAAATCACTCAACAGATGGCAACAATTTAAGGAATGTGTTTAGTGACTGCATCAGATTCCTAATTGATGGAGAAAGGTCTGGTGGTAAGAAAAGGTGCTTCTAGGAGGTTGTCAAGTGTTTTCGCTCGACGATTCCATTCTTGGGTGGTTGGTTTGGCCCTTGTTCCTATAACTTGAATCCTAGCCCGGTATATCCCATTTTAATCTTACACCATTGTGAACCTTACGCCTTTTTTACTCTCTGATCGAGGTTTTCGGCATTGAAAAATCTTCGTAAACTAAATCACACGTGTATATGTTGATATTTAAGAGATATACAGTCAAGAAAATCATGGGCAATGGTGATATATATGCGGATTAGACACCAAAAAAAAATCACTCAACAGATGGCAACAATTTAAGGAATTTGTTTAGTGACTGCATCAGATTCCTAATTGATGGAGAAAGGTCTGGTGGCAAGAAAAGCTGCTTCTAGCAGGTTGTCAAGTGTTTTCGCTCGACGATTCCATTATTGAGTGGTTGGTTTGACCCTTGTTCCTGTAACTCGAATCCTAGCCCGGTATATCCCATTTTAATCTTACACAATTGTGAACCTTACGCCTTTTTTACTCTCTTATCGAGGTTCTCGGCATTGAAAAATCTTCATAAACTAAATCACACATGTATATGTTGATATTTAAATGATATACAGTCAAGAAAAACAAGGGCAATGGTGATATATATGCGGATTAGACACCGAAAAAAAACCACTCAACAAATGGCTACAATTTAAGGAATGTGTTTAGTGACGGCATCATATTCCTAATTGATGGAGAAAGGTCTGGTGGCAAGAAAAGCTGCTTCTAGGAGGTTGCCAAGTGTTTTCGCTCGACGATTCCATTCTTGGGTGGTTGGTTTGTCCCTTGTTCCTGTAACTCGAATCCTAGCCCGATATATCCCATTTTAATCTCACACCATTGTGAACCTTACGCCTTTTTTACTCTCTGATCGAGGTTCTTGGCATTGAAAAATCTTCGTAAACTAAATCACACGTGTATATGTTGACATTTAAGAGATATACAGTCAAGAAAATCAAATGCAATGGTGATATATATGTGGATTAGACACAAAAAAAAAAACACTCAACAAATGGCTACAATTTAAGGAATTTGTTTAGTGACGGCATCAGATTCCTAATTGATGGAGAAAGGTCTGGTGGCAAGAAAAGCTGCTTCTAAGAGGTCGTCAAGTGTTTTCGCTCGACGATTCCATTCTTGGGTGGTTGGTTTGGCCCATGTTCATGTAACTCGAATCCTAGCCCGGTATATCCCATTTTAATCTTATACCAGTGTGAACCATACGCCTTTTTTACTCTCTGATCGAGGTTCTCAGCATTGAAAAATCTTCGTAAACTAAATCACACGTGAATATGTTGATATTTAAGAGATATACAGTCAAGAAAATCAAATGCAATGGTGATATATATGCGGATTGGACACCAAAAAAAAAATCACTAGTCAAATGGCTACAATTTAAGGAATGTATTTAGTGTTGGCATCGGATTTCTAACTGATGGAGAAAGGTCTGGTGGCAAGAAAAGCTGCTTCTACCAGGTTGTCAAGTGTTTTAGTTCGACGATTCCATTCTTGGGTGGTTGGTTTGACCCTTGTTCCTGTAACTCGAATCCTAGCCCGGTATATCCCATTTTAATCTTACACCATTGTGAACCTTACGCCTTTTTTACTCTCTGATCGAGGTTCTCGGCATTGAAAAATCCTTGTAAACTAAATCACACGTGTATATGTTGATATTTAAGAGATATACAGTCAAGAAAATCAAGGGCAATGGTGATATATATGCGGATTAGACGCCAAAAAAAATCACTCAACAGATGGCAACAATTTAAGGAATGTGTTTAGTGACTGCATCAGATTCCTAATTGATGGAGAAAGGTCTGGTGGTAAGAAAAGGTGCTTCTAGGAGGTTGTCAAGTGTTTTCGCTCGACGATTCCATTCTTGGGTGGTTGGTTTGGCCCTTGTTCCTATAACTTGAATCCTAGCCCGGTATATCCCATTTTAATCTTACACCATTGTGAACCTTACGCCTTTTTTACTCTCTGATCGAGGTTTTCAGCATTGAAAAATCTTCGTAAACTAAATCACACGTGTATATGTTGATATTTAAGAGATATACAGTCTAGAAAATCATGGGCAATGGTGATATATATGCGGATTAGACACCAAAAAAAATCACTCAACAAATGGATACAATTTAAGGAATGTGTTTACTAACGGCATCAGATTTCTTATTGATGGAGAAAGGTCTGGTGGCAAGAAAAGCTGCTTCTAGCAGGTTGTCAAGTGTTTTCGCTCGACGATTCCATTATTGAGTGGTTGGTTTGACCCTTGTTCCTGTAACTCGAATCCTAGCCCGGTATATCCCATTTTAATCTTACACAATTGTGAACCTTACGCCTTTTTTACTCTCTTATCGAGGTTCTCGGCATTGAAAAATCTTCATAAACTAAATCACACATGTATATGTTGATATTTAAATGATATACAGTCAAGAAAAACAAGGGCAATGGTGATATATATGCGGATTAGACACCGAAAAAAAACCACTCAACAAATGGCTACAATTTAAGGAATGTGTTTAGTGACGGCATCATATTCCTAATTGATGGAGAAAGGTCTGGTGGCAAAAAAGCTGCTTCTAAGAGGTTGCCAAGTGTTTTCGCTCGACGATTCCATTCTTGGGTGGTTGGTTTGTCCCTTGTTCCTGTAACTCGAATCCTAGCCCGATATATCCCATTTTAATCTCACACCATTGTGAACCTTACGCCTTTTTTACTCTCTGATCGAGGTTCTTGGCATTGAAAAATCTTCGTAAACTAAATCACACATGTATATGTTGATATTTAAGAGATATACAGTCAAGAAAAACAAGTGCAATGGTGATATATATGTGGATTAGACACAAAAAAAAACACTCAACAAATGCTACAATTTAAGGAATGTGTTTAGTGACGGCATCATATTCCTAATTGATGGAGAAAGGTCTGGTGGCAAGAAAAGCTTCTTCTAGGAGGTTGTCAAGTTTTTTCGCTCGACGATTCCATTCTTGGGTGGTTGGTTTGGCCCTTGTTCCTGTAACTCGAATCCTAGCCCCGTATATCCCATTTTAATTTTACACCATTGTGAACCTTACGCCATTTTACTCTCTGATCGAGGTTCTCGGCATTGAAAAATCTTCGTAAACTAAATCACACGTGTATATGTTGACATTTAAGAGATATACGGTCAAGATAATCAAGGGCAATGGTGATATATATGCGGATTAGACATAAAAAAAAAACACTCAGCAAATGGCTACAATTTAAGGAATTTGTTTTGTGACGGCATCAGATTCCTAATTGATGGAGAAAGGTCTGGTGGCAAGAAAAGCTGCTTCTAGGAAGTTGTCAAGTGTTTTCGCTCGACGATTCCATTCTTGGGTGGTTGGTTTGGCCCTTGTTCCTGTAACTCGAATCCTAGACCGGTATATCCTATTTTAATTTTACACCATTGTGAACCTTACGCCTTTTTTACTCTCTGATCGAGGTTCTCGGAATTGAAAAATCTGGGTAAACTAAATCACACGTGTATATGTTGACATTTAAGAGATATACAGTCAAGAAAATCAATGGCAATCGTGATATATATGCGGATTAGACACCAAAAAAAAACACTCAACAAATGGCTACAATTTAAGGAATGTGTTTAGTGACGGCATCAGATTATGTGTTTCATAATCATCAAATAAGTTCCCCACTTTTGCTGCGGTAAGGCATCAGCAAGTTTATCAACCCATTCCTCATCATCTTTCTTTATATCCAGTCTCCCCATTTCCAAAACCAGGTGACAATATCTATCAATGGTCTGTTTCGCTGTTTCATGATCAAAAGCTACAAACATATCAAAAGATTTCTTCAGCAACGCCTTTATGTTTTTAATCATATCTGCACTTCCTTTGAACTTTTGAATCAAAGCATTCCAAATCGATCTAGCAGTACCCTCATGCTGAAGTAAAACAAAGATATCTTCCTTAATTGCTTGTTAAAGAATACTAATCATCATTTTCTCACTTGCATATTTCAATTTATCAATCTCTGTAAAATCACAAAATCCTTTTTCAAGCCCATGTTCGTTTTTCGGTTTCTCATAATCTTTCTCTAATGCACACCATGCGTCAAACTTGTAAGCTTGCACCTAGTTCTCAAATCGATTCTGCCATCCTTTAAAATCTTCAATGTACATCAGTTTTGGCGATTTTCTGATGAGTTCCCGTTTCATTCTCACTGTACAATGTTTCGGCAGCAGTAACAAGAGCAATCGGTGTCGCAAATGCATTGTAGAATTCCTCTTCCATGTTTAAGCAAATTGTTTCACAAACCCAAGTCTTATACAAAATACCAGTTCAAACGGAAACACTATATGGTAAAGTACCACTCTCAAACGAAATTACTTTGATATGGAATCTCAAATCTCGCTTGGAACGTTTCAAACGAAATCACACCTTTCAAACTAAGACACCTAATTTCTTTTGAACAAGCTTATTTTCAAACGGAATTATGTCTTTGAAACGAAATCAACTGATTTCGTTTGGGAACACTCAAACGAAATTACCCCTGAAGCGAAATCACCAACTTCAAACGGAATTAACTGGATCTTTCAAACGAAATCTCTATTTCAAACAGAATCAACCTGTGATTTTCAAGCAAAATAATGATATTCAAACGGAATTAACCTCTAATTTCATTTGAAGGGCCGCTGATGTCATCATATATCGATCTGTTTCAAACGGAATTATGAATTTTTACCAATTTGGAGTCGAATTAAGGTCCAAATCTTTCAAGGATTAATTAAAACACTGTTATGTATGACATATGTAAAAATCAGACCATTTTGACCGAGAAATATGTTAATTTTGTGAAAGAAGGTGTAGAAAACAGATTTTCAAGCTGAATTTGGCAAGAACTCTTCCTCCTGAGCTCTGATACCACTTGTAGGATTGTGTTGTGACCCAAACGAGTCAATCAGAAGGGTTCTCGTCTGTTTCAGAAGCGGAAACTAAGAAACAGACTTGGAAAACAGCTTGTTTCACTATTAATTGTCTTGTTTATTGATAATAACAGCTTTACAGATCAAATGATGCGTCGGAAGTAGTTCGTTACCGGAATCATGAAAGTTACAAATGATTTCGCTTGGATGGTATTTATAGATGAGGTAATCTCGTTTGAAAGTGCCAGGTGCACTTTCAAGCGAAATTACCCTCATTCAAGCGAAATTACAACTAAACACCCTAAAACCTCCTATTTTCTTTAACAATGTGTCCTGATCTAACAATTCTAATTCTAGACTCGATACAAGACGAAGTCGACAGACGTATGCACCAACACCCATTTTAATTTTACACCATTGTGAACCTTACGCCTTTTTTACTCTCTGATCGAGGTTCTCGGCATTGAAAAATCTTCGTAAACTAAATCACACGTGTATATGTTGACATTTAAGAGATATACAGTCAAGAAAATCAAGGGCAATGGTGATATATATGCGGATTAGAAACCAAAAAAAACACTCAACAAATGGCAACAATTTAAGGAATGTGTTTAGTGACGGCATCAGATTCCTAATTGATGGAGAAAGGTCTGGTGGCAAGAAAAGTTCCTTCTAGGAGGTTGTCAAGTGTTTTCGCTCGACGATTTCATTCTTGGGAGGTTGGTTTGGCCCTTGTTCCTGTAACTCGAATCCAAGCCCGGTATATCCCATTTTAATTTTACACCATTGTGAACCTTACGCCTTTTTTACTCTCTGATCGAGGTTCTAGGCATTGAAAAATCTTCGTAAACTAAATCACATGTGTATATGTTGACATTTAAGAGATATACAGTCAAGAAAATCAGAGGCAATGGTGATATATATGCGGATTAGACACAAAAAAAAAACACTCAACAAATGGCTACAATTTAAGGAATGTGTTTAGTGACGGCATCAGATTCCTAATTGATGGAGAAAGGTCTGGTGGCAAGAAAAGCTGCTTCTAGGAGGTTGTCAAGTGTTTTCGCTCGACGATTCCATTCTTGGGTGGTTGGTTTGGCCCTTGTTCCTGTAACTCAAATCCTAGACCGGTATATCCGATTTTAATCTTACACCATTGTGAACCTTACGCCTTTTTTACTCTCTGATCGAGGTTCTCGGCATTGAAAATTTTTCGTAAACTAAATCGCACGTGTATATGTTGATATTTAAGAAATATACAGTCAAGAAAATCATGGGAAATGGCGATATATATGCGGATTAGACACCAAAAAAACACTCAACAATTGGCTGCAATTTAAGGAATATGTTTAGTGACTGCATCAGATTCCAAATTGATGGAGAAAGGTCTGGTGGTAAGAAAAGTTTCTTCTAGGAGGTTGTCAAGTGTTTTCGCTCGACGATTCCATTCTTGGATGGTTGGTTTGGCCCTTGTTCCTGTAACTCGAATCCTAGCCCGGTATATCCCATTTTAATTTTACACCATTGTGAACCTTACGCCTTTTTTACTCTCTGATCGAGGTTCTCCGCATTGAAAAATCTTCGTAAACTAAATCACACGTGTATATGTTGAGAGTCAAGAAAATCAAGGGCAATGGTGATATATATGCGGATTGGACACCAAAAAAAAACACTCAACAAATGGCTACAATTTAAGGAATGTGTTTAGTGACGGCTTCAGATTCCTAGTTGATGGAGAAAGGTCTGGCGGAAAGAAAAGCTGCTACAAGGAGGTTGTCAAGTGTTTTCGCTCGACGATTCCATTCTTGGGTGGTTGGTTTGGCCCTTGTTCCTGTAACTCGAATCCTAGCACGGTATATCCCATTTTAATCTTACACCATTGTGAACCTTACGCCTTTTTTACTCTCTGATAGAGGTTCTCTGCATTGAAAAATCTTCGTAAACTAAATCACACGTGTATATGTTGACATTTAAGAGATATACAGTCAAGAAAATCAAGGGCAATGGTGATATATATGCGGATTAGGTACCAAAAAAAACACTTAACAAATGGCTACAATTTAAGGAATGTGTTTAGTGACGGCATCAGATTCCTAATAGATGGAGAAAGGTCTGGTGGCAAGAAAAGCTGCTTCTAGGAGGTTGTCAAGTGTTTTCGCTCGACGATTCTATTCTTGGGTGGTTGGTTTGGCCCTTGTTCCTGTAACTCAAATCCTAGCCCGGTATATCCCATTGTAATCTTACACCATTGTGAACCTTACGCCTTTTTTACTCTCTGATCGAGGTTCTCGGCATTGAAAAATCTTCGTAAACTAAATCACACATGTATATGTTGATATTTAAGAGATATACAGTCAAGAAAATCAATGGCAATGGTGATATATATGCGGATTAGACACAAAAAAAAATCACTCAACAAATGGCTACAATTTAAGGAATGTGTTTAGTGACGGCATCAGATTGCTAATTGATGGAGAAAGGTCTGGTGGTAAGAAAAGCTGCTTCTGGGAGGTTGTCAAGTGTTTTCGCTCGACGATTCCATTATTTGGTGGTTGGTTTGGCCCTTGTTCCTGTAACTCAAATCCTAGCCCGGTATATCCCATTTTAATTTTACACCATTGTGAACCTTACGCCTTTTTTACTCTCTGATCGAGGTTCTCGGCATTGAAAATCTTTGTAAACTAAATCACACGTGTATATGTTGATATTTAAGAGATATACAGTCATGAAAATCAAGGGCAATGGTGATATATATGCGGATTACACACCAAAAAAAATCACTCAACAAATGGCTACAATTTAAGGAATGTGTTTAGTGACGGCATCAAATTCCTATTTGATGTAGAAAGGTCTGGTGGTAAGAAAAGCTGCTTCTAGGAGGTTGTCAAGTGTTTTCGCTCGACGATTACATTCTTGGGTGGTTGGTTTGCCCCTTGTTCCTGAAAATCGAATCCTAGCTCGGTATATCCCATTTTAATCTTACACCATTGTGAACCTTACGCCTTTTTTACTCTCTGATCGAGGTTCTCGGCATTGAAAAATCTTCGTAAACTAAATCACACGTGTATATGTTGACATTTAAGAGATATACAGTCAAGAAAATCAAGGGCAATGGTGATATATATGCGGATTAGACACCAAAAAAAAAACACTCAACAAATGGCTACAATTTAACGAATGTGTTTAGTGACGGCATCAGATTCCTAATTGATAGAGAAAGGTCTGGTGGAAAGAAAAGCTGCTTCTAGGAGGTTGTCAAGTGTTTTCGCTCGACGATTCCATTCTTGGGTGGTTGGTCTGGCCCTTGTTACTGTAACTCGAATCCTAGCCCGGTATATCCCATTTTAATTTTACACCATTGTGAACCTTACGCCTTTTTTAGTCTCTGATCGAGGTTCTCGGCATTGAAAAATCTTCGTAAACTAAATCACACATGTATATATTGACATTTAAGAGACATACAGTCAAGAAAATCAGGGGCAATGATGATATATATGCGGATTAGACACAAAAAAAAAACACTCAACAAATGGCTACAATTTAAGGAATGTGTTTAGTGACGGCATCAGATTCCTAATTGATGGAGAAAGGTCTGGTGGCAAGAAAAGGTTCTTCTAGGAGGTTGTCAAGTGTTTTCGCTCGACGATTCCCTTCTTGGGTGGTTGGTTTGGCCCTTGTTCCTGTAACTCGAATCCTAGCCCGGTATATCCCATTTTAATCTTACACCATTTTTAACCTTACGCCTTTTTTACTCTTTGATCGAGGTTCTCGGCGTTGAAAAATCTTCGTAAACTAAATCACACGTGTATATGTTTATATTTAAGAGATATACAGTCAAGAAAATCAAGGGCAATGGTGATATATATGCGGATGAGACACCAAAAAAAACATTCAACAAATGGCTACAATTTAAGGAATATGTTTAGTGACGGCATCAGATTCCTAATTGATGGAGAAAGGTCTGGTGGTAAGAAAAGCTGCTTCTAGGAGGTTGTAAAGTTTTTTCGCTCGACGATTCCATTCATGGGTGGTTGGTTTGGCCGTTGTTCCTGTAACTCGAATCCTAGCCCGGTATATCCCATTTTAATTTTACACCATTGTGAACCTTATGCCTTTTTTACTCTCTGATCGAGGTTCTGGGCATTGAAAAATCTTCGTAAACTAAATCACACGTGTATATGTTGATATTTAAGAGATATACAGTCAAGAAAATGAAGGGCAATGGTGATATATATGCGAATTAGACACCAAAAAAAAAAAAACACACAACAAATGGCTACAATTTAAGGAATGTGTTTAGTGACGGCATCAGATTCCTAATTGATGGAGAAAGGTCTGGTGGTAAGAAAAGCTGCTTCTAGGAGGTTGTCAAGTGTTTCGCTCGACGATTCCATTCTTGGGTGGTTGGTTTGGCCCTTGTTCCTGTAACTCGAATCCTAGCCCGGTATATCCCATTTTAATTTTACACCATTGTGAACCTTACGCCTTTTTTACTCTCTGATCGAGGTTCTGGGCATTGAAAAATCTTCGTAAACTAAGTCACACGTGTATATGTTGACATTTAAGAGATATACAGTCAAGAAAATCAAGGGCAATGGTGATATATATGCGGATTAGACACCAAAACAAAAACACTCAACAAATGGCTACAATTTAAGGAATGTGTTTAGTGACGGAATCATATTCCTAATTGATGGAGAAAGGTCTGGTGGCAAGAAAAGCTGCTTCTAGGAGGTTGTCAAGTTTTCGCTCGATGATTCCATTCTTGGGTGGCTGGTATGGCCCTTGTTCCTGTAACTAGAATCCTAGCTCGGTATATCCCATTTTAATCTTACACCATTGTGAACCTTACGCCTTTTTTACACTCTGATCGAGGTTCTCGACATTGAAAAATCTTAGTAAACTAAATCACACGTGTATATGTTGAGATTTAAGAGATATGTAGTCAAGAAAATCAAGGGCAGTGGTGATATATATGCGGATTAGACACCAAAAAAAAATCACTCACTAAATGGCTACAATTTAGGGAATGTGTTTAGTGACGGCATCGGATTCAGAATTGATGGAGAAAGGTTTGGTGGGAAGAAAAGCTGCTTCTAGGAGGTTGTCAAGTGTTTTCGCTCCGCGATTCCATTCTTGGGTGGTTGGTTTGGCCCTTGTTCCTGTAACTCGAATCCTAGCCCGGTATATCCCATTTTTATCTTACACCATTGTGAACCTTACGCCATTTTTACTCTCTGATCGAGGTTCTTGGCATTGAAAAATCTTCGTAAACTAAATCACACGTGTATATGTTGACATTTAAGAGATATACAGTCAAGAAAATCAAGGGCAATGGTGATATATATGCGGATTAGACACCAAAAAAAAACACTCAACAAATGGCTACAATTTAACGAATGTGTTTTGTGACGGCATCAGATTCCTAATTGATAGAGAAAGGTCTGGTGGAAAGAAAAGCTGCTTCTAGGAGGTTGTCAAGTGTTTTCGCTCGATGATTCCATTCTTGGGTGGTTGGTCTGGCCCTTGTTCCTGTAACTCGAATCCTAGCCCGGTATATCCCATTTTAATTTTACACCATTGTGAACCTTACGCCTTTTTTAGTCTCTGATCGAGGTTCTCGGCATTGAAAAATCTTCGTAAACTAAATCACACGTGTATATATTGACATTTAAGAGACATACAGTCAAGAAAATCAGGGGCAATGATGATATATATGCGGATTAGACACAAAAAAAACACTCAACAAATGGCTACAATTTAAGGAATGTGTTTAGTGACGGCATCAGATTCCTAATTGATGGAGAAAGGTCTGGTGGCAAGAAAAGGTTCTTCTAGGAGGTTGTCAAGTGTTTTCGCTCGACGATTCCATTCTTGGGTGGTTGGTTTGGCCCTTGTTCCTGTAACTCGAATCCTAGCCCGGTATATCCCATTTTAATCTTACACCATTTTTAACCTTACGCCTTTTTTACTCTTTGATCGAGGTTCTCGGCGTTGAAAAATCTTCGTAAACTAAATCACACGTGTATATGTTTATATTTAAGAGATATACAGTCAAGAAAATCAAGGGCAATGGTGATATATATGCGGATGAGACACCAAAAAAAACATTCAACAAATGGCTACAATTTAAGGAATGTGTTTAGTGACGGCATCAGATTCCTAATTGATGGAGAAAGGTCTTGTGGTAAGAAAAGCTGCTTCTAGGAGGTTGTCAAGTGTTTCGCTCGACGATTCCATTCTTGGGTGGTTGGTTTGGCCCTTGTTCCTGTAACTCGAATCCTAGCCCGGTATATCCCATTTTAATTTTACACCATTGTGAACCTTACGCCTTTTTTACTCTCTGATCGAGGTTCTGGGCATTGAAAAATCTTCGTAAACTAAGTCACACGTGTATATGTTGACATTTAAGAGATATACAGTCAAGAAAATCAAGGGCAATGGTGATATATATGCGGATTAGACACCAAAACAAAAACACTCAACAAATGGCTACAATTTAAGGAATGTGTTTAGTGACGGAATCATATTCCTAATTGATGGAGAAAGGTCTGGTGGCAAGAAAAGCTGCTTCTAGGAGGTTGTCAAGTTTTCGCTCGATGATTCCATTCTTGGGTGGCTGGTATGGCCCTTGTTCCTGTAACTAGAATCCTAGCTCGGTATATCCCATTTTAATCTTACACCATTGTGAACCTTACGCCTTTTTTACACTCTGATCGAGGTTCTCGGCATTGAAAAATCTTAGTAAACTAAATCACACGTGTATATGTTGACATTTAAGAGATATGTAGTCAAGAAAATCAAGGGCAGTGGTGATATATATGCGGATTAGACACCAAAAAAAAATCACTCACTAAATGGCTACAATTTAGGGAATGTGTTTAGTGACGGCATCAGATTCAGAATTGATAGAGAAAGGTTTGGTGGGGAGAAAAGCTGCTTCATTGGAGGTTGTCAAGTGTTTTCGCTCCACGATTCCATTCTTGGGTGGTTGGTTTGGCCCTTGTTCCTGTAACTCGAATCCTAGCCCGGTATATCCCATTTTAATCTTACACCATTGTGAACCTTACGACATTTTTACTCTCTGATCGAGGTTCTTGGCATTGAAAAATCTTCGTAAACTAAATCACACGTGTATATGTTGACATTTAAGAGATATACAGTCAAGAAAATCAAGGGCAATGGTGATATATATGTGGATTAGGTACCAAAAAAACACTCAACAAATGGCTACAATTTAAGGAATGTGTTTAGTGACGGCATCAGATTCCTAATAGATGGAGAAAGGTCTGGTGGCAAGAAAAGCTGCTTCTAGGAGGTTGTCAAGTGTTTTCGCTCGACGATTCCATTCTTGGGTGGTTGGTTTGGCCCTTGTTCCTGTAACCCGAATCCTAGCCCGGTATATCCCATTTTAATCTTACACCATTGTGAACCTTACGCCTTTTTTACTCTCTGATCGAGGTTCTCGGAATTGAAAAATCTTCGTAAACTAAATCACACATGTATATGTTGATATTTAAGAGATATACAGTCAAGAAAATCAATGGCAATGGTGATATATATGCGGATTAGACACAAAAAAAAATCACTCAACAAATGGCTACAATTTAAGGAATGTGTTTAGTGACGGCATCAGATTCCTAATTGATGGAGAAAGGTCTGGTGGAAAGAAAAGCTGCTTCTAGGAGGTTGTCAAGTGTTTTCGCTCGACGATTCCATTCTTGGGTGGTTGGTTTGGCCCTTGTTCCCGTAACTCGAATCCTAGCCCGGTATATCCCATTTTAATTTTACACCATTGTGAACCTTACGCCTTTTTTACTCTCTGATCGAGGTTCTGGGCATTGGAAAATCTTCGTAAACTAAATCACGCGTGTATATGTTGACATTTAAGAGATATACAGTCAAGAAAATCAAGGGCAATGGTGATATATATGCGGATTAGACACCAAAACAAAAACACTCAACAAATGGCTACAATTTAAGGAATGTGTTTAGTGACGGAATCATATTCCTAATTGATGGAGAAAGGTCTGGTGGCAAGAAAAGCTGCTTCTAGGAGGTTGTCAAGTGTTTTCGCTCGATGATTCCATTCTTGGGTGGCTGGTATGGCCCTTGTTCCTGTAACTCGAATCCTAGCTCGGTATATCCCATTTTAATCTTACACCATTGTGAACCTTACGCCTTTTTTACTCTCTGATCGAGGTTCTCGGCATTGAAAAATCTTAGTAAACTAAATCACACGTGTATATGTTGACATTTAAGAGATATGCAGTCAAGAAAATCAAGGGCAGTGGTGATATATATGCGGATTAGACACCAAAAAAAAATCACTCACTAAATGGCTACAATTTAGGGAATGTGTTTAGTGACGGCATCAGATTCCTAATTGATGGAGAAATGTTTGGTGGGAAGAAAAGCTGCTTCTAGGAGGTTGTCAAGTGTTTTCGCTCGACGATTCCATTCTTGGGTGGTTGGTTTGGCCCTTGTTCCTGTAACTCGAATCCTAGCCCGGCATATCCCATTTTAATCTTACACCATTGTGAACCTTACGCCTTTTTTACTCTCTGATCGAGGTTCTTGGCATTGAAAACTCTTCGTAAACTAAATCACACGTGTATATGTTGACATTTAAGAGATATACAGTCAAGAAAATCAAGGGCAATGGTGATATATATGCGGATTAGGTACCAAAAAAAACACTCAACAAATGGCTACAATTTAAGGAATGTGTTTAGTGACGGCATCAGATTCCTAATAGATGGAGAAAGGTCTGGTGGCAAGAAAAGCTGCTTCTAGGAGGTTGTCAAGTGTTTTCGCTCGACGATTCCATTCTTGGGTGGTTGGTTTGGCCCTTGTTCCTGTAACTCGAATCCTAGCCCGGTATAACCCATTTTAATCTTATACCATTGTGAACCTTACGCCTTTTTTACTCTCTGATCGAGGTTCTCGGAATTGAAAAATCTTCGTAAACTAAATCACACATGTAAATGTTGATATTTAAGAGATATACAGTCAAGAAAATCAATGGCAATGGTGATATATATGCGGATTAGACACAAAAAAAAAATCACTCAACAAATGGCTACAATTTAAGGAATGTGTTTAGTGACGGCATCAGATTCCTAATTGATGGAGAAAGCTCTGGTGGTAAGAAAAGCTACTTCTAGGAGGTTGTCAAGTGTTTTCGTTCGACGATTCCATTCTTGGGTGGTTGGTTTGGCCCTTGTTCCTGTAACTCGAATCCTAGCCCGGTATATCCCATTTTAATTTTACACAATTGTGAACCTTACGCCTTTTTTACTCTCTGATCGAGGTTCTGGGCATTGAAAAATCTTCGTAAACTAAATCACACGTGTATATGTTGACATTTAAGAGATATACAGTCAAGAAAATCAAGGGCAATGGTGATATATATGCGGATTAGACACCAAAACAAAAACACTCAACAAATGGCTACAATTTAAGGAATGTGTTTAGTGACTTAATCATATTCCTAATTGATGGGGAAAGGTCTGGTGGCAAGAAAAGCTGCTTCTAGGAGGTTGTCAAGTGTTTTCGCTCGATGATTCCATTCTTGGGTGGCTGGTATGGCCCTTGTTCCTGTAACTCGAATCCTAGCTCGGTATATCCCATTTTAATCTTACACCATTGTGAACCTTACGCCTTTTTTACTCTCTGATCGAGGTTCTCGGCATTGAAAAATCTTAGTAAACTAAATCACACGTGTATATGTTGACATTTAAGAGATATGCAGTCAAGAAAATCAAGGGCAGTGTTGATATATATGCGGATTAGACACCAAAAAAAAATCACTCAACAAATGGCTACAATTTAGGGAATGTGTTTAGTGACGGCATCAGATTCCTAATTGATGGAGAAAGGTTTGGTGGGAAGAAAAGCTGCTTCTAGGAGGTTGTCAAGTGTTTTCGCTCGACGATTCCATTCTTGGGTGGTTGGTTTGGCCCTTGTTCCTGTAACTCGAATCCTAGCCCGGTATAACCCATTTTAATCTTACACCATTGTGAACCTTACGCCTTTTTTACTCTCTGATCGAGGTTCTCGGAATTGAAAAATCTTCGTAAACTAAATCACACATGTAAATGTTGATATTTAAGAGATATACAGTCAAGAAAATCAAGGGCAATGGTGATATATATGCGGATTAGGTACCAAAAAAAACACTCAACAAATGGCTACAATTTAAGGAATGTGTTTAGTGACGGCATCAGATTCCTAATAGATGGAGAAAGGTCTGGTGGCAAGAAAAGCTGCTTCTAGGAGGTTGTCAAGTGTTTTCGCTCGACGATTCCATTCTTGGGTGGTTGGTTTGGCCCTTGTTCCTGTAACTCGAATCCTAGCCCGGTATAACCCATTTTAATCTTACACCATTGTGAACCTTACGCCTTTTTTACTCTCTGATCGAGGTTCTCGGAATTGAAAAATCTTCGTAAACTAAATCACACATGTAAATGTTGATATTTAAGAGATATACAGTCAAGAAAATCAATGGCAATGGTGATATATATGCGGATTAGACACAAAAAAAAATCACTCAACAAATGGCTACAATTTAAGGAATGTGTTTAGTGACGGCATCAGATTCCTAATTGATGGAGAAAGGTCTGGTGGTAAGAAAAGCTACATCTAGGAGGTTGTCAAGTGTTTTCGTTCGACGATTCCATTCTTGGGTGGTTGGTTTGGCCCTTGTTCCTGTAACTCGAATCCTAGCCCGGTATATCCCATTTTAATTTTACACAATTGTGAACCTTACGCCTTTTTTACTCTCTGATCGAGGTTCTGGGCATTGAAAAATCTTCGTAAACTAAATCACACGTGTATATTTTGACATTTAAGAGATATACAGTCAAGAAAATCAAGGGCAATGGTGATATATATGCGGATTAGACACCAAAACAAAAACACTCAACAAATGGCTACAATTTAAGGAATGTGTTTAGTGACTTAATCATATTCCTAATTGATGGAGAAAGGTCTGGTGGCAAAAAAAGCTGCTTCTAGGAGGTTGTCAAGTGTTTTCGCTCGATGATTCCATTCTTGGGTGGCTGGTATGGCCCTTGTTCCTGTAACTCGAATCCTAGCTCGGTATATCCCATTTTAATCTTACACCATTGTGAACCTTACGCCTTTTTTACTCTCTGATCGAGGTTCTCGGCATTGAAAAATCTTAGTAAACTAAATCACACGTGTATATGTTGACATTTAAGAGATATGCAGTCAAGAAAATCAAGGGCAGTGGTGATATATATGCGGATTAGACACCAAAAAAAAATCACTCAACAAATGGCTACAATTTAGGGAATGTGTTTAGTGACGGCATCAGATTCCTAATTGATGGAGAAAGGTTTGGTGGGAAGAAAAGCTGCTTCTAGGAGGTTGTCAAGTGTTTTCGCTCGACGATTCCATTCTTGGGTGGTTGGTTTGGCCCTTGTTCCTGTAACTCGAATCCTAGTCCGGTATATCCCATTTTAATCTTACACCATTGTGAACCTTACGCCTTTTTTACTCTCTGATCGAGGTTCTTGGCATTGAAAAATCTTCGTAAACTAGATCACACGTGTATTTGTTGACATTTAGGAGAGATACAGTCAAGAAAATCAAGGGCAATGGTGATATATATGCGGATTAGGTACCAAAAAAAAACACTCAACAAATGGCTACAATTTAAGGAATGTGTTTAGTGACGGCATCAGATTCCTAATAGATGGAGAAAGGTCTGGTGGCAAGAAAAGCTGCTTCTAAGAGGTTGTCAAGTGTTTTCGCTCGACGATTCCATTCTTGGGTGGTTGGTTTGGCCCTTGTTCCTGTAACTCGAATCCTAGCCCGGTATATCCCATTTTAATCTTACACCATTGTGAACCTTACGCCTTTTTTACTCTCTGATCGAGGTTCTCGGAATTGAAAAATCTTCGTAAACTAAATCACACATGTATATGTTGATATTTAAGAGATATACAGTCAAGAAAATCAATGGCAATGGTGATATATATGCGGATTAGACACAAAAAAAAATCACTCAACAAATGGCTACAATTTAAGGAATGTGTTTAGTGACGGCATCAGATTGCTAATTGATGGAGAAAGGTCTGGTGGTAAGAAAAGCTGCTTCTGGGAGGTTGTCAAGTGTTTTCGCTCGACGATTCCATTCTTTGGTGGTTGGTTTGGCCCTTGTTCCTATAACTCGAATCCTAGCCCGATATATCCCATTTTAATTTTACACCATTGTGAACCTTACGCCTTTTTTACTCTCTGACCGAGGTTCTCGGCATTGAAAAATCTTTGTAAAATAAATCACACGTGTATATGTTGACATTTAAGAGATATACAGTCAAGAATATAAAGGGCAATGGTGATATATATGCGGATTAGACACCAAAAAAATCACTCAACAAATGGCTACAATTTAAGGAATGTGTTTAGTAACGGCATCAGATTCCTAATTGATAGAGAAAGGTCTGGTGGCAAGAAAAGCTGCTTCTAGGAGGTTGTCAAGTGTTTTCGCTCGACGATTCCATTCTTGGGTGGTTGGTTTGGCCCTTGTTCCTGTAAATCGAATCCTAGCTTGGTATATCCCATTTTAATCTTACACCATTGTGAACCTTACGCCTTTTTTACTCTCTGATCGAGGTTCTCGGCATTGAAAAATCTTCGTAAACTAAATCACACGTGTATATGTTGACATTTAAGAGATATACAGTCAAGAATATCAAGGGCAATGGTGATATATATGAGGATTAGACACCAAAAAAAAACACTCAATAAATGGCTACAATTTAAGGAATGTGTTTAGTGACGGCATCAGATTCCTAATTGATGGAGAAAGGTCTGGTGGAAAGAAAAGCCGCTTCTAGGAGGTTGTCAAGTGTTTTCGCTCGACGATTCCATTCTTGGGTGGTTGGTCTGGCCCTTGTTCCTGTAACTCGAATCCTAGCCCGGTATATCCCATTTTAATTTTACACCATTGTGAACCTTACGCCTTTTTTAGTCTCTGATCGAGGTTCTCGGCATTGAAAAATCTTCGTAAACTAAATCACACGTGTATATATTGACATTTAAGAGACATACAGTCAAGAAAATCAGGGGCAATGATGATATATATGCGGATTAGACACCAAAAAATAAACACTCAACAAATGGCTACAATTTAAGGAATGTGTTTAGTGACGGCATCAGATTCCTAATTGATGGAAAAAGGTCTGGTGGCAAGAAAAGGTTCTTCTAGGAGGTTGTCAAGTGTTTTCGCTCGACGATTCCATTCTTGGGTGGTTGGTTTGGCCCTTGTTCCTGTAACTCGAATCCTAGCCCGATATATCCCATTTTAATCTTACTCCATTTTTAACCTTACGCCTTTTTTACTCTTTGATCGAGGTTCTCGGCGTTGAAAAATCTTCGTAAACTAAATCACACGTGTATTTGTTTATATTTAAGAGATATACAGTCAAGAAAATCAAGGGCAATGGTGATATATATGCGGATGAGACACCAAAAAAAACATTCAACAAATGGCTACAAGTTAAGGAATATGTTCAGATTCCTAATTGATGGAGAAAGGTCTGGTGGTAAGAAAAGCTGCTTCTAGGAGGTTGTCAAGTGTTTTCGCTCGACGATTCCATTCTTGGGTGCTTGGTTTGGCCCTTGTTCCTTTAACTTGAATCCTAGCCCGGTATATCCCATTTTAATTTTACACCATTGTGAACCTTACGCCTTTTTTACTCTCTGATCGAGGTTCTCGGCATTGAAAAATCTTCGTAAACTAAATCACACGTGTATATGTTGACATTTAAGAGATATACAGTCAAGAAAATCAAAGGCAATGGTGATATATATACGGATTAGACACCAAAAAAAAATTACTCAACAAATGGCTACAATTTAAGGAATGTGTTTAGTGACGGCATCAGATTCCTAATTGATGGAGAAAGGTCTGGTGGTAAGAAAAGCTGCTTCTAGAAGGTTGTCAAGTGTTTTCGCTTGACGATTCCATTCTTGGGTGGTTGGTTTGGCCCTTATTCCTGTAACTCAAATCCTAGCCCGTATATCCCATTTTAATTTTACACCAATGTGAACCTTACGCCTTTTTTACTCTCTGATCGAGGTTCTCGGCATTGAAAAATCTTTGTAAACTAAATCACACGTGTATATGTTGACATTTAAGAGATATACAGTCAAGAAAATCAAGGGCAATGGTGATATATATGCGGATTAGACACCAAAAAAAAAAACTCTCAATAAATGGCTACAATTTAAGGAATGTGTTTAGTGACGGCATCAGATTCCTAATTGATGGAGAAAGGTCTGGTGGCAAGAAAAGCTACTTCTAGGAGGTTGTCAAGTGTTTTCGCTCGACGATTCCATTCTTGGGTGGTTGGTTTGGCCCTTGTTTCTGTAACTCGAATCCCAGCCCGGTATATCCCATTTTAATCTTACACCATTGTTAACCATACGCCTTTTTTACTCTTTGATCGAGGTTCTCGGCATTGAAAAATCTTCGTAAACTAAATCACATGTGTATATGTTGATATTAAAGAGATATACAGTCAAGAAAATCAAGGGCAATGGTGATATATAAGCGGATTAGACACCAAAAAAAACATTCAACAAATGGCTATAATTTAAGGAATACGTTTAGTGACGGCATCAGATTCCTAATTGATGGAGAAAGGTCTGGTGGTAAGAAAAGCTGCTTCTAGGAGGATGTAAAGTGTTTTCGCTCGACGATTCCATTCTTGGGTGGTTGGTTTGGCCCTTGTTCCTGTAACTCGAATCCTAGCCCGGTATATCCCATTTTAATTTTACACCATTATGAACCTTACGTCTTTTTTACTCTCTGATCGAGGTTCTCGGCATTGAAAACTCTTCGTAAACTAAATCACACGTGTATACGTTGACATTTAAGAGATATACAGTCAAGAAAAATCAAGGGCAATGGTGATATATATGCGGATTAGACACCAAAAAAAAAACGCTCAACAAATTGCTAAAATTTAAGGAATGTGTTTAGTGACGACATCAGATTCCTAATTGATGTAGAAAGGTCTGGTGGCAAGAAAAGTTGTTTCTAGGAGGTTGTCAAGTGTTTTCGCTCAACGATTCCATTCTTGGGTGGTTGGTTTGGCCCTTGTTCTTGTAACTCGAATCCTAGCCCGGTTTATCCCATTTTAATCTTACACCATTGTGAACCTTACGCCTTTTTTACTCTCTGACCGAGGTTCTCGGCATTGAAAAATCTTCGTAAACTAAATCACACGTGTATATGTTGACATTTAAGAGATATATAGTCAAGAAAATCAAGGGCAATGGAGATAAATATGCGGATTAGACACCAAAAAAAATACACTCAACAAATGGCTACAATTTAAGGAATGTGTTTAGTGACGGCATCAGATTCCTAATTGATGGAGAAAGGTCTGGTGGCAAGAAAAGCTGCTTCTAGGAGGTTGTCAAGTGTTTTCGCTCGACGATTCCATTCTTGGGTGGTTGGTTTGGCCCTTGTTCCGGTAACTCGAATCCTAGCCTGGTATATCCCATTTTAATTTTAAACCATAGTGAACCTTACGCCTTTTTTACTCTCTGATCGAGGTTCTCGGCGTTGAAAAATATTTGTAAACTAAATCAAACGTGTATACGTTGACATTAAAGAGATATACAGTCAAGAAAATCAAGGGCAATGGTGATATATATGCGGATTAGACACCAAAAAAAACATTCAACAAATGGCTACAATTTAAGGAATGTGTTTAGTGAAGGCATCAGATTCCTAATTGATGGAGAAAGGTCTGGTGGTAAGAAAAGCTGCTTCTAGGAGGTTGTCAAGTGTTTTCGCTCGACGATTCCATTCTTGGGTGGTTGGTTTGGCCCTTGTTCCTGTAACTTGAATCCTAGCCCGGTATATCCCATTTTAATTTTACACCATTGTGAACCTTACGCCTTTTTTACTCTCTGATCAAGGTTCTCGGCATTGAAAAATCTTCGTAAACCAAATCACACGTGTATATGTTGACATTTAAGAAATATTAAGTCAAGAAAATCAAAGGCAGTGGTGATATATATGCGGATTTGACACCAAAAAAAAATTACTCAACAAATGGCTACAATTTAAGGAATGTGTTTAGTGACGGCATCAGATTCCTAATTGATGGAGAAAGGTCTGGTGGCAAGAAAAGCTGCTTCTAGGAGGTTGTCAAGTGTTTTCGCTCGACGATTCCATTCTTGGGTGGTTGGTTTGGCCCTTGTTCCTGTAACTCGAATCCTAGCCCGGTATATCCCATTTTAATCTTACACCATTGTGAACCTTACGCCTTTTTTACTCTCTGATCGAGGTTCTCGGCATTGAAAAATCTTCGTAAACTAAATCACAAGTGTATATATTGACATTTAAGAGATATACAGTCAAGAAAATCAGGGGCAATGGTGATATATATGCGGATTAGACACCAAAAAAAAACACTTAACAAATGGCTACAATTTAAGAATGTGTTTAGTGATGGCATCAGATTCCTAATCGATGGAGAATGGTCTGGTGGCAAGAAAAGGTGCTTCTAGGAGGTTGTCAAGTGTTTTCGCTCGACGATTCCATTCTTGGGTGGTTGGTGTGGCCCTTGTTCCTGTAACTCGAATCCTAGCCCGGTATATCCCATTTTAATCTTACACCATTGTTAACCTTACGCCTTTTTTACTCTTTGATCGAGGTTCTCGGCATTGAAAAATCTTCGTAAACTAAATCACACGTGTATATGTTGATATTTAAGAGATATACAACCAAGAAAATCAAAGGCAATGGTGATATATATGCGGATTAGACACCAAAAAAAACATTCAACAAATGGCTACAATTTAAGGAATATGTTTAGTGACGGCATCAGATTCCTAATTGATGGAGAAAGGTCTGGTGGTAAGAAAAGTTGCTTCTAGGAGGTTGTCAAGTGTTTTCGCTCGACGATTCCATTCTTGGGTGGTTGGTTTGGCCCTTGTTCCGGTAACGCGAATCCTAGCCTGGTATATCCCATTTTAATTTTAAACCATAGTGAACCTTACGCCTTTTTTACTCTCTGATCGAGGTTCTCGGCATTGAAAAATATTTGTAAACTAAATCACACGTGTATATGTTGTCATTAAAGAGATATAGAATCAAGAAAATCAAGGGCAATGGTGATATATATGCGGATTAGACATCAAAAAAAACATTCAACAAATGGCTACAATTTAAGGAATGTGTTTAGTGACGGCATCAGATTCCTAATTGATGGAGAAAGGTCTGGTGGTAAGAAAAGCTGCTTCTAGGAGGTTGTCAAGTGTTTTCGCTCGACGATTCCATTCTTGGGTGGTTGGTTTGGCCCTTGTTCCTGTAACTTGAATCCTAGCCCGGTATATCCCATTTTAATTTAACACCATTGTGAACCTTACGCCTTTTTTACTCTCTGATCAAGGTTCTCGGCATTGAAAAATCTTCGTAAACCAAATCACACGTGTATATGTTGACATTTAAGAGATATACAGTCAAGAAAATCAAAGGCAATGGTAATATATATGCGGATTAGACACCAAAAAAAAATTACTCAACAAATGGCTACAATTTAAGGAATGTGTTTAGTGACGGCATCAGATTCCTAATTTATGGAGAAAGGTCTGGTGGTAAGAAAATCTGCTTCTAGGAGGTTGTCAAGTGTTTTCGCTTGACGATTGCATTCTTGGGTGGTTGGTTTGGCCCTTGTTCCTGTAACACGAATCCTAGCCCGGTATATACCATTTTAATTTTACACCAATGTGAACCTTACGCCTTTTTTACTCTCTGATCGAGGTTCTCGGAATTGAAAAATCTTTGTAAACTAAATCACACGTGTATATGTTGACATTTAAGAGATATACAGTCAAGAAAATCAAGGGCAATGGTGATATATATGCGAATTAGACACCAAAAAAAACTCTCAAGAAATAGCTACAATTTAAGGAATGTGTTTTGTGACGGCATCAGATTCCTAATTGATTGAGAAAGGTCTGGTGGCAAGAAAAGCTGCTTCTAGGAGGTTATCAAGTGTTTTCGCTCGACGATTCCATTCTTGGGTGGTTGGTTTGTCCCTTGTTCCGGTAACTCGAATCCTAGCCTGGTATATCCCATTTTAATTTTACACCATAGTGAACCTTACGCCTTTTTACTCTCTGATCGAGGTTCTCGGCATTGAAAAATCTTCGTAAACCAAATCACACGTGTATATGTTGACATTTAACAGATATACAGTCAAGAAAATCAAAGGCAATGGTGATATATATGCGGATTAGACACCAAAAAAAACCATTCAACAAATGGCTACAATTTAAGGAATGTGTTTAGTGACGGCATCAGATTCCTAATTGATGGAGAAAGGTCTGGTGGTAAGAAAAGCTGCTTCTAGGAGGTTGTCAAGTGTTTTCGCTCGACGATACCATTCTTGGGTGGTTGGTTTGGCCCTTGTTCCTGTAACTTGAATCCTAGCCCGGTATATCCCATTTTAATTTTACACCATTGTGAACCTTACGCCTTTTTTACTCTCTGATCGAGGTTCTCGGCATTGAAAAATCTTCGTAAACTAAATCACACGTGTATATGTTGACATTTAAGAGATATACAGTCAAGAAAATCAAAGGCAATGCTGATATATATGCGGATTAGACACCAAAAAAAAAATACTCAACAAATGGCTACAATTTAAGGAATGTGTTTAGTGACGGCATCAGATTCCTAATTGATGGAGAAAGGTCTGGTGGTAAGAAAAGCTGCTTCTAGAAGGTTGTCAAGTGTTTTCACTTGACGATTCCATTCTTGGGTGGTTGGTTTGGCCCTTGTTCCTGTAACTCGAATCCTAACCCAGTATATCCCATTTTAATTTTACACCATTGTGAACCTTACGCCTTTTTTACTCTCTGATCGAGGTTCTCGGCATTGAAAAATCTTTGTAAACTAAATCACACATGTATATGTTGACATTTAAGAGATATACAGTCAATAAAATCATGGGCAATGGTGATATATATGCGGATTAGACACCAAAAAAAAAAACTCTCAAGAAATGGCTACAATTTAAGGAATGTGTTTAGTGACGGCATCAGATTCCTAATTGATGGAGAAAGGTCTGGTGGCAAGAAAAGCTGCTTCTAGGAGGTTTTCAAGTGTTTTCGCTCGACGATTCCATTCTTGGGTGGTTGGTTTGGCCCTTGTTCCTGTAACTCGAATCCTAGCCCGGTATATCCCCTTGTAATTTTACACCATTGTGAACCTTACGCCTTTTTTACTCTCTGGTCGAGGTTCTCGGCATTGAAAAATCTTCGTAAACTAAATCACAAGTGTATAAATTGACATTTAAGAGATATACAGTCAAGAAAATCAGGGGCAATGGTGATATATATGCGGATTAGACACCAAAAAAAACACTTAACAAATGGCTACAATTTAAGAATGTGTTTAGTGACGGCATCAGATTCCTAATCGATGGAGAATGGTCTGGTGGCAAGAAAAGGTGCTTCTAGGAGGTTGTCAAGTGTTTTCGCTCGACGATTCCATTCTTGGGTGGTTGGTGTGGCCCTTGTTCCTGTAACTCGAATCCTAGCCCGGTATATCCCATTTTAATCTTACACCATTGTTAACCTTACGCCTTTTTTACTCTTTGATCGAGGTTCTCGGCATTGAAAAATCTTCGTAAACTAAATCACACGTGTATATGTTGATATTTAAGAGATATACAACCAAGAAAATCAAAGGCAATGGTGATATATATGCGGATTAGACACAAAAAAAAACATTCAACAAATGGCTACAATTTAAGGAATATGTTTAGTGACGGCATCAGATTCCTAATTGATGGAGAAAGGTCTGGTGGTAAGAAAAGCTGCTTCTAGGAGGTTGTCAAGTGTTTTCGCTCGACGATTCCATTCTTGGGTGGTTGGTTTGGCCCTTGTTCCGGTAACGCGAATCCTAGCCTGGTATATCCCATTTTAATTTTAAACCATAGTGAACCTTACGCCTTTTTTACTCTCTGATCGAGGTTCTCGGCATTGAAAAATATTTGTAAACTAAATCACACGTGTATATGTTGACATTAAAGAGATATACAGTCAAGAAAATCAAGGGCAATGGTGATATATATGCGGATTAGACACCAAAAAAAACATTCAACAAATGGCTACAATTAAAGGAATGTGTTTAGTGACGGCATCAGATTCCTAATTGATGGAGAAAGGTCTGGTGGTAAGAAAAGCTGCTTCTAGGAGGTTGTCATGTGTTTTCGCTCGACGATTCCATTCTTGGGTGGTTGGTTTGTCCCTTGTTCCTGTAACTTGAATCCTAGCCCGGTATATCCCATTTTAATTTAACACCATTGTGAACCTTACGCCTTTTTTACTCTCTGATCAAGGTTCTCGGCATTGAAAAATCTTCGTAAACCAAATCACACGTGTATATGTTGACATTTAAGAGATATACAGTCAAGAAAATCAAGGGCAATGGTGATATATATGCGGATTAGACAACAAAAAAAACATTCAACAAATGGCTACAATTTAAGGAATGTGTTTAGTGACGGCATCAGATTCCTAATTGATGGAGAAAGGTCTGGTGGTAAGAAAAGCTGCTTCTAGGAGGTTGTCAAGTGTTATCGCTCGACGATACCATTCTTGGGTGGTTGGTTTGGCCCTTGTTCCTGTAACTTGAATCCTAGCCCGGTATATCCCATTTTAATTTTACACCATTGTGAACCTTACGCCTTTTTTACTTTTTGATCGAGGTTCTCGGCATTGAAAAACCTTCGTAAACTAAATCACACGTGTATATGTTGACATTTAAGAGATATACAGTCAAGAAAATCAAAGGCAATGCTGATATATATGGGGATTAGACACCAAAAAAATTACTCAACAAATGGCTACAAGTTAAGGAATGTGTTTAGTGACGACATCAGATTCCTAATTGATGGAGAAAGGTCTGGTGGTAAGAAAAGCTGCTTCTAGGAGGTTGTCAAGTGTTTTCACTTGACGATTCCATTCTTGGGTGGTTGGTTTGGCCCTTGTTCCTGTAACTCGAATCCTAACCCGGTATATCCCATTTTAATTTTACACCATTGTGAACCTTACGCCTTTTTTACTCTCTGATCGAGGTTCTCGGCATTGAAAAATCTTTGTAAACTAAATCACACATGTATATGTTGACATTTAAGAGATATACAGTCAATAAAATCAAGGGAAATGGTGATATATATGCGGATTAGACACAAAAAAAAAAAAACTCTCAAGAAATGGCTACAATTTAAGGAATATGTTTAGTGACGGCATCAGATTCCTAATTGATGGAGAAAGGTCTGGTGGTAAGAAAAGCTGCTTCTAGCAGGTTGTCAAGTGTTTTCGCTCGACGATTCCATTCTTCGGTGGTTGGTTTGGCCCTAGTTCCGGTAATGCGATTCCTAGCCTGGTATATCCCATTTTAATTTTAAACCATAGTGAACCTTACGCCTTTTTTACTCTCTGATCGAGGTTCTCGGAATTGAAAAATATTTGTAAACTAAATCACACGTGTATATGTTGACATTTAAGAGATATACAGTCAAGAAAATCAAAGGCAATGCTGATATATATGCGGATTAGACACCAAAAAAAAATTACTCAATAAATGGCTACAATTTAAGGAATGTGTTTAGTGACGGCATCAGATTCCTAATTGATGGAGAAAGGTCTGGTGGTAAGAAAAGCTGCTTCTAGGAGGTTGTCAAGTGTTTTCACTTGACGATTCCATTCTTGGGGGGTTGGTTTGGCCTTTGTTCCTGTAACTCGAATCCTAACCCGGTATATCCCATTTTAATTTTACACCATTGTGAACCTTACGCCTTTTTTACTCTCTGATCGAGGTTCTCGGCATTGAAAAATCTTCGTATACTAAATCACACGTGTATATGTTGATATTTAAGAGATATACAGTCAAGAAAATCAAGGGCAATGGTGATATATATGCGGATTAGACACCAAAAAAAACATTCAACAAATGGCTACAATTTAAGGAATATGTTTAGTGACGGCATCAGATTCCTAATTGATGGAGAAAGGTCTGGTGGTAAGAAAAGCTGCTTCTAGGAGGTTGTAAAGTGTTTTCGCTCGACGATTCCATTCTTGGATGGTTGGTTTGGCCCTTGTTCCTGTAACTCGAATCCTAGCCCGGTATATCCCATTTTAATTTTACACCATTGTGAACCTTACGTCTTTTTTACTCTCTGATCGAGGTTCTCAGCATTGAAAACTCTTCGTAAACTAAATCACACGTGTTTATGTTGACATTTAAGAGATATACAGTTAAGAAAATCAAGGGCAATGGTGATATATATGCGGATTAGACACCAAAAAAAAAAAACACTCAACAAATGTTTACAATTTAACGAATGTGTTTAGTGACGGCATCAGATTCCTAATTGATGGAGAAAGGTCTGGTGGCAAGAAAAGCTGCTTCTACGAGGTTGTCATGTGTTTTCGCTCGACGATTCGATTCTTGGGTGGTTGGTTTGGCCCTTGTTCCTTTAACTCGAATCCTAGCGCGGTATATCCCATTTTAATCTTACTCCATTGTGAACCTTACGCCTTTTTTACTCTCTGATTGAGGTTCTCGGCATTGAAAAATCTTCGTAAACTAAATCACACGTGTATATGTTGACATTTAAGAGATATACAGTCAAGAAAATCAACGGCAATGGTGATATATATGCGGATTAGACACCAAAAAAATACACTCAACGAATGGCTACAATTTAAGGAATGTGTTTAGTGACGGCATCATATTCCTAATTGATGGAGAAAGGTCTAGTGGTAAGAAAAGCTGCTTCTAGGAGGTTGTCAAGTGTTTTCGCTCGACGATTCCATTCTTGGGTGGTTGGTTTGGCCTTGTTCCTGTAACTCGAATCATAGCCTGGTATATCCCATTTTAATTTTACACCATTGTGAACCTTACGCCTTTTTTACTCTCTGATCGAGGTTCTCGGCATTGAAAAATCTTCGTAAACTAAATCACACGTGTATATGTTGACATTTAAGAGATATACAGTAAAGAAAATCAAGGGCAATGGTGATATATATGCGGATTAGAGACCAAACAAAAAACATTCAGCAAATGGCTACAATTTAAGGAATGTGTTTAGTGACGGCATCAGATTCCTAATTGATGGAGAAAGGTCTGGGGGGTAAGAAAAGCTGCTTCTAGGAGGTTGTCAAGTTTTTTCGCTCGACAATTCTATTATTGGGTTGTTGGTTTAGCCCTTGTTCCTGTAACTTGAATCCTAGCCCGGTATATCCCATTTTAATTTTACACCATTGTGAACCTTACGCCTTTTTTACTCTCTGATCGAGGTTCTCGGCATTGAAAAATCTTCGTAAACTAAATCACACGTGTATATGTTGACATTTAAGAGATATACAGTCAAGAAAATCAAACGCAATGGTGATATATATGCGGATTAGACACCAAAAAAAAATTACTCAACAAATGGCTACAGTTTAAGGAATGTGTTTAGTGACGGCATCAGATTACTAATTGATGGAGAAAGGTCTGGTGGTAAGAAAAGCTGCTTCTAGGAGGTTGTAGAGTGTTTTCGCTCGACGATTCCATTCTTGGGTGGTTGGTTTGGCACTTGTTCCTGTAACTCGAATCCTAGCCCGGTATATCCCATTTTAATTTTACACCATTGTGAACCTTACGTCTTTTTTACTCTCTGATCGAGGTTCTCGGCATTGAAAACTCTTCGTAAACTAAATCACACGTGTATATGTTGACATTTAAGAGATATACAGTCAAGAAAATCAAGGGAAATGGTGATATATATGCGGATTAGACACCCAAAAAAAAACACTCAACAAATGGCTACAATTTAAGGAATGTGTTTAGTGACGGCATCAGATTCCTAATTGATGGAGAAAGGTCTGGTGGTAAGAAAAGCTGCTTCTAGGAGGTTGTCAAGTGTTTTCGCTCGACGATTTCATTCTTAGGTGGTTGGTTTGGCCCTTGTTCTTGTAACTCGAATCCTAGCCCGGTATATCCCATTTTAATCTTACACCATTGTGAACCTTACGCCTTTTTTACTCTCTGATCGAGGTTCTCGGCATTGAAAATGTTCGCAAACTAAATCACACGTGTATATGTTGACATTTAAGAGATATACACTCAAGAAAATCAAGGGCAATGGTGATATATATGCGGATTAGACACCAAAAAAAAACATTCAACAAATGGCTACAATTTAAGGAATGTGTTTAGTGACGGCATCAGATTCATAATTGATGGAAAAAGGTCTGGTGGTAAGAAAAGATGCTTCTAGGAGGTTGTCAAGTGTTTTCGCTCGACGATTCCATTCTTGGGTTGTTGGTTTAGCCCTTGTTCCTATAACTTGAATCCTAGCCCGGTATATCCCATTTTAATTTTACACTATTGTGAACCTTACGCCTTTTTTACTCTCTGATCGAGGTTCTCGGCATTGAAAAATCTTTGTAAACTAAATAACACGTGTATATGTTGACCTTTAAGAGATATACAGTCAAGAAAATCAACGGCAATGGTGATATATATGCGGATTAGACACCAAAAAAAAATTATTCAACAAATGGCTAAAATTTAAGGAATGTGTTTAGTGACGGCATCAGATTCCTAATTGATGGAGAAAGGTCTGGTGGCAAGAAAAGCTGCTTCTAGGAGGTTGTCAAGTGTCTTCGCTCGACGATTCCATTCTTGGGTGGTTGGTTTGGCCCTTGTTCCTTTAACTCCAATCCTAGCCCGGTAGATCCCATTTTAATCTTACACCATTGTGAACCTTACGCCTTTTTTAATCTCTACTCGAGGTTCTCGGCATTGAAAAATCTTCGTAAACTAAATCACACGTGTATATGTTGACATTTAAGAGATATACAGTCAAGAAAATTAAGGGCAATGGTGATATATATGCGGATTAGACACCAAAAAAACATTCAACAAATGGCTACAATTTAAGGAATATGTTTAGTGACGGCATCAGATTCCTAATTGATGGAGAAAGGTCTGGTGGTAAGAAAAGCTGCTTCTAGGAGGTTGTAAAGTGTTTTCGCTCGACGATTCCATTCTTGGGTGGTTGGTTTGGCCCTTGTTCCTGTAACTCGAATCCTAGCCCGGTATATCCCATTTTAATTTTACACCATTGTGAACCTTACGTCTTTTTTACTCTCTGATCGAGGTTCTCGGCATTGAAAACTCTTCGTAAACTAAATCACACGTGTATATGTTGACATTTAAGAGATATAAAGTCAAGAAAATAAAGGGCAATGGTGATATATATGCGGATTAGACACAAAAAAAAAACACTCAACAAATGGCTACAATTTAAGGAATGTGTTTAGTGACGGCATCAGATTCCTAATTGATGGAGAAAGGTCTGGTGGCAAGAAAAGCTGCTTCTAGGAGGTTGTCAAGTGTTTTCGCTCGACGATTCCATTCTTGGGTGGTTGGTTTGGCCCTTGTTCCTGTTACTCGAATCCTAGCCCGGTATATCCCATTTTAATCTTACACCATTGTGAACCTTACGCCTTTTTTATTCTCTGATCGAGGTTCTCGGCATTGAAAAATCTTCGTAAACTAAATCACACGTGTATATGTCGACATTTAAGAGATATACAGTAAAGAAAATCAAGGGCAATGGTGATATATATGCGGATTAGACACCAAAAAAAATACACTCAACAAATGGCTACAATTTAAGGAATGTGTTTAGTGACGGCATCAGATTCCTAATTGATGGAGAAAGGTCTGGTGGTAAGAAAAGCTGCTTCTAGGAGGTTGTAAAGTGTTTTCGCTCGACGATTCCATTCTTGGGTGGTTGGTTTGGCCCTTGTTCCTGTAACTCGAATCCTAGCCCGGTATATCCCATTTTAATTTTACACCATTGTGAACCTTACGTCTTTTTTACTCTCTGATCGAGGTTCTCGGCATTGAAAACTCTTCGTAAACTAAATCACACGTGTATATGTTGACACTTAAGAGATATAAAGTCAAGAAAATAAAGGGCAATGGTGATATATATGCGGATTAGACACAAAAAAAAAACACTCAACAAATGGCTACAATTTAAGGAATGTGTTTAGTGACGGCATCAGATTCCTAATTGATGGAGAAAGGTCTGGTGGCAAGAAAAGCTGCTTCTAGGAGGTTGTCAAGTGTTTTCGCTCGACGATTCCATTCTTGGGTGGTTGGTTTGGCCCTTGTTCCTGTTACTCGAATCCTAGCCCGGTATATCCCATTTTAATCTTACACCATTGTGAACCTTACGCCTTTTTTATTCTCTGATCGAGGTTCTCGGCATTGAAAAATCTTCGTAAACTAAATCACACGTGTATATGTCGACATTTAAGAGATATACAGTAAAGAAAATCAAGGGCAATGGTGATATATATGCGGATTAGACACCAAAAAAAATACACTCAACAAATGGCTACAATTTAAGGAATGTGTTTAGTGACGGCATCAGATTCCTAATTGATGGAGAAAGGTCTGGTGGTAAGAAAAGCTGCTTCTAGGAGGTTGTAAAGTGTTTTCGCTCGACGATTCCATTCTTGGGTGGTTGGTTTGGCCCTTGTTCCTGTAACTCGAATCCTAGCCCGGTATATCCCATTTTAATTTTACACCATTGTGAACCTTACGTCTTTTTTACTCTCTGATCGAGGTTCTCGGCATTGAAAACTCTTCGTAAACTAAATCACACGTGTATATGTTGACACTTAAGAGATATAAAGTCAAGAAAATAAAGGGCAATGGTGATATATATGCGGATTAGACACAAAAAAAAAACACTCAACAAATGGCTACAATTTAAGGAATGTGTTTAGTGACGGCATCAGATTCCTAATTGATGGAGAAAGGTCTGGTGGCAAGAAAAGCTGCTTCTAGGAGGTTGTCAAGTGTTTTCGCTCGACGATTCCATTCTTGGGTGGTTGGTTTGGCCCTTGTTCCTGTAACTCGAATCCTAGCCCGGTATATCCCATTTTAATCTTACACCATTGTGAACCTTACGCCTTTTTTACTCTCTGATCGAGGTTCTCGGAATTGAAAAATCTTCGTAAACTAAATCACACATGTATATGTTGATATTTAAGAGATATACAGTCAAGAAAATCAATGGCAATGGTGATATATATGTGGATTAGACACAAAAAAAAATCACTCAACAAATGGCTACAATTTAAGGAATGTGTTTAGTGACGGCATCAGATTGCTAATTGATGGAGAAAGGTCTGGTGGTAAGAAAAGCTGCTTCTGGGAGGTTGTCAAGTGTTTTCGCTCGACGATTCCATTCTTGGGTGGTTGGTTTGGCCCTTGTTCCTATAACTCGAATCCTAGCCCGATATATCCCATTTTAATTTTACACCATTGTGAACCTTACGCCTTTTTTACTCTCTGACCGAGGTTCTCGGCATTGAAAAATCTTTGTAAAATAAATCACACGTGTATATGTTGACATTTAAGAGATATACAGTCAAGAATATAAAAGGCAATGGTGATATATATGCGGATTAGGCACCAAAAAAATCACTCAACAAATGGCTACAATTTAAGGAATGTGTTTAGTAACGGCATCAGATTCCTAATTGATAGAGAAAGGTCTGGTGGCAAGAAAAGCTGCTTCTAGGAGGTTGTCAAGTGTTTTCGCTCGACGATTCCATTCTTGGGTGGTTGGTTTGGCCCTTGTTCCTGTAAATCGAATCCTAGCTTGGTATATCCCATTTTAATCTTACACCATTGTGAACCTTACGCCTTTTTTACTCTCTGATCGAGGTTCTCGGCATTGAAAAATCTTCGTAAACTAAAACACACGTGTATATGTTGACATTTAAGAGATATACAGTCAAGAAAATCAAGGGCAATGGTGATATATATGAGGATTAGACACCAAAAAAAAACACTCAATAAATGGCTACAATTTAAGGAATGTGTTTAGTGACGGCATCAAATTCCTAATTGATGGAGAAAGGTCTGGTGGAAAGAAAAGCTGCTTCTAGGAGGTTGTCAAGTGTTTTCGCTCGACAATTCCATTCTTGGGTGGTTGGTCTGGCCCTTGTTCCTGTAACTCGAATCCTAGCCCGGTATATCCCATTTTAATTTTACACCATTGTGAACCTTACGCCTTTTTTATTCTCTGATCGAGGTTCTCGGCATTGAAAAATCTTCGTAAACTAAATCACACGTGTATATATTGACATTTAAGAGACATACAGTCAAGAAAATTAGGGGGCAATGATGATATATATGCGGATTAGACACCAAAAAATAAACATTCAACAAATGGCTACAATTTAAGGAATGTGTTTAGTGACGGCATCAGATTCCTAATTGATGGAAAAAGGTCTGGTGGCAAGAAATGGTTCTTCTAGGAGGTTGTCAAGTGTTTTCGCTCGACGATTCCATTCTTGGGTGGTTGGTTTGGCCCTTGTTCCTGTAACTCGAATCCTAGCCCGATATATCCCATTTTAATCTTACTCCATTTTTAACCTTACGCCTTTTTTACTCTTTGATCGAGGTTCTCGGCGTTGAAAAATCTTCGTAAACTAAATCACACGTGTATTTGTTTATATTTAAGAGATATACAGTCAAGAAAATCAAGGGCAATGGTGATATATATGCGGATGAGACACCAAAAAAAACATTCAACAAATGGCTACAAGTTAAGGAATATGTTTAGTGACGGCATCAGATTCCTAATTGATGGAGAAAGGTCTGGTGGTAAGAAAAGCTGCTTCTAGGAGGTTGTCAAGTGTTTTCGCTCGACGATTCCATTCTTGGGTGCTTGGTTTGGCCCTTGTTCCTTTAACTTGAATCCTAGCCCGGTATATCCCATTTTAATTTTACACCATTGTGAACCTTACGCCTTTTTTACTCTCTGATCGAGGTTCTCGGCATTGAAAAATCTTTGTAAACTAAATCACACGTGTATATGTTGACATTTAAGAGATATACAGTCAAGAAAATCAAGGGCAATGGTGATATATATGCGGATTAGACACCAAAAAAAAAAACTCTCAATAAATGGCTACAATTTAAGGAATGTGTTTAGTGACGGCATCAGATTCCTAATTGATGGAGAAAGGTCTGGTGGCAAGAAAAGCTGCTTCTAGGAGGTTGTCAAGTGTTTTCGCTCGACGATTCCATTCTTGGGTGGTTGGTTTGGCCCTTGTTTCTGTAACTCGAATCCCAGCCCGGTATATCCCATTTTAATCTTACACCATTGTTAACCATACGCCTTTTTTACTCTTTGATCGAGGTTCTCGGCATTGAAAAATCTTCGTAAACTAAATCACATGTGTATATGTTGATATTTAAGAGATATACAGTCAAGAAAATCAAGGGCAATGGTGATATATAAGCGGATTAGACACCAAAAAAAACATTCAACAAATGGCTATAATTTAAGGAATATGTTTAGTGACGGCATCAGATTCCTAATTGATGGAGAAAGGTCTGGTGGTAAGAAAAGCTGCTTCTAGGAGGATGTAAAGTGTTTTCGCTCGACGATTCCATTCTTGGGTGGTTGGTTTGGCCCTTGTTCCTGTAACTCGAATCCTAGCCCGGTATATCCCATTTTAATTTTACACCATTATGAACCTTACGTCTTTTTTACTCTCTGATCGAGGTTCTCGGCATTGAAAACTCTTCGTAAACTAAATCACACGTGTATACGTTGACATTTAAGAGATATACAGTCAAGAAAAATCAAGGGCAATGGTGATATATATGCGGATTAGACACCAAAAAAAACACTCAACAAATTGCTAAAATTTAAGGAATGTGTTTAGTGACGACATCAGATTCCTAATTGATGTAGAAAGGTCTGGTGGCAAGAAAAGCTGTTTCTAGGAGGTTGTCAAGTGTTTTCGCTCAACGATTCCATTCTTGGGTGGTTGGTTTGGCCCTTGTTCTTGTAACTCGAATCCTAGCCCGGTATATCCCATTTTAATCTTACACCATTGTGAACCTTACGCCTTTTTTACTCTCTGACCGAGGTTCTCGGCATTGAAAAATCTTCGTAAACTAAATCACACGTGTATATGTTGACATTTAAGAGATATATAGTCAAGAAAATCAAGGGCAATGGAGATAAATATGCGGATTAGACACCAAAAAAAATACACTCAACAAATGGCTACAATTTAAGGAATGTGTTTAGTGACGGCATCAGATTCCTAATTGATGGAGAAAGGTCTGGTGGCAAGAAAAGCTGCTTCTAGGAGGTTGTCAAGTGTTTTCGCTCGACGATTCCATTCTTGGGTGGTTGGTTTGGCCCTTGTTCCGGTAACTCGAATCCTAGCCTGGTATATCCCATTTTAATTTTAAACCATAGTGAACCTTACGCCTTTTATACTCTCTGATCGAGGTTCTCGGCATTGAAAAATATTTGTAAACTAAATCAAACGTGTATACGTTGACATTAAAGAGATATACAGTCAAGAAAATCAAGGGCAATGGTGATATATATGCGGATTAGACACCAAAAAAAACATTCAACAAATGGCTACAATTTAAGGAATGTGTTTAGTGACGGCATCAGATTCCTAATTGATGGAGAAAGGTCTGGTGGTAAGAAAAGCTGCTTCTAGGAGGTTGTCAAGTGTTTTCGCTCGACGATTCCATTCTTGGGTGGTTGGTTTGGCCCTTGTTCCTGTAACTCGAATCCTAGCCCGGTATATCCCATTTTAATTTTACACCATTGTGAACCTTACGTCTTTTTTACTCTCTGATCGAGGTTCTCGGCATTGAAAACTCTTCGTAAACTAAATCACACGTGTATATGTTGACACTTAAGAGATATAAAGTCAAGAAAATAAAGGGCAATGGTGATATATATGCGGATTAGACACAAAAAAAAAAACACTCAACAAATGGCTACAATTTAAGGAATGTGTTTAGTGACGGCATCAGATTCCTAATTGATGGAGAAATGTCTGGTGGCAAGAAAAGCTGCTTCTAGGAGGTTGTCAAGTGTTTTCGCTCGACGATTCCATTCTTGGGTGGTTGGGTTGGCCCTTGTTCCTGTAACTCGAATCCTAGCCCGGTATATCCCATTTTAATCTTACACCATTGTGAACCTTACGCCTTTTTTACTCTCTGATCGAGGTTCTCGGAATTGAAAAATCTTCGTAAACTAAATCACACATGTATATGTTGATATTTAAGAGATATACAGTCAAGAAAATCAATGGCAATGGTGATATATATGTGGATTAGACACAAAAAAAAATCACTCAACAAATGGCTACAATTTAAGGAATGTGTTTAGTGACGGCATCAGATTGCTAATTGATGGAGAAAGGTCTGGTGGTAAGAAAAGCTGCTTCTGGGAGGTTGTCAAGTGTTTTCGCTCGACGATTCCATTCTTGGGTGGTTGGTTTGGCCCTTGTTCCTATAACTCGAATCCTAGCCCGATATATCCCATTTTAATTTTACACCATTGTGAACCTTACGCCTTTTTTACTCTCTGACCGAGGTTCTCGGCATTGAAAAATCTTTGTAAAATAAATCACACGTGTATATGTTGACATTTAAGAGATATACAGTCAAGAATATAAAAGGCAATGGTGATATATATGCGGATTAGACACCAAAAAAATCACTCAACAAATGGCTACAATTTAAGGAATGTGTTTAGTAACGGCATCAGATTCCTAATTGATAGAGAAAGGTCTGGTGGCAAGAAAAGCTGCTTCTAGGAGGTTGTCAAGTGTTTTCGCTCGACGATTCCATTCTTGGGTGGTTGGTTTGGCCCTTGTTCCTGTAAATCGAATCCTAGCTTGGTATATCCCATTTTAATCTTACACCATTGTGAACCTTACGCCTTTTTTACTCTCTGATCGAGGTTCTCGGCATTGAAAAATCTTCGTAAACTAAAACACACGTGTATATGTTGACATTTAAGAGATATACAGTCAAGAAAATCAAGGGCAATGGTGATATATATGAGGATTAGACACCAAAAAAAAACACTCAATAAATGGCTACAATTTAAGGAATGTGTTTAGTGACGGCATCAAATTCCTAATTGATGGAGAAAGGTCTGGTGGAAAGAAAAGCTGCTTCTAGGAGGTTGTCAAGTGTTTTCGCTCGACAATTCCATTCTTGGGTGGTTGGTCTGGCCCTTGTTCCTGTAACTCGAATCCTAGCCCGGTATATCCCATTTTAATTTTACACCATTGTGAACCTTACGCCTTTTTTATTCTCTGATCGAGGTTCTCGGCATTGAAAAATCTTCGTAAACTAAATCACACGTGTATATATTGACATTTAAGAGACATACAGTCAAGAAAATTAGGGGGCAATGGTGATATATATGCGGATTAGACACCAAAAAATAAACACTCAACAAATGGCTACAATTTAAGGAATGTGTTTAGTGACGGCATCAGATTCCTAATTGATGGAAAAAGGTCTGGTGGCAAGAAATGGTTCTTCTAGGAGGTTGTCAAGTGTTTTCGCTCGACGATTCCATTCTTGGGTGGTTGGTTTGGCCATTGTTCCTGTAACTCGAATCCTAGCCCGATATATCCCATTTTAATCTTACTCCATTTTTAACCTTACGCCTTTTTTACTCTTTGATCGAGGTTCTCGGCGTTGAAAAATCTTCGTAAACTAAATCACACGTGTATTTGTTTATATTTAAGAGATATACAGTCAAGAAAATCAAGGGCAATGGTGATATATATGCGGATGAGACACCAAAAAAAACATTCAACAAATGGCTACAAGTTAAGGAATATGTTTAGTGACGGCATCAGATTCCTAATTGATGGAGAAAGGTCTGGTGGTAAGAAAAGCTGCTTCTAGGAGGTTGTCAAGTGTTTTCGCTCGACGATTCCATTCTTGGGTGCTTGGTTTGGCCCTTGTTCCTTTAACTTGAATCCTAGCCCGGTATATCCCATTTTAATTTTACACCATTGTGAACCTTACGCCTTTTTTAATCTCTGATCGAGGTTCTCGGCATTGAAAAATCTTTGTAAACTAAATCACACGTGTATATGTTGACATTTAAGAGATATACAGTCAAGAAAATCAAGGGCAATGGTGATATATATGCGGATTAGACACCAAAAAAAAAAACTCTCAATAAATGGCTACAATTTAAGGAATGTGTTTAGTGACGGCATCAGATTCCTAATTGATGGAGAAAGGTCTGGTGGCAAGAAAAGCTGCTTCTAGGAGGTTGTCAAGTGTTTTCGCTCGACGATTCCATTCTTGGGTGGTTGGTTTGGCCCTTGTTTCTGTAACTCGAATCCCAGCCCGGTATATCCCATTTTAATCTTACACCATTGTTAACCATACGCCTTTTTTACTCTTTGATCGAGGTTCTCGGCATTGAAAAATCTTCGTAAACTAAATCACATGTGTATATGTTGATATTTAAGAGATATACAGTCAAGAAAATCAAGGGCAATGGTGATATATAAGCGGATTAGACACCAAAAAAAACATTCAACAAATGGCTATAATTTAAGGAATATGTTTAGTGACGGCATCAGATTCCTAATTGATGGAGAAAGGTCTGGTGGTAAGAAAAGCTGCTTCTAGGAGGATGTAAAGTGTTTTCGCTCGACGATTCCATTCTTGGGTGGTTGGTTTGGCCCTTGTTCCTGTAACTCGAATCCTAGCCCGGTATATCCCATTTTAATTTTACACCATTATGAACCTTACGTCTTTTTTACTCTCTGATCGAGGTTCTCGGCATTGAAAACTCTTCGTAAACTAAATCACACGTGTATACGTTGACATTTAAGAGATATACAGTCAAGAAAAATCAAGGGCAATGGTGATATATATGCGGATTAGACACCAAAAAAAACACTCAACAAATTGCTAAAATTTAAGGAATGTGTTTAGTGACGACATCAGATTCCTAATTGATGTAGAAAGGTCTGGTGGCAAGAAAAGCTGTTTCTAGGAGGTTGTCAAGTGTTTTCGCTCAACGATTCCATTCTTGGGTGGTTGGTTTGGCCCTTGTTCTTGTAACTCGAATCCTAGCCCGGTATATCCCATTTTAATCTTACACCATTGTGAACCTTACGCCTTTTTTACTCTCTGACCGAGGTTCTCGGCATTGAAAAATCTTCGTAAACTAAATCACACGTGTATATGTTGACATTTAAGAGATATATAGTCAAGAAAATCAAGGGCAATGGAGATAAATATGCGGATTAGACACCAAAAAAAATACACTCAACAAATGGCTACAATTTAAGGAATGTGTTTAGTGACGGCATCAGATTCCTAATTGATGGAGAAAGGTCTGGTGGCAAGAAAAGCTGCTTCTAGGAGGTTGTCAAGTGTTTTCGCTCGACGATTCCATTCTTGGGTGGTTGGTTTGGCCCTTGTTCCGGTAACTCGAATCCTAGCCTGGTATATCCCATTTTAATTTTAAACCATAGTGAACCTTACGCCTTTTTTACTCTCTGATCGAGGTTCTCGGCATTGAAAAATATTTGTAAACTAAATCAAACGTGTATACGTTGACATTAAAGAGATATACAGTCAAGAAAATCAAGGGCAATGGTGATATATATGCGGATTAGACACCAAAAAAAACATTCAACAAATGGCTACAATTTAAGGAATGTGTTTAGTGAAGGCATCAGATTCCTAATTGATGGAGAAAGGTCTGGTGGTAAGAAAAGCTGCTTCTAGGAGGTTGTCAAGTGTTTTCGCTCGACGATTCCATTCTTGGGTGGTTGGTTTGGCCCTTGTTCCTGTAACTTGAATCCTAGCCCGGTATATCCCATTTTAATTTTACACCATTGTGAACCTTACGCCTTTTTTACTCTCTGATCAAGGTTCTCGGCATTGAAAAATCTTCGTAAACCAAATCACACGTGTATATGTTGACATTTAAGAGATATTAAGTCAAGAAAATCAAAGGCAATGGTGATATATATGCGGATTTGACACCAAAAAAAAATTACTCAACAAATGGCTACAATTTAAGGAATGTGTTTAGTGACGGCATCAGATTCCTAATTGATGGAGAAAGGTCTGGTGGTAAGAAAAGCTGCTTCTAGGAGGTTGTCAAGTGTTTTCGCTTGACGATTCCATTCTTCGGTGGTTGGTTTGGCCCTTGTTCCTGTAACTCGAATCCTAGCCCGGTATATCCCATTTTAATTTTACACCAATGTGAACCTTACGCCTTTTTTACTCTCTGATCGAGGTTCTCGGCATTGAAAAATCTTCGTAAACTAAATCACACGTGTATATGTTGACATTTAAGAGATATACAGTCAAGAAAATCAAAGGCAATGCTGATATATATGCGGATTAGACACCAAAAAAAAACTCTCAAGAAATAGCTACAATTTAAGGAATGTGTTTAGTGACGGCATCAGATTCCTAATTGATGGAGAAAGGTCTGGTGGTAAGAAAAGCTGCTTCTAGGAGGTTGTCAAGTGTTTTCGCTCGACGATTCCATTCTTGGGTGGTTGGTTTGGCCCTTGTTTCTGTAACTCGAATCCCAGCCCGGTATATCCCATTTTAATCTTACACCATTGTTAACCATACGCCTTTTTTACTCTTTGATCGAGGTTCTCGGCATTGAAAAATCTTCGTAAACTAAATCACATGTGTATATGTTGATATTTAAGAGATATACAGTCAAGAAAATCAAGGGCAATGGTGATATATAAGCGGATTAGACACCAAAAAAAACATTCAACAAATGGCTATAATTTAAGGAATATGTTTAGTGACGGCATCAGATTCCTAATTGATGGAGAAAGGTCTGGTGGTAAGAAAAGCTGCTTCTAGGAGGATGTAAAGTGTTTTCGCTCGACGATTCCATTCTTGGGTGGTTGGTTTGGCCCTTGTTCCTGTAACTCGAATCCTAGCCCGGTATATCCCATTTTAATTTTACACCATTATGAACCTTACGTCTTTTTTACTCTCTGATCGAGGTTCTCGGCATTGAAAACTCTTCGTAAACTAAATCACACGTGTATACGTTGACATTTAAGAGATATACAGTCAAGAAAAATCAAGGGCAATGGTGATATATATGCGGATTAGACACCAAAAAAAACACTCAACAAATTGCTAAAATTTAAGGAATGTGTTTAGTGACGACATCAGATTCCTAATTGATGTAGAAAGGTCTGGTGGCAAGAAAAGCTGTTTCTAGGAGGTTGTCAAGTGTTTTCGCTCAACGATTCCATTCTTGGGTGGTTGGTTTGGCCCTTGTTCTTGTAACTCGAATCCTAGCCCGGTATATCCCATTTTAATCTTACACCATTGTGAACCTTACGCCTTTTTTACTCTCTGACCGAGGTTCTCGGCATTGAAAAATCTTCGTAAACTAAATCACACGTGTATATGTTGACATTTAAGAGATATATAGTCAAGAAAATCAAGGGCAATGGAGATAAATATGCGGATTAGACACCAAAAAAAATACACTCAACAAATGGCTACAATTTAAGGAATGTGTTTAGTGACGGCATCAGATTCCTAATTGATGGAGAAAGGTCTGGTGGCAAGAAAAGCTGCTTCTAGGAGGTTGTCAAGTGTTTTCGCTCGACGATTCCATTCTTGGGTGGTTGGTTTGGCCCTTGTTCCGGTAACTCGAATCCTAGCCTGGTATATCCCATTTTAATTTTAAACCATAGTGAACCTTACGCCTTTTTTACTCTCTGATCGAGGTTCTCGGCATTGAAAAATATTTGTAAACTAAATCAAACGTGTATACGTTGACATTAAAGAGATATACAGTCAAGAAAATCAAGGGCAATGGTGATATATATGCGGATTAGACACCAAAAAAAACATTCAACAAATGGCTACAATTTAAGGAATGTGTTTAGTGAAGGCATCAGATTCCTAATTGATGGAGAAAGGTCTGGTGGTAAGAAAAGCTGCTTCTAGGAGGTTGTCAAGTGTTTTCGCTCGACGATTCCATTCTTGGGTGGTTGGTTTGGCCCTTGTTCCTGTAACTTGAATCCTAGCCCGGTATATCCCATTTTAATTTTACACCATTGTGAACCTTACGCCTTTTTTACTCTCTGATCAAGGTTCTCGGCATTGAAAAATCTTCGTAAACCAAATCACACGTGTATATGTTGACATTTAAGAGATATTAAGTCAAGAAAATCAAAGGCAATGGTGATATATATGCGGATTTGACACCAAAAAAAAATTACTCAACAAATGGCTACAATTTAAGGAATGTGTTTAGTGACGGCATCAGATTCCTAATTGATGGAGAAAGGTCTGGTGGTAAGAAAAGCTGCTTCTAGGAGGTTGTCAAGTGTTTTCGCTCGACGATTCCATTCTTGGGTGCTTGGTTTGGCCCTTGTTCCTTTAACTTGAATCCTAGCCCGGTATATCCCATTTTAATTTTACACCATTGTGAACCTTACGCCTTTTTTACTCTCTGATCGAGGTTCTCGGCATTGAAAAATCTTTGTAAACTAAATCACACGTGTATATGTTGACATTTAAGAGATATACAGTCAAGAAAATCAAGGGCAATGGTGATATATATGCGGATTAGACACCAAAAAAAAAAACTCTCAATAAATGGCTACAATTTAAGGAATGTGTTTAGTGACGGCATCAGATTCCTAATTGATGGAGAAAGGTCTGGTGGCAAGAAAAGCTGCTTCTAGGAGGTTGTCAAGTGTTTACGCTCGACGATTCCATTCTTGGGTGGTTGGTTTGTCCCTTGTTCCGGTAACTCGAATCCTAGCCTGGTATATCCCATTTTAATTTTACACCATAGTGAACCTTACGCCTTTTTTACTCTCTGATCGAGGTTCTCGGCATTGAAAAATCTTTGTAAACCAAATCACACGTGTATATGTTGACATTTAAGAGATATACAGTCAAGAAAATCAAAGGCAATGGTGATATATACGCGGATTAGACACCAAAAAAAAACATTCAACAAATGGCTACAATTTAAGGAATGTGTTTAGTGACGGCATCAGATTCCTAATTGATGGAGAAAGGTCTGGTGGTAAGAAAAGCTGCTTCTAGGAGGTTGTCAAGTGTTTTCGCTCGACGATACCATTCTTGGGTGGTTGGTTTGGCCCTTGTTCCTGTAACTTGAATCGTAGCCCGGTATATCCCATTTTAATTTTACACCATTGTGAACCTTACGCCTTTTTTACTCTCTGATCGAGGTTCTCGGCATTGAAAAATCTTCGTAAACTAAATCACACGTGTATATGTTGACATTTAAGAGATATACAGTCAAGAAAATCAAAGGCAATGCTGATATATATGCGGATTAGACACCAAAAAAAAATTACTCAACAAATGGCTACAATTTAAGGAATGGGTTTAGTGACGGCATCAGATTCCTAATTGATGGAGAAAGGTCTGGTGGTAAGAAAAGCTGCTTCTAGGAGGTTGTCAAGTGTTTTCACTTGACGATTCCATTCTTGGGTGGTTGGTTTGGCCCTTGTTCCGGTAACTCGAATCCTATCCCATTTTAATTTTACACCATTGTGAACCTTACGCCTTTTTAACTCTCTGATCGAGGTTCTCGGCATTGAAAAATCTTTGTAAACTAAATCACACATGTATATGTTGACTTTTAAGAGATATACAGTCATTGAAATCAAGGGCAATGGTGATATATATGCGGATTAGACACCATTCAAAAACTCTCAAGAAATGGCTACAATTTAAGGAATGTGTTTAGTGACGGCATCAGATTCCTATTTGATGGAGAAAGGTCTGGTGGCAAGAAAAGCTGCTTCTAGGAGGTTGTCAAGTGTTTTCGCTCGACGATTCCATTCTTGGGTGGTTGGTTTGGCCCTTGTTCCTGTAACTCGAATCCTAGCCCGGTATATCCCATTTTAATCTTACACCATTGTGAACCTTACGCCTTTTTTACTCTCTGATCGAGGTTCTCGGCATTGAAAAATCTTCGTAAACTAAATCACAAGTGTATATATTGACATTTAAGAGATATACAGTCAAGAAAATCAGGGGCAATGGTGATATATATGCGGATTAGACACCAAAAAAAACACTTAACAAATGGCTACAATTTAAGAATGTGTTTAGTGATGGCATCAGATTCCTAATCGATGGAGAATGGTCTGGTGGCAAGAAAAGGTGCTTCTAGGAGGTTGTCAAGTGTTTTCGCTCGACGATTCCATTCTTGGGTGGTTGGTGTGGCCCTTGTTCCTGTAACTCGAATCCTAGCCCGGTATATCCCATTTTAATCTTACACCATTGTTAACCTTACGCCTTTTTTACTCTTTGATCGAGGTTCTCGGCATTGAAAAATCTTCGTAAACTAAATCACACGTGTATATGTTGATATTTAAGAGATATACAACCAAGAAAATCAAAGGCAATGGTGATATATATGCGGATTAGACACCAAAAAAAACATTCAACAAATGGCTACAATTTAAGGAATATGTTTAGTGACGGCATCAGATTCCTAATTGATGGAGAAAGGTCTGGTGGTAAGAAAAGTTGCTTCTAGGAGGTTGTCAAGTGTTTTCGCTCGACGATTCCATTCTTGGGTGGTTGGTTTGGCCCTTGTTCCGGTAACGCGAATCCTAGCCTGGTATATCCCATTTTAATTTTAAACCATAGTGAACCTTACGCCTTTTTTACTCTCTGATCGAGGTTCTCGGCATTGAAAAATATTTGTAAACTAAATCACACGTGTATATGTTGACATTAAAGAGATATAGAATCAAGAAAATCAAGGGCAATGGTGATATATATGCGGATTAGACATCAAAAAAAAACATTCAACAAATGGCTACAATTTAAGGAATGTGTTTAGTGACGGCATCAGATTCCTAATTGATGGAGAAAGGTCTGGTGGTAAGAAAAGCTGCTTCTAGGAGGTTGTCAAGTGTTTTCGCTCGACGATTCCATTCTTGGGTGGTTGGTTTGGCCCTTGTTCCTGTAACTTGAATCCTAGCCCGGTATATCTCATTTTAATTTAACACCATTGTGAACCTTACGCCTTTTTTACTCTCTGATCAAGGTTCTCGGCATTGAAAAATCTTCGTAAACTAAATCACACGTGTATATGTTGACATTTAAGAGATATACAGTCAAGAAAATCAAAGGCAATGGTAATATATATGCGGATTAGACACCAAAAAAAATTACTCAACAAATGGCTACAATTTAAGGAATGTGTTTAGTGACGGCATCAGATTCCTAATTGATGGAGAAAGGTCTGGTGGTAAGAAAAGCTGCTTCTAGGAGGTTGTCAAGTGTTTTCGCTTGACGATTGCATTCTTGGGTGGTTGGTTTGGCCCTTGTTCCTGTAACTCGAATCCTATCCCGGTATATACCATTTTAATTTTACACCAATGTGAACCTTACGCCTTTTTTACTCTCTGATCGAGGTTCTCGGAATTGAAAAATCTTTGTAAACTAAATCACACGTGTATATGTTGACATTTAAGAGATATACAGTCAAGAAAATCAAGGGCAATGGTGATATATATGCGAATTAGACACCAAAAAAAACTCTCAAGAAATAGCTACAATTTAAGAAATGTGTTTTGTGACGGCATCAGATTCCTAATTGATTGAGAAAGGTCTGGTGGCAAGAAAAGCTGCTTCTAGGAGGTTATCAAGTGTTTTCGCTCGACGATTCCATTCTTGGGTGGTTGGTTTGTCCCTTGTTCCGGTAACTCGAATCCTAGCCTGGTATATCCCATTTTAATTTTACACCATAGTGAACCTTACGCCTTTTTACTCTCTGATCGAGGTTCTCGGCATTGAAAAATCTTCGTAAACCAAATCACACGTGTATATGTTGACATTTAAGAGATATACAGTCAAGAAAATCAAAGGCAATGGTGATATATATGCGGATTAGACACCAAAAAAAACCATTCAACAAATGGCTACAATTTAAGGAATGTGTTTAGTGACGGCATCAGATTCCTAATTGATGGAGAAAGGTCTGGTGGTAAGAAAAGCTGCTTCTAGGAGGTTGTCAAGTGTTTTCGCTCGACGATACCATTCTTGGGTGGTTGGTTTGGCCCTTGTTCCTGTAACTTGAATCCTAGCCCGGTATATCCCATTTTAATCTTACACCATTGTGAACCTTACGCCTTTTTTACTCTCTGATCGAGGTTCTCGGCATTGAAAAATCTTCGTAAACTAAATCACACGTGTATATGTTGACATTTAAGAGATATACAGTCAAGAAAATCAAAGGCAATGCTGATATATATGCGGATTAGACACCAAAAAAAAAATTACTCAACAAAAGGCTACAATTTAAGGAATGTGTTTAGTGACGGCATCAGATTCCTAATTGATGGAGAAAGGTCTGGTGGTAAGAAAAGCTGCTTCTAGAAGGTTGTCAAGTGTTTTCACTTGACGATTCCATTCTTGGGTGGTTGGTTTGGCCCTTGTTCCTGTAACTCGAATCCTAGCCCGGTATATCCCCTTTTAATTTTACACCATTGTGAACCTTACGCCTTTTTTACTCTCTGATCGAGGTTTTCGGCATTGAAAAATCTTTGTAAACTAAATCACACATGTATATGTTGACATTTAAGAGATATACAGTCAATAAAATCAAGGGCAATGGTGATATATATGCGGATTAGACACCAAAAAAAAAACTCTCAAGAAATGGCTACAATTTAAGGAATGTGTTTAGTGACGGCATCAGATTCCTAATTGATGGAGAAAGGTCTGGTGGCAAGAAAAGCTGCTTCTAGGAGGTTTTCAAGTGTTTTCGCTCGACGATTCCATTCTTGGGTGGTTGGTTTGGCCCTTGTTCCTGTAACTCGAATCCTAGCCCGGTATATCCCCTTTTAATTTTACACCATTGTGAACCTTACGCCTTTTTTACTCTCTGGTCGAGGTTCTCGGCATTGAAAAATCTTCGTAAACTAAATCACAAGTGTATATATTGACATTTAAGAGATATACAATCAAGAAAATCAGGGGCAATGGTGATATATATGCGGATTAGACACCAAAAAAACACTTAACAAATGGCTACATTTAAGAATGTGTTTAGTGACGGCATCAGATTCCTAATCGATGGAGAATGGTCTGGTGGCAAGAAAAGGTGCTTCTAGGAGGTTGTCAAATGTTTTCGCTCGACGATTCCATTCTTGGGTGGTTGGTGTGGCCCTTGTTCCTGTAACTCGAATCCTAGCCCGGTATATCCCATTTTAATCTTACACCATTGTTAACCTTACGCCTTTTTTACTCTTTGATCGAGGTTCTCGGCATTGAAAAATCTTCGTAAACTAAATCACACGTGTATATGTTGATATTTAAGAGATATACAACCAAGAAAATCAAAGGCAATGGTGATTTATATGCGGATTAGACACAAAAAAAAAACATTCAACAAATGGCTACAATTTAAGGAATATGTTTAGTGACGGCATCAGATTCCTAATTGATGGAGAAAGGTCTGGTGGTAAGAAAAGCTGCTTCTAGGAGGTTGTCAAGTGTTTTCGCTCGACGATTCCATTCTTGGGTGGTTGGTTTGGCCCTTGTTCCGGTAACGCGAATCCTAGCCTGGTATATCCCATTTTAATTTTAAACCATAGTGAACCTTACGCCTTTTTTACTCTCTGATCGAGGTTCTCGGCATTGAATAATATTTGTAAACTAAATCACACGTGTATATGTTGACATTAAAGAGATATACAGTCAAGAAAATCAAGGGCAATGGTGATATATATGCGGATTAGACACCAAAAAAAACATTCAACAAATGGCTACAATTTCAGGAATGTGTTTAGTGACGGCATCAGATTCCTAATTGATGGAGAAAGGTCTGGTGGTAAGAAAAGCTGCTTCTAGGAGGTTGTCAAGTGTTTTCGCTCGACGATTCCATTCTTGGGTGGTTGGTTTGTCCCTTGTTCCTGTAACTTTAATCCTAGCCCGGTATATCCCATTTTAATTTAACACCATTGTGAACCTTACGCCTTTTTTACTCTCTGATCAAGGTTCTCGGCATTGAAAAATCTTCGTAAACCAAATCACACGTGTATATGTTGACATTTAAGAGATATACAGTCAAGAAAATCAAGGGCAATGGTGATATATATGCGGATTAGACAACAAAAAAAACATTCAACAAATGGCTACAATTTAAGGAATGTGTTTAGTGACGGCATCAGATTCCTAATTGATGGAGAAAGGTCTGGTGGTAAGAAAAGCTGCTTCTAGGAGGTTGTCAAGTGTTATCGCTCGACGATACCATTCTTGGGTGGTTGGTTTGGCCCTTGTTCCTGTAACTTGAATCCTAGCCCAGTATATCCCATTTTAATTTTACACCATTGTGAACTTTACGCCTTTTTTACTCTCTGATCGAGGTTCTCGGCATTGAAAAATCTTCGTAAACTAAATCACACGTGTATATGTTGACATTTAAGAGATATACAGTCAAGAAAATCAAAGGCAATGCTGATATATATGGGGATTAGACACCAAAAAAAAATTACTCAACAAATGGCTACAATTTAAGGAATGTGTTTAGTGACGACATCAGATTCCTAATTGATGGAGAAAGGTCTGGTGGTAAGAAAAGCTGCTTCTAGGAGGTTGTCAAGTGTTTTCACTTGACGATTCCATTCTTGGGTGGTTGGTTTGGCCCTTGTTCCTGTAACTCGAATCCTAACCCGGTATATCCCATTTTAATTTTACACCATTGTGAACCTTACGCCTTTTTTACTCTCTGATCGAGGTTCTCGGCATTGAAAAATCTTTGTAAACTAAATCACACATGTATATGTTGACATTTAAGAGATATACAGTCAATAAAATCAAGGGAAATGGTGATATATATGCGGATTAGACACCAAAAAAAAAACTCTCAAGAAATGGCTACAATTTAAGGAATATGTTTAGTGACGGCATCAGATTCCTAATTGATGGAGAAAGGTCTGGTGGTAAGAAAAGCTGCTTCTAGCAGGTTGTCAAGTGTTTTCGCTCGACGATTCCATTCTTGGGTGGTTGGTTTGGCCCTTGTTCCGGTAATGCGATTCCTAGCCTGGTATATCCCATTTTAATTTTAAACCATAGTGAACCTTACGCCTTTTTTACTCTCTGATCGAGGTTCTCGGAATTGAAAAATATTTGTAAACTAAATCACACGTGTATATGTTGACATTTAAGAGATATACAGTCAAGAAAATCAAAGGCAATGCAGATATATATGCGGATTAGACACCAAAGAAAAATTACTCAATAAATGGCTACAATTTAAGGAATGTGTTTAGTGACGGCATCAGATTCCTAATTGATGGAGAAAGGTCTGGTGGTAAGAAAAGCTGCTTCTAGGAGGTTGTCAAGTGTTTTCACTTGACGATTCCATTCTTGGGTGGTTGGTTTGGCCTTTGTTCCTGTAACTCGAATCCTAACCCGGTATATCCCATTTTAATTTTACACCATTGTGAACCTTACGCCTTTTTTACTCTCTGATCGAGGTTCTCGGCATTGAAAAATCTTCGTATACTAAATCACACGTGTATATGTTGATATTTAAGAGATATACAGTCAAGAAAATCAAGGGCAATGGTGATATATATGCGGATTAGACACCAAAAAAAACATTCAACAAATGGCTACAATTTAAGGAATATGTTTAGTGACGGCATCAGATTCCTAATTGATGGAGAAAGGTCTGGTGGTAAGAAAAGCTGCTTCTAGGAGGTTGTAAAGTGTTTTCGCTCGACGATTCCATTCTTGGATGGTTGGTTTGGCCCTTGTTCCTGTAACTCGAATCCTAGCCCGGTATATCCCATTTTAATTTTACACCATTGTGAACCTTACATCTTTTTTACTCTCTGATCGAGGTTCTCAGCATTGAAAACTCTTCGTAAACTAAATCACACGTGTTTATGTTGACATTTAAGAGATATACAGTTAAGAAAATCAAGGGCAATGGTGATATATATGCGGATTAGACACCAAAAAAAAAAAAAACTCAACAAATGTTTACAATTTAACGAATGTGTTTAGTGATGGCATCAGATTCCTAATTGATGGAGAAAGGTCTGGTGGCAAGAAAAGCTGCTTCTACGAGGTTGTCATGTGTTTTCGCTCGACGATTCGATTCTTGGGTGGTTGGTTTGGCCCTTGTTCCTTTAACTCGAATCCTAGCGCGGTATATCCCATTTTAATCTTACTCCATTGTGAACCTTACGCCTTTTTTACTCTCTGATTGAGGTTCTCGGCATTGAAAAATCTTCGTAAACTAAATCACACGTGTATATGTTGACATTTAAGAGATATACAGTCAAGAAAATCAACGGCAATGGTGATATATATGCGGATTAGACACCAAAAAAAATACACTCAACGAATGGCTACAATTTAAGGAATGTGTTTAGTGACGGCATCATATTCCTAATTGATGGAGAAAGGTCTGGTGGCAAGAAAAGCTGCTTCTAGGAGGTTGTCAAGTGTTTTCGCTCGACGATTCCATTCTTGGGTGGTTGGTTTGGCCTTGTTCCTGTAACTCGAATCATAGCCTGGTATATCCCATTTTAATTTTACACCATTGTGAACCTTACGCCTTTTTTACTCTCTGATCGAGGTTCTCGGCATTGAAAAATCTTCGTAAACTAAATCACACGTGTATATGTTGACATTTAAGAGATATACAGTAAAGAAAATCAAGGGCAATGGTGATATATATGCGGATTAGAGACCAAACAAAAAACATTCAGCAAATGGCTACAATTTAAGGAATGTGTTTAGTGACGGCATCAGATTCCTAATTGATGGAGAAAGGTCTGGGGTAAGAAAAGCTGCTTCTAGGAGGTTGTCAAGTTTTTTCGCTCGACGATTCTATTATTGGGTTGTTGGTTTAGCCCTTGTTCCTGTAACTTGAATCCTAGCCCGGTATATCCCATTTTAATTTTACACCATTGTGAACCTTACGCCTTTTTTACTCTCTGATCGAGGTTCTCGGCATTGAAAAATCTTCGTAAACTAAATCACACGTGTATATGTTGACATTTAAGAGATATACAATCAAGAAAATCAAACGCAATGGTGATATATATGCGGATTAGACACCAAAAAAAATTACTCAACAAATGGCTACAGTTTAAGGAATGTGTTTAGTGACGGCATCAGATTACTAATTGATGGAGAAAGGTCTGGTGGTAAGAAAAGCTGCTTCTAGGAGGTTGTAGAGTGTTTTCGCTCGACGATTCCATTCTTGGGTGGTTGGTTTGGCACTTGTTCCTGTAACTCGAATCCTAGCCCGGTATATCCCATTTTAATTTTACACCATTGTGAACCTTACGTCTTTTTTACTCTCTGATCGAGGTTCTCGGCATTGAAAACTCTTCGTAAACTAAATCACACGTGTATATGTTGACATTTAAGAGATATACAGTCAAGAAAATCAAGGGAAATGGTGATATATATGCGGATTAGACACCAAAAAAAAAACACTCAACAAATGGCTACAATTTAAGGAATGTGTTTAGTGACGGCATCAGATTCCTAATTGATGGAGAAAGGTCTGGTGGCAAGAAAAGCTGCTTCTAGGAGGTTGTCAAGTGTTTTCGCTCGACGATTTCATTCTTGGGTGGTTGGTTTGGCCCTTGTTCTTGTAACTCGAATCCTAGCCCGGTATATCCCATTTTAATCTTACACCATTGTGAACCTTACGCCTTTTTTACTCTCTGATTGAGGTTCTCGGCATTGAAAATGTTCGCAAACTAAATCACACGTGTATATGTTGACATTTAAGAGATATACAGTCAAGAAAATCAAGGGCAATGGTGATATATATGCGGATTAGACACCAAAAAAAAACATTCAACAAATGGCTACAATTTAAGGAATGTGTTTAGTGACGGCATCAGATTCATAATTGATGGAAAAAGGTCTGGTGGTAAGAAAAGATGCTTCTAGGAGGTTGTCAAGTGTTTTCGCTCGACGATTCCATTCTTGGGTTGTTGGTTTAGCCCTTGTTCCTGTAACTTGAATCCTAGCCCGGTATATCCCATTTTAATTTTACACTATTGTGAACCTTACGCCTTTTTTACTCTCTGATCGAGGTTCTCGGCATTGAAAAATCTTTGTAAACTAAATCACACGTGTATATGTTGACCTTTAAGAGATATACAGTCAAGAAAATCAACGGCAATGGTGATATATATGCGGATTAGACACCAAAAAAAAATTACTCAACAAATGGCTAAAATTTAAGGAATGTGTTTAGTGACGGCATCAGATTCCTAATTGATGGAGAAAGGTCTGGTGGCAAGAAAAGCTGCTTCTAGGAGGTTGTCAAGTGTCTTCGCTCGACGATTCCATTCTTGGGTGGTTGGTTTGGCCCTTGTTCCTTTAACTCCAATCCTAGCCCGGTATATCCCATTTTAATCTTACACCATTGTGAACCTTACGCCTTTTTTAATCTCTACTCGAGGTTCTCGGCATTGAAAAATCTTCGTAAACTAAATCACACGTGTATATGTTGACATTTAAGAGATATACAGTCAAGAAAATTAAGGGCAATGGTGATATATATGCGGATTAGACACCAAAAAAACATTCAACAAATGGCTACAATTTAAGGAATATGTTTAGTGACGGCATCAGATTCCTAATTGATGGAGAAAGGTCTGGTGGTAAGAAAAGCTGCTTCTAGGAGGTTGTAAAGTGTTTTCGCTCGACGATTCCATTCTTGGGTGGTTGGTTTGGCCCTTGTTCCTGTAACTCGAATCCTAGCCCGGTATATCCCATTTTAATTTTACACCATTGTGAACCTTACGTCTTTTTTACTCTCTGATCGAGGTTCTCGGCATTGAAAACTCTTCGTAAACTAAATCACACGTGTATATGTTGACATTTAAGAGATATAAAGTCAAGAAAATAAAGGGCAATGGTGATATATATGCGGATTAGACACAAAAAAAAAACACTCAACAAATGGCTACAATTTAAGGAATGTGTTTAGTGACGGCATCAGATTCCTAATTGATGGAGAAAGGTCTGGTGGCAAGAAAAGCTGCTTCTAGGAGGTTGTCAAGTGTTTTCGCTCGACGATTCCATTCTTGGGTGGTTGGTTTGGCCCTTGTTCCTGTTACTCGAATCCTAGCCCGGTATATCCCATTTTAATCTTACACCATTGTGAACCTTACGCCTTTTTTATTCTCTGATCGAGGTTCTCGGCATTGAAAAATCTTCGTAAACTAAATCACACGTGTATATGTCGACATTTAAGAGATATACAGTAAAGAAAATCAAGGGCAATGGTGATTTATATGCGGATTAGACACCAAAAAAAATACACTCAACAAATGGCTACAATTTAAGGAATGTGTTTAGTGACGGCATCAGATTCCTAATTGATGGAGAAATGTCTGGTGGCAAGAAAAGCTGCTTCTAGGAGGTTGTTAAGTGTTTTCGTTCGACGATTCCATTCTTGGGTGGTTGGTTTGGCCCTTGTTCCTGTAACTCGAATCCTAGCCTGGAATATCCCATTTTAATTTTACACCATTGTGAACCTTACGCCTTTTTTACCCTCTGATCGAGGTTCTCGGCATTGAAAAATCTTCGTAAACTAAATCACACGTGTATATGTTGACATTTAAGAGATATACAGTCAAGAAAATCATGGGCAATGGTGATATATATGCGGATTAGATACCAAAAAAAAAAAAACATTCAACAAATGGCTACAATTTAGGGAATGTGTTTAGTGACGGCATCAGATTCATAATTGATGGAAAAAGGTCTGGTGTTAAGAAAAGCTGCTTCTAGGAGGTTGTCTAGTGTTTTCGCTCGACGATTCCATTCTTGGTGGTTGGTTTGGCCCTTATTCCTGTAACTTGAATCCTAGCCCAGTATATCCCATTTTAATCTTACACGATTGTGAACCTTACGCCTTTTTTACTCTCTGATCGAGGTTCTCGGCATTGAAAAATCTTCGTAAACTAAATCACACGTGTATATGTTGACATTTAAGAGATATACAGTCAAGAAAATCAAAGGCAATGGTGATATATATGCGGATTAGACACCAAACAAAATCACTCAACAAATGGCTACAATTTAAGGAATCTGTTTAGTGACGGCATCAGATTCCTAATTGATGGAGAAAGGTCTGGTAGCAAGAAAAGCTGCTTCTAGGAGGTAGTCAATTGTTTTCGCTCGACTATTCCATTCTTGGGTGGTTGGTTTGGCCCTTGTTCCTGTAACTCGAATCCTAACCCGGTATATCCCATTTTAATCTTACACCATTGTGAACCTTACGCCTTTTTTAATCTCTACTCGAGGTTCTCGGCATTGAAAAATCTTCGTAAACTAAATCACACGTGTATATGTTGACATTTAAGAGATATACAGTCAAGAAAATCAAGGGCAATGGTAATATATATGCGGATTAGACACCAAAAAAAAACACTCAACAAATGGCTACAATTTAAGGAATATGTTTAGTGACGGCATCAGATTCCTAATTGATGGAGAAAGGTCTGGTGGCAAGAAAAGCTGCTTCTAGGAGGTTGTCAAGTCTTTTCGCTCGACAATTCCATTCTTGGGTGGTTGGTTTGGCCATTGTTCCGGTAACTCGAATCCTAGCCTGGTATATCCCATTTTAATTTTACACCATAGTGAACCTTACGCCTTTTTTACTCTCTGATCGAGGTTCTCGGCATGGAAAAATCTTCGTAAACTAAATCACACGTGTATATGTTGACATTTAAGAGATATACAGTCAAGAAAATGAAGGGCAATGGTGATATATATGCGGATTAGACACCAAAAAAAAACATTCAACAAATGTCTACAATTTAAGAAATGTGTTTAGTGACGGCATCAGATTCCTAATTGATGGAGAAAGGTCTGGTGGTAAGAAAAGCTGCTTCTAGGAGGTTGTCAAGTGTTTTCGCTCGACGATTCCATTCTTGGGTGGTTGGTTTCGCCCTTGTTCCTGTAACTTGAATCCTAGCCCGGTATATCCCATTTTAATTTTACACCATTGTGAACCTTACGCCTTTTTAACTCTCTGATCGAGGTTCTCGGCATTGAAAAATCTTCGTAAACTAAATCACAGGTGTATATGTTGACATTTAAGAGATATACAGTCAAGAAAATCAACGGCAATGGTGATATATATGCGGATTAGACACCAAAAAAATACACTCAACAAATGGCTACAATTTAAGGAATGTGTTTAGTGACGGCATCAGATTCCCAATTGATGGAGAAAGGCCTGGTGGCAAGAAAAGCTGCTTCTAGGAGGTTGTCAAGTGTTTTCGCTCGACGATTCCATTCTTGGGTGGTTGGTTTCGCCCTTGTTCCTGTAACTTGAATCCTAGCCCGGTATATCCCATTTTAATTTTACACCATTGTGAACCTTACGCCTTTTTAACTCTTTGATCGAGGTTCTCGGCATTGAAAAATCTTCGTAAACTAAATCACACGTGTATATGTTGACATTTAAGAGATATACAGTCAAGAAAATCAACGGAAATGGTGATATATATGCGGATTAGACACCAAAAAAATACACTCAACAAATGGCTACAATTTAAGGAATGTGTTTAGTGACGGCATCAGATTCCTAATTGATGGAGAAAGGTCTGGTGGCAAGAAAAGCTGCTTCTAGGAGGTTGTCAAGTGTTTTCGCTCAACGATTCCATTCTTAGGTGGTTGGTTTGGCCCTTGTTCCTTTAACTCCAATCCTAGCCCGGTATATCCCATTTTAATCTTACACCATTGTGAACCTTACGCCTTTTTTAATCTATGATCGAGGTTCTCGGCATTGAAAAATCTTCGTAAACTAAATCACACGTGTATATGTTGACATTTAAGAGATATACAGTCAAGAAAATCAAGGGCAATGGTGATATATATGCGGATTAGACACCAAAAAAACATTTAACAAAAGGCTACAATTTAAGGAATATGTTTAGTGACGGCATCAGATTCCTAATTGATGGAGAAAGGTCTGGTGGTAAGAAAAGCTGCTTCTAGGAGGTTGTCAAGTGTTTTCGCTCGACGATTCCATTCTTGGGTGGTTGGTTTCGCCCTTGTTCCTGTAACTTGAATCCTAGCCCAGTATATCCCATTTTAATTTTACACCATTGTGAACCTTACGTCTTTTTAATCTCTGATCGAGGTTCTCGGCATTGAAAACTCTTCGTAAACTAAATCACACGTGTATATGTTGACATTTAAGAGATATACAGTCAAGAAAATCAAGGGCAATGGTGATATATATGCGGATTAGACACAAAAAAAAAACACTCAACAAATGGCTACAATTTAAGGAATGTGTTTAGTGACGGCATCAGATTCCTAATTGATGGAGAAAGGTCTGGTAGCAAGAAAAGCTGCTTCTAGGAGGTAGTCAATTGTTTTCGCTCGACTATTCCATTCTTGGGTGGTTGGTTTGGCCCTTGTTCCTGTAACTCGAATCCTAACCCGGTATATCCCATTTTAATCTTACACCATTGTGAACCTTACGCCTTTTTTAATCTCTACTCGAGGTTCTCGGCATTGAAAAATCTTCGTAAACTAAATCACACGTGTATATGTTGACATTTAAGAGATATACAGTCAAGAAAATCAAGGGCAATGGTAATATATATGCGGATTAGACACCAAAAAAAAACACTCAACAAATGGCTACAATTTAAGGAATATGTTTAGTGACGGCATCAGATTCCTAATTGATGGAGAAAGGTCTGGTGGCAAGAAAAGCTGCTTCTAGGAGGTTGTCAAGTCTTTTCGCTCGACAATTCCATTCTTGGGTGGTTGGTTTGGCCATTGTTCCGGTAACTCGAATCCTAGCCTGGTATATCCCATTTTAATTTTACACCATAGTGAACCTTACGCCTTTTTTACTCTCTGATCGAGGTTCTCGGCATGGAAAAATCTTCGTAAACTAAATCACACGTGTATATGTTGACATTTAAGAGATATACAGTCAAGAAAATGAAGGGCAATGGTGATATATATGCGGATTAGACACCAAAAAAAAACATTCAACAAATGTCTACAATTTAAGAAATGTGTTTAGTGACGGCATCAGATTCCTAATTGATGGAGAAAGGTCTGGTGGTAAGAAAAGCTGCTTCTAGGAGGTTGTCAAGTGTTTTCGCTCGACGATTCCATTCTTGGGTGGTTGGTTTCGCCCTTGTTCCTGTAACTTGAATCCTAGCCCGGTATATCCCATTTTAATTTTACACCATTGTGAACCTTACGCCTTTTTAACTCTCTGATCGAGGTTCTCGGCATTGAAAAATCTTCGTAAACTAAATCACAGGTGTATATGTTGACATTTAAGAGATATACAGTCAAGAAAATCAACGGCAATGGTGATATATATGCGGATTAGACACCAAAAAAATACACTCAACAAATGGCTACAATTTAAGGAATGTGTTTAGTGACGGCATCAGATTCCCAATTGATGGAGAAAGGCCTGGTGGCAAGAAAAGCTGCTTCTAGGAGGTTGTCAAGTGTTTTCGCTCGACGATTCCATTCTTGGGTGGTTGGTTTCGCCCTTGTTCCTGTAACTTGAATCCTAGCCCGGTATATCCCATTTTAATTTTACACCATTGTGAACCTTACGCCTTTTTAACTCTTTGATCGAGGTTCTCGGCATTGAAAAATCTTCGTAAACTAAATCACACGTGTATATGTTGACATTTAAGAGATATACAGTCAAGAAAATCAACGGAAATGGTGATATATATGCGGATTAGACACCAAAAAAATACACTCAACAAATGGCTACAATTTAAGGAATGTGTTTAGTGACGGCATCAGATTCCTAATTGATGGAGAAAGGTCTGGTGGCAAGAAAAGCTGCTTCTAGGAGGTTGTCAAGTGTTTTCGCTCAACGATTCCATTCTTAGGTGGTTGGTTTGGCCCTTGTTCCTTTAACTCCAATCCTAGCCCGGTATATCCCATTTTAATCTTACACCATTGTGAACCTTACGCCTTTTTTAATCTATGATCGAGGTTCTCGGCATTGAAAAATCTTCGTAAACTAAATCACACGTGTATATGTTGACATTTAAGAGATATACAGTCAAGAAAATCAAGGGCAATGGTGATATATATGCGGATTAGACACCAAAAAAACATTTAACAAAAGGCTACAATTTAAGGAATATGTTTAGTGACGGCATCAGATTCCTAATTGATGGAGAAAGGTCTGGTGGTAAGAAAAGCTGCTTCTAGGAGGTTGTCAAGTGTTTTCGCTCGACGATTCCATTCTTGGGTGGTTGGTTTCGCCCTTGTTCCTGTAACTTGAATCCTAGCCCAGTATATCCCATTTTAATTTTACACCATTGTGAACCTTACGTCTTTTTAATCTCTGATCGAGGTTCTCGGCATTGAAAACTCTTCGTAAACTAAATCACACGTGTATATGTTGACATTTAAGAGATATACAGTCAAGAAAATCAAGGGCAATGGTGATATATATGCGGATTAGACACAAAAAAAAACACTCAACAAATGGCTACAATTTAAGGAATGTGTTTAGTGACGGCATCAGATTCCTAATTGATGGAGAAAGGTCTGGTGGCAAGAAAAGCTGCTTCTAGGAGGTTGTCAAGTGTTTTCGCTCGACGATTCCATTCTTGGGTGGTTGGTTTGGCCCTTGTTCCTGTAACTCGAATCCTAGCCCCGGTATATCCCATTTTAATCTTACACCATTGTGAACCTTACGCCTTTTTTACTCTCTGATCGAGGTTCTCGGCATTGAAAAATATTCGTAAACTAAATCACACGTGTATATGTTGACATTTAAGAGATATACAGTCAAGAAAATCAAGGGCAATGGTAATATATATGCGGATTAGACACCAAAAAATTAAACTCAACAAATGGCTACAATTTAAGGAATGTGTTTAGTGACGGCATCAGATTCCTAATTGATGGAGAAAGGTCTCGTGGCAAGAAAAGCTGCTTCTAGGAGGTTGTCAAGTGTTTTCGCTCGACGATTCCATTCTTGGGTGGTTGGTTTGGCCCTTGTTCCTTTAACTCCAATCCTAGCCCGGTATATCCCATTTAATCTTACAACATTGTGAACCTTACGCCTTTTTTACTCTCTGATCGAGGTTCTCGGCATTGAAAAATCTTCTTAAACTAAATCACACGTGTATATGTTGACATTTAAGAGATATTCAGTCAAGAAAATCAAGGGAAATGGTGATATATATGCGGATTAGACACAAAAAAAAAACACTCAACAAATGGCTACAATTTATGGAATGTGTTTAGTGACGGCATCAGATTCCTAATTGATGGAGAAAGGTCTGGTGGCAAGAAAAGCTGCTTCTAGGAGGTTGTCAAGTGTTTTCGCTCGACGATTCCATTCTTGGGTGGTTGGTTTGGCCCCTGTTCCTGTAACTCGAATCCTAGCCCGGTATATCCCATTTTAATCTTACACCATTGTGAACCTTACGCCTTTTTTACTCTCTGATCGAGGTTCTCGGCATTGAAAAATCTTTGTAAACTAAATCACACGTGTATATGTTGACATTTAAGAGATATTCAGTCAAGAAAATCAAGGGAAATGGTGATATATATGCGGATTAGACACCAAAAAAAATACACTCAACAAATGGCTACAATTTAAGGAATGTGTTTAGTGACGGCATCAGATTCCTAATTGATGGAGAAAGGTCTCGTGGCAAGAAAAGCTGCTTCTAGGAGGTTGTCAAGTGTTTTCGCTCGACGATTACATTCTTGGGTGGTTGGTTTGGCCCTTGTTCCTTTAACTCCAATCCTAGCCTGGTATATCCCATTTAATCTTACAACATTGTGAACCTTACGCCTTTTTTTATCTCTGCTCGAGGTTCTCGGCATTGAAAAATCTTCGTAAACTAAATCACACGTGTATATGTTGACATTTAAGAGATATACAGTCAAGAAAATCTAGGGCAATGGTGATATATATGCGGATTAGACACCAAAAAAACATTCAACAAATGGCTACAATTTAAGGAATATGTTTAGTGACGGCATCAGATTCCTAATTGATGGAGAAAGGTCTGGTGGTAATAAAAGCTGCTTCTAGGAGGTTGTATAGTGTTTTCGCTCGACGATTCCATTCTTGGGTGGTTGGTTTGGCACTTGTTCATGTAACTCGAATCCTAGCGCGGTATATCCCATTTTAATTTTACACCATTGTGAACCTTACGTCTTTTTTACTCTCTGATCGAGGTTCTCGGCATTGAAAACTCTTCGTAAACTAAATCACACGTGTATATGTTGACATTTAAGAGATATACAGTCAAGAAAATCAAGGGCAATGGTGATATATATGCGGATTAAAAACCAAAAAAAAACACTCAACAAATAGCTACAATTTAAGGAATGTGTTTAATGAGGGCATCTGATTCCTAATTGATGGAGAAAGGTCTGGTGGCAAGAAAAGCTGCTTCTAGGAGGTTGTCAAGTGTTTTCGATCGACGATTCCATTCTTGGGTGGTTGGTTTGGCCCTTGTTCCTGTAACTCGAATCCTAGCCCGGTATATCCCATTTTAATCTTACACCATTGTGAACCTTACCCCTTTTTTAATCTCTGCTCGAGATTCTCGGCATTGAAAAATCTTCGTAAACTAAATCACACGTGTATATGTTGACATTTAAGAGATATACAGTCAAGAAAATCAAGGGCAATGGTAATATATATGCGGATTAGAGACCAAAAAAAATACACTCAACAAATGGCTACAATTTAAGGAATGTGTTTAGTGACGGCATTAGATTCCTAATTGACGGAGAAAGGTCTCGTGGCAAAAAAAGCTGCTTCTAGAAGGTTGTCAAGTGTTTTCGATCGACGATTCCATTCTTGGGTGGTTGGTTTGGCCCTTGTTCCTGTAACTCGAATCCTAGCCCGGTATATCCCATTTTAATCTTACACCATTGTGAACCTTACGCCTTTTTTAATCTCTGCTCGAGGTTCTCGGTATTGAAAAATCTTCTTAAACTAAATCACACGTGTATATGTTGACATTTAAGAGATATACAGTCAAGAAAATCAAAGGCAATGGTGATATATATGCGGATTAGACACCAAAAAAAATTACTCAACAAATGGCTACAATTTAAAGAATGTGTTTAGTGACGGCATCAGATTCCTAATTGATGGAGAAAGGTCTGGTGGTAAGAAAAGCTGCTTCTAGGAGGTTGTAAAGTGTTTTCGCTCGACGATTCCATTCTTGGGTGGTTGGTTTGGCACTTGTTCCTGTAACTCGAATCCTAGCCCGGTATATCCCATTTTAATTTCACACCATTGTGAACCTTACGTCTTTTTTATTCTCTGATCGAGGTTCTCGGCATTGAAAACTCTTCGTAAATTAATCACACTTGTATATGTTGACATTTAAGAGATATACAGTCAAGAAAATCAAAGGCAATGGTAATATATATGCGGATTAGACACCAAAAAAAAACACTCAACAAATGGCTACAATTTAAGGAATGTGTTTAGTGACGGCATCAGATTCCTAATTGATGGAGAAAGGTCTGGTGGCAAGAAAAGCTGCTTCTAGGAGGTTGTCAAGTGTTTTCGCTCGACGATTCCATTCTTGGGTGGTTGGTTTGGCCCTTGTTCTTGTAACTCGAATCCTAGCCCGGTATATCCCATTTTAATCTTACACCATTGTGAACCTTACGCCTTTTTTACTCTCTGATCGAGGTTCTCGGCATTGAAAAATCTTCGTAAACTAAATCACACGTGTATATGTTGACATTTAAGAGATATACAGTCAAGAAAATTAAGGGCAATGGTAATATATATGCGGATTAGACACCAAAAAAAATACACTCAACAAATGGCTACAATTTAAGGAATGTGTTTAGTGACGGCATTAGATTCCTAATTGACGGAGAAAGGTCTCGTGGCAAAAAAAGCTGCTTCTAGGAGGTTGTCAAGCTTTTTCGCTCGACGATTCCATTCTTGGGTGGTTGGTTTGGCCCTTTTTCCTGTAACTCGAATCCGAGCCCGGTATATCCCATTTTAATCTTACACCATTGTGAACCTTACGCCTTTTTTAATCTCTGCTCAAGGTTCTCGGTATTGAAAAATCTTCTTAAACTAAATCACACGTGTATATGTTGACATTTAAGAGATATACATTCAAGAAAATCTAGGGCAATGGTGATATATATGCGGATTAGACACCAAAAAAACATTCAACAAATGGCTACAATTTAAGGAATATGTTTAGTGACGGCATCAGATTCCTAATTGATGGAGAAAGTCTGGTGGTAAGAAAAGCTGCTTCTAGGAGGTTGTAAAGTGTTTTCGCTCGATGATTCTATTCTTGGGTGGTTGGTTTGGCACTTGTTCGTGTAACTCGAATCCTAGCCCGGTATATCCCTTTTTAATTTTACACCATTGTGAACCTTACGTCTTTTTTATTCTCTGATCGAGGTTCTCAGCATTGAAAACTCTTTATAAACTAAATCACACTTGTATATGTTGACATTTAAGAGATATACAGTCAAGAAAATCAAGGGCAATGGTGATATATATGCGGATTAGACACCAAAAAAAAACACTCAACAAATGGCTACAATTTAAGGAATGTGTTTAGTGACGGCATCAGATTCCTAATTGATGGAGAAAGGTCAGGTGGCAAGAAAAGCTGCTTCTAGGAGGTTGTCAAGTGTTTTCGCTCGACGATTCCATTCTTTGGTGGTTGGTTTGGCCCTTGTTCCTGTAACTCGAATCCTAGCCCGGTATATCCCATTTTAATCTTACACCATTGTGAACCTTACGCCTTTTATACTCTGTGATCGAGGTTCTCGGCATTGAAAAATCTTCGTAAACTAAATCACACGTGTATATGTTGACATTTAAGAGATATACTGTCAAGAAAATCAAGGGCAATGGTAATATATATGCGGATTAGACACCAAAATAACATTCAACAAATGGCTACAATTTAAGGAATATGTTTAGTGACGGCATCAGATTACTAATTGATGGAGAAAGGTCTGGTGGTAAGAAAAGCTGCTTCTAGGAGGTTGTAAAGTGTTTTCGCTCGACGATTCCATTCTCGGGAGGTTAGTTTGGCCCTTGTTCTTGTAACTCGAATCCTAGCCCGGTATATCCCATTTTAATCTTACACCATTGTGAACCTTACGCCTTTTTTACTCTCTGATCGAGGTTCTCGGCATTGAAAAATCTTCGTAAACTAAATCACACGTGAATATGTTGACATTAAAGAGATATACAGTCAAGAAAATCAAGGGCAATGGTGATATATATGCGGATTAGATACCAAAAAAAATACACTCAACAAATGGCTACAATTTAAGGAATGTGTTTAGTGACGGCATCATATTCTTAATTGATGAAAAAAGGTCTGGTGGCAAGAAAAGCTGCTTCTAGGAGGTTGTCAAGTGTTTTCGCACGACGATTCCATTCTTGGGTGGTTTGTTTGGCCCTAGTTCCTGTAACTCCAATCCTAGCCCGGTATATCCCATTTTAATCTTACACTATTGTGAAACTTACGCCTTTTTTAATCTCTACTCGAGGTTCTCGGCATTGAAAAATCTTCGTAAACTAAATCACACGTGTATATGTTGACATTTAAGAGATATACAGTCAAGAAAATCAAGGGCAATGGTGATATATATGCGGATTAGACACCAAAAAAAACATTCAACAAATGGCTACAATTTAAGTAATATGTTTAGTGACGGCAACAGATTCCTAATTGATGGAGAAAGGTCTGGTGGTAAGAAAAGCTGCTTCTAGGAGGTTGTAAAGTGTTTTCGCTCGACGATTCCATTCTTGGGTGGTTGGTTTGGCCCTTGTTCCTGTAACTCGAATCCTAGCCCGGTATATCCTATTTTAATTTTCACCATTGTGAAACTTACGTCTTTTTTACTCTCTGATCGAGGTTCTCAGCATTGAAACTCTTCGTAAACTAAATCACACGTGTATATGTTGACATTTAAGAGATATACAGTCAAGAAAATCAAAGGCAATGGTGATATATATGCGGATTAGACACCAAAAAAAAAAATCACTCAACAAATGGCTACAATTTAAGGAATATGTTTAGTGACGGCATCAGATTCCTAATTGATGGAGAAAGGTCTGGTGGTAAGAAAAGCTGCTTCTAGGAGGTTGTAAAGTGTTTTCGCTCGACGATTCCATTCTTGGGTGGTTGGTTTGGCCCTTGTTCCTGTAACTCGAATCCTAGCCCGGTATATCCCATTTTAATCTTACACCATTATGAACCTTACGCCTTTTTTAATCTCTGCTCGAGGTTCTCGGCATTGAAAAATCTTCGTAAACTAAATCACACGTGTATATGTTGACATTTAAGAGATATACAGTCAAGAAAATCAAGGGCAATGGTGATATATATGCGGATTAGACCCCAAAAAAACATTCAACAAATGGCTACAATTTAAGGAATATGTTTAGTGACGTCATCAGATTCCTAATTGATTGAGATAGGTCTGGTGGTAAGAAAAGCTGCTTCTAGGAGGTGGTAAAGTTTTTTCGCTCGACGATTCCATTCTTGGGTGGTTGGTTTGGCCCTTGTTCCTGTAACTCGAATCCTAGCCCGGTATATCCCATTTTAATTTTACACCATTGTGAACCGTACGTCTTTTTTACTCTCTGATCGAGGTTCTCGGCATTGAAAACTCTTCATAAACTAAATCACACGTGTATATGTTGACATTTAAGAGATATACAATCAAGAAAATCAAGGGCAATGGTGATATATATGCGGATTAGACACCAAAAAAAAAAAACACTCAACAAATGGCCACAATTTAAGAATGTGTTTAGTGACGGCATCAGATTCCTAATTGATGGAGAAAGGTCTGGCGGCAAGAAAAGCTGCTTCTAGGAGGTTGTCAAGTGTTTTCGCTTGACGATTCCATTCTTGGGTGGTTGGTTTGGCCCTTGTTCCTGTAACTCGAATCCTAGCCCGATATATCCCTTTTTAATCTTACACCATTGTGAACCTTACGCCTTTTTTACTCTATGATCGAGGTTCTCGGCATTGAAAAATCTTCGTAAACTAAATCACACGTGTATATGTTGACATTTAAGAGATATACAGTCAAGAAAATCAAGGGCAATGGTGATATATATGCGGATTAGACACCAAAAAAAATACACTCAACAAATGGCTACAATTTAAGGAATGTGTTTAGTGACGGCATCAGATTCCTAATTGATGGAGAAAGGTCTGGTGGCAAGAAAAGCTGCTTCTAGGAGGTTGTCAAGTGTTGTCGCTCGACGGTTCCATTCTTGGGTGGTTGGTTTGGCCCTTGTGCCTGTAACTCGAATCCTAGGATGGTATATCCCATTTTAATTTTACACCATTGTGAACCTTACGCCTTTTTTACTCTCTGATCGAGGTTCTCGGCATTGAAAAATCTTCTTAAACTAAATCACACGTGTATATGTTGACATTTAAGAGATATACAGTCAAGAAAATCAAAGGCAATGGTGATATATATGCGGATTAGACACCAAAAAAAATTACTCAACAAATGGCTACAATTTAAAGAATGTGTTTAGTGACGGCATCAGATTCCTAATTGATGGAGAAAGGTCTGGTGGTAAGAAAAGCTGCTTCTAGGAGGTTGTAAAGTGTTTTCGCTCGACGATTCCATTCTTGGGTGGTTGGTTTGGCACTTGTTCCTGTAACTCGAATCCTAGCCCGGTATATCCCATTTTAATTTCACACCATTGTGAACCTTACGTCTTTTTTATTCTCTGATCGAGGTTCTCGGCATTGAAAACTCTTCGTAAATTAATCACACTTGTATATGTTGACATTTAAGAGATATACAGTCAAGAAAATCAAAGGCAATGGTAATATATATGCGGATTAGACACCAAAAAAAAACACTCAACAAATGGCTACAATTTAAGGAATGTGTTTAGTGACGGCATCAGATTCCTAATTGATGGAGAAAGGTCTGGTGGCAAGAAAAGCTGCTTCTAGGAGGTTGTCAAGTGTTTTCGCTCGACGATTCCATTCTTGGGTGGTTGGTTTGGCCCTTGTTCTTGTAACTCGAATCCTAGCCCGGTATATCCCATTTTAATCTTACACCATTGTGAACCTTACGCCTTTTTTACTCTCTGATCGAGGTTCTCGGCATTGAAAAATCTTCGTAAACTAAATCACACGTGTATATGTTGACATTTAAGAGATATACAGTCAAGAAAATTAAGGGCAATGGTAATATATATGCGGATTAGACACCAAAAAAAATACACTCAACAAATGGCTACAATTTAAGGAATGTGTTTAGTGACGGCATTAGATTCCTAATTGACGGAGAAAGGTCTCGTGGCAAAAAAAGCTGCTTCTAGGAGGTTGTCAAGCTTTTTCGCTCGACGATTCCATTCTTGGGTGGTTGGTTTGGCCCTTTTTCCTGTAACTCGAATCCGAGCCCGGTATATCCCATTTTAATCTTACACCATTGTGAACCTTACGCCTTTTTTAATCTCTGCTCAAGGTTCTCGGTATTGAAAAATCTTCTTAAACTAAATCACACGTGTATATGTTGACATTTAAGAGATATACATTCAAGAAAATCTAGGGCAATGGTGATATATATGCGGATTAGACACCAAAAAAACATTCAACAAATGGCTACAATTTAAGGAATATGTTTAGTGACGGCATCAGATTCCTAATTGATGGAGAAAGTCTGGTGGTAAGAAAAGCTGCTTCTAGGAGGTTGTAAAGTGTTTTCGCTCGATGATTCTATTCTTGGGTGGTTGGTTTGGCACTTGTTCGTGTAACTCGAATCCTAGCCCGGTATATCCCTTTTTAATTTTACACCATTGTGAACCTTACGTCTTTTTTATTCTCTGATCGAGGTTCTCAGCATTGAAAACTCTTTATAAACTAAATCACACTTGTATATGTTGACATTTAAGAGATATACAGTCAAGAAAATCAAGGGCAATGGTGATATATATGCGGATTAGACACCAAAAAAAAACACTCAACAAATGGCTACAATTTAAGGAATGTGTTTAGTGACGGCATCAGATTCCTAATTGATGGAGAAAGGTCAGGTGGCAAGAAAAGCTGCTTCTAGGAGGTTGTCAAGTGTTTTCGCTCGACGATTCCATTCTTTGGTGGTTGGTTTGGCCCTTGTTCCTGTAACTCGAATCCTAGCCCGGTATATCCCATTTTAATCTTACACCATTGTGAACCTTACGCCTTTTATACTCTGTGATCGAGGTTCTCGGCATTGAAAAATCTTCGTAAACTAAATCACACGTGTATATGTTGACATTTAAGAGATATACTGTCAAGAAAATCAAGGGCAATGGTAATATATATGCGGATTAGACACCAAAATAACATTCAACAAATGGCTACAATTTAAGGAATATGTTTAGTGACGGCATCAGATTACTAATTGATGGAGAAAGGTCTGGTGGTAAGAAAAGCTGCTTCTAGGAGGTTGTAAAGTGTTTTCGCTCGACGATTCCATTCTCGGGAGGTTAGTTTGGCCCTTGTTCTTGTAACTCGAATCCTAGCCCGGTATATCCCATTTTAATCTTACACCATTGTGAACCTTACGCCTTTTTTACTCTCTGATCGAGGTTCTCGGCATTGAAAAATCTTCGTAAACTAAATCACACGTGAATATGTTGACATTAAAGAGATATACAGTCAAGAAAATCAAGGGCAATGGTGATATATATGCGGATTAGATACCAAAAAAAATACACTCAACAAATGGCTACAATTTAAGGAATGTGTTTAGTGACGGCATCATATTCTTAATTGATGAAAAAAGGTCTGGTGGCAAGAAAAGCTGCTTCTAGGAGGTTGTCAAGTGTTTTCGCACGACGATTCCATTCTTGGGTGGTTTGTTTGGCCCTAGTTCCTGTAACTCCAATCCTAGCCCGGTATATCCCATTTTAATCTTACACTATTGTGAAACTTACGCCTTTTTTAATCTCTACTCGAGGTTCTCGGCATTGAAAAATCTTCGTAAACTAAATCACACGTGTATATGTTGACATTTAAGAGATATACAGTCAAGAAAATCAAGGGCAATGGTGATATATATGCGGATTAGACACCAAAAAAAACATTCAACAAATGGCTACAATTTAAGTAATATGTTTAGTGACGGCAACAGATTCCTAATTGATGGAGAAAGGTCTGGTGGTAAGAAAAGCTGCTTCTAGGAGGTTGTAAAGTGTTTTCGCTCGACGATTCCATTCTTGGGTGGTTGGTTTGGCCCTTGTTCCTGTAACTCGAATCCTAGCCCGGTATATCCTATTTTAATTTTCACCATTGTGAAACTTACGTCTTTTTTACTCTCTGATCGAGGTTCTCAGCATTGAAACTCTTCGTAAACTAAATCACACGTGTATATGTTGACATTTAAGAGATATACAGTCAAGAAAATCAAAGGCAATGGTGATATATATGCGGATTAGACACCAAAAAAAAAAATCACTCAACAAATGGCTACAATTTAAGGAATATGTTTAGTGACGGCATCAGATTCCTAATTGATGGAGAAAGGTCTGGTGGTAAGAAAAGCTGCTTCTAGGAGGTTGTAAAGTGTTTTCGCTCGACGATTCCATTCTTGGGTGGTTGGTTTGGCCCTTGTTCCTGTAACTCGAATCCTAGCCCGGTATATCCCATTTTAATCTTACACCATTATGAACCTTACGCCTTTTTTAATCTCTGCTCGAGGTTCTCGGCATTGAAAAATCTTCGTAAACTAAATCACACGTGTATATGTTGACATTTAAGAGATATACAGTCAAGAAAATCAAGGGCAATGGTGATATATATGCGGATTAGACCCCAAAAAAACATTCAACAAATGGCTACAATTTAAGGAATATGTTTAGTGACGTCATCAGATTCCTAATTGATTGAGATAGGTCTGGTGGTAAGAAAAGCTGCTTCTAGGAGGTGGTAAAGTTTTTTCGCTCGACGATTCCATTCTTGGGTGGTTGGTTTGGCCCTTGTTCCTGTAACTCGAATCCTAGCCCGGTATATCCCATTTTAATTTTACACCATTGTGAACCGTACGTCTTTTTTACTCTCTGATCGAGGTTCTCGGCATTGAAAACTCTTCATAAACTAAATCACACGTGTATATGTTGACATTTAAGAGATATACAATCAAGAAAATCAAGGGCAATGGTGATATATATGCGGATTAGACACCAAAAAAAAAAACACTCAACAAATGGCCACAATTTAAGAATGTGTTTAGTGACGGCATCAGATTCCTAATTGATGGAGAAAGGTCTGGCGGCAAGAAAAGCTGCTTCTAGGAGGTTGTCAAGTGTTTTCGCTTGACGATTCCATTCTTGGGTGGTTGGTTTGGCCCTTGTTCCTGTAACTCGAATCCTAGCCCGATATATCCCTTTTTAATCTTACACCATTGTGAACCTTACGCCTTTTTTACTCTATGATCGAGGTTCTCGGCATTGAAAAATCTTCGTAAACTAAATCACACGTGTATATGTTGACATTTAAGAGATATACAGTCAAGAAAATCAAGGGCAATGGTGATATATATGCGGATTAGACACCAAAAAAAATACACTCAACAAATGGCTACAATTTAAGGAATGTGTTTAGTGACGGCATCAGATTCCTAATTGATGGAGAAAGGTCTGGTGGCAAGAAAAGCTGCTTCTAGGAGGTTGTCAAGTGTTGTCGCTCGACGGTTCCATTCTTGGGTGGTTGGTTTGGCCCTTGTGCCTGTAACTCGAATCCTAGGATGGTATATCCCATTTTAATTTTACACCATTGTGAACCTTACGCCTTTTTTACTCTCTGATCGAGGTTCTCGGCATTGAAAAATCTTTGTAAACTAAATCACACGTGTATATGTTGACATTTAAGAGATATACAGTCAAGAAAATAAAGGGCAATGGTGATATATATATGCGGATTAGACACAAAAAAAAACATTCAACAAATGGCTACAATTTAAGGAATGTGTTTAGTGACGGCATCAGATTCCTAATTGATGGAGAAAGGTCTGGTGGTAAGAAAAGCTGCTTCTAGGAGGTTGTAAAGTGTTTTCGCTCGACGATTCCATTCTTGGGTGGTTGGTTTGGCACTTGTTCCTGTAACTCGAATCCTAGCCCGGTATATCCCATTTTAATTTTACACCATTGTGAACCTTACGTCTTTTTTACTCTCAGATCGAGGTTTTCGGCATTGAAAACTCTTCGTAAACTAAATTACACGTGTATATGTTGACATTTAAGAGATATACTTTCATGAAAATCAAGGGCAATGGTGATATATATGCGGATTAGACACAAAAAAAAAAACACTCAACAAATGGCTACAATTTAAGGAATGTGTTTAGTGACGGCATCAGATTCCTAATTGATGGAGAAAGGTCTGGTGGCAAGAAAAGCTGCTTCTAGGAGGTTGTCAAGTGTTTTCGCTCGACGATTCCATTCTTGGGTGGTTGGTTTGGCCCTTGTTCCTGTAACTCGAATCCTAGCCCGGTATATCCCATTTTAATCTTACACCATTGTGAACCTTACGCCTTTTTTACTCTCTGATCGAGGTTCTCGGCATTGAAAAATCTTCGTAAACTAAATCACACGTGTATATGTTGACATTTAAGAGATATACAGTCAAGAAAATCAAGGGAAATGGTGATATATATGCGGATTAGACACCAAAAAAAATACACTCAACAAATGGCTACAATTTAAGGAATGTGTTTAGTGACGGCATCAGATTCCTAATTGATGGAGAAAGGTCTGGTGGCAAGAAAAGCTGCTTCTAGGAGGTTGTCAAGTGTTTTCGCTCGACGATTCCATTCTTGGGTGGTTGGTTTGGCCCTTGTTCCTGTAACTCGAATCCTAGCCTGGTATATCCCATTTTAATTTTACACCATGGTGAACCTTACACCTTTTTTACTCTCTGATCGAGGTTCTCGGCATTGAAAAATATTCGTAAACTAAATCACACGTGTATATGTTGACATTTAAGAGATATACAGTCAAGAAAATCAAGGGCAATGGTGATATATATATGCGGATTAGACACCAAAAAAAACATTCAACAAATGGCTACAATTTAAGGAATGTGTTTAGTGATGGCATCAGATTCATAATTGATGGAAAAAGGTCTGGTGGTAAGAAAAAGCTGCTTCTGGGAGGTTGTCAAGTGTTTTCGCTCGACGATTCCATTCTTGGGTGGTTGGTTTGGCCCTTGTTCCTGTAAATTGAATCCTAGCCCGGTATATCCCATTTTAATTTTACACGATTGTGAACCTTACGCCTTTTTTACTCTCTGATCGAGGTTCTCGGCATTGAAAAATCTTCGTAAACTAAATCACACGTGTATATGTTGACATTTTAGGGATATACAGTTAAGAAAATCAAAGGCAATGGTGATATATATGCGGATTAGACACCAAAAAAAATCACTCAACAAATGGCTACAATTTAAGGAATGTGTTTAGTGACGGCATCAGATTCCTAATTGATGGAGAAAGGTCTGGTAGCAAGAAAAGCTGCTTCTAGGAGGTTGTCAAGTGTTTTCGCTCGACGATTCCATTCTTGGGTGGTTGGTTTGGCCCTTGTTCCTGTAACTCGAATCCTAGCCCGGTATATCCCATTTTAATCTTACACCATGGTGAACCTTACGCCTTTTTTAATCTCTGCTCGAGATTCTCGGCATTGAAAAATCTTCGTAAACTAAATCACACGTGTATATGTTGACATTTAAGAGATATACAGTCAAGAAAATCAAGGGCAATGGTGATATATATGCGGATTAGACACCAAAAAAACATTCAACAAATGGCTACAATTTAAGGAATATGTTTAGTGACGGCATCAGATTCCTAATTGATGGAGAAAGGTCTGGTGGTAAGAAAAGCTGCTTCTAGGAGGTTGTAAAGTGTTTTCGCTCGACGATTCCATTCTTGGGTGGTTGGTTTGGCCCTTGTTCCTATAACTCGAATCCTAGCCCGGTATATCCCATTTTAATTTTACACCATTGTGAACCTTACGTCTTTTTTACTCTCTGATCGAGGTTCTTGGCATTGAAAACTCTTCGTAAAGTAAATCACACGTGTATATGTTGACATTTAAGAGATATACAGTCAAGAAAATCAAGGGCAATGGTGATATATATGCGGATTAGACACCAAAAAAAACACTCAACAAATGGCTACAATTTAAGGAATGTGTTTAGTGACAACATCAGATTCCTAATTGATGGAGAAAGGTCTGGTGGCAAGAAAAGCTGCTTCTAGGAGGTTGTCAAGTGTTTTCGCTCGACGATTCCATTCTTGGGTGGTTAGTTTGGCCCTTGTTCTTGTAACTCGAATACTAGTCCGGTATATCCCATTTTAATCTTACACCATTGTGAACCTTACGCCTTTTTTACTCTCTGATCGAGTTTCTCGGCATTGAAAAATCTTCGTAAACTAAATCACACGTGAATATGTTGACATTTAAGAGATATACAGTCAAGAAAATCAAGGGCAATGGTGATATATATGCGGATTAGACACCAAAAAAAATACACTCAACAAATGGCTACAATTTAAGGAATGTGTTTAGTGACGGCATCAGATTCTTAATTGATGGAGAAAGGTCTGGTGGCAAGAAAAGCTGCTTCTAGGAGGTTGTCAAGTGTTTTCGCTCGACGATTCCCTTCTTGGGTGGTTGGTTTGGCCCTTGTACCTGTAACTCCAATCCTAGCCCGGTATATCCGATTTTAATCTTACACCATTGTGAACCTTACGCCTTTTTTAATCTCTGCTCGAGGTTCTCGGCATTGAAAAATCTTCGTAAACTAAATCACACGTGTATATGTTGACATTTAAGAGATATACAGTCAAGAAAATCAAGGGCAATGGTGATATATATGCGGATTAGACACCAAAAAAAATACACTCAACAAATGGCTACAATTTAAGGAATGTGTTTAGTGATGGCATCAGATTCCTAATTGGTGGAGAAAGGTCTGGTGGCAAGAAAAAGCTGCTTCTAGGAGGTTGTCAAGTGTTTTCGCTCGACGATTCCATTCTTGGGTTGTTGGTTTGGCCCTTGTTCCTGTAACTCGAATCCTAGCCTGGTATATCCCATTTTAATTTTACAACATTGTGAACCTTACGCCCTTTTGACTCTCTGATCGAGGTTCTCGGCATTGAAAAATCTTCGTAAACTAAATCACACGTGTATATGTTGACATTTAAAAGATTTACAGTCAAGAAAATCATGGGCAATGGTGATATAAATGCGGATTAGACACCAAAAAAAAAACATTCAACAAATGGCTACAATTTAAGGAATGTGTTTAGTGACGGCATCAGATTCCTAATTGATGGAAAAAGATCTGGTGGTAAGAAAAGCTGCTTCTAGGAGGTTGTCAAGTTTTTTCGCTCGACGATTCCATTCTTGGGTGGTTGGTTTGGCCGCTGTTCCTATAACTTGAATCCTAGCCCGGTATATCCCATTTTAATTTTACGCCATTGTGAACCTTACGCCTTTTTTACTCTCAGATCGAGGTTCTCGGCATTAAAAATCTTCGTAAACTAAATCACACGTGTATATGTTGACATTTAAGAGATATACAGTCAAGAAATCAAAGGCAATGGTGATATATATGCGGATTAGACACCAAAAAAAAATCACTCAACAAATGGCTACAATTTAAGGAATGTGTTTAGTGACGGCATCAGATTCCTAATTGATGGAGAAAGGTCTGGTGGCAAGAAAAGTTGCTTCTAGGAGGTTGTCAAGTGTTTTCGCTCGACGATTTCATTCTTGGGTGGTTGGTTTGGCCCTTGTTCCTGTAACTCGAATCCTAGTCCGGTATATCCCATTTTAATCTTACACCATTGTGAACCTTACGAATTTTTTAATCTCTGCTCGAGGTTCTCGGCATTGAAAAATCTTCGTAAACTAAATCACACGTGTATATGTTGACATTTAAGAGATATACAGTCAAGAAAATCAAGGGCAATGGTGATATATATGCAGATTAGACACCAAAACAAACATTCAACAAATGGCTACAATTTAAGGAATGTGTTTAGTGACGGCATCAGATTCCTAATTGATGGAGAAAGGTCTGGTGGTAAGAAAAGCTGCTTCTAGGAGGTTGTAAAGTGTTTTCGCTCGACGATTCCATTCTTGGGTGGTTGGTTTGGCCCTTGTTCCTGTAACTCGAATCCTAGCCCGGTAAATCCCATTTTAATTTTACACCATTGTGAACCTTACGTCTTTTTTACTCTTTGATCAAGGTTTTCGGCATTGAAAACTCTTCGTAAACTAAATCACACGTGTATATGTTGACATTTAAGAGATATACAGTCAAGAAAATCAAGGGTAATGGTGATATATATGCGGGTTAGACACCAAAAAAATTACACTCAACAAAGGGCTACCATTTAAGGAATGTGTTTAGTGACGGCATCCGATTCCTAATTGATGGAGAAAGGTCTCGTGGCAAGAAAAGCTGCTTCTAGGAGGTTGTCCAGTGTTTTCGCTCGACGATTCCATTCTTGGGTGGTTGGTTTGGCCCTTGTTCCTGTAACTCGAATCCTAGCCTGGTATATCCCATTTTAATTTTACACCATTGTGAACCTTACGCCTTTTTTACTCTCTGATCGAGGTTCTCGGCATTGAAAAATCTTCGTAAACTAAATCACACGTGTATATGTTGACATTTAAGAGATTTACTGTCAAGAAAATCAAGGGCAATGGTGATATAAATGCGGATTAGACACCAAAAAAAACATTCAACAAATGGCTACAATTTAAGGAATGTGTTTAGCGACGGCATCAGATTCCTAATTGATGGAAAAAGGTCTGGTGGTAAGAAAAGCTGCTTCTAGGAGGTTGTCAAGTCTTTTCACTCGACGATTCCATTCTTGGGTGGTTGGTTTGGCCCCTGTTCCTGTAACTTGAATCTTAGCCCGTATATCCCATTTTAATTTTACACCATTGTGAACCTTACGCCTTTTTTACTCTCAGATCGAGGTTCTCGGCATTGAAAATCTTCGTAAACTAAATCACACGTTTATATGTTGACATTTAAGAGATATACATTCAAGAAAATCAAAGGCAATGGTGATATATATGCGGATTAAACACCAAAAAAAAATCACTCAACAAATGGCTACAATTTAAGGAATGTGTTTAGTGACGGCATCAGATTCCTAATAGATGGAAAAAGGTCTGGTGGCAAGAAAAGCTGCTTCTAGGAGGTTGTCAAGTGTTTTCGCTCGACGATTCCATTCTTGGGTGGTTGGTTTGGCCCTTGTTCCTGTAACTCGAATCCTAGCCCGGTATATCCCATTTTAATCTTACACCATTGTGAACCTTTCGCCTTTTTTAATCTCTGCTCAAGGTTCTCGGCATTGAAAAATCTTCGTAAGCTAAATCACACGTGTATATGTTGACATTTAAGAGATATACAGTCAACAAAATCAAGGGCAATGGTGATATATATGCGGATAAGACACAAAAAAAAAACATTCAACAAATGGCTACAATTTAAGGAATATGTTTAGTGACGGCATCAGATTCCTAATTGATGGAGAAAGGTCTGGTGGTAAGAAAAGCTGCTTCTAGGAGGTTGTAAAGTGTTTTTGCTCGACGATTCCATTCTTGGGTGGTTGGTTTGGCCCTTGATCCTGTAACTCGAATCCTAGCCCGGTATATCCCATTTTAATTTTACACCATTGTGAACCTTACGTCATTTTTACTCTCTGATCGAGGTTCTCGGCATTGAAAACTCTTCGTAAACTAAATCACACGTGTATATGTTGACATTTAAGAGATATACAGTCAAGAAAATCAAGGGCAATGGTGATATATATGCGGATTAGACATAAAAAAAAAAAACACTCAACAAATGGCTACAATTTAAGGAATATGTTTAGTGACGGCATCAGATTCCTAATTGATGGAGAAAGGTCTGGTGGCAAGAAAAGCTGCTTCTGGGTGGTTGTCATGTGTTTTCGCTCGATGATTCCATTGTTGGGTGGTTGGTTTGGCCCTTGTTCCTGTAACTCGAATCCAAGCCCGGTATATCCCATTTTAATCTTACACCATTGTGAACCTTACGCCTTTTTTACTCTCTGATCGAGCTTCTCGGCATTGAAAAATCTTTGTAAACTAAATCACACGTGTATATGTTGACATTTAACAGATATACAGTCAAGAAAATCAAGGGCAATGGTGACATATATGGGGATTAGACACCAAAAAAAAAAACACTCAACAAATGGCTACAATTTAAGGAATGTGTTTAGTGACGACATCAGATTCCTAATTGATGGAGAAAGGTCTGGTGGCAAGAAAAGCTGCTTCTAGGAGGTTGTCAAGTGTTTTCACTCGACGATTCCATTCTTGGGTGGTTGGTTTGGCCCTTGTTCCTGTAACTCGAATCCTAGCCCGGTATATCCCATTTTAATCTTACACCATTGTGAACCTTACGCCTTTTTTACTCTCTGATCGAGCTTCTCGGCATGGAAAAATCTTTGTAAACTAAATCACACGTGTATATGTTGACATTTAAGAGATATACAGTCAAGAAAATCAAGGGCAATGGCGATATATATGCGGATTAGACACCAAAAAAAAAACATTCAACAAATGGCTACAATTTAAGGAATGTGGTTAGTGACGGCATCAGATTCCTAATTGATGGAGAAAGGTCTGGTGGCAAGAAAAGCTGCTTCTAGGAGGTTGTCAAGTGTTTTCGCTCGACGATTCCATTCTTGGGTGGTTGGTTTGGCCCTTGTTCCTGTAACTCGAATCCAAGCCTGGTATATTCCATTTTAATTTTACACCATTGTGAACCTTACGCCTTTTTTACACTCTGATCGAGGATCTCGGCATTTAAAAATCTTCGTAAACTAAATCACACCTGTATAGGTTGACATTTAAGAGATATACAGTCAAGAAAATCAAGGGCAATGGTGATTTATATGCGGATTAGACACCAAAAAAAAACATTCAACAAATGGCTACAATTGAAGGAATGTGTTTAGTGACGGCATCAGATTCCTAATTGATGGAGAAAGGTCTGGGGGTAAGAAAAGCTGCTTCTAGGAGGTTGTCAAGTGTTTTCGCTCGACGATTCCATTCTTGGGTGGTTGGTTTGGCCTTTGTTACTGTAACTTGAATCCTAGCCTGGTATGTCCCATTTTAATTTTACACCATTGTGAACCATATGCCTTTTTTACTCTCTGATCGAGGTTCTCGGCATTGAAAATCTTCGTAAACTAAATCACACGTGTATATGTTGATATTTAAGAGATATACAGTCAAGAAAATCAAAGGCAATGGTGATATATATGCGGATTAGACACCAAAAAAAATCACTCAACAAATGGCTACAATTTAAGGAATGTGTTTAGTGACGGTATCAGATTCCTAATTGATGGAGAAAGGTCTGGTGGCAAGAAAAGCTGCTTCTAGGAGGTTGTCAAGTGTTTTCGCTCGACGATTCCATTCTTGGGTGGTTGGTATTGCCCTTGTTCCTGCAACTCGAATCCTAGCCTGGTATATCCCATTTTTATTTTATACCATTGTGAACCTTACGCCTTTTTTACTCTCTGATCGAGGTTCTCAGCATTGAAAAATCTTCGTAAACTAAATCACACCTGTATAGGTTGACATTTAAGAGATATACAGTCAAGAAAATCAAGGGCAATGGTGATTTATATGCGGATTAGACACCAAAAAAAAACATTCAACAAATGGCTACAATTGAAGGAATGTGTTTAGTGACGGCATCAGATTCCTAATTGATGGAGAAAGGTCTGGGGGTAAGAAAAGCTGCTTCTAGGAGGTTGTCAAGTGTTTTCGCTCGACGATTCCATTCTTGGGTGGTTGGTTTGGCCCCTGTTCCTGTAACTTGAATCCTAGCCCGTATATCCCATTTTAATTTTACACCATTGTGAACCTTACGCCTTTTTTACTCTCAGATCGAGGTTCTCGGCATTGAAAATCTTCGTAAACTAAATCACACGTTTATATGTTGACATTTAAGAGATATACAGTCAAGAAAATCAAAGGCAATGGTGATATATATGCGGATTAAACACCAAAAAAAAATCACTCAACAAATGGCTACAATTTAAGGAATGTGTTTAGTGACGGCATCAGATTCCTAATAGATGGAAAAAGGTCTGGTGGCAAGAAAAGCTGCTTCTAGGAGGTTGTCAAGTGTTTTCGCTCGACGATTCCATTCTTGGGTGGTTGGTTTGGCCCTTGTTCCTGTAACTCGAATCCTAGCCCGGTATATCCCATTTTAATCTTACACCATTGTGAACCTTTCGCCTTTTTTAATCTCTGCTCAAGGTTCTTGGCATTGAAAAATCTTCGTAAGCTAAATCACACGTGTATATGTTGACATTTAAGAGATATACAGTCAACAAAATCAAGGGCAATGGTGATATATATGCGGATAAGACACAAAAAAAAACATTCAACAAATGGCTACAATTTAAGGAATATGTTTAGTGACGGCATCAGATTCCTAATTGATGGAGAAAGGTCTGGTGGTAAGAAAAGCTGCTTCTAGGAGGTTGTAAAGTGTTTTTGCTCGACGATTCCATTCTTGGGTGGTTGGTTTGGCCCTTGATCCTGTAACTCGAATCCTAGCCCGGTATATCCCATTTTAATTTTACACCATTGTGAACCTTACGTCATTTTTACTCTCTGATCGAGGTTCTCGGCATTGAAAACTCTTCGTAAACTAAATCACACGTGTATATGTTGACATTTAAGAGATATACAGTCAAGAAAATCAAGGGCAATGGTGATATATATGCGGATTAGACATAAAAAAAAACACTCAACAAATGGCTACAATTTAAGGAATATGTTTAGTGACGGCATCAGATTCCTAATTGATGGAGAAAGGTCTGGTGGCAAGAAAAGCTGCTTCTGGGTGGTTGTCATGTGTTTTCGCTCGATGATTCCATTGTTGGGTGGTTGGTTTGGCCCTTGTTCCTGTAACTCGAATCCAAGCCCGGTATATCCCATTTTAATCTTACACCATTGTGAACCTTACGCCTTTTTTACTCTCTGATCGAGCTTCTCGGCATTGAAAAATCTTTGTAAACTAAATCACACGTGTATATGTTGACATTTAACAGATATACAGTCAAGAAAATCAAGGGCAATGGTAATATATATGGGGATTAGACACCAAAAAAAAAAACACTCAACAAATGGCTACAATTTAAGGAATGTGTTTAGTGACGACATCAGATTCCTAATTGATGGAGAAAGGTCTGGTGGCAAGAAAAGCTGCTTCTAGGAGGTTGTCAAGTGTTTTCACTCGACGATTCCATTCTTGGGTGGTTGGTTTGGCCCTTGTTCCTGTAAATCGAATCCTAGCCCGGTATATCCCATTTTAATCTTACACCATTGTGAACCTTACGCCTTTTTTACTCTCTGATCGAGCTTCTCGGCATTGAAAAATCTTTGTAAACTAAATCACACGTGTATATGTTGACATTTAAGAGATATACAGTCAAGAAAATCAAGGGCAATGGCGATATATATGCGGATTAGACACCAAAAAAAAAACATTCAACAAATGGCTACAATTTAAGGAATGTAGTTAGTGACGGCATCAGATTCATAATTGATGGAGAAAGGTCTGGTGGCAAGAAAAGCTGCTTCTAGGAGGTTGTCAAGTGTTTTCGCTCGACGATTCCATTCTTGGGTGGTTGGTTTGGCCCTTGTTCCTGTAACTCGAATCCAAGCCTGGTATATTCCATTTTAATTTTACACCATTGTGAACCTTACGCCTTTTTTACACTCTGATCGAGGATCTCGGCATTTAAAAATCTTCGTAAACTAAATCACACCTGTATAGGTTGACATTTAAGAGATATACAGTCAAGAAAATCAAGGGCAATGGTGATTTATATGCGGATTAGACACCAAAAAAAAACATTCAACAAATGGCTACAATTGAAGGAATGTGTTTAGTGACGGCATCAGATTCCTAATTGATGGAGAAAGGTCTGGGGGTAAGAAAAGCTGCTTCTAGGAGGTTGTCAAGTGTTTTCGCTCGACGATTCCATTCTTGGGTGGTTGGTTTGGCCTTTGTTACTGTAACTTGAATCCTAGCCTGGTATGTCCCATTTTAATTTTACACCATTGTGAACCATATGCCTTTTTTACTCTCTGATCGAGGTTCTCGGCATTGAAAATCTTCGTAAACTAAATCACACGTGTATATGTTGATATTTAAGAGATATACAGTCAAGAAAATCAAAGGCAATGGTGATATATATGCGGATTAGACACCAAAAAAAATCACTCAACAAATGGCTACAATTTAAGGAATGTGTTTAGTGACGGTATCAGATTCCTAATTGATGGAGAAAGGTCTGGTGGCAAGAAAAGCTGCTTCTAGGAGGTTGTCAAGTGTTTTCGCTCGACGATTCCATTCTTGGGTGGTTGGTATTGCCCTTGTTCCTGCAACTCGAATCCTAGCCTGGTATATCCCATTTTTATTTTATACCATTGTGAACCTTACGCCTTTTTTACTCTCTGATCGAGGTTCTCAGCATTGAAAAATCTTCGTAAACTAAATCACACGTGTATATGTTGACATTTAAGAGATATACAGTCAAGAAAATCAAGGGCAATGGCAATATATATGCGGATTTGACACCAAAAAAAAAAAACACTCAACAAATGGCTACAATTTAAGGAATGTGTTTAGTGACGGCATCCGATTCCTAATTGATGGAGAAAGGTCTGGTGGTAAGAAAAGCTGCTTCTAGGAGGTTGTCAAGTGTTTTCGCTCGACGATTCCATTCTTGGGTGGTTGGTTTGGCCCTTGTTCCTGTAACTCGAATCCTAGCCCAGTATATCCCATTTTAATTTTACACCATTGTGAACCTTACGCCTTTTTTACTCTCTGATCGAGGTTCTCGGCATTGAAAAATATTCGTAAACTAAATCACACGTGTATATGTTGACATTTAAGAGATATACAGTCAAGAAAATCAAAGGCAATGGTGATATATATGCGGATTAGACACCAAAAAAATCACTCAACAAATGGCTACAATTTAAGGAATGTGTTTAGTGACGGCATCAGATTCCTAATTGATGGAGAAAGGTCTGGTGGCAAGAAATGCTGCTTCTAGGAGGTTGTCAAGTGTTTTCGCTCGACGATTCCATTCTTGGGTGGTTGGTTTGGCCCTTGTTCCTGTAACTTGAATCCAAGCCTGGTATATCCCATTATAATTTTACACCATTGTGAACCTTACGCCTTTTTTACTCTCTGATCGAGGTTCTCGGCATTTAAAAATCTTCATAAACTAAATCACACGTGTATACGTTGACATTTAAGAGATATACAGTCATTAAAATCAAGGCAATGGTGATTTATATGCGGATTAGACACTAAAAAAAAAACACTCAACAAATGGCTACAATTTAAGGAATGTGTTTAGTGACGGCATCAGATTCCTAATTGATGGAGAAAGGTCTGGTGGCAAGAAAAGCTGCTTCTGGGAGGTTTTCAAGTGTTTTCGCTCGATGATTCCATTCTTGGGAGGTTGGTTTGGCAGTTGTTCCTGTAACTCGAATCCTAGCCCGGTATATCCCATTTTAATCTTACACCATTGTGAACCTTACGCCTTTTTTACTCTCTGATCGAGGTTCTCGGCATTGAAAAATCTTCATAAACTAAATCACACGTGTATATGTTGACATTTAAGAGATATACAGTCAAGAAATTCAAGGGCAATGGTGATATATATGCGGATTAGACACAAAAAAAAATACACTCAACAAATGGCTACAATTTAAGGAATGTGTTTAGTGACGGCATCAGATTCCTAATTGATGGAGAAAGGTCTGGTGGCAAGAAAAGCTGCTTCTAGGAGGTTGTCAAGTGTTTTCGCTCGACGATTCCATTCTTGGGTGGTTGGTTTGGCCCTTGTTCCTGTAACTCGAATCCTAGCCCGGTATATCCCATTTTAATCTTACACCATTGTGAACCTTACGCCTTTTTTACTCTCTGATCGAGGTTCTCGGCATTGAAAAATCTTCATAAACTAAATCACACGTGTATATGTTGACATTTAAGAGATATACAGTCAAGAAAATCAAGGGCAATGGTGATATATATGCGGATTAGACACAAAAAAAATACACTCAACAAATGGCTACAATTTAAGGAATGTGTTTAGTGACGGCATCAGATTCCTAATTGATGGAGAAAGGTCTGGTGGCAAGAAAAGCTGCTTCTAGGATGTTGTCAAGTGTTTTCGCTCGACGATTCCATTCTTGGGTGGTTGGTTTGGCCCTTGTTCCTGTAACTCGAATCCTAGCCTGGTATATACCATTTTAATTTTACACCATTGTGAACCTTACGCCTTTTTTACTCTCTGATCGAGGTTCTCGGCATTGAAAAATCTTCGTAAACTAAATCACACGTGTATATGTTGACATTTAAGAGATATACAGTCAAGAAAATCAAGGGCAATGGCGATATATATGCCGATTAGACACCAAAAAAAAAACACTCAACAAATGGCTACAATTTAAGGAATGTGTTTAGTGACGGTATCCGACTCCTAATTGATGGAGAAAGGTCTGGTGGTAAGAAAAGCTGCTTCTAGGAGGTTTTCAAGTGTTTTCGCACGACGGTTCCATTCTTGGGTGGTTGGTTTGGCCCTTGTTCCTGTAACTCGAATCCTAGCCCGGTATATCCCATTTTAATCTTACACCATTGTGAACCTTACGCCCTTTTTAATCTCTGCTCGAGGTTCTCGGCATTGAAAAATCTTCGTAAACTAAATCACACGTGTATATGTTGACATTTAAGAGATATATAGTCAAGAAAATCAAGGGCAATGGTGATATATATGCGGATTAGACACCAAAAAAAACATTCAACAAATGGCCACAATTTAAGGAATATGTTTAGTGACGGCATCAGATTCCTAATTGATGGGGAAAGGTCTGGTGGTAAGAAAAGCTGCTTCTAGGAGGTTGTAAAGTGTTTTCGCTCGATGATTCCATTCTTGGGTGGTTGGTTTGGCCGTTGTTCCTGTAACTCGAATCCTAGCCCGGTATATCCCATTTTAATCTTACACCATTGTGAACCTTACGCCTTTTTTACTCTCTGATCGAGGTTCTCGGCATTTAAAAATCTTCATAAACTAAATCACACGTGTATATGTTGACATTTAAGAGATATACAGTCAAGAAAATCAAGGGCAATGGTGATATATATGCGGATTAGACACAAAAAAAAATACACTCAACAAATGGCTACAATTTAAGGAATGTGTTTAGTGACGGCATCAGATTCCTAATTGATGGAGAAAGGTCTGGTGGCAAGAAAAGCTGCTTCTGGGAGGTTGTCAAGTGTTTTCGCTCGATGATTCCATTCTTGGGTGGTTGGTTTGGCCGTTGTTCCTGTAACTCGAATCCTAGCCCAGTATATCCCATTTTAATCTTACACCATTGTGAACCTTACGCCTTTTTTACTCTCTGATCGAGGTTCTCGGCATTGAAAAATCTTCATAAACTAAATCACACGTGTATATGTTGACATTTAAGAGATATACAGTCAAGAAAATCAAGGGCAATGGTGATATATATGCGGATTAGACACAAAAAAAAATACACTCAACAAATGGCTACAATTTAAGGAACGTGTTTAGTGACGACATCAGATTCCTAATTGATGGAGAAAGGTCTGGTGGCAAGAAAAGCTGCTTCTAGGAGGTTGTCATGTGTTTTCGCTCGACGATTCCATTCTTGGGTGGTTGGTTTGGCCCTTGTTCCTGTAACTCGAATCCTAGCCCGGTATATCCCATTTTAATCTTACACCATTGTTAACCTTACGCCTTTTTACTCTCTGATCGAGGTTCTCGGCATTGAAATATCTTCATAAACTAAATCACACGTGTATATGTTGACATTTAAGAGATATACAGTCAAGAAAATCAAGGGCAATGGTGATATATATGCGGATTAGACACAAAAAAAATACACTCAACAAATGGCTACAATTTAAGGAATGTGTTTGTTTAGTGACGGCATCAGATTCCTAATTGATGGAGAAAGGTCTGGTGGCAAGAAAAGCTGCTTTTAGGATGTTGTCAACCGTTTTCGCTCGACGATTCCACTCTTGGGTGGTTGGTTTGGCCCTTGTTCCTGTAACTCGAATCCTAGCCTGGTATATCCCATTTTAATTTTACACCATTGTGAACCTTACGCCTTTTTTACTCTCTAATCGAGGTTCTCGGCATTGAAAAATCTTCGTAAACAAAATCACACGTGTATATGTTGACATTTAAGAGATATACAGTCAAGAAAATCAAGGGCAATGGCGATATATATGCTGATTAGACACCAAAAAAAAAACACTCAACAAATGGCTACAATTTAAGGAATGTGTTTAGTGATGGCATCAGATTCCTAATTGATGGAGAAAGGTCTGGTGGCAAGAAAAGCTGCTTCTAGGAGGTTGTCAAGTGTTTTCGCTCGACGATTCCATTCTTGGGTGGTTGGTTTGGCCCTTGTTCCTGTAACTTGAATCCAAGCCTGGTATATCCCATTATAATTTTACACCATTGTGAACCTTACGCCTTTTTTACTCTCTGATCGAGGTTCTCGGCATTTAAAAATCTTCATAAACTAAATCTCACGTGTATACGTTGACATTTAAGAGATATACAGTCATTAAAATCAAGGGCAATGGTGATTTATATGCGGATTTGACACTAAAAAAAAAACACTCAACAAATGGCTACAATTTAAGGAATGTGTTTAGTGACGGCATCAGATTCCTAATTGATGGAGAAAGGTCTGGTGGCAAGAAAAGCTGCTTCTGGGAGGTTTTCAAGTGTTTTCGCTCGATGATTCCATTCTTGGGTGGTTGGTTTGGCCGTTGTTCCTGTAACTCGAATCCTAGCCCGGTATATCCCATTTTAATCTTACACCATTGTGAACCTTACGCCTTTTTTACTCTCTGATCGAGGTTCTCGGCATTGAAAAATCTTCATAAACTAAATCACACGTGTATATGTTGACATTTAAGAGATATACAGTCAAGAAATTCAAGGGCAATGGTGATATATATGCGGATTAGACACAAAAAAAATACACTCAACAAATGGCTACAATTTAAGGAATGTGTTTAGTGACGGCATCAGATTCCTAATTGATGGAGAAAGGTCTGGTGGCAAGAAAAGCTGCTTCTAGGAGGTTGTCAAGTGTTTTCGCTCGACGATTCCATTCTTGGGTGGTTGGTTTGGCCCTTGTTCCTGTAACTCGAATCCTAGCCCGGTATATCCCATTTTAATCTTACACCATTGTGAACCTTACGCCTTTTTTACTCTCTGATCGAGGTTCTCGGCATTGAAAAATCATCATAAACTAAATCACACGTGTATATGTAGACATTTAAGAGATATACAGTCAAGAAAATCAAGGGCAATGGTGATATATATGCGGATTAGACACAAAAAAAATACACTCAACAAATGGCTACAATTTAAGGAATGTGTTTAGTGACGGCATCAGATTCCTAATTGATGGAGAAAGGTCTGGTGGCAAGAAAAGCTGCTTCTAGGATGTTGTCAAGTGTTTTCGCTCGACGATTCCATTCTTGGGTGGTTGGTTTGGCCCTTGTTCCTGTAACTCGAATCCTAGCCTGGTATATACCATTTTAATTTTACACCATTGTGAACCTTACGCCTTTTTTACTCTCTGATCGAGGTTCTCGGCATTGAAAAATCTTCGTAAACTAAATCACACGTGTATATGTTGACATTTAAGAGATATACAGTCAAGAAAATCAAGGGCAATGGCGATATATATGCTGATTAGACACCAAAAAAAAAACACTCAACAAATGGCTACAATTTAAGGAATGTGTTTAGTGACGGTATCCGACTCCTAATTGATGGAGAAAGGTCTGGTGGTAAGAAAAGCTGCTTCTAGGAGGTTGTCAAGTGTTTTCGCTCGACGGTTCCATTCTTGGGTGGTAGGTTTGGCCCTTGTTCCTGTAACTCGAATCCTAGCCCGGTATATCCCATTTTAATCTTACACCATTGTGACCCTTACGCCCTTTTTAATCTCTGCTCGAGGTTCTCGGCATTGAAAAATCTTCGTAAACTAAATCACACGTGTATATGTTGACATTTAAGAGATATATAGTCAAGAAAATCAAGGGCAATGGTGATATATATGCGGATTAGACACCAAAAAAAACATTCAACAAATGGCCACAATTTAAGGAATATGTTTAGTGACGGCATCAGATTCCTAATTGATGGAGAAAGGTCTGGTGGTAAGAAAAGCTGCTTCTAGGAGGTTGTCAAGTGTTTTCACTTGACGATTCCATTCTTGGGTGGTTGGTTTGGCCGTTGTTCCTGTAACTCGAATCCTAGCCCGGTATATCCCATTTTAATCTTACACCATTGTGAACCTTACGCCTTTTTTACTCTCTGATCGAGGTTCTCGGCATTTAAAAATCTTCATAAACTAAATCACACGTGTATATGTTGACATTTAAGAGATATACAGTCAAGAAAATCAAGGGCAATGGTGATATATATGCGGATTAGACACAAAAAAAAAATACACTCAACAAATGGCTACAATTTAAGGAATGTGTTTAGTGACGGCATCAGATTCCTAATTGATGGAGAAAGGTCTGGTGGCAAGAAAAGCTGCTTCTGGGAGGTTGTCAAGTGTTTTCGCTCGATGATTCCATTCTTGGGTGGTTGGTTTGGCCGTTGTTCCTGTAACTCGAATCCTAGCCCAGTATATCCCATTTTAATCTTACACCATTGTGAACCTTACGCCTTTTTTACTCTCTGATCGAGGTTCTCGGCATTGAAAAATCTTCATAAACTAAATCACACGTGTATATGTTGACATTTAAGAGATATACAGTCAAGAAAATCAAGGGCAATGGTGATATATATGCGGATTAGACACAAAAAAAATACACTCAACAAATGGCTACAATTTAAGGAACGTGTTTAGTGACGACATCAGATTCCTAATTGATGGGGAAAGGTCTGGTGGCAAGAAAAGCTGCTTTTAGGAGGTTGTCAAGTGTTTTCGCTCGACGATTCCATTCTTGGGTGGTTGGTTTGGCCCTTGTTCCTGTAACTCGAATCCTAGCCCGGTATATCCCATTTTAATCTTACACCATTGTGAACCTTACGCCTTTTTTACTCTCTGGTCGAGGTTCTCGGCATTGAAATATCTTCATAAACTAAATCACACGTGTATATGTTGACATTTAAAAGATATACAGTCAAGAAAATCAAGGGCAATGGTGATATATATGCGGATTAGACACAAAAAAAAATACACTCAACAAATGGCTACAATTTAAGGAATGTGTTTAGTGACGGCATCAGATTCCTAATTGATGGAGAAAGGTCTGGTGGCAAGAAAAGCTGCTTCTAGGATGTTGTCAAGCGTTTTCGCTCGACGATTCCACTCTTGGGTGGTTGGTTTGGCCCTTGTTCCTGTAACTCGAATCCTAGCCTGGTATATCCCATTTTAATTTTACACCATTGTGAACCTCTCTTAAATATCAACATATACACGTGTGATTTAGTTTACGAAGATTTTTCAATGCCGAGAACCTCGATCCGAGAGTAAAAAACGCGTAAGGTTCACAATGGTGTAAAATTACAATGGGATATACCGGCCTAGGATTCGAGTTACATGAACAAGGGCCAAACCAACCACCCAAGAATGGAATCGTCGAGCGAAAACACTTGACAACCTCCTAGAGGTAGCTTTTCTTGCCACCAGACCTTTCTCCATCATTTAGGAATCTGATGCCCTCACTAAACACATTCCTTAAATTGTAGCCATTTGTTGAGTGTTTTTTTTGGTGTGTAATCCGCGTATATATCACCATTGCCCTTGATTTTCTTGACTGTATATCTCTTAAATGTCAACATATACACGTGTGATTTAGTTTACGAAGATTTTTCAATGCCGAGAACCTCGATCAGAGAGTAAAAAAGGCGTAAGGTTCACAATGGTGTAAGATTAAAATGGGATATACCGGGCTAGGATTCGAGTTACAGGAACAAGGGCCAAACCAACCACCCAAGAATGGAATCGTCGAACGAAAACACTTGAGAACCTCCTAGAAGCAGCTTTTCTTACCACCAGACCTTTCTCAATCAATTAGGAATCTGGTGCCGTCACTAAACACATTCCTTAAATTGTAGCCATTTGTTGAGTGTTTTTTTTGTGTAATCCGCATATATATCACCATTGCCTTTGATTTTCTTGACTGTATATCTCTTAAATATCAACATATACACGTGTGATTTTGTTTAGCAAGATTTTTCAATGCCGAGAACCTCGATCAAAGAGTAAAAAAGGTGTAAGGTTCACAATGGTGTAAAATTAAAATGGGATATGCCGTGCTAGGATTCGAGTTACAGGAACAAGGGCCAAACCAACCACCCAAGAATGGAATCATCGAGCGAAAACACTAGACAACCTCCTAGAAGCAGTTTTTCTTGCCACCAGACCTTTCTCCATCAATTAGGAATCTGATGCCGTCGCTAAACACATTCCTTAAATTGTAGCCATTTGTTGAGTGTTTTTTTTTGGTGTCTAATCCGCATATATATCACCATTGCCCTTGATTTTCTTGACCGTATATCTCTTTAATATCAACATATACACGTGTGATTTAATTTACGAAGATTTTTCAATGCCGAGAACCTCGATCAGAGAGTAAAAGAGGCGTAGGGTTCACAATGGTGTAAAATTAAAATCGGATATACCGGGCTAGGATTCGAGTTACACGAAAAAGGGCCAAACCAACCACCCAAGAATGGAATCGTCGACCGAAAACACTTGACAACCTCGTAGAAGCAGCTTTTCTTACCACCAGACCTTTCTCGATCAATTAGGAATCTGATACCGTCACTAAACACATTCCTTAAAGTGTAGCCATTTGTTGAGTGGTTTTTTTTTTTTTTGGTGACTAATCCGCATATATATCACCATTGCCCTTGATTTTCTTGACTGTATATCTCTTAAATATCAACATATACACGTGTGATTTAGTTTATGAAGATTTTTCAATGCCGAGAACCTCGATCAGAGAGTAAAAAAGGCGTAACGTTCACAATGGTGTAAAATTAAAATGGGATATAACGGGCTAGGATTCGAGTTACAGGAACAAGGGCCAAACCAACCACCCAAGAATGGAATCGTCGAGCGAAAACACTTGACAACCTCCTAGAAGCAGCTCTTCTTACCACCAGACCTTTCTCCATCAATTAGGAATCTGATACCGTCACTAAACACATTCCTTAAAGTGTAGCCATTTATTGAGTGTTTTTTTTCTTGTGTCTAATCCGCATATATACCACCATTGCCCTTGATTTTCTTGACTGTATATCTCTTAAATATCAACATATACACGTGTGATTTAGTTTACGAAGATTTTTCAATGCCGAGAACCTCGATCAGAGAGTAGAAAAGGCGTAACGTTCACAATGGTGTAAAATTAAAATGGGATATACCGGGCTAGGATTCGAGTTACAGGAACAAGGGCCAAACCAACCACCCAAGAATGGAATCGTCTAGCGAAAACACTTGACAACCTCCTAGAAGCAGCTTTTCTTGCCACCAGACCTTTCTCAATCAATTAGGAATCTGATGCCGTCACTAAACACATTCCTTAAATTGTAGCCATTTGTTGAGTGTTTTTTTTTGGTGTCTAATCCGCATATATATCATCATTGCCCTTTATTTTCTTGACTGTATATCTCTTAAATATCAACATATACACGTGTGATTTAGTTTACAAAGATTTTTCAATGCCGAGAACCTCGATCCGAGAGTAAAAAACGCGTAAGGTTCACAATGGTGTAAAATTACAATGGGATATACCGGCCTAGGATTCGAGTTACATGAACAAGGGCCAAACCAACCACCCAAGAATGGAATCGTCGAGCGAAAACACTTGACAACCTCCTAGAGGTAGCTTTTCTTGCCACCAGACCTTTCTCCATCAATTAGGAATCTGATGCCCTCACTAAACACATTCCTTAAATTGTAGCCATTTGTTGAGTGTTTTTTTTGGTGTGTAATCCGCATATATATCACCATTGCCCTTGATTTTCTTGACTGTATATCTCTTAAATGTCAACATATACACGTGTGATTTAGTTTACGAAGATTTTTCAATGCCGAGAACCTCGATCAGAGAGTAAAAAAGGCGTAAGGTTCACAATGGTGTAAGATTAAAATGGGATATACCGGGCTAGGATTCGAGTTACAGGAACAAGGGCCAAACCACCCACCCAAGAATGGAATCGTCGAACGAAAACACTTGAGAACCTCCTAGAAGCAGCTTTTCTTACCACCAGACCTTTCTCCATCAATTAGGAATCTGGTGCCGTCACTAAACACATTCCTTAAATTGTAGCCATTTGTTGAGTGTTTTTTTGTGTAATCCGCATATATATCACCATTGCCTTTGATTTTCTTGACTGTATATCTCTTAAATATCAACATATACACGTGTGATTTTGTTTAGCAAGATTTTTCAATGCCGAGAACCTCGATCAAAGAGTAAAAAAGGTGTAAGGTTCACAATGGTGTAAAATTAAAATGGGATATGCCGTGCTAGGATTCGAGTTACAGGAACAAGGGCCAAACCAACCACCCAAGAATGGAATCATCGAGCGAAAACACTTGACAACCTCCTAGAAGCAGTTTTTCTTGCCACCAGACCTTTCTCCATCAATTAGGAATCTGATGCCGTCACTAAACACATTCCTTAAATTGTAGCCATTTGTTGAGTGTTTTTTTTTTTGTGTCTAATCCGCATATATATCACCATTGCCCTTGATTTTCTTGACCGTATATCTCTTTAATATCAACATATACACGTGTGATTTAATTTACGAAGATTTTTCAATGCCGAGAACCTCGATCAGAGAGTAAAAGAGGCGTAGGGTTCACAATGGTGTAAAATTAAAATCGGATATACCGGGCTAGGATTCGAGTTACACGAACAAGGGCCAAACCAACCACCCAAGAATGGTATCGTCGACCGAAAACACTTGACAACCTCGTAGAAGCAGCTTTTCTTACCACCAGACCTTTCTCGATCAATTAGGAATCTGATACCGTCACTAAACACATTCCTTAAAGTGTAGCCATTTGTTGAGTGTTTTTTTTTTTTGGTGGCTAATCCGCATATATATCACCATTGCCCTTGATTTTCTTGACTCTATATCTCTTAAATATCAACATATACACGTGTGATTTAGTTTACGAAGATTTTTCAATGCCGAGAACCTCGATCAGAGAGTAAAAAAGGCGTAACGTTCACAATGGTGTAAAATTAAAATGGGATATACCGGGCTAGGATTCGAGTTACAGGAACAAGGGCCAAACCAACCACCCAAGAATGGAATCGTCGAGCGAAAACACTTGACAACCTCCTAGAAGCAGCTTTTCTTGCCACCAGACCTTTCTCCATCAATTAGGAATCTGATGCCGTCACTAAACACATTCCTTAAATTGTAGCCATTTATTGAGTGTTTTTTTTTTGTGTCTAATCCGCATATATATCACCATTGCCCTTTATTTTCTTGACTGTATATCTCTTAAATATCAACATATACACGTGTGATTTAGTTTACGAAGATTTTTCAATAACGAGAACCTCGATCAGAGAGTAAAAAAGGCGTAAGGTTCACAATGGTGTAAAATTACAATTGGATATACCGGGCTAGGATTCGAGTTACAGGAACAATGGCCAAACCAACCACCCAAGAATGGAATCGTCGAGCGAAAACACTTGACAACCTCCTAGAAGCAGCGTTTCTTGCCACCAGACCTTTCTCCATCAATTAGGAATCTGATGCCCTCACTAAACACATTCCTTAAATTGTAGCCATTTGTTGAGTGTTTTTTTTGGTGTGTAATCCGCATATATATCACCATTGCCCTTGATTTTCTTGACTGTATATCTCTTAAATGTCAACATATACACGTGTGATTTAGTTTACGAAGATTTTTCAATGCCGAGAACCTCGATCACAGAGTAAAAAAGGCGTAAGGTTCACAATGGTGTAAGATTAAAATGGGATATACCGGGCTAAGATTCGAGTTACAGGAACAAGGGCCAAACCAACCACCCAAGAATGGAATCGTCGAACGAAAACACTTGACAACCTCCTAGAAGCAGCTTTTCTTACCACCAGACCTTTCTCCATTAATTAGGAATCCGGTGCCGTCACTAAACACATTCCTTAAATTGTAGCCATTTGTTGAGTGTTTTTTTTTTGGTGTCTAATCCGCATATATATCACCATTGCCTTTGATTTTCTTGACTGTATATCTCTTAAATATCAACATATACACGTGTGATTTTGTTTACGAAGATTTTTCAATGCCGAGAACCTCGATCAAAGAGTAAAAAAGGCGTAAGGTTCACAATGGTGTAAAATTAAAATGGGATATGCCGTGCTAGGATTCGAGTTACAGGAACAAGGGCCAAACCAACCACCCAAGAATGGAATCGTCGAGCGAAAACACTTGACAACCTCCTAGAAGCAGTTTTTCTTGCCACCAAACCTTTCTCCATCAATTAGGAATCTGATGCCGTCACTAAACACATTCCTTAAATTGTAGCCATTTGTTGAGTGTTTTTTTTTTGGTGTCTAATCCGCATATATATCACCATTGCCCTTGATTTTCTTGACCGTATATCTCTTTAATATCAACATATACACGTGTGATTTAATTTACGAAGATTTTTCAATGCCGAGAACCTCGATCAGAGAGTAAAAGAGGCGTAGGGTTCACAATGGTGTAAAATTAAAATCGGATATACCGGGCTAGGATTCGAGTTACACGAACAAGGGCCAAACCAACCACCCAAGAATGGAATCGTCGACCGAAAACACTTGACAACCTCGTAGAAGCAGCTTTTCTTACCACCAGACCTTTCTCGATCAATTAGGAATCTGATACCGTCACTAAACACATTCCTTAAAGTGTAGCCATTTGTTGAGTGTTTTTTTTTTTTGGTGACTAATCCGCATATATATCACCATTGCCCTTGATTTTCTTGACTGTATATCTCTTAAATATCAACATATACACGTGTGATTTAGTTTACGAAGATTTTTCAATGCCGAGAACCTCGATCAGAGAGTAAAAGAGGCGTAAGGTTCACAATGGTGTAAAATTAAAATACGATATAACGGGCTAGGATTCGAGTTACAGGAACAAGGGCCAAACCAACCACCCAAGAATGGAATCGTCGAGCGAAAACACTTGACAACCTCCTAGAAGCAGCTCTTCTTACCACCAGACCTTTCTCCTTCAATTAGGAATCTGATACCGTCACTAAACACATTCCTTAAAGTGTAGCCATTTATTGAGTGTTTTTTTTCTTGTGTCTAATCCGCATATATACCACCATTGCCCTTGATTTTCTTGACTGTATATCTCTTAAATATCAACATATACACGTGTGATTTAGTTTACGAAGATTTTTCAATGCCGAGAACCTCGATCAGAGAGTAGAAAAGGCGTAACGTTCACAATGGTGTAAAATTAAAATGGGATATACCGGGCTAGGATTCGAGTTACAGGAACAAGGGCCAAACCAACCACTCAAGAATGGAATCGTCTAGCGAAAACACTTGACAACCTCCTAGAAGCAGCTTTTCTTGCCACCAGACCTTTCTCAATCAATTAGGAATCTGATGCCGTCACTAAAAACATTCCTTAAATTGTAGCCATTTGTTGAGTGTTTTTTTTGGTGTCTAATCCGCATATATATCATCATTGCCCTTTATTTTCTTGACTGTATATCTCTTAAATATCAACATATACACGTGTGATTTAGTTTACGAAGATTTTTCAATGCCGAGAGCCTCGATCCGAGAGTAAAAAACGCGTAAGGTTCACAATGGTGTAAAATTACAATGGGATATACCGGCCTAGGATTCGAGTTACATGAACAAGGGCCAAACCAACCACCCAAGAATGGAATCGTCGAGCGAAAACACTTGACAACCTCCTAGAGGTAGCTTTTCTTGCCACCAGACCTTTCTCCATCAATTAGGAATCTGATGCCCTCACTAAACACATTACTTAAATTGTAGCCATTTGTTGAGTGTTTTTTTTGGTGTGTAATCCGCATATATATCACCATTGCCCTTGATTTTCTTGACTGTATATCTCTTAAATGTCAACATATACACGTGTGATTTAGTTTACGAAGATTTTTCAATGCCGAGAACCTCGATCCGAGAGTAAAAAACGCGTAAGGTTCACAATGGTGTAAAATTACAATGGGATATACCGGCCTAGGATTCGAGTTACATGAACAAGGGCCAAACCAACCACCCAAGACTGGAATCGTCGAGCGAAAACACTTGACAACCTCCTAGAGGTAGCTTTTCTTGCCACCAGACCTTTCTCCATCAATTAGGAATCTGATGCCCTCACTAAACACATTCCTTAAATTGTAGCCATTTGTTGAGTGTTTTTTTTTGTGTGTAATCCGCATATATATCACCATTGCCCTTGATTTTCTTGACTGTATATCTCTTAAATGTCAACATATACACGTGTGATTTAGTTTACGAAGATTTTTCAATGCCGAGAACCTCGATCAGAGAGTAAAAAAGGCGTAAGGTTCACAATGGTGTAAGATTAAAATGGGATATACCGGGCTAGGATTCGAGTTACAGGAACAAGGGCCAAACCAACCACCCAAGAATGGAATCGTCGAACGAAAACACTTGAGAACCTCCTAGAAGCAGCTTTTCTTACCACCAGACCTTTCTCCATCAATTAGGAATCTGGTGCCGTCACTAAACACATTCCTTAAATTGTAGCCATTTGATGAGTGTTTTTTTTTGTGTAATCCGCATATATATCACCATTGCCTTTGATTTTCTTGACTGTATATCTCTTAAATATCAACATATACACGTGTGATTTTGTTTAGCAAGATTTTTCAATGCCGAGAACCTCGATCAAAGAGTAAAAAAGGTGTAAGGTTCACAATGGTGTAAAATTAAAATGGGATATGCCGTGCTAGGATTCGAGTTACAGGAACAAGGGCCAAACCAACCACCCAAGAATGGAATCATCGAGCGAAAACACTTGACAACCTCCTAGAAGCAGTTTTTCTTGCCACCAGACCTTTCTCCATCAATTAGGAATCTGATGCCGTCACTAAACACATTCCTTAAATTGTAGCCATTTGTTGAGTGTTTTTTTTTTTGTGTCTAATCCGCATATATATCACCATTGCCCTTGATTTTCTTGACCGTATATCTCTTTAATATCAACATATACACGTGTGATTTAATTTACGAAGATTTTTCAATGCCGAGAACCTCGATCAGAGAGTAAAAGAGGCGTAGGGTTCACAATGGTGTAAAATTAAAATCGGATATACCGGGCTAGGATTCGAGTTACACGAACAAGGGCCAAACCAACCACCCAAGAATGGAATCGTCGACCGAAAACACTTGACAACCTCGTAGAAGCAGCTTTTCTTACCACCAGACCTTTCTCGATCAATTAGGAATCTGATACCGTCACTAAACACATTCCTTAAAGTGTAGCCATTTGTTGAGTGTTTTTTTTTTTTGGTGACTAATCCGCATATATATCACCATTGCCCTTGATTTTCTTGACTGTATATCTCTTAAATATCAACATATACACGTGTGATTTAGTTTACGAAGATTTTTCAATGCCGAGAACCTCGATCAGAGAGTAAAAAAGGCGTAACGTTCACAATGGTGTAAAATTAAAATGGGATATACCGGGCTAGGATTCGAGTTACAGGAACAAGGGCCAAACCAACCACCCAAGAATGGAATCGTCGAGCGAAAACACTTGACAACCTCCTAGAAGCAGCTTTTCTTGCCACCAGACCTTTCTCCATCCATTAGGAATCTGATGCCGTCACTAAACACATTCCTTAAATTGTAGCCATTTGTTGAGTGTTTTTTTTTTTGGTGTCTAATCCGCATATATATCACCATTGCCCTTTATTTTCTTGACTGTATATCTCTTAAATATCAACATATACACGTGTGATTTAGTTTACGAAGATTTTTCAATGCCGAGAACCTCGATCAGAGAGTAAAAAAGGCGTAAGGTTCACAATGGTGTAAAATTACAATTGGATATACCGGGCTAGGATTCGAGTTACAGGAACAATGGCCAAACCAACCACCCAAGAATGGAATCGTCGAGCGAAAACACTTGACAACCTCCTTGAAGCAGCTTTTCTTGCCACCAGACCTTTCTCCATCAATTAGGAATCTGATGCCCTCACTAAACACATTCCTTAAATTGTAGCCATTTGTTGAGTGTTTTTTTTTGGTGTGTAATCCGCATATATATCACCATTGCCCTTGATTTTCTTGACTGTATATCTCTTAAATGTCAACATATACACGTGTGATTTAGTTTACGAAGATTTTTCAATGCCGAGAACCTCGATCACAGAGTAAAAAAGGCGTAAGGTTCACAATGGTGTAAGATTAAAATCGGATATACCGGGCTAAGATTCGAGTTATAGGAACAAGGGCCAAACCAACCACCCAAGAATGGAATCGTCGAACGAAAACACTTGACAACCTCCTAGAAGCAGCTTTTCTTACCACCAGACCTTTCTCCATTAATTAGGAATCTGGTGCCGTCACTAAACACATTCCTTAAATTGTAGCCATTTGTTGAGTGTTTTTTTTTTTGGTGTCTAATCCGCATATATATCACCATTGCCTTTGATTTTCTTGACTGTATATCTCTTAAATATCAACATATACACGTTTGATTTTGTTTACGAAGATTTTTCAATGCCGAGAACCTCGATCAAAGAGTAAAAAAGGCGTAAGGTTCACAATGGTGTAAAATTAAAATGGGATATGCCGGGCTAGGATTCGAGTTACAGGAACAAGGGCCAAACCAACCACCCAAGAATGGAATCGTCGAGCGAAAACACTTGACAACCTCCTAGAAGCAGCTTTTCTTGCCACCAGACCTTTCTCCATCAATTAGGAATCTGATGCCGTCACTAAACACATTTCTTAAATTGTAGCCATTTGTTGTGTGTTTTTTTTTGGTGTCTAATCCGCATATATATCACCGTTGCCCTTGATTTTCTTGACTGTATATCTCTTTAATATCAACATATACACGTGTGATTTAATTTACGAAGATTTTTCAATGCCGAGAACCTCGATCAGAGAGTAAAAAAGGCGTAAGGTTCACTATGGTTTAAAATTAAAATGGGATATACCAGGCTAGGATTCGCGTTACCGGAACAAGGGCCAAACCAACCACCCAAGAATGGAATCGTCGAGCGAAAACACTTGACAACCTCCTAGAAGCAGCTTTTCTTACCACCAGACCTTTCTCCATCAATTAGGAATCTGATGCCGTCACTAAACATATTCCTTAAATTGTAGCCATTTGTTGAATGTTTTTTTTTGTGTCTAATCCGCATATATATCACCATTGCCTTTGATTTTCTTGGTTGTATATCTCTTAAATATCAACATATACACGTGTGATTTAGTTTACGAAGATTTTTCAATGCCGAGAACCTCGATCAGAGAGTAAAAAAGGCGTAAGGTTCACAACGGTGTAAAATTAAAATGGGATATACCGGGCTAGGATTCGAGTTACAGGAACAATGGCCAAACCAACCACCCAAGAATAGAATCGTCGAGCGAAAACACTTGACAACCTCCTAGAAGCAGCTTTTCTTACCACCAGACCTTTCTCCATCAATTAGGAATCTGATACCGTCACTAAACACATTCCTTAAAGTGTAGCCATTTGTTGAGTTTTTTTTTTTTTTTTTGGTGTCTAATCCGCATATATATCACCATTGCCCTTGATTTTCTTGACTCTATATCTCTTAAATATAAACATATACACGTGTAATTTAGTTTACGAAGATTTTTCAATGCCGAGAACCTCGATCAGAGAGTAAAAAAGGCGTAAGGTTCACAATGGTGTAAAATTAAAATGAGATATACCGGGCTAGGATTCGAGTTACAGGAACAAGGGCCAAACCAACCACCCAAGAATGAAATCGTCAAGCGAAAACACTTGACAACCTCCTAGAAGCAGCTTTTCTTACCACCAGACCTTTCTCCATCAATTAGGAATCTGATGCCCTCACTAAACACATTCCTTTAATTGTAGCCATTTGTTGAGTGTTTTTTTTTTTTTTTGGTGTCTAATCCGCATATATATCACCATTGCCCTTTATTTTCTTGACTGTATATCTCTTAAATATCAACATATACACGTGTGATTTAGTTTACGAAGATTTTTCAATGCCGAGAACCTCGATCATTGAGTAAAAAAGGCGTAAGGTTCACAATGGTGTAAAATTACAATGGGATATACCGGCCTAGGATTCGAGTTACAGAAACAATGGCCAAACCAACCACCCAAGAATGGAATCGTCGAGCGAAAACACTTGACAACCTCCTAGAAGCAGCTTTTCTTGCCACCAGACCTTTCTCCATCAATTAGGAATCTGATGCCGTCACTAAACACATTCCTTAAATTGTAGCCATTTGTTGAGTGTTTTTTTTTGGTGTCTAATCCGCATATATATCACCATTGCCCTTTATTTTCTTGACTGTATATCTCTTAAATATCAACATATACACGTGTGATTTAGTTTACGAAGATTTGTCAATGCCGAGAACCTCGATCAGAGAGTAAAAAAGGCGTAAGGTTCACAATGGTGTAAAATTACAATAGGATATACCGGGCTAGGATTCGAGTTACAGGAACAAGGGCCAAACCAACCACCCAAGAATGGAATCGTCGAGCGAAAACACTTGACAACCTCCTAGAAGCAGCTTTTCTTGGCACCAGACCTTTCTCCATCAATTAGGAATCTGATGCATTCACTAAACACATTCCTTAAATTATAGCCATTTGTTGAGTGTTTTTTTTTTGGTGTGTAATCCGCATATATATCACCATTGCCCTTGATTTTCTTGACTGTATATCTCTTAAATATCAACATATACACGTGTGATTTAGTTTACGAAGATTTTTCAATGCCGAGAACCTCGATGAGAGAGTAAAAAAGGCATAAGGTTCATAATGGTGTAAGATTAAAATGGGATATACCGGGCTAGGATTTGAGTTACAGGAACAAGAGCAAAACCAACCACCCAAGAATGGAATCGTCGAGCGAAAACACTTAACAACCTCCTAGAAGCAGCTTTTCTTCCCACCAGACCTTTCTCCATCAATTAGGAATCGGATGCCGTCACTAAACACATTCCTTAAATTGTAGCCATTTGTTGAGTGTTTCTTTTTTTTGGTGTCTATTCCGCATATATATCACCATTGCCCCTGATTTTCTTAACTGTATATCTCTTAAATATCAACATATACACGTGTGATTTAGTTTACGAAGATTTTTCAATGCCGAGAACCTCGATCAGAGAGTAAAAATGGCGTAAGGTCACAATGGTGTAAAATTAAAATGGGATATACCGGGCTTGGATTCGAGTTACAGGAACAAAGGCCAAACCAACCACCCAAGAATGGAATCGTCAATTGAAAACACTTTACAACCCCCTAGAAGCAGCTTTTCTTGCCACCAGACCTTTCTCCATCAATTAGGAATCTGATACCGTCACTAAAAACATTCCTTAAATTGTAGCCATTTATTGAGCGTTTTTTTTTTTTGTGTCTAATCACACGTGTATATGTTGACATTTAAGAGATATACAGTCAAGAAAATCAAGGGCAATGGTGATATATATGCGGATTAGTTTACGTAGATTTTTCAATGCCGAGAACCTCGATCAGAGAGTAAAAAAGGCGTAAGGTTCACAATGGTGTAAAATTAAAATGGGATATATCGGGCTAGGATTCTAGTTACCGGAACAAGGGCTAAACCAACCACCCAAGAATGGAATCGTCGAGCGAAAATAGTTGACAACCTCCTAGAAGCAGCTTTTCTTACCACCAGACCTTTCTCCATCAATTAGGAATCTGATGCCGTCACTAAACATATTCCTTAAATTGTAGCCATTTGTTGAGTGTTTTTTTTGGTGTCTAATCCGCATATATATCACCATTGCCCTTGATTTTCTTGACTGTATATCTCTTAAATATCAACATATACACGTGTGATTTAGTTTACGAAGATTTTTCAATGACGAGAACCTCGATCAGAGAGTAAAATAGGCGTAAGGTTCGCAATGGTATAAGATTAAAATGGGATATACTGGGCTAGGATTCGAGTTACAGGAACAAGGGCCAAACCAACCACCCAAGAATGGAATCGTCTAGCGAAAACACTTGACAACCTCCTAGAAGCAGCTTTTCTTACCACCAAACCTTTCTCCACCAATTAGGAATCTGATGCCGTCACTAAACAAATTCCTTAAATTATAGCCATTTGTTGAGTGATTTTTTTTGGTGTCTAATCCGCATATATATCACCATTGCCCTTGATTTTCTTGACTGTATATCTCTTAAATATCAACATATACACGTGTGATTTAGTTTACGGAGATTTTTCAATGCCGAGAACCTCGATCAGAGAGTAAAAAAGGCGTAAGGTTCACAATGGTGTAAGATTAAAATGAGATATACCGGGCTAGGATTCGAGTTACAGGAACAAGGGCCAAACCAACCACCCAAGAATGGAATCGTCGAGCGAAAACACTTGACAACATCCTGGAAGCAGCTTTTCTTACCACCAGACCTTTCTCCATCAATTAGGAATCTGATGCCGTCACTAAACACATTCCTTAAATTGTAGCCATTTGTTCAGTGTTTTTTTTGTGTCTAATCCGCATATATATCACCATTGCCCTTGATTTTCTTGGCTGTATATCTCTTAAATGTCAACATATACACGTGTAATTTAGTTTACGAAGATTTTTCAATGCCGAGAACCTCGATCAGAGAGTAAAAAAGGCGTAAGGTTCACAATGGTGTAAAATTAAAATGGGATATACCGGGCTAGGATTCGAGTTAAAGGAACAAGGGCCAAACAAACCACCCAAGAATGGAATCGTCGAGCGAAAACACTTGACAGCCTCCTAGAAGTAGCTTTTCTTGCCACCAGACCTTTCTCCATCAATTAGAAATCTGATGCCGTCACTAAACACATTCCTTAAATTGTAGCCATTTGTTGAGTGTTTTTTTTTTGTGTCTAATCCGCATATATATCACCATTGCCCTTGATTTTCTTGACTGTATATCTCTTAAATGTCAACATATACACGTGTGATTTAGTTTACGAAGATTTTTCAATGCCGAGAACCTCGATCAGAGAGTAAAAAAGGCGTAAGGTTCACAATGGCGTAAAATTAAAATTTGATATACCAGGCTAGGATTCGAGTTACACGAACAAGGGCCAAACCAACCACCCTAGAATGGAATCGTCGAGCGAAAACACTTGACAACCTCCTAGAAGCAGCTTTTCTTGCCACCAGACCTTTCTCTATCAATTAGGAATCTGATGCCGTCACTAAACATATTCCTTAAATTGTAGCCAATTGTTGAGTGTTTTTTTTGGGGTCTAATCCGCATATATATTACCATTGCCCTTGATTTTCTTGACTGTATATCTCTTAAATGTCAACATATACACGTGTGATTTAGTTTACGTAGATTTTTCAATGCCATGAACCTCGATCAGAGAGTAAAAAAGGCGTAAGGTTTACAATTGTGTAAAATTAAAATGGGATATACTGGGATAGGATTCGAGTTACAGGAACAAGGGCCAAACCAACCACCCAAGAATGGAATCGTCGAGCGAAAACACTTGACAGCCTCCTAGAAGCAGCTTTTCTTGCCACCAGACCTTTCTCCATCAATTAGGAATCTGATGCCGTCACTAAACACATTCCTTAAATTGTAGCCATTTGTTGAGTGTTTGTTTTTTTTTGGTGTCTAATCCGCATATATATCACCATTGCCCTTGATTTTCTTGACTGTATATCTCTTAAATATCAACATATACACGTGTGATTTAGTTTACGAAGATTTTTCAATGCCGAGAACCTCGATCTGAGAGTAAAAAGGCGTAAGGTTCACAATGGTGTAAAATTAAAATGGGATATACCGGTCTAGGATTCGAGTTATAGGAACAAGGGCCAAACCAACCACCCAAGAATGGAATCGTCGAGCGAAAACACTTGACAACCTCCTAGAAGCAGATTTTCTTGCCACCAGACATTTCTCCATCAATTAGGAATCTGATGCCGTCACTAAACACATTCCTTAAATTGTAGCCATTTGTTGAGTGATTTTTTTTTTGTGTCTAATCCGCATATATATCACCATTGCCCTTGATTTTCTTAACTTTATATCTCTTAAATATCAACATATACACGTGTGATTTAGTTTACGAAGATTTTTCAATGCCGAGAACCTCGATCAGAGAGTAAAAAAGGGCGTAAGGTTCACAATGGTGTAAAATTAAAATGGGATATACCGGGCTAGGATTCGAGTTCCAGGAACAATGGCCAAACCAACCACCCAAGAATGGAATCGTCGAGCGAAAACACTTGACAACCTCCTAGAAGCAGATTTTCTTGCCACCAGACATTTCTCCATCAATTAGGAATCTGATGCCGTCACTAAACACATTCCTTAAATTGTAGCCATTTGTTGAGTGATTTTTTTTTTGTGTCTAATCCGCATATATATCACCATTGCCCTTGATTTTCTTAACTTTATATCTCTTAAATATCAACATATACACGTGTGATTTAGTTTACGAAGATTTTTCAATGCCGAGAACCTCGATCAGAGAGTAAAAAAGGCGTAAGGTTCACAATGGTGTAAAATTAAAATGGGATATACCGGGCTAGGATTCAAGTTACACGAACAAGGGCCAAACCAACCACCCAAGAATGGAATCGTCAAGCGAAAACACTTGACAACCTCCTAGAAGCAGCTTTTCTTGCCACCAGACCTTTCTCCATTAATTAGGAATCTGATGCCGTCACTAAACACATTCCTTAAATTGTAGCCATTTGTTGAGTGTTTTTTTTTTTTGGTGTCTAATCCGAATATATATCACCATTGCCCGCGATGTTCTTAACTGTATATCTCTTAAATATCAATATATACACGTGTGATTTAGTTTACAAAGATTTTTCAATGCCGAGAACCTCGATCAGGGAGTAAAAAAGGCGTAAGGTTCACAATGGTGTAAAATTAAAATGGGATATACCGGGCTAGGATTCGAGTTACAGGAACAAGGGCCAAACCAACCACCCAAGAATGGAATCATCGAGCGAAAACACTTAACAACCTCCTAGAAGCAGCTTTTCTTGCCACCATACCTTTCTCCATCAATTAGGAATTTGATGCCGTCACTAAACACATTCCTTAAATTGTAGCCATTTGTTGAGTGTTTTTTTTTTTGTGTCTAATCCGCATCTATATCACCATTGCCCTTGATTTTCTTGGCTGTATATCTCTTAAATATCAACATATACACGTGTGATTTAGTTTACGAAGATTTTTCAATGCCGAGAACCTCGATCAGAGAGTAAAAAAGGCGTAAGGTTCACAATGGTGTAAAATTAAAATGGGATATACCGGGCTAGGATTCGAGTTACAGGAACAAGGGCCAAACCAACCACCCAAGAATGGAATCGTCGAGCGAAAACACTTAACAACCTCCTAGAATCAACTTTTCTTACCACCAGACCTTTCTCCATCAATTAGGAATCTGATGCCGTCACTAAACACATTCCTTTAATTTTAGCCATTTGTTGAGTGGTTTTTTTTTGTGTCTAATCCGCATATATATCACCATTGCCCTTGATTTTCTTGACTGTATTGTTATGGGCGAAATCCTGAGCCCATATCCTGAGAAATATCTTGGATTATATATTGGTTATATGATATCTGTTCACATCCGGGATGCTGATTCAGGATATTGGTAACATCCTGAATGGTATCCTCAGGATCACTAACGTATTATGTGCAGGTACGTGGGTTGGAAGCTAGCAACGTTCACAAGGAATTATTTCACGGAAGACTCGGTCCAAGCCGTTCGAATAAAGACGTTGGTGCCGTTTTACTCGGTCTACAACGTTTACAATGGAATATTCGGAGTATCCCATATTTATAGGAATTATCGTTTGTAATTTGTTACTATAAATAGGTGGGTATACCAGATCGAATAGGACATCACATAAACACTCGCTACACTCTTACACTTGTTCTCTAGCAATTTTCACTTTCGCACAAAAGCATTGTAACACTTAGCGATCTGGTCTATATCCTGCACTGTATCCTGAAGTTTAAAGCAATAAGAAGAACAAGGCAGCTGCGATTGTCAGCTCCCGAGGTTTTATGCCGGCGATCTAGATTGATCAAGGGCTTTCCTCATACATCTCGTGTCACCTCCTTTACTTTTTGCTCATTGTTTGATCGTAGATACATCTCAATATCCTGAGCCGTATCCTGAATACTGTTTTTCCAAACAACTTAACAAGCATATTTTCAACACACTTTTTAGCACACTACCTCACTTAACTAATTTGATCACTAAATTGCTTCGGTAATTTTTGACCAAAACAATTTGGCGCCCACCGTGGGGCAAGTGGTGCTCTCTATACTAAAATTTTTTGTGAAATCATTAATCGGTTTTCTGTTTTCAAAATTTTTTGCCACATTGTTTACAATGGCCTCAAGATCAAACGTGAGCTCATCTACTGTGTCTGCTACAACCTCTGCTACTACTGGTCCGGTGCTTCCACCACCTCCTCCAAGGATGCCATCTTCTTCGCAACCCCATGATGTTATCCCTACTCGGAGTATTCAGGGATCTGCTCCGATTTTAGCTTCTAATGATGAAATTCTAACCTTATTTGAAAGTGTGCAGGAACAAATGAGGCAGCAACAGGAAACAAACCAAATGCTGTTGAGGGAAATACAACTCCTGAAGTCTGGTTCGAGCAGATCTACTGAGGATATCGTCACTCCACTATAACCCAGAACTCTGAACTTCAGTTCGGCTGTGTACACTGAGGATAATAGGGGGAATATTGTGCCCAGCCTTCCTCAGAATCATACTCCTGAAATACTCTCCTCGGTCAGGATGTCGACCATCAGGAGCTCAGGATATGTGCAAAATCCTCTGACGGGTAACGTGTCAAATAATAATAATACTCATGCTGCTAACAATAGTGTATCTTTGCAGGATACAGGTGTAACATCAGCATTTACTAGGGAGCTTCAGAAGCTGAAGGACATGATATCCAGTGTGCCAGGAGTGGTCCAGCTGATCCCAGAAGTATCCCAAGACAGCCACAGGATATCTCGCTTTGCATATCCTATCTGTGATGCTGAGATTCCAAAGAGATTTCAAACCCCTAATATGAAGCTTTATGATGGAACTACGGATCCTGAAGAGCATATTGCCCAGTATAGGGAAAGAATGGAGATTAACCCTATCCCCCCGGATCTCAAGGAAGCATGCTTGTGCAAGGGTTTTGGTTCTACCTTAACAGGATCAGCCTTGAAATGGCTCTTGAATGTTCCCCCGCATTCGATTACATCTTTTGCCCACTTAGTGAATTTATTTAATAATCAGTTTTCTTGTAGTAGAAGCTTTGAGAAACTAACAAGTGACCTCTACAGGATAACACAAGGGCCACAAGAATCCCTGAGAGATTATGTGAACAAGTTCAGCCGGGAATCCTTAGACATTCCGCATCTTGATGTTGCAACAGCTGTGCAAGCTTTCAAAATGGGGCTGCAAAAAGATTCTCAATTTTACCAAGACCTTGTAATGAACCCATGCAGGAACTTGGATGAAGCTCGAAACAGGGCCCTAAGATATATTCGATTGTAGGATGACAGAAAGATGCAAGAGAGGATGAACTCGTCCAACACCTATGAGTCAACTAACAGGAAGTCAGAATCCTCATTTAAGCCATATCGCCCTAAGCCATATGGTAGAAATGAAAATAAGAAAGTGAATGCTATCGAAGACGAGGATCCTGAAGAATATCCTGAGTTATCAGAATATTGCTTTTCTGTTAACATTCCTGAATTAATGTATGCCAAGCAGGGTTTAGGAGACAAGGCTAGGTGGCCTCGAAAGAATCAACAAAAGGCCGATTGGAAAGATAAGTCAAAATGGTGTGCTTTCCACGAGGATTTCGGACATGTAACTGAGGATTGCATTGCTCTAAGGAAAGAAATAAGCTATCTCCTAAGCAAGGGATATCTGAAAGATCTCTTAGGAAGGAAGAAGAATAAGGATCAGGATACGGAGAAGGATCCTGAGTGAGCAGCGTCACCTCCCGCGGATGCCAAGATAATCAACTTTATTTCGGGAGGATCCAACATTTGTGGGACTTCGTATTCGGCGGCAAAGAGACATGCAAAAGAAGCTAAGGCTGAAAGGGGAGACAAACCTGTCAGGACGACTACCCTCACAACTGACAAAGTGATCACATTTGATGCTGACAACAGGGATACTGTCCAAGATCGTCATCATGATGCTCTGGTAATAACATTATATGTGGCTAACCATTTTGTACGCAGGATACTGGTTGATAATGGCAGCTCCGTCAACATAATCCAACTAGAAACTCTGAAGAGAATGAATGTATCTCCGATGGATATCACTTCGAAGTCCACCGTGCTTGTTGGGTTCAGTGGAGAGGCTAGGAACACAGTGGGAGAGATAAAGTTACCAGTATATGTTGAAGGAGTCAACTCGATACAACGTTTCTGTGTGATGGATTCTCTATCCTGCTATAACATCATACTGGGAAGACCATGGATTCACGATATGAAGGCTGTGCCATCAACATATCACCAATGCATCAAGATCCCTACCCCTTGGGGAGTCGTCAAGGTTGAAAGTGATCAACAGGAGGCGAAAGAATGTTACTCATCCTCGATGAAATCCTCAACCAAGCCTAGTGCAGCATAGCAATTAAAGATGCGGGACCAGGATATCATGGAGGATCCGGAGCAGGATGTGAAGAAAATTATCCTGGATCAGGATAATCCGGATATCTCGGTGCTCGTAGGAACCAATATCCCTCAGGATATTGAAGAACAGTTAACTAACTTTTTGAAATGCAGGATGTCAACGTTTGCATGGAAGCATGAGGATATGACAAGCTTGGAATTGACAAATCATTCAAGCCTGTTCAGCAAAAAAGAAGGAAATTTGCTCCTGAGCGGAATACGATTATCCAAGAGGAAGTTGAAAGATTGTTGAAGTCCAGGATGATCAGAGAAGTTAAATTTCCAAGATGGCTAGCAAACGTAGTTGTGGTACAGAAGAAAAATGGGAAATGGAGAGTCTGTGTAGACTACACAGATTTGAACAAGGCTTGTCCTAAAGACCCATTTCCTCTTCCTCACATTGATGCAATGGTGGATGCTACTGCCGGGCATGAAATGTTGACCTTCATGGATGCATCCTCAGGATTTCAACAGATTCAAATGGAACCCTCTGACCAGGAGGATACTGCCTTCATGACACCAACAGGTATTTATTGTTATACGGCTATGCCTTTTGGTTTGAAAAATGCAGGTGCAACATATCAGAGATTGGTAAATATGATGTTCAAAGACAAGCTGGGGGACACCATGGAGGTATACATTGACGATATGGTGGTAAAATCAAAGAAAGCCCAGGATCACCTCCAGGATATTAAAGGAGCATTTGATATCCTGGACCAATATAACATGAAGCTAAATCCTGCTAAGTGTCATTTCGGAGTGGGGGCAGGAAAATTTCAAGGATATATGGTGACCAAAAGAGGAATAGAGGCGAGCCCGGAACAGATTAAAGCCATCTTGGATATTAAGTCACCCTCAAATATGAAAGATGTTCAACGATTAACAGGGTGAGTGGCAGCATTAAACAGATTTATTTCAAGATCTTCAGAGAAATGCAAAGAGTTTTATGATATCCTGAAGAAGAATAAGAAATTTGAATGGGGTGAGAAGCATGAAGCAGCCCTGCAGGATTTGAAGCAATATCTTACAACTGCACCTCTGCTGATGAAGCCTGAGAATGGTGAACCACTATCCCTATACCTCGCAGTATCAGGAAATGCTGTAAGTGCCGTCCTTGTAAAGGATCATGAAGGTCAGCAATATCCTGTTTATTATGTTAGTAAAAGTTTGTTAAATGCTGAAACTAGGTATTCTCATTTAGAAAAATTGATACTAGCATTAGTTATGGCATCAACGAAGCTTAGACATTACTTTGAGACACATAGGATTCATGTTAAAACAAATTATCCTGTCAAAAATGTGCTTAGGAAACCAGAGATGTCAGGCAGGATGGCCAAGTGGTCAGTAAAATTGAGTGCTTATGATTTAGTATATGAACCTAGAAATGCCATAAAGTCTCAGGCTTTAGCTGACTTTGTGGCTGATTTCAGTAGTGACATTCAGGATGAGGTAGACCTAGAAGTTCAACAGTTAGGAGAATCCTCAGGATCCTGGACATTATATACTGATGGTGCATCTAATGTACGAGGAGTAGGATTGGGAATACTACTAAAATCGCTGCAGGGGGACATGTTACCCCAGGCTATTAGATGTGAATTTCCTGCTACTAATAATGAAGCAGAGTATGAGGCTTTAATTGCAGGATTAGAGTTGGCTAAAAATATGAATATCAAGAATTTGCAAGTATATGTTGACTCCTTGTTAATTACTAACCATTTTAATGGATCCTATGCAGTCAAGGGTGAGAAATTAATCGAATACCTCGATGTTCTCAAAAAATTAGCAGGATATTTCGATGTTTTTACACTTGAACAGGTACCAAGGGAGGACAATGCTGAAGCAGATGCTTTGGCAAACCTGGGATTATTAATCAGGATACCAGAAGGGACCCAAATACCAATATTACATATCTTGTATCCTGCAACGAATCCTCAGGATAAAGAAGTAGCGGGTATTCAGGATCCTGGAGCAGAGTATCCTGAAAAGAATCCTAAATCCTGGATGACTCCAATCATGAGATATCTCAAGGAAGGACACATCCCCGAAGATGAAAATCCTAAGGCATTTAGGATGAAGGTATCACGATTCACTATTATAAATAATGTTTTATACAAGAAATCTCTTGCAGGACCGTATTTGAGGTGCTTGGAGGATCCTGAAGCAAAAGAAGTACTTCAGGATATACATGAAGGGGATTGTGGTAACCACACTGGGGGCAGGTCATTGTTCTCGAAAGTATTAAGGACAGGGTATTATTGGCCAACGATGAGGAAAGATGCTGTAGAATATGCTCGAAGGTGTTATGCATGTCAAAGGCATAGTAACATACTACATCAACCAGCTGAACCACTATATCTTGTAGTTTCCCCTTGGCCATTCATGAAATGGGGGATGGATATAGTAGGGAAGTTACCAAAAGCTCCGGGAGGAAAAGTCTTTATGCTAGCGATGACGGATTATTTCTCTAAATGGGTTGAAGCTGAAGCATTTGTTCAAGTTAGAGACCAAGAAGTAGTATCCTTCATAAAGAGGAATATCCTGACCAGGTTTGGGGTACCGGCTGAAATTATTTGTGATAATGGGTCCTAGTTTATAAGCAAGCGGACTACTGACTTTTGCAAGAGTTGGGGAATCAAAATGATTACGTCGACTCCGGTACATCCTCAAGCGAATGGACAAGCTGAATCCTCGAACAAGATAATTGTCAATAACTTAAAGAAGAGACTTGGAGCCAAAAAAGGAAGATGGGCAGAAGAATTATCCTTTGTTTTGTGGGCTGATAGGACAACGGTAAAGAATGCAACAGGCCAAACCCCATTTTCCTTGGTATTTGGAGCAGAAGCAATGATTCCAATGGAAATGGCGATACCTACTGCAAGATCTATCCTGCTGGATCCTGAACAGAATCCTGAAGCCTTATGTCAAGATTTGGATACTATAGATGAAAAGAGAGATGCAGCAAGGCTAAGGATAGCAGCATATCAACAAAGAATATCCAGAGCATATAACAAGAATATAAGAACTAGGAGATTTTGAGTTGGTGATTGGGTGCTAAGAAAGGCTTTTCAAAATACCACTAATCCTGCCGATGGAAAGTTAGCTCCAAAATGGGAAGGACCATATGAAGTTGAGTCAGAGGCAGGGAAAGGAGCTTATCGACTCAAGAATATGGAAGGGGATATGCTACCAAGATCCTGGAATGCAATACACTTAAAGCTCTATTTCAAGTAAGAATAGAATTTAATTTCTATCTCAGAATGGTATGTATTCTATCTTTTTAAATATATTTGTTTATTATCTTGAACCCAATACTGACTTAAGCATCGGAGGGGTGTTAGCCAAGCTAACACCCACCTTAGTTTACAGTTGTTTTGCAGCATATGTTTCAGGATATAGCTCCAGGATATGCACTCAGGATAACTCGAAAGATTAGAGGATTGGCCCCCTCTCTCACGTTTAAGGGAACTGATCCCTTCAAAGGTTTAAAGGTATTCACCTTTCTTTCGAATTGGGTTTAAACACCTCGCCTGGAGCGCAAGTTGTCTAGGTATAGTTCAAGGTAGCGGGACCAGTTCATGTAAAAGTGGCTGACAATTTCGTTACTATTGGCTATATCCTGGACCCTAAAGGTATATGAGGATTGATCACCCTCTCTCACGAAAGGGTATTTTCATACTCTCTAAGGTTTAAAGGTTTTCACCTTTCTAAGATTTGGAGTTTATACACTCTCGCCTGTAGCGCATGAAACTCAGGGTTTATCCCCAGGATATCAGGGTTTATCCCCAGGATATTAAGGGTTTATCCCCAGTATGCTAAGGATTCATTTCATAATATCAAGGGTTTTGCCTCGAGGTATTTGGAATTTATTCAAGCCAAAGTATGAATATATTTTCATTTCTGTGACATACACAGGGGACATACATTATACTATTCAAAGATTGGATCCAAGTTTGTAAGTATGCACTGGGGACATTCCTAAGGTGGAAGATTGGAATTGACTCTCTAAGAGTCTTTGGTATGATCTCTCCTTTTTTCAAATGACTTAAGTTTTTCAAATTATATGACAATATACTGACCAGGATATCTCTAAGAATACTTGTCAGGATATTTTCAGAATGTGTTCCCATAATATTCTTAAAAATATTCAAACATAACAATTTTCATAAGTAAAATTTGTACACTAATAACAACAATAATAAAGTCAAAAGAGAAGTTATATTATTAACATACCAAAAGATGTGCTCTTAGTTTCACCTCAAAACAAGGCCCATCCACTAAGAGCACTAATAGTTCCTTACCATATTTACCCAACAGTTGAAGGTTTCGTCTCAAACCGAGACCCATCCACCTCCAACTGTTGTATTGTTCAAAAAGCATGCAGGAAATGTAAATTGTTCAGATGCATAAAAGTAAAGTGCAAAAAAGTAAATTGTTTAGGGGATTACAGACCAACATTCAAATTTAAAAAGGTGGGCTCTGGCCTTGGCACGTATATCCGTCATCGCCCACCTGAATGCCCTCACACAGCGGCATCTTCTCCAACCTTCTCCGACTTCTCAGCACCAGCATCCTCACCAGCATCCATCCCAGCATCTGCTCCAGCGTCCTTCTTGTCTCCAGCCTGGTTCACCACCTCTGCTGACTTGGAAGATTCACCGGCTTCGGTAGGAAGTGGCACATCTTTGCCCCCAAGCTCCTTTAGCTTGGCCACCCAAGATTCAACCGGCCAGGATGGGCATACAAGGCCTGTCTCTTTGGCCTCGTAGGCCATCTTGATGCGAGCCTGTAGCAAGGAGACGATAGCAGAGGCTTTGATTCCTTCCCGGAAAGAAACCATGGCCTGCTCATGATCCATTTGGACAGTGGCAAGTTTGAGCTCAGCATCCTGGGTGACCTTCTTCAGCATGCCCTCATAGTGCCGGGTCTTCGCTTCAACAATGGTACCTTGGTCAGCAACGGTGCTTTCAAGCTGTTTGATCCTGGCTTCATGGAGTGCAGCAGTACCACAGGCATCGTTGTATAGGTGGAGCAAATGCTGGAGGCCCTGCACATCAATTTCAGGTATGAGCCAGAATATATTAACCAGGATATCCTGTCAGGATATCCTATCAGGATATATGTGCAGGATATATGTGAGGATATTACCTTGTTGAGGAAGGATGTCATTGGCTCTAAGGAGTCAGAGAAGCTGAGTTCATCATAGGAGAACCCTTCTGAACCTGGAGCACTGACTTCAAGACCTTTCCTCTTTTTTGCTGTGGAAGCACGAGTCCTTGGATTAGCCTTGGGAGCCGGGAGTGGCTTGGAGCTGGTGGCAGCAGGGGTCTCTTTCTTGACCGTGGCTGGAGTTGGGTAGCTGTCAAGTTCGTCGAGGTCTAGATAGACTGGAACCTTGCTGGAGTCTGCACACAGGGAGTAAAATTCTAAATTTCTCCGAAGTATATCAAATAAAAACATGTATGTACAGGATATTTTGCAGGATCCTTACCAGACATGTTTGCACTTGAAAGAGGACTTGGAGTTGGTGGAGATGGGTTGAAACTTCTTTCAGCCTCTGGAAGGAGTCTGATGGCGTCTATCCTTTTTTGCGAATCAGCAAGAGGAGGTGCAATCTTCCTGAAATCAGCTGCATGCACAACAGGAAAAAGAAAATCAATTAGTTCAGGATATGAAACAGGATAAGAGACAGGATCGTTCTTAAACCCTAAATCCTACCCTTTTTCAACCATTTTACCGGATATTCCGTTCCACCAGGGATTGAGTCTCTTTTTACAAAGAAGAACTTAGATTGCCAGTTATCCTCGTTCCTGGTGGCACGAAGTATCAGCGGGTCGCCGGAAGTGGAATAAAATAAAAATCTACTTGAACCATGGCATCTAAGCCGGTAAGCTAGGGGGAGGTTGTGGACAGAAAGATCAGGGATGTGGTTTCTCTTGATCTGGTCAAGAACAGACAGTACACGCCAAAGCATTGGCATGGTTTGACTAAAGGAGATTTTGGTAATGTTGAAGAATTCCGTGATGAAATCCGGAAAGGGGAATTGTAACCCTAAGGTGAAGGGAAAGGCACTGAAGCATATCCACTCATTGGAGACCATATCCGACCGGATTTCCCGGTCAAATGGTCGAAATACAGTTCCTTCCGGGAAGATGCCGGAGGATTTCAAGGCCGACAAGTGGGGACTATCAAAAGAGCATATCTCTTTCTCCGGTTCTTGGAGAAGGTTCTGATTGATAAATGTGGGAGCCGAGTCACCTGAACTGGATCTTGTTTGTCTCGGCATTTGGTCGCCTGAATTTTTCACCGGAAAGGGAGAATGAAGATAAAGATGAAGATTAGAGAGAGAATGTTACCTTTTCCTTATCGATTGTGATTAAAAAAGAGATAAGGATGAGAAGATATAGGGTGTAATGAGTAAATATAGGCTGGGTAGTTGCAAACGGTCACATCATTGGTCTTATCTCTTAATTACCTCGGTCTCCGTGAAAAATGTAACCGTTAGTGGTGAGGATACTAAACGGTAACATTTTTGGGGACAATTGTTATGGGCGAAATTCTGAGCCCATATCCTGAGAAATATCTTGGATTATATATTGGTTATATGATATATGTTCACATCCGGGATGCTGATTCAGGATATTGGTAACATCCTGAATGGTATCCTCAGGATCACTAACGGATTATGTGCGGGTACGTGGGTTGGAAGCTAGCAACGTTCACAAGGAATTATTTCGCGGAAGATTCGGTCCAAGCCGTTCGAATAAAGATGTTGGTGTCGTATTACTCGGTCTACAACGTTTACCATGGAATATTCGGAGTATCCCATATTTATAGGAATTATCGTTAGTAATTTGTTACTATAAATAGGTGGGTATACCAGATCGAACAGGACATCACATAAACACTCGCTACACTCTTACACTTGTTCTCTAGCAATTTTCACTTTCACACAAAAGCATTGTAACACTTAGCGATCTGGTCTATATCCTGCACTGTATCCTGAAGTTTAAAGCAATAAGAAGAACAAGGCAGCTGCGATTGTCAGCTCCCGAGGTTTTATGCCGGCGATCTAGATTGATCAAGGGCTTTCCTCGTACATCTCGTGTCACCTCCTATACTTTTTGCTCATTGTTTGATCGTAGATACAGCTCAATATCCTGAGCCGTATCCTGAATACTGTTTTTCCAAACAACTTAACAAGCATATTTTCAACACACTTTTTAGCACACTACCTCACTTAACTAATTTGATCATTAAATTGCTTCGGTAATTTTTGACCAAAACATGTATATCTCTTAAATATCAACATATACACGTGTGATTTAGTTTACGAAGATTTTTCAATGCCGAGAACCTCGATCAGAGAGTAAAAAAGGTGTAAGGTTCACAATGGTGTAAAATTAAAATGGGATATACCGGGCTAGGATTCGAGTTACAGGAACAAGGGCCAAACCAACCACCCAAGAATGGAATCGTCGAGCGAAAACACTTGACAACCTCCTGGAAGCAGCTTTTCTTACCACCAGACCTTTCTCCATCAATTAGGAATCTGATGCCGTCACTAAACACATTCCTTAAATTGTAGCCATTTGTTGAGTGTTTTTTTTTTGGTGTCTAATCCGCATATATATTACCATTGCCCTTGATTTTCTTGATTGTATATCTCTTAAATGTCAACATATACTCGTGTGATTTAGTTTACGCAGATTTTTCAATGCCAAGAACCTCGATCAGAGAGTAAAAAAGGCGTAAGGTTCACAATTGTGTAAAATTAAAATGGGATATAATGGGATAAGATTCGAGTTACAGGAACAAGGGCCAAACCAAACACCCAAAAATGGAATCGTCGAGCGAAAACACTTGACAACCTTCTAGAAGCAGCTTTTCTTGCCACCAGACCTTTCTCCATCAATTAGGAATCTGATGCCGTCACTAAACACATTCCTTAAATTGTAGCCATTTGTTGAGTGTTTTTTTTGGTGTCTAATCCGCATATATATCACCACTGCCCTTGATTTTCTTGACTGTATATCTCTTAAATGTCAACATATACTCGTGTGATTTAGTTTACGAAGATTTTTCAATGCCGAGAACCTCGACCAGAGAGTAAAAAAGGCGTAAGGTTCACAATGGTGTAAGATTAAAATGGGATATACCGTGATAGGATTCGAGTTACAGGAACAAGGGCCAAACCAACCACCCAAGAATGGAATCGTCGAGTGAAAACACCTGACAACCTCCTAGAAGCAGCTTTTCTTACCACCAGACCTTTCTCCATCAATTAGGAATCTGATGCCGTCACTAAACACATTCCTTAAATTGTAGCCATTTGTTGAGTGTTTTTTTTTTTTTGTGTCTAATCCGCATCTATATCACCATTGCCCTTGATTTTCTTGGCGGTATTTCTCTTAAATATCAACATATACACGTGTGATTTAGTTTACGAAGATTTTTCAATGCCGAGAACCTCGATCAGAGAGTAAAAAAGGCGTAAGGTTCACAATGGTGTAAAATTAAAATGGGATATACCGGGCTAGGATTCGAGTTATAGGAACAAGGGCCAAACCAACCACCCAAGCATGGAATCGTCGAGCGAAAACACTTGACAACCTCCAAAAAGCAGCTTTTCTTGCCACCAGACCTTTCTCCATCAATTAGGAATCTAATGTTGTCACTAAACACATTCCTTAAATTGTAGCCATTTGTTGAGTGATTTTTTTTTGGTGTCTAATCCGCATATATATCAACATTGCCCTTGATTTTCTTGACTGTATATCTCTTAAATATCAACATATACACGTGTGATTTAGTTTATGAAGATTTTTCATTGTCGAGAACTTCGATTAGAGAGTAAAAAAGGCGTAAGGTTCACAACGGTGTAAAATTAAAATGGGATATACCGGCCTATGATTCGATTTACAAGAACAAGGGCCAAACCAACCACAAAAGAATGGAATCATCGAGCGAAAACACTTGACAACCTCCTAGAAGCAGCTTTTCTTGCCACCAGACCTTACTCCATCAATTAGGAATCTGATGTCGTCACTAAACACATTCCTTAAATTGTAGCCATTTGTTGAGTGATTTTTTTTTTGTCTAATCCGGATATATATCACCATTGCCCTTGATTTTCTTGACTGTATATCTCTTAAATGTCAACATATACACATGTGATTTAGTTTACGAAGATTTTTCAATGCCGAGAACCTCGATCAGAGAGTAAAAAGGGGTAAGGTTCACAATGGTGTAAGATTAAAATGGGATATACCCGGCTAGGATTCGAGTTACAGGAACAAGGGCGAAACCAACCACCCAAGAATGGAATCATCGAGCGAAAACACTTGACAACATCCTAGAAGCAGCTTTTATTACCACCAGACATTTCTCAATCAATTAGGAATCTGATGCCGTCACTAAACACATTCCTTAAATTGTAGCCATTTCTTGAGTGTTTTTTTTTGTATCTAATCCGCATATATATCACCATTGCCCTTGATTTTCTTGACTGTATATCTCTTAAATATCAACATATACACGTGTGATTTAGTTTACGAAGATTTTTCAACGCCGAGAACCTCGATCTGAGAGTAAAAAAGGCGTAAGGTTCACAATGGTGTAAGATTAAAATGGGATATACTGGGCTAGGATTCGAGTTACAGGAACAAGGGCCAAACCAACCACCCAAGAATGGAATCGTCGAGCGAAAACACTTGACAACCTCCTAGAAGCAGCTTTTCTTACCACCAGACCTTTCTCCATCAATTAGGAATCTGATGCCGTCACTAAACACATTCCTTAAATTGTAGCCATTTGTTGAGTGGTTTTTTTTTTGGTGTCTAATCCGCATCTATATCACCATTGCCCATGATTTTCTTGGCTGTATATCTCTTAAATATCAACATATACACGTGTGATTTAGTTTACGAAGATTTTTCAATGCCGAGAACCTCGATCAGAGAGTAAAAAAGGCGTAAGGTTCACAATGGTGTAAAATTAAAATGGGATATACCGGGCTAGGATTCGAGTTACAGGAACAAGGGCCAAACCAACCACCCAAGCATGGAATCGTCGAGCGAAAACACTTGACAACCTCCAAGAAGCAACTTTTCTTACCACCAGACCTTCTCCATCAATTAGGAATCTGATGTTGTCACTAAACACATTCCTTAAATTGTAGCCATTTGTTGAGTGATTTTGTTTTGGTGTCTAATCTGCATATATATCACCATTGCCCATGATTTTCTTGACTGTATATCTCTTAAATATCAACATATACGCGTGTGATTTAGTTTATGAAGATTTTTCATTGCCGAGTACCTCGATCGGAGAGTAAAAAAGGCGCAAGGTTCACAATGGTGTAAAATTAAAATGGGATATACCGTGCTATGATTCGAGTTACAGGAACAAGGGCCAAACCAACCACCCAAGAATGGAATCGTCGAGCGAAAACACTTGACAACCTCCTAGAAGCAGTTTTTCTAGCCACCAGACCTTTCTCCATCAATTAGGAATCTGATGCCGTCACTAAACACATTCCTTAAATTGTAGCCATTTGTTGAGTGTTTTCTTTTTGGTGTCTAATCCGGGTATATATCACCATTGCCCTTGATTTTCTTGATTGTATATCTCTTAAATGTCAACATATACACGTGTGATTTAGTTTACAAAGATTTTTCAATGCCGAGAACCTCGATCAGAGAGTAAAAAAGGCGTAAGGTTCACAATGGTGTAAGAGTAAAATGGGATATACCGGGCTAGGATTCGAGTTACAGGAACAAGGGCCAAACCAACCACCCAAGAATGGAATCGTCGAGCGAAAACACTTGACAACCTCCGAGAAGCAGCTTTTCTTACCACCAGACATTTCTCCATCAATTAGGAATCTGATGCCGTCACTAAACACATTCCTTAAATTGTAGCCATTTGTTGAGTTTTTTTTTTTTTTTTGTGTCCAATCCGTATATATATCACCATTGCCCTTGATTTTCTTGACTGTATATCTCATAAATATCAACATATACACGTGTGATTTAGTTTACGAAGATTTTTCAATGCCGAGAACCTCGATCTGAGAGTAAAAAAGGCGTAAGGTTCACAATGGTGTAAAATTTAAAGGGGATATACCGGGCTAGAATTCGAGTTACAGGAACAAGGGCCAAACCAACCACCCAAGCATGGAATCGTCGAGCGAAAACACTTGACAACCTCCTAGAAGCAGCTTTTCTTGCCACCAGACCTTTCTCCATCAATTAGGAATCTGATGCCGTCACTAAACCCATTCCTTAAATTGTAGTCATTTGTTGAGTGTTTTTTGGTGTCTAATCCGCATATATATCACCATTGCCTTTTATTTTCTTGACTGTATATCTTTTAAATATCAACATATACATGTGTGATTTAGTTTACGAAGATTTTTCAATGCCGAGAACCTCGATCAGAGAGTAAAAAAGGCGTAAGGTTCACAATGGTGTAAAATTAAAATGGGATATACCGGGCTAGGATTCGAGTTACAAGAACAATGGCCAAACCAACCACCCAAGAACGGAATCGTCGAGCGAACACACTTTACAACCTCCTAGATGCAGCTTTTCTTACCACCAGACCTTTCTCCATCAATTAGGAATCTGATGCCATCACTAAACACATACCTTAAATTGTAGCCATTTGTTGAGTGTTTTTTTTATGTCTAATCCGCATATATATCACCATTGCCCAAGATTTTCTTGACTGTATATCTCCTAAATATCAACATTACACGTGTGATTTAGTTTACAAAGATTTTTCAATGCCGAGAACCGCGATCAGAGAGTAAAAAGGCGTAAGGTTCACAATGGTGTAAAATTAAAATGGGATTGACCGGGCTAGGATTCGAGTTACAGGAACAAGGGCCAAACCAACCACCCAAGAATGGAATCGTCAAGCGAAAACACTTGACAACCTCCTAGAAGCAGCTTTTCTTGCTACCAGACCTTTCTGCATCAATTAGGAATCTGATGCCGTCACTAAACACATTCCATAAATTGTAGCCATATGTTGAGTGTTTTTTTTTGGTGTTTAATCCGCATATATATCACCATTGCCCTTGATTTTCTTGACAGTATATCTCTTAAATATCAACATATACACGTGTGATTTAGTTTACGAAGATTTTTCAATGCCGAGAACCTCGATCAGAGAGTAAAAAAGGCGTAAGGTTCACAATGGTGTAAGATTAAAATGGGATATACCGGGATAGGATTCGAGTTACTGGAACAAGGGCCAACCCAACCACCCAAGAATGGAATCGTCGAGCAAAAACACTTGACAACCTCCTAGAAGCAGCTTTTCTTACCACCAGACCTTTCTCCATCAATTAGGAATCTGATGTCGTCACTAAACACATTCCTTAAATTGTAGCCATTTGTTGAGTGTTTTTTTTATTTGGTGTCTAATCTGCATCTATATCACCATTGCCCTTGATTTTCTTGGCTGTATATCTCTTAAATATCAACATATACACGTGTGATTTAGTTTACTAAGATTTTTCAATGCCGAGAACCTAGATCAGAGAGTAAAATGGGCGTAAGGTTCACAATGGTGTAAAATTAAAATGGGATATACCGGGATAGGATTCGAGTTACAGGAACAAGGGCCAAACCAACCACCCAAGCATGGAATCGTCGAGCAAAAACACTTGACAACCTCCAAGAAGCAGCTTTTCTTGCCACCAGACCTTTCTCAATCAATTAGGAATGTGATGCTGTCACTAAACACATTCCTTAAATTGTAGCCATTTGTTGAGTGATTTTGTTTTGGTGTCTAATCTGCATATATATCACCATTGCCCTTGATTTTCTTGACTGTATATCTCTTAAATATCAACATATACACGTGTGATTTAGTTTACGAAGATTTTTCATTGCCGAGAACCTCGATCAGAGAGTAAAAAAGGCGTAAGGTTCACAATGGTGTAAATTTAAAATGGGATATACCGGGCTATGATTCGAGTTACCGGAACAAGGGCCAAACCAACCACCCAAGAATGGAATCGTCGAGCGAAAACACTTGACAACCTCCTAGAAGCAGTTTTTCTTACCACCAGACCTTTCTCCATCAATTAGGAATCTGATGCCGTCACTAAACACATTCCTTAAATTGTAGCCATTTGTTGATTGTTTTTTTTTTTTTTTGGTGTCTAATCCGCATATATATCACTAGTGCCCTTGATTTTCTTGACTATCAACATATACACGTGTGATTTAGTTTACGAAGATTTTTCAATGCCGAGAACCTCTATCAGAGAGTAAAAAAGGCGTAAGGTTCACAATGGTGTAAAATTAAAATGGGATACAACGGGCTAGGACTCGAGTTACAGGAACAAGGGCTAAACCAACCACCCAAGAATGGTATCGTCGAACGAAAACACTTGACAACCTCCTAGAAGCAGCTTTTCTTACCACCAAACATTTCTCCATCAATTAGGAATCTGATGCCGTCACTAAACACATTCCTTAAATTGTAGCCATTTGTTGAGTGTTTTTTTTTTTTGGTGTCTAATCCGCATATATATCACCATTGCCCTTGATTTTCTTGACTGTATATCTCTTAAATATCAACATATACACGTGTGATTTAGTTTACGAAGATTTTTCAATGCCGAGAACCACGATCTGAGAGTAAAAAAGGCGTAAGGTTCACAATGGTGTAAAATTAAAATGGGATATACCGGGCTAGGATTCGTGTTACAGGAACAAGGGCCAAACCAACCACCCAAGCATGGAATCGTCGAGCGAAAACAGTTGACAAACTCCTAGAAGCAGCTTTTCTTGCCGCCAGACCTTTCTCCATCAATTAGGAAACTGATGTCGTCACTAAACATATTCCTTAAATTGTAGCCATTTGTTGAGTGTTTTTTTTTCTGTGTCTAATCCGCATATATATCACCATTGCCCTTGATTTTCTTGACTGTATATCTTTTAAATATCAACATATACAAGTGTGATTTAGTTTACGAAGATTTTTCAATGCCGAGAACCTCAATCAGAGAGTAAAAAAGGCGTAAGGTTCACAATGGTGTAAAATTAAAATGGGATATACCGGGCTAGGATTCGAGATACAGGAACAAGGGCCAAACCAACCACCCAAGAATGGAATCTTCGAGCGAAACACTTGACAACCTACTAGAAGCAGCTTTTCTTACCACCAAACCTTTCTCCATCAATTAGGAATCTGATGCCATCACTAAACACATTCCTTAAATTGTAGCCATTTGTTGAGTGTTTTTTTTATGTCAAATCCGCATATATATCACCATTGCCCATGATTTTCTTGTATGTATATCTCCTAAATATCAACATATACACGTGTGATTTAGTTTACAAAGATTTTTCAATGCCGAGAACCTCGATCAGAGAGTAAAAATGGCGTAAGGTTCACAATGGTGTAAAATTAAAATGGGATTGACCTGGCTAGGATTCGAGTTACAGGAACAAGGGCCAAACCAACCTCCCAAGAATGGAATCGTCGAGCGAAAACACCTGACAACCTCCTAGAAGCAGTTTTTCTTGCCCCCAGACCTTTCTCCATCAATTAGGAATCTGATGCCGTCAGTAAACACATTCTTTAAATTGTAGCCATTTGTTGAGTGTTTTTTTTTTTGTGTCTAATCCTGATATATATCACCATTACCCTTGATTTTCTTGACTGTATATCTCTTAAATATCAACATATACACGTGTGACTTAGTTTACGAAGATTTTTCAATGCCGAGAACCTCGATCAGAGAGTAAAAAACGTGTAAGGTTCACAATGGTGTAAAATTAAAATGGGATATACCCGGCTAGGATTCGAGTTACAGGAACAAGTGCCAAACCAACCACCGAAGAATGAAATCGTCGAGCGAAAACACTTGACAACCTCCTCGAAGCAGCTTTTCTTACCACCAGACCTTTCTCCATCAATTAGGAATCTGATGCCGTCACAAAATACATTCCTTAAATTGTAGCCATTTGTTGAGCGTTTTTTTTGTGTGTCTAATCCGCGTATATATCACCATTGCCCTTGATTTTCTTGACTGTATATCTCTTAAATGTCAACATATACACGTGTGATTTAGTATACGAAGATTTTTCAATGCCGAGAACCTCGATGAGAGAGTAAAAAAGGCGTAAGGTTCACAATGGTGTAAGATTAAAATGGGATACACCGGGCTAGGATTCGAGTTACAGGAACAAGGGCCAAACCAACCACCCAAGAATGGAATCGTCGAGCGAAAACATTTGCCAACCTCCTAGAAGCAGCTTTTCTTGCCACCAGACCTTTCTCCATCAATTAGGAATCTAATGCCGTCACTAAACACATTCCTTAAATTGAAGCCATTTGTTGAGTATTTTTTTTTTTTTGTGTCTAATCCGCATATATATCACCATTGCCCTTGATTTTCTTGACGGTATATCTCTTAAATGTCAACATATACACGTGTGATTTAGTTTACGAAGATTTTTCAATGCCGAGAACCTCGATCAGAGAGTAAAAAAGGCGTAAGGTTCACAATGGTGTAACATTAAAATGGGATCTACCGGGCTAGGATTCAAGTTACAGGAACAAGGGCCAAACCAACCACCCAAGAATGGAATCGTCGAGTAAAAACACTTGACAAACTCCTAGAAGCAGCTTTTCTTGCCACCAGACCTTTCTCCATCAATTAGGAATCAGATGCCGTCACAAAACGTATTCCTTAAATTATAGCCATTTGTTGAGTGTTTTTTTTGGTGTCTAATCCACATATATATCACCATTGCGCTTGATTTTCTTGACTGTATATCTCTTAAATATCAACATATACACGTGTGATTAAATTTACAAAGATTTTTCAATGCCGAGAACCTCGATCAGAGAGTAAAAGAGGCGTCAGGTTCACAATGGTGTAAAATTAAAATGGGATATACCGGGCTAGGATTCGAGTTACAGGAACAAGGGTCAAACCAACCACCCAAGAATGGAATCGTCGAGCGAAAACACTTGACAACCTCCTAGAAGCAGCTTTTCTTACACCAGACCTTTCTCCATCAATTAGGAATCTGATGCCGTCACTAAACACATTTCTTAAATTGTAGCCATTTGTTGAGTGTTTTTTTTTGGTGTCTAATCCGCATATATATCACTATTGCCCTTGATTTTCTTGACTGTATATCTCTTAAATGTCAGCATATACACGTGTGATTTAGTTTTCGAAGATTTTTCAATGCCGAGAACCTCGATCAGAGAGTAAAAAAGGCGTAAGGTTCACAATGGTGTAAGAATAAAATGGGATATACCGGGAGGATTCGAGTTAGAGGAACAAGGGCTAAACCAACCACCCAAGAATGGTATAGTCGAGCGAAAACACTTGTCAACCCCCTAGAAGCAGCTTTTCTTGCCACCAGACCTTTCTCCATCAATTAGGAATCTGATGCCGTCACTAAACACATTCCTTAAATTGTAGCCATTTGTTGAGTGTTTTTTTTTGCTGTCTAATCCGCTTATATATCACCATTGCCCTTGATTTTCTTGACTGTATATCTCTTAAATGTCAACATATACACGTGTGATTTAGTTTTCGATGATTTTTCAATGCCGAGAACCTCGATCAGAGAGTAAAAAAGGCGTAAGGTTCACAATGGTGTAAAATTAAAATGGGATATACCGGGCTAGGATTCGAGTTACAGGAACAAGGGCCAAACCAACCACCCAAGAACGAAATCGTCGAGCGAAAACACTTGACAACCTCCTAGAAGCAGCTTTTCTTGCCACCAGACCTTTCTCCATCAATTAGGAATCTGATGCCATCACTAAACACATTCCTTAAATTGTAGCCATTTGTTGAGTGTTTTTTTTTTTTTGTGTCTAATCCGCATATATATCACCATTGCCCATGATTTTCTTGACTGTATATCTCTTAAATATCAACATATACACGTGTGATTTTGTTTACCAAGATTTCTTAATGCCAAGAACCTCAATCAGAGAGTAAAAAAGGCGTAAGGTTCACAATGGTGTAAAATTAAAATGGGATATACCGGGCTAGGATTCGAGTTACAGGAACAAGGGCCAAACTAACCACCCAAGAATGGAATCGTTGAGCGAAAACACTTGACAACCTCCTAGAAGCAGCTTTTCTTGCAACCAGACCTTTCTCCATCAATTAGGAATCTAATGCCGTCACTAAACACATTCCTTAAATTGAAGCCATTTGTTGAGTGTTTTTTTTTTGTGTCTAATCCGCATATATATCACCATTGCCCTTGATTTTCTTGACGGTATATCTCTTAAATGTCAACATATACACGTGTGATTTAGTTTACGAAGATTTTCAATGCCGAGAACCTCGATCAGAGAGTAAAAAAGGCGTAAGGTTCACAATGGTGTAACATTAAAATGGGATATACCGGGCTAGGATTCAAGTTACAGGAACAAGGGCCAAACCAACCACCCAAGAATGGAATCGTCGAGCGAAAACACTTGACAACCTCCTAGAAGCAGCTTTTCTTGCCACCAGACCTTTCTCCATCAATTAGGAATCAGATGCCGTCACTAAACGTATTCCTTAAATTATAGCCATTTGTTGAGTGTTTTTTTTTTTTGTGTCTATTCCACATATATATCACCATTGCCCTTGATTATCTTGACTGTATATCTCTTAAATAGCAACATATACACGTGTGATTAAGTTTACAAAGATTTTTCAATGCCGAGAACCTCGATCAGAGAGTAAAAAAGGCGTAAGGTTCACAATGGTGTAAAATTAAAATGGGATATACCGGGCTAGGATTCGAGTTACAGGAACAAGGGCCAAACCAACCACCCAAGAATGGAATCGTCACTAAACACATTCCTTAAATTGTAGCCATTTGTTGAGTGTTTTTTTTGTGTCTAATCCGCATATATATCACCATTGCCCTTGATTTTCTTGACTGTATATCTCTTAAATATCAACATATACACGTGTGATTTTGTTTACCAAGATTTTTTAATGCCAAGAACCTCAATCAGAGAGTAAAAAAGGCGTAAGGTTCACAATGGTGTAAAATTAAAATGGGATATACCGGGCTAGGATTCGAGTTACAGGAACAAGGGCCAAACTAACCACCCAAGAATGGAATCGTTGAGCAAAAACACTTGACAACCTCCTAGAAGCAGCTTTTCTTGCAACCAGACCTTTCTCCATCAATTAGGAATCTAATGCCGTCACTAAACACATTCCTTAAATTGAAGCCATTTGTTGAGTGTTTTTTTTTTGTCTAATCCGCATATATATCACCATTGCCCTTGATTTTCTTGACGGTATATCTCTTAAATGTCAACATATACACGTGTGATTTAGTTTACGAAGATTTTCAATGCCGAGAACCTCGATCAGAGAGTAAAAAAGGCGTAAGGTTCACAATGGTGTAACATTAAAATGGGATATACCGGGCTAGGATTCGAGTTACAGGAACAAGGGCCAAACCAACCACCCAAGAATGGAATCGTCGAGCGAAAACAGTTGACAACCTCGTTGAAGCAGCTTTTCTTACACCAGACCTTTCTCCATCAATTAGGAATCAGATGCCGTCACTAAACGTATTCCTTAAATTATACCCATTTGTTGAGTGTTTTTTTTTTTGTGTCTATTCCACATATATATCACCATTGCCCTTGATTATCTTGACTGTATATCTCTTAAATATCAACATATACACGTGTGATTAAGTTTACAAAGATTTTTCAATGCCGAGAACCTCGATCAGAGAGTAAAAAAGGCGTAAGGTTCACAATGGTGTAAAATTAAAATGGGATATACCGGGCTAGGATTCGAGTTACAGGAACAAGGGCCAAACCAACCACCCAAGAATGGAATCGTCGAGCGAAAACAGTTGACAACCTCGTTGAAGCAGCTTTTCTTACACCAGACCTTTCTCCATCAATTAAGAATCTGATGCCGTCACTAAACACATTCCTTAAATTGTAGCCATTTGTTGAGTGTTTTTTTTTTTTGGTGTCTAATCCGCATATATATCACTATTGCTCTTGATTTTCTTGACTGTATATATTTTAAATATCAATTAGGAATCTAATGCCGTCACTAAACACATTCCTTAAATTGTAGCCATTTGTTGAGTGTTTTTTTTTTGTGTCTACTCCGCATATATATCACCATTGCCCTTGATTTTCTTGACTGTATATCTCTTAAATATCAACATATACACGTGTGATTTTGTTTACCAAGATTTTTTAATGCCAAGAACCTCAATCAGAGAGTAAAAAAGGCGTAAGGTTCACAATGGTGTAAAATTAAAATGGGATATACCGGGCTAGGATTCGAGTTACAGGAACAAGGGCCAAACTAACCACCCAAGAATGGAATCGTTGAGCGAAAACACTTGACAACCTCCTAGAAGCAGCTTTTCTTGCAACCAGACCTTTCTCCATCAATTAGGAATCTAATGCCGTCACTAAACACATTCCTTAAATTGAAGCCATTTGTTGAGTGTTTTTTTTTTGTGTCTAATCCGCATATATATCACCATTGCCCTTGATTTTCTTGACGGTATATCTCTTAAAAGTCAACATATACACGTGTGATTTAGTTTACGAAGATTTTCAATGCCGAGAACCTCGATCAGAGAGTAAAAAAGGCGTAAGGTTCACAATGGTGTAACATTAAAATGGGATATACCGGGCTAGGATTCAAGTTACAGGAACAAGGGCCAAACCAACCACCCAAGAATGGAATCGTCGAGCGAAAACACTTGACAACCTCCTAGAAGCAGCTTTTCTTGCCACCAGACCTTTCTCCATCAATTAGGAATCAGATGCCGTCACTAAACGTATTCCTTAAATTATAGCCATTTGTTGAGTGTTTTTTTTTTTTGTGTCTATTCCACATATATATCACCAATGCCCTTGATTATCTTGACTGTATATCTCTTAAATATCAACATATACACGTGTGATTAAGTTTACAAAGATTTTTCAACGCCGAGAACCTCGATCAGAGAGTAAAAAAGGCGTAAGGTTCACAATGGTGTAAAATTAAAATGGGATATACCGGGCTAGGATTCGAGTTACAGGAACAAGGGCCAAACCAACCACCCAAGAATGGAATCGTCGAGCGAAAACAGTTGACAACCTCGTTGAAGCAGCTTTTCTTACACCAGACCTTTCTCCATCAATTAGGAATCTGATGCCGTCACTAAACACATTCCTTAAATTGTAGCCATTTGTTGAGTGTTTTTTTTTGGTGTCTATTCCGCATATATATCACTATTGCCCTTGATTTTCTTGACTGTATATATCTTAAATGTCAGCATATACACGTGTGATTTAGTTTACGAAGATTTTTCAATGCCGAGAACCTCGATCAGAGAGTAAAAAAGGCGTCAGGTTCACAATGGTGTAAGAATAAAATGGGATATACCGGGAGGATTCGAGTTAGAGGAACAAGGGCCAAACCAACCACACAAGAATGGAATAGTCGAGCGAAAACACTTGTCAACCTCCTAGAAGCAGCTTTTCTTGCCACCAGACCTTTCTCCATCAATTAGGAATCTGATGCCGTCACTAAACACATTCCTTAAATTGTAGCCATTTGTTGAGTGTTTTTTTGGTGTCTAATCCGCTTATATATCATCATTGCCCTTGATTTTCTTGACTGTATATCTCTTAAATGTCAACATATACACGTGTGATTTAGTTTTCGATGATTTTTCAATGCCGAGAACCTCGATCAGAGAGTAAAAAAGGCGTAAGGTTCACAATGGTGTAAAATTAAAATGGGATATACCGGGCTAGGATTCGAGTTACAGGAACAAGGGCCAAACCAACCATCCAAGAACGAAATCGTCGAGCGAAAACACTTGACAACCCCCTAGAAGCAGCTTTTCTTGCCACCAGACCTTTCTCCATCAATTAGGAATCTGATGCCGTCACTAAACACATTCCTTAAATTGTAGCCATTTGTTGACTGTTTTTTTTTGTGTCTAATCCGCATATATATCACCATTGCCCTTGACTTTCTTGACTGTATATCTCTTAAATATCAACTTATACACGTGTGATTTTGTTTACCAAGATTTTTTAATGCCAAGAACCTCAATCAGAGAGTAAAAAAGGTGTAAGGTTCACAATGGTGTAAAATTAAAATGGGATATACCGGGCTAGGATTCGAGTTACAGGAACAAGGGCCAAAGTAACCACCCAAGAATGGAATCGTTGAGCAAAAACAATAGACAACCTCCTAGAAGCAGCTTTTCTTGCAACCAGACCTTTCTCCATCAATTAGCAATATGATGCCGTCACTAAACACATTCCTTAAATTGTAGCCATTTGTTCAGTGTTTTGTTTTGGTGTCTAATCCGCATATATATCACCATTGCCCTTGATTTTCTTGACTGTATATCTCTTAAATGTCAACATATACACGTGTGATTTAGTTTACCAAGATTTTTTAATGCCAAGAACCTCGATCAGAGAGTAAAAAAGGCGTACGGTTCACAATGGTGTAAAATTATAGTGGGATATACCGGGCTAGGATTCGAGTTATAGGAACAAGGGCCAAACCAACCACCCAAGAATGGAATCGTCGAGCGAAAACACTTGACAACCTCCTAGAAGCAGCTTTTCTTGCAACCAGACCTTTCTCCATCAATTAGGAATCTGATGCCATCACTAAACACATTCCTTAAATTGTAGCCATTTGTTGAGTGTTTTTTTTTTGTGTCTAATCCGCATATATATCACCATTGCCCTTGATTTTCTTCACTGTATATCTCTTAAATATCAACTTATACATGTGTGATTTAGTTTACGAAGATTTTTCAACGCCGAGAACCTCGATCAGAGAGTAAAAAAGGCGTAAGGTTCACAATGGTGTAAAATTAAAATGGGATATACCGGGCTAGGATTCGAGTTCCAGGAACAAGGGCCAAACCAACCACCCAAGAATCGAATCGTCGAGCGAAAACACTTGACAACCTCCTAGAAGCAGCTTTTCTTACCACCAGACCTTTCTCCATCAATTAGGAATCTGATGCCGTCACTAAACGTATTCCTTAAATTGTAGCCATTTGTTGAGTGTTTTTTTGTGTCTAATCCGCATATATATCACCATTACCCTTGATTTTCTTGACTGTATATCTCTTAAATATCAACATATACACGTGTGATTTAGTTTTCGAAGATTTTTCAAGGCCGAGAACCTCGATCAGAGAGTAAAAAAGGCGTAAGGTTCACAATGGTGTAAAATTAAAATGGGATATACCGGGCTAGGATTCGAGTTACAGGAACAAGGGCCAAACCAACCACCCAAGAATGGAATCGTCGAGCGAAAACACTTGACAACCTCCTAGAAGCAGCTTTTGTTACCACCAGACCTTTCTCCATCAATTAGGAATCTGATGCCGTCACTAAACACATTCCTTAAATTGTAGCCATTTGTTGAGTGTTTTTTTGTGTCTAATCCGCATATATATCACCATTACCCTTGATTTTCTTGACTGTATATCTCTTAAATATCAACATATGCACGTGTGATTTAGTTTACGAAGATTTTTCAATGCCGAGAACCTCGGTCATAGAGTAAAAAAGCGTAAGGTTCACAATGGTGTAAGATTAAAATGCGATATACCGGGCTAGGATTCGAGTTACAGGAACAAGGGCCAAACCAACCACCCAAGTATGGAATCGTCGAGCGAAAACACTTGACAACCTCCTAGAAGCAGATTTTCTTGCCACCAGACCTTTCTCCATCAATTAAGAATCTGATGCCGTCACTAAACACATTCCTTAAATTGTAGCCATTTGTTGAGTGTTTTTTTTTTTGTGTCTAATCCGCATATATATCACCATTGCCCTTGATTTTCTTGATTGTATATCTCCTAAATGTCAACATATACAAGTGTGATTTAGTTTACGAAGATTTTTCAAGGCCGAGAACCTCGATCAGAGAGTAAAAAAGGCGTAAGGTTCACAATGGTGTAAAATTAAAATGGGATATACCGGGCTAGGATTCGAGTTACGGGAACAAGGGCCAAACCAACCACCCAAGAATGGAGTCGTCGAGCGAAAACACTTGACAACCTCCTAGAAGCAGCTTTTCTTGCCACCAGACCTTTCTCCATCAATTAGGAATCTGATGCCGTAACTAAACATATTCCATAAATAGTAGCCATTTGTTGATTGTTTTTTTTGGTGTCTAATCCGCATATATATCACCATTGCCCTTGATTTTCTTGACTGTATATCTCTTAAATGTCAACGTATACACGTGTGATTTAGTTTACGAAGATTTTTCAATGCCGAGAACCTCGATCAGAGAGTAAAAAAGGCGTAAGGTTCACAATGGTGTAAAATTAAAATGGGTTATACCGGGCTAGGATTCGAGTTCCGGTAACAAGGGCCAAACCAACCACTTAAGAATGGAATCGTCGAGCGAAAACACTTGACAACCTCCTAGAAGCAGCTTTTCTTACCACCAGACCTTTCTCCATCAATTAGGAATCTGATGCCATCACTAAACACATTCCTTAAATTGTAGCCATTTGTTGAGTTTTTTTTGGTGTCTAATCCGCATATATAACACCATTGCCCTTGATTTTCTTGACTGTATATCTCTTAAATATCAACATATACACGTGTGATTTAGTTTACAAAGATTTTTCAATGCCGAGAACCTCGATCAGAGAGCAAAAAAGGCGTAAGGTTCACAATGGTGTAAAATTAAAATGGGATATACCGGGCTAGGATTCGAGTTACAGGAACAACGGCCAAACCAACCACCCAATAATGGAATCGTCGGGCGAAAATACTTGACAACCTCCTAGAAGCAGCCTTTCTTACCACCAGACCTTTCTCCATCAATTAGGAATCTGATGCCGTCACTAAACACATTCTTTAAATTGTAGCCATTTGTTGAGTGTTTTTTTTGGTGTCTTATCCGTATATATATCACCATTGCCCTTGATTTTCTTGACTGTATATCTCTTAAATATCAACATATACACGTGTGATTTAGTTTACGAAGATTTTTCAATGCCGAGAACCTCGATCAGAGAGTAAAAAAGGCGTAACGTTCACAATGGTGTAAGATTAAAATTGGATATACCGGGCTAGGATTCGAGTTACAGGAAAAAGGGCTAAACCAACCACCCAAGAATGGAATCGTCGAGCGAAAACTCTTGACAACCTCCCAGAAGCAGCTTTTCTTGCCACCAGAACTTTCTCCATCAATTAGAAATCTGATGACGTCACTAAACACATTCCTTAAATTGTAGCCATTTGTTGAGTGTTTTTTTTTGGTGTCTAATCCGCATATATATCACCATTGCCCTTGATTTTCTTGACTGTATATCCCATAAATGTCAACATATACACGTGTGATTTAGTTTACGAAGACGTTTCAATGCCGAGAACCTCGATCAGAGAGTAAAAAAGGCGTAAGGTTCACAATGGTGTAAAATTAAAATGGGATATACCGAGCTAGGATTCGAGTTACAAGAACAAGGGCTAAACCAACCACCCAAGAATGGAATCGTCGAGCGAAAACACTTGACAACCTCCTAGAAGCAGCTTTTCTTGCCACCAGACCTTTCTCCATCAATTAGGAATCTGATGCCGTCACTAAACACATTCCTTAAATTGAAGCCATTTGTTGAGTGTTTTTTTTTTTGGTGTCTAATCCGCATATATATCACAATTGCCCTTGATTTTCTTTACTGTATATCTCTTAAATGTCAACATATACACGTGTGATTTAGTTTACGAAGATTTTTCAATGCCGAGAACCTCGATCAGAGAGTAAAAAAGGCGTAAGGTTCACAATTGTGTAAAATTAAAATGGGATATACCGGGCTAGGGTTCGAGTTACAGGAACAAGGGCCAAACCAACCACCCAAGAATGGAATCGTCGAGCGAAAACACTTGACAACCTCCTAGAAGCAGCTTTTCTTACCACCAGACATTTCTCCATCAATTAGGAATCTGATGCCGTCACTAAACACATTCCCTAAATTGTAGCCATTTGTTGAGTGTTTTTTTTTTTTGTGTCTAATCCGTATATAGATCACTATTGCCCTTGATTTTCTTGACTGTATATCTCTTAAATATCAACATATGCACGTGTGATTTAGTTTACGAAGATTTTTCAATGCCGAGAACCTCGGTCATAGAGTAAAAAAGGCGTAAGGTTCACAATGGTGTAAGATTAAAATGCGATATACCGGGCTAGGATTCGAGTTACAGGAACAAGGGCCAAACCAACCATCCAAGAATGGAATCATTGAGCGAAAACACTTGACAACCTCCTAGAAGCAGCTTTTCTTGCCACCAAACCTTTCTCCATCAATTAGGAATCTGATGCCATCACTAAACACATTCCTTAAATTGTAGCCATTTGTTGAGTGTTTTTTTTTTGTGTCTAACCCGCATATATATCACCATTGCCCTTGATTTTCTTCACTGTATATCTCTTAAATATCAACTTATACATGTGTGATTTAGTTTACGAAGATTTTTCAACGCCGAGAACCTCGATCAGAGAGTAAAAAAGGCGTAAGGTTCACAATGGTGTAAAATTAAAATGGGATATACCGGGCTAGGATTCGAGTTCCAGGAACAAGGGCCAAACCAACCACCCAAGAATCGAATCGTCGAGCGAAAACACTTGACAACCTCCTAGAAGCAGCTTTTCTTACCACCAGACCTTTCTCCATCAATTAGGAATCTGATGCCGTCACTAAACGTATTCCTTAAATTGTAGCCATTTGTTGTGTGTTTTTTTGTGTCTAATCCGCATATATATCACCATTACCCTTGATTTTCTTGACTGTATATCTCTTAAATATCAACATATACACGTGTGATTTAGTTTTCGAAGATTTTTCAAGGCCGAGAACCTCGATCAGAGTGTAAAAAAGGCGTAAGGTTCACAATGGTGTAAAATTAAAATGGGATATACCGGGCTAGGATTCGAGTTACAGGAACAAGGGCCAAACCAACCACCCAAGAATGGAATCGTCGAGCGAAAACACTTGACAACCTCCTAGAAGCAGCTTTTGTTACCACCAGACCTTTCTCCATCAATTAGGAATCTGATGCCGTCACTAAACACATTCCTTAAATTGTAGCCATTTGTTGAGTGTTTTTTTGTGTCTAATCCGCATATATATCACCATTACCCTTGATTTTCTTGACTGTATATCTCTTAAATATCAACATATGCACGTGTGATTTAGTTTACGAAGATTTTTCAATGCCGAGAACCTCGGTCATAGAGTAAAAAAGCGTAAGGTTCACAATGGTGTAAGATTAAAATGCGATATACCGGGCTAGGATTCGAGTTACAGGAACAAGGGCCAAACCAACCACCCAAGTATGGAATCGTCGAGCGAAAACACTTGACAACCTCCTAGAAGCAGATTTTCTTGCCACCAGACCTTTCTCCATCAATTAAGAATCTGATGCCGTCACTAAACACATTCCTTAAATTGTAGCCATTTGTTGAGTGTTTTTTTTTTGTGTCTAATCCGCATATATATCACCATTGCCCTTGATTTTCTTGATTGTATATCTCCTAAATGTCAACATATACAAGTGTGATTTAGTTTACGAAGATTTTTCAAGGCCGAGAACCTCGATCAGAGAGTAAAAAAGGCGTAAGGTTCACAATGGTGTAAAATTAAAATGGGATATACCGGGCTAGGATTCGAGTTACGGGAACAAGGGCCAAACCAACCACCCAAGAATGGAGTCGTCGAGCGAAAACACTTGACAACCTCCTAGAAGCAGCTTTTCTTGCCACCAGACCTTTCTCCATCAATTAGGAATCTGATGCCGTAACTAAACATATTCCATAAATAGTAGCCATTTGTTGATTGTTTTTTTTGGTGTCTAATCCGCATATATATCACCATTGCCCTTGATTTTCTTGACTGTATATCTCTTAAATGTCAACGTATACACGTGTGATTTAGTTTACGAAGATTTTTCAATGCCGAGAACCTCGATCAGAGAGTAAAAAAGGCGTAAGGTTCACAATGGTGTAAAATTAAAATGGGTTATACCGGGCTAGGATTCGAGTTCCGGTAACAAGGGCCAAACCAACCACTTAAGAATGGAATCGTCGAGCGAAAACACTTGACAACCTCCTAGAAGCAGCTTTTCTTACCACCAGACCTTTCTCCATCAATTAGGAATCTGATGCCATCACTAAACACATTCCTTAAATTGTAGCCATTTGTTGAGTTTTTTTTGGTGTCTAATCCGCATATATAACACCATTGCCCTTGATTTTCTTGACTGTATATCTCTTAAATATCAACATATACACGTGTGATTTAGTTTACAAAGATTTTTCAATGCCGAGAACCTCGATCAGAGAGCAAAAAAGGCGTAAGGTTCACAATGGTGTAAAATTAAAATGGGATATACCGGGCTAGGATTCGAGTTACAGGAACAACGGCCAAACCAACCACCCAATAATGGAATCGTCGGGCGAAAATACTTGACAACCTCCTAGAAGCAGCCTTTCTTACCACCAGACCTTTCTCCATCAATTAGGAATCTGATGCCGTCACTAAACACATTCTTTAAATTGTAGCCATTTGTTGAGTGTTTTTTTTGGTGTCTTATCCGTATATATATCACCATTGCCCTTGATTTTCTTGACTGTATATCTCTTAAATATCAACATATACACGTGTGATTTAGTTTACGAAGATTTTTCAATGCCGAGAACCTCGATCAGAGAGTAAAAAAGGCGTAAGGTTCACAATGGTGTAAGATTAAAATTGGATATACCGGGCTAGGATTCGAGTTACAGGAAAAAGGGCTAAACCAACCACCCAAGAATGGAATCGTCGAGCGAAAACTCTTGACAACCTCCCAGAAGCAGCTTTTCTTGCCACCAGAACTTTCTCCATCAATTAGAAATCTGATGACGTCACTAAACACATTCCTTAAATTGTAGCCATTTGTTGAGTGTTTTTTTTTGGTGTCTAATCCGCATATATATCACCATTGCCCTTGATTTTCTTGACTGTATATCCCATAAATGTCAACATATACACGTGTGATTTAGTTTACGAAGACGTTTCAATGCCGAGAACCTCGATCAGAGAGTAAAAAAGGCGTAAGGTTCACAATGGTGTAAAATTAAAATGGGATATACCGAGCTAGGATTCGAGTTACAAGAACAAGGGCTAAACCAACCACCCAAGAATGGAATCGTCGAGCGAAAACACTTGACAACCTCCTAGAAGCAGCTTTTCTTGCCACCAGACCTTTCTCCATCAATTAGGAATCTGATGCCGTCACTAAACACATTCCTTAAATTGAAGCCATTTGTTGAGTGTTTTTTTTTTTGGTGTCTAATCCGCATATATATCACAATTGCCCTTGATTTTCTTTACTGTATATCTCTTAAATGTCAACATATACACGTGTGATTTAGTTTACGAAGATTTTTCAATGCCGAGAACCTCGATCAGAGAGTAAAAAAGGCGTAAGGTTCACAATTGTGTAAAATTAAAATGGGATATACCGGGCTAGGGTTCGAGTTACAGGAACAAGGGCCAAACCAACCACCCAAGAATGGAATCGTCGAGCGAAAACACTTGACAACCTCCTAGAAGCAGCTTTTCTTACCACCAGACATTTCTCCATCAATTAGGAATCTGATGCCGTCACTAAACACATTCCCTAAATTGTAGCCATTTGTTGAGTGTTTTTTTTTTTTTGTGTCTAATCCGTATATAGATCACTATTGCCCTTGATTTTCTTGACTGTATATCTCTTAAATATCAACATATGCACGTGTGATTTAGTTTACGAAGATTTTTCAATGCCGAGAACCTCGGTCATAGAGTAAAAAAGGCGTAAGGTTCACAATGGTGTAAGATTAAAATGCGATATACCGGGCTAGGATTCGAGTTACAGGAACAAGGGCCAAACCAACCATCCAAGAATGGAATCATTGAGCGAAAACACTTGACAACCTCCTAGAAGCAGCTTTTCTTGCCACCAAACCTTTCTCCATCAATTAGGAATCTGATGCCATCACTAAACACATTCCTTAAATTGTAGCCATTTGTTGAGTGTTTTTTTTTTGTGTCTAACCCGCATATATATCACCATTGCCCTTGATTTTCTTGACTGTATATCTCTTAAATATCAACTTATACACGTGTGATTTAGTTTACGAAGACGTTTCAATGCCGAGAACCTCGATCAGAGAGTAAAAAAGGCGTAAGGTTCACAATGGTGTAAAATTAAAATGGGATATACCGGGCTAGGATTCGAGTTACAAGAACAAGGGCTAAACCAACCACCCAAGAATGGAATCGTCGAGCGAAAACACTTGACAACCTCCTAGAAGCAGTTTTTCTTGCCACCAGACCTTTCTCCATCAATTAGGAATCTGATGCCGTCACTAAACACATTCCTTAAATTGAAGCCATTTGTTGAGTGTTTTTTTTTTGGTGTCTAATCCGCATATATATCACAATTGCCCTTGATTTTCTTTACTGTATATCTCTTAAATGTCAACATATACACGTGTGATTTAGTTTACGAATATTTTTCAATGCCGAGAACCTCGATCAGAGAGTAAAAAAGGCGTAGGGTTCACAATGGTGTAAAATTAAAATGGGATATACCGGGCTAGGGTTCGAGTTACAGGAACAAGGGCCAAACTAACCACCCAAGAATGGAATCGTCGAGCGAAAACACTTGACAACCTCCTAGAAGCAGCTTTTCTTACCACCAGACCTTTCTCCATCAATTAGGAATCTGATGCCGTCACTAAACACATTCCTTAAATTGTAGCCATTTGTTGAGTGTTTTTTTTTTGTGTCTAATCCGTATATACATCACTATTGCCCTTGATTTTCTTGACCGTATATCTCTTAAATATCAACATATGCACGTGTGATTTAGTTTACGAAGATTTTTCAATGCCGAGAACCTCGGTCATAGAGTAAAAAAGGCGTAAGGTTCACAATGGTGTAAGATTAAAATGCAATATACCGGGCTAGGATTCGAGTTACAGGAACAAGGCCAAACCAACCATCCAAGAATGGAATCATTGAGCGAAAACCCTTGACAACCTACTAGAAGCAGCTTTTCTTGCCACCAAACCTTTCTCCATCAATTAGGAATCTGATGCCATCACTAAACACATTCCTTAAATTGTAGCCATTTGTTGAGTGTTTTTTTTTTGTGTCTAATCCGCATATATATCACCATTGCCCTTGATTTTCTTGACTATATATCTCTTAAATATCAACTTATACACGTGTGATTTAGTTTACGAAGATTTTTCAACGCCGAGAACCTCGATCAGAGAGTAAAAAAGGCGTCAGGTTCACAATGGTGTAAAATTAAAATGGGATATACCGGGCTAGGATTCGAGTTACAGGAACAAGGGCCAAACCAACCACCCAAGAATGGAATCGTCGAGCGAAAACACTTGACAACCTCCTAGAAGCAGCTTTTCTTACCACCAGACCTTTCTCCATCAATTAGGAATCTGATGCCGTCACTAAACACATTCCTTAAATTGTAGCCATTTGTTGAGTGTTTTTTTTGGTGTCTAATCCGCATATATATCACCATTGCCCTTGATTTTCTTGACTGTATATCCCATAAATGTCAACATATACACGTGTGATTTAGTTTACGAAGACGTTTCAATGCCGAGAACCTCGATCAGAGAGTAAAAAAGTCGTAAGGTTCACAATGGTGTAAAATTAAAATGGGATATACCGGGCTAGGATTCGAGTTACAAGAACAAGGGCTAAACCAACCACCCAAGAATGGAATCGTCGAGCGAAAACACTTGACAACCTCCTAGAAGCAGTTTTTCTTGCCACCAGACCTTTCTCCATCAATTAGGAATCTGATGCCGTCACTAAACACATTCCTTAAATTGAAGCCATTTGTTGAGTGTTTTTTTTTGGTGTCTAATCCGCATATATATCACAATTGCCCTTGATTTTCTTTACTGTATATCTCTTAAATGTCAACATATACACGTGTGATTTAGTTTACGAATATTTTTCAATGCCGAGAACCTCGATCAGAGAGTAAAAAAGGCGTAGGGTTCACAATGGTGTAAAATTAAAATGGGATATACCGGGCTAGGGTTCGAGTTACAGGAACAAGGGCCAAACTAACCACCCAAGAATGGAATCGTCGAGCGAAAACACTTGACAACCTCCTAGAAGCAGCTTTTCTTACCACCAGACCTTTCTCCATCAATTAGGAATCTGATGCCGTCACTAAACACATTCCTTAAATTGTAGCCATTTGTTGAGTGTTTTTTTTTTTGTGTCTAATCCGTATATACATCACTATTGCCCTTGATTTTCTTGACTGTATATCTCTTAAATATCAACATATGCACGTGTGATTTAGTTTACGAAGATTTTTCAATGCCGAGAACCTCGGTCATAGAGTAAAAAAGGCGTAAGGTTCACAATGGAGTAAGATTAAAATGCAATATACCGGGCTAGGATTCGAGTTACAGGAACAAGGCCAAACCAACCATCCAAGAATGGAATCATTGAGCGAAAACACTTGACAACCTACTAGAAGCAGCTTTTCTTGCCACCAAACCTTTCTCCATCAATTAGGAATCTGATGCCATCACTAAACACATTCCTTAAATTGTAGCCATTTGTTGAGTGTTTTTTTTTTGTCTAATCCGCATATATATCACCATTGCCCTTGATTTTCTTGACTGTATATCTCTTAAATATCAACTTATACACGTGTGATTTAGTTTACGAAGATTTTTCAACGCCGAGAACCTCAATCAGAGAGTAAAAAAGGTGTAAGGTTCACAATGGTGTAAGATTAAAATGCGATATACCTGGCTAGGATTCGAGTTACAGGAACAAGGGCCAAACCAACCACCCAGTAATGGAATCGTCGAGCGAAAACACTTGACAACCTCCTAGAAGCAGCTTTTCTCGCCACCAAACCTTTCTCTATCAATTAGGAATCTGATGCCATCACTAAACACATTCCTTAAATTGTAGCCATTTGTTGAGTGTTTTTTTTTTGGTGTCTAATCCGCATATATATCACCATTGCCCTTTGCTTTTCTTGACTGTATATCTCTTAAATGTCAATATATACACGTGCGATTTAGTTTACGAAGATTTTTCAAAGCCGAGAACCTCTATCAGAGAGTAAAAAAGGCGTAAGGTTCACAATGGTGTAAAATGAAAATGGGATATACCGGGATAGGATTCGAGTTACGGGAACAAAGGCCAAACCAACCACCCAAGAATGGAATCGTCGAGCGAAAACACTTGACAACCTCCTAGAAGCAGCTTTTCTTGCCACCAGACCTTTCTCCATCAATTAGGAATCTGATGCCGTAACTAAACATATTCCTTAAATTGTAGCAATTTGTTGATTGTTTTTTTTTTTTGGTGTCTAATCCGCATATATATCACCATTGCCCTTGATTTTCTTGACTGTATATCTCTTAAATGTCAACGTATACACGTGTGATTTAGTTTACGAAGATTTTTCAATGCCGAGAACCTCGATCAGAGAGTAAAAAAGGCGTAAGGTTCACAATGGTTTAAAATTAAAATGGGTTATACCGGGCTAGGATTCGAGTTCCATGAACAAGGGCCAAACCAACCACCCAAGAATAGAATCGTCGAGCGAAAACACTTGACAACCTCCTAGAAGATGTTTTTCTTACCACCAGACCTTTCTCCATCAATTAGGAATCTGATGCCGTCACTAAACACATTCCTTAAATTGTAGCCATTTGTTGAGTGTTTTTTTTTGTGTCTAATCCGCATATATATCACCATTGCCCTTGATTTTCTTGACTGTATATCTCTTAAATATCAACATATACACGTGTGATTTAGTTTACGAAGATTTTTCAATGCCGAGAACCTCGATCAGAGAGCAAAAAAGGCCTAAGGTTCACAATGGTGTAAAATTAAAATGGGATATACCGGGCTAGGATTCGAGTTACAGGAACAAGGGCCATACCAACCACCCAATAATGGAATCATCGGGCAAAAACACTTGACAACCTCCTAGAAGCAGCCTTTCTTACCACCAGACCTTTCTCCATCAATTAGGAATCTGATGCCGTCACTAAACACATTCCTTAAATTGTAGCCATTTGTTGAGTGTTTTTTTTTTGTGTCTTATCCGCATATATATCACCATTGCCCTTGATTTTCTTGACTGTATATCTCTTAAATATCAACATATACATGTGTGATTTAGTTTACAAAGATTTTTCAATGCCGAGAACCTCGATCAGAGAGTAAAAAAGGCGTAAAGTTCACAATGGTGTAAAATTAAAATGGGATATACCGGGCTAGGATTCGAGTTACAGGAACAAGGGCCATACCAACCACCCAAGAATGGAATCGTCGAGCGAAAACACTTGACAACCTCCTAGAAGCAGCTTTTCTTGCCACCAGAACTTTCTCCATCAATTAGGAATCTGATGACGTCAATAAATACATTCCTTAAATTGTAGACATTTGTTGAGTGTTTTTTTTTTTTTTTGTGTCTAATCCGCATATATATCACCATTGCCCTTGATTTTCTCGACTGTATATCTCTCTTAAATGTCAACATATACACGTGTGATTTTGTTTACGAAGATGTTTCAATGCCGAGAACCTCAATCAGAGAGTAAAAAAGGCGTAAGGTTCACAATGGTGTAAAATTAAAATGGGATATACCGGGCTAGGATTCGAGTTACTGGAACAAGGGCCAAACCAACCACCCAAGAATGGAATCGTCGAGCGAAAACACTTGACAACCTCCTAGAATCAGCTTTTCTTGCCACCAGACCTTTCTCCATCAATTAGGAATCTGATGCCGTCACTAAACATATTCCTTAAATTGAAGCCATTTGTTGAGTTTTTTTTTTTTTTGGTGTCTAATCCGCATATATATCACCATAGCCCTTGATTTTCTTTACTGTGTATCTCTTAAATGTCAACATATACACGTGTGATTTAGTTTACGAAGATTTTTCAATGCCGAGAACCACGATCAGAGAGTAAAAAAAGGCGTAAGGTTCACAATGGTGTAAAATTAAAATGGGATATACCGGGCTAGGATTCGAGTCACAGGAACAAGAGCCAAACCAACCACCCAATAATGGAATCGTCGAGCGAAAACACTTGACAACCTCCTAGAAGCAGCTTTTCTTGCCACCAGACCTTTCTCCATCAATTAGGAATCTGATGCCGTCACTAAACACATTCCTTAAATTTTAGTCATTTGTTGAGTGTTTTTTTTTTTTTTGTGTCTAATCCGCATATATATCACCATTGCCCTTGATTTTCTTGACTGTATATCTCTTAAATATCAACATATACACGTGTGATTTAGTTTACGAAGATTTTTCAAAGCCGAGAACCTCGATCAGAGAGTAAAAAAGGCGTAAGGTTCACAATGGTGTAAAATTAAAATGGGATATACCGGGCTAGGATTCGAGTTACAGGAACAAGGGCCAAACCAACCACCCAAGAATGGAATCGTTGAGCGAAAACACTTAACAACCTCCTAGAAGCAGCTTTTCTTACCACTAGACCTTTCTTCATCAATTAGGAATCTGATGCCGTCACTAAACACATTCTTTAAATTGTAGCCATTTTTTGAGTGTTTTTTTTTTTTTTTTTGTGTCTAATCCGCATATATATCACCATTGCCCTTGATTTTCTTGACTATATATCTCTTAAATGTCAACATATACACGTGTGATTTAGTTTACTAAGATTTTTCAATGCCGAGAACCTCGATCAAAGAGTAAAAAAGGCGTAAGGTTCACAATGGTGTAAAATTAAAATGGGATATACCGGGCTAGGATTTGAGTTACAGGAACAAAGGCCAAACCAACCACCCAAGAATGGAATCGTCGAGCGAAAACACTTGACAACCTCCTAGAAGCAGCTTTTCTTGCCACCAGACCTTTCTCCATCAATTAGGAATCTGATGCCGTCACTAAACACATTCCTTAAATTGTAGCCATTTGTTGAGTGTTTTTTTTTTGGTGACTAATCCGCATATATATCACCATTGCCCTTGATTTTCTTGACTGTATATCTCTTAAATGTCAACATATACACGTGTGATTTAGTTTACGAAGATTTTTCAATGCCGAGAACCTCGATCAGAGAGTAAAAAAGGCGTAAGGTTCACAATGGTGTAAAATTAAAATGGGATATACCGGGCTAGGATTCGAGTTACAGGAACAAGGGCCAAACCAACCACCCAAGAATGGAATCGTCGAGCTAAAACTCTTAACGACCTCCTAGAAACAGCTTTTCTTGCCACCAGACCTTTCTCCATCAATTAGGAATCTGATGCCGTCACTAAACACATTCCTTAAATTGTAGCAATTTGTTGAGCGTTTTTTTTTTGTCTCTAATCCGCATATATATCACCATTGCCCTTCATTTTCTTGACTGTATATATCTTAAATCTCAACATATACACGTGTGATTTAATTTAGAAAGATTTTTCAATGACGAGAACCTCGATCACAGAGTAAAAAAGGCGTAAGGTTCACAATGGTGTAAAATTAAAATGGGATATACCGGGCTAGGATTCGAGTTACAGGAACAAGGGCCAAACCAACCACCCAAGAAAGGAATCGTTAAGCGAAAACACTTGACAACCTCCTAGAAGTAGCTTTTCTTGCCACCAGACATTTCTCCATCAATTAGGAATCTGATGCCATCACTAAACACATTCCTTAAATTGTAGCCATTTGTTGAGTGGTTTTTTTTTTTTTTTGTGTCTAATTCGCAAATATATCATCATTGCCCTTGATTTTCTTAACTGTATATATCTCTTAAATATCAACATATACACGTGTGATTAAGTTTACAAAGATTTTTCAATGCCGAGAACCTTGATCAGAGAGTAAAAAAGTCGTAAGGTTCACAATGGTGTAAAATTAAAATGGGATATACCGGGCAAGGATTCGAGTTAGAGGAACAAGGGCCAAACCAACCACCCAAGAATGGAATCGTCGAGTGAAAACACTTGACAACCTCCTAGAAGCAGCTTTTCTTGCCACCAGACCTTTCTCCATCAATTAGGAATCTGATGCCGTCAATAAACACATTCTTTAAATTGTAGCCATTTGTTGAGTGTGTTTTTCTTTGGTGTCTAATCCGCATATATATCACCGTTGCCCTTGATTTTCTTGACTGTATATCTCTTAAATATCAACATATACACGTGTGATTTAGTTTACGAAGATTTTTCAATGCCGAGAACCTCGATCAGAGAGTAAAAAAGGCGTAAGGTTCACAATGGTGTAAAATTAAAATGGGATATACCGGGCTAGGATTCGAGTTACAGGAACAAGGGCCAAACCAACCACCCAAGAATGGAATCGTCGAGCGAAAACACTTGACAACCTCCTAGAAGCAGCTTTTCTTACCACCAGACCTTTCTCCATCAATTAGGAATCCGATGCTGTCACTAAAAACATTCCTTAAATTGTAGCCATTTGTTGAGTGTTTTTTTATTTTTGGTGTCTAATCCGCATATATATCACCATTGCCCTTGATTTTCTTGACGGTATATCTCTTAAATGTCAACATATACACGTGTGATTTAGTTTACGAATATTTTTCAATGCCGAGAACCTCGATCAGAGAGTAAAAAAGGCGTAAGGTTCACAATGGTGTAAAATTAAAATGAGATATACCGGGCTAGGATTCGAGTTACAGGAACAAGGGACAAACCAACCACCCAAGAATGGAATCGTCGAGCGAAAACACTTGACAACCTCCTAGAAGCAGCTTTTCTTGCCACCAGACCTTTCTCCTTCAATTAGGAATCTGATGCCGTCACTAAACACATTCCTTAAATTGTAGCCATTTGTTGAGTGTTTGTTTTTTGGTGTCTAATCCGCATATATATCACCATTGCCCTTGATTTTCTTGACTGTATATCTCTTAAATATCAACATATACATGTGCGATTTAGTTTACAAAGATTTTTCAATGCCAAGAACCTCGATCAGAGAGTAAAAAAGGCGTAAGGTTCACAATGGTGCAAAATTAAAATGAGATATACCGGGCTAGGATTCGAGTTACAGGAACAAGGGCCAAACCAACCACCCAAGAATGGAATCGTTGACCGAAAACACTTGACAACCTCCTAGAAGCAGCTTTTCTTGCCACCAGACCGTTCTCCATCAATTAGGAATCTGATGCCGTCACTAAACACATTCCTTAAATTGTAGCCATTATTGATTGACTTTTTTTTTGGTGTCTAATCCGCATATATATCACCATTGCCCTTGATTTTCTTGACTGTATATCTCTTAAATATCAACATATACACTTGTGATTTAGTTTACGAAGATTTTTCAATGCCGAGAACCTCGATCAGAGAGCAAAAAAGGCCTAAGGTTCACAATGGTGTAAAATTAAAATGGGATATACCGGGCTAGGATTCGAGTTACAGGAATAAGGGCCAAACCAACCACCCAATAATGGAATCATCGGGCAAAAACACTTGACAACCTCCTAGAAGCAGCCTTTCTTACCACCAGACCTTTCTCCATCAATTAGGAATCTGATGCCGTCACTAAACACATTCCTTAAATTGTAGCCATTTGTTGAGTGTTTTTTTTTTGTGTCTTATCCGCATATATATCACCATTGCCCTTGATTTTCTTGACTGTATATCTCTTAAATATCAACATATACATGTGTGATTTAGTTTACAAAGATTTTTCAATGCCGAGAACCTCGATCAGAGAGTAAAAAAGGCGTAAGGTTCACAATGGTGTAAAATTAAAATGGGATATACTGGGCTAGGATTCGAGTTACTGGAACAAGGGCCAAACCAACCACCCAAGAATGGAATCGTCGAGCGAAAACACTTGACAACCTCCTAGAATCAGCTTTTCTTGCCACCAGACCTTTCTCCATCAATTAGGAATCTGATGCCGTCACTAAACATATTCCTTAAATTGAAGCCATTTGTTGAGTGTTTTTTTTTTGATGTCTAATCCGCATATATATCACCATAGCCCTTGATTTTCTTTACTGTGTATCTCTTAAATGTCAACATATACACGTGTGATTTAGTTTACGAAGATTTTTCAATGCCGAGAACCACGATCAGAGAGTAAAAAAAGGCGTAAGGTTCACAATGGTGTAAAATTAAAATGGGATATACCGGGCTAGGATTCGAGTCACAGGAACAAGAGCCAAACCAACCACCCAATAATGGAATCGTCGAGCGAAAACACTTGACAACCTCCTAGAAGCAGCTTTTCTTGCCACCAGACCTTTCTCCATCAATTAGGAATCTGATGCCGTCACTAAACACATTCCTTAAATTTTAGTCATTTGTTGAGTGTTTTTTTTTTGTGTCTAATCCGCATATATATCACCATTGCCCTTGATTTTCTTGACTGTATATCTCTTAAATATCAACATATACACGTGTGATTTAGTTTACGAAGATTTTTCAAAGCCGAGAACCTCGATCAGAGAGTAAAAAAGGCGTAAGGTTCACAATGGTGTAAAATTAAAATGGGATATACCAGGCTAGGATTCGAGTTACATGAACAAGGGCCAAACCAACCACCCAAGAATGGAATCGTTGAGCGAAAACACTTAACAACCTCCTAGAAGCAGCTTTTCTTACCACTAGACCTTTCTTCATCAATTAGGAATCTGATGCCATCACTAAACACATTCTTTAAATTGTAGCCATTTTTTGAGTGTTTTTTTTTTTTTGGGTCTAATCCGCATATATATCACCATTGCCCTTGATTTTCTTGACTATATATCTCTTAAATGTCAACATATACACGTGTGATTTAGTTTACTAAGATTTTTCAATGCCGAGAACCTCGATCAAAGAGTAAAAAAGGCGTAAGGTTCACAATGGTGTAAAATTAAAATGGGATATACCGGGCAAGGATTCGAGTTAGAGGAACAAGGGCCAAACCAACCACCCAAGAATGGAATCGTCGAGTGAAAACACTTGACAACCTCCTAGAAGCAGCTTTTCTTGCCACCAGACCTTTCTCCATCAATTAGGAATCTGATGCCGTCAATAAACACATTCTTTAAATTGTAGCCATTTGTTGAGTGTGTTTTTTTTTTTGGTGTCTAATCCGTATATATATCACCGTTGCCCTTGATTTTCTTGACTGTATATCTCTTAAATATCAACATATACACGTGTGATTTAGTTTACGAAGATTTTTCAATGCCGAGAACCTCGATCAGAGAGTAAAAAAGGCGTAAGGTTCACAATGGTGTAAAATTAAAATGGGATATATCGGGCTAGGATTCGAGTTACAGGAACAAGGGCCAAACCAACCACCCAAGAATGGAATCGTCGAGCGAAAACACTTGACAACCTCCTAGAAGCAGCTTTTCTTACCACCAGACCTTTCTCCATCAATTAGGAATCCGATGCCGTCACTAAAAACATTCCTTAAATTGTAGCCATTTGTTGAGTGTTTTTTATTTTTGGCGTCTAATCAGCATATATATCACCATTGCCCTTGATTTTCTTGACTCTACATCTCTTAAATGTCAACATATACACGTGTGATTTAGTTTACGAATATTTTTCAATGCCGAGAACCTCGATCAGAGAATAAAAAAGGCGTAAGGTTCACAATGGTGTAAAATTAAAATGAGATATACCGGGCTAGGATTCGAGTTACAGGAACAAGGGCCAAACCAACCACCCAAGAATGGAATCGTCGAGCGAAAACACTTGACAACCTCCTAGAAGCAGCTTTTCTTGCCACCAGACCTTTCTCCTTCAATTAGGAATCTGATGCCGTCACTAAACACATTCCTTAAATTGTAGCCATTTGTTGAGTGTTTGTTTTTTGGTGTCTAATCCGCATATATATCACCATTGCCCTTGATTTTCTTGACTGTATATCTCTTAAATATCAACATATACATGTGCGATTTAGTTTACGAAGATTTTTCAATGCCAAGAACCTCGATCAGAGAGTAAAAAAGGCGTAAGGTTCACAATGGTGTAAGATTAAAATGGGATATACCGGGCTAGGATTCCAGTTACAGGAACAAGGGCCAAACCAACCACCCAAGAATGGAATCGTTGAACGAAAACACTTGACAACCTCCTAGAAGCAGTTTTTCTTGCCACCAGACCGTTCTCCATCAATTAGGAATCTGATGCCGTCACTAAACAAATTCCTTAAATTGTAGCCATTATTGATTGATTTTTTTTTGGTGTCTAATCCGCATATATATGACCATTGCCCTTGATTTTCTTGACTGTGTATCTCTTAAATATCAACATATACACGTGTGATTTAGTTTACGAAGATTTTTCAATGCCGAGAACCTCGATCAGAGAGTAAAAAAGGCGTAAGGTTCACAATGGTGTAAAATTAAAATGGGATATACCGGGCTAGGATTCGAGTTACAGGAACAAGGGCCATACCAACCACCCAAGAATGGAATCGTCGAGCGAAAACACTTGACAACCTCCTAGAAGCAGCTTTTCTTGCCACCAGACCTTTCTCCATCAGTTAGGAATCTGTTGCCGTCACTAAACACATTCCTTAAATTGTAGCCATTTGTTGAGTGTTTTTTTTGTCTAATCCGCATATATATCACCATTGGCCTTGATTTTCTTGAATGTATATCTCTTAAATGTCAACATATACACGTGTGATTTAGTTTACGAAGATTTTTCAATGCCGAGAACCTCGATCAGAGAGTAAAAAAGGCGTAAGGTTCACAATGGTGTAAAATAAAAATGGGATATACCGGGCTAGGATTCGAGTTACAGGAACAAGGGCCAAACCAACCACCCAACAATGGAATCGTCGAGCGAAAACACTTAACAACCTCCTAGAAGCAACTTTTCTTGCCACCAGACCTTTCTCCATCAATTAGGAATCTGATGCCGTCACTAAACACATTTCTTAAATTGTAACCATTTGTTGAGTGTTTTTTTGGTGTCTAATCCGCATATATATCACCATTGTGCTTGATTGTCTTGACTGTATATCTCTTAAATATCAACATATACACGTGTGATTTAGTTTACAAAGATTTTTCAATGCCGATAACCTCGATCATAGAGTAAAAAAGGCGTAAAGTTCACAATGGTGTAAAATTAAAATGGATATACCGGGCTAGGATTTGAGTTACAGGAACAAGGGCCAAACTAACCACCCAAGAATGGAATCGTCGAGCGAAAACACTTGACAACCTCCTAGAAGCAGATTTTCTTGCCACCAGACCTTTCTCCATCAATTAGGAATCTGATGCCGTCACTAAACACATTCCTTAAATTGTAGCCATTTGTTGAGTGTTTTTTTTTGTGTCCAATCCGCGTATATATCACCATTGCCCTTGATTTTCTTGATTGTATATCTCTTAAATGTCAACATATACACGTGTGATTTTGTTTACGAAGATTTTTCAATGCCGAGAACCTCGATCAGAGAGTAAAAAAGGCGTAAGGTTCACAATGGTTTAAGATTAAAATGGGATATACCGGGCAAGGATTCGAGTTACAGGAACAAGGGCCAAACCAACCACCCAAGAATGGAATCGTCGAGCGAAAACACTTGACAACCTCCTAGACGCAGCTTTTCTTACCACCACGAGTTACAGCAACAAGGGCCAAACCAACCACCCTAGAATGGAATCGTCGAGTGAAAACACTTGACAACCTCCTAGAAGCAGCTTTTCTTACCACCAGACCTTTCTCCATCAATTAGGAATCTGATGCCGTCACTAAACACATTCCATAAATTGTAGCCATTTGTTGATTGTTCTTTTTTTTGGTGTCTAATCCGCATATATAACACCATTGCCCTTGATTTTCTTGACTGTATATCTCTTAAATGTCAACATATACACGTGTGATTTAGTTTACGAAGATTTTTCAATGCCGAGAACCTCGATCAGAGAGTAAAAAAGGCGTAAGGTTCACAATGGTTTAAAATTAAAATGGGATATACCGGGCTCGGATTCGAGTTACAGGAACAAGGGCCAAACCAACCACCCAAGAATGGAATCGCCGAGCGAAAATACTTGACAACCTCCGAGAAGAAGCTTTTCTTGCCACCAGACCTTTCTCCATCAATTAGGAATCTGATGCCGTCACTAAACACATTCCTTAAATTGTAGTAATTTGTTGAGTGATTTTTTTTGGTGCCTAATCCGCATATATATCACCATTGCCCTTGATTTTCTTGACTGTATATCTCTTAAATGTCAACATATACACGTGTGATTTAGTTTACGAAGAGTTTTCAATGCCGAGAACCTCGATCAGAGAGTAAAAAGGCGTAAGGTTCACAATGGTGTAAGATTAAAATGGGATATACCGGGCTAGGATTCGACTTACAGGAACAAGGGCCAAGCCAACCACCCAAGAATGGAATCGTCGAGCGAAAACACTTGACAACCTCCTAGAAGCAGCTTTTCTTGCCACCAGACCTTTCTCCATCAATTAGGAATCTAATGCCGTCACTAAACACATTCCTTAAATTGTAGCCATTTGTTGAGTGTTTTTTTTTTGGGTGTCTAATCCGCATATATATAACCATTGCCCTTGATTTTCTTGACTGTATATCTCTTATATATCAACATATACACGTGTGATTTAGTTTACGAAGATTTTTCAATGCCGATAACCTCGATCAGAGAATAAAAAAGGCGTAAGGTTCACAATTGTGTAAAATTAAAATGTGATATAACGGGCTAGGATTCGAGTTACAGGAACAAGGGCCAAACTAACCACCCAAGAATGGAATTGTCAAGGGAAAACACTTGACAACCTCCTAGAAGCAGCTTTTCTTGCCACCAGACCTTTCTCCATCAATTAGGAATCTGATGCCGTCACTAAACACATTCCTTAAATTGTAACTATTTGTTGAGTGTTTTTTTTTTTTTTTGGTGTCTAATCCGCATATATATCACCATTGCCCTTGATTTTCTTGACTGTATATCTCTTAAAAGTCAACATATACACGTGTGCGTTACTTTACGAAGATTTTTCAATGCCGAGAACCTCGTTCAAAGAGTAAAAAAGGTGTAACGTTTACAATGGTGTAAGATTAAAATTGGATTCGAGTTACAGGAACAAGGGCCAAACCAACCACCCAAGAATGGAATCATCGAGCGAAAACACTTAACAACCTCCTAGAAGCAGGTTCTCTTGCCACCAGACCTTTCTCCATCAATTAGGAATCTGATGCCATCACTAAACACATTCCTTAAATTGTAGCCATTTGTTGAGTGTTTTTTTTTTGTGTCTAATCCGCATATATATCACCATTGCCCTTGATTTTCTTGAGTGTATATCTCTTAAATATCAACATATACACGTGTGATTTAGTTTATGAAGATTTTTCAATGCCGAGAACCTCGATCAGAGAGTAAAAAAGGCGTAAGGTTCACAATGGTGTAAGATTAAAATGGGATATACCGGGCAAGGATTCGAGTTACAGGAACAAGGGCCAAACCAACCACCCAAGAATGGAATCGTCGAGCGAAAACACTTGACAACCTCCTAGAAGCAGCTTTTCTTACCACCACGAGTTACAGCAACAAGGGCCAAACCAACCACCCTAGAATGGAATCGTCGAGCGAAAACACTTGACAACCTCCTAGAAGCAGATTTTCTTACCACCAGACCTTTCTCCATCAATTAGGAATCTGATGCCGTCACTAAACACATTCCATAAATTGTAGCCATTTGTTGATTGTTCTTTTTTTTTTTGGTGTCTAATCCGCATATATATCACCATTGCCCTTGATTTTCTTGACTGTATATCTCTTAAATGTCAACATATACACGTGTGATTTAGTTTACGAAGATTTTTCAATGCCGAGAACCTCGATCAGAGAGTAAAAAAGGCGTAAGGCTCACAATGGTGTAAAATTAAAATGGGATATACCGGGCTAGGATTCGAGTTACAGGAACAAGGGCGAAACCAACCACCCAAGAATGGAATCATCGAGCGAAAACACTTGACAACCTCCTAGAAGCAGCTTTTCTTACCACCAGACCTTTTTCCATCAATTAGGATTCTGATGCCGTCACTAAACACATTCCTTAAATTGTAGCCATTTGTTGAGTGTTTTTTTTTGGTGTCTAATCCGCATATATATCACCGTTCCCCATTATTTTCTCGACTGTATATCTCTTAAATGTCAACATATACACGTGTGATTTAGTTTACGAAGATTTTTCAATGCCGAGAACCTCAATCAGAGAGTAAAAATGGCGCAAGGCTCACAATGGTGTTAAATTAAAATGGGATATACCGGGCTAGGATTCGAGTTACAGGAACAAGGGCCAAACCAACCACCCAAGAATGGAATCGTCGAGCGAAAACACTTGACAACTTCCTAGAAGCAGCTTTTCTTGCCACCAGACCTTTCTCCGTCAATTAGGAATCTGATGCCGTCACTAAACACATTCCTTAAATTGTACCCATTTGTTGAGTTTTTTTTTTTTTTTTTGTGTCTAATCCACATATATATCACCATTGCCCTTAATTTTCTTGACTGTATATCTTTTAAATGTCAACATATACACGTGTGATTTAGTTTACGAAGATTTTTCAATGTCGAGAACCTCTATCAGAGAGTAAAAAAGGCGTAAGGTTCACAATGGTGTAAGATTAAAATGGGATATACCGGGCTAGGATTCGAGTTACAGGAACAAGGGCCAAACCAACCACCCAAGAATGGAATTGTCGAGCAAAAACACTTGACAACCTCCTAGAAGCAGCTTTTCTTTCCACTAGACCTTTCTCCATCAATTAGGAATCTGATGCCGTCACTGTTTTGGTCAAAAATTACCGAAGCAATTAAGTGATCAAATTAGTTATGTGAGGTAGTGTGCTAAAGATTGTGTTGGAAATATGATGGTTAGGTTGTTTGTGAAAACAGGTTTCAGGATGCGGCTCAGGATATTGAGCTGCATTAATGATCAAACTATGAGCAAAAAGTAAAGGAAATGACACGAGATGTACGAGGAAAGCCCTTGATCAATCTATATCGTCGGCATAAAACCTCGGGAGCTGACAATCGTAGCTACCCAGTTCTTTTTATTGCTTCAAATGTCAGGATACAGTGCAGGATATAGACCAGATCGTTAAGTGTTACAATGCTTTGTGTGAAAGTAAAAATTTGCCAGAGAACAAGTGTGAGAGTGTAGCGAGTGTAGCCGTGATGTCCTATTCGATCTGGTATACCCACCTATTTATAGTAACGAAATACAAACAAAAATCCCTACAAATATGGGATGCTCAGCATATTCCATTGTGAACGTCGTAGACCGAGTAAAGCGGCTTCAACGTCTTCATTTGAACGACTTAGACCGAGTCTCCCGGAGAAAGGGTCTTCGTGAACGTTGCCTCATCTGGACGCGTACTCTTACACACAACCCGTTAGTAATCCTGAGGATACCATTCAGGATGTTACCAATATCCTGGATGAGCATCCCGGATCTGAGCAGATATCATACAATCAAGATATAACTCAAGATATTTCCCAGGATATGGGCTCAGAATTTTACCCATAACAATTTTCCCCAAAAAACGTTACCGTTTAGTATCCTGGCACTAACGGTTATATTTTTTCCGGAGACCGAGGCAATTTAAGAGATTAGACTCATGATGTGACCGTTTGCAACTACTCAGCCTATATTTACTCATCACCACCCTATAACTTCTCATCTTTATCCCATTTATTCTTGACCGAAGTGAAAAAAGGTAAAAAGCTCTCTCTCCCTTTCCATCTTCTTCTCTCTTTCGGTTCAGCATTCCGGCGATAATATGACAAGGCAAACAAGATCGAGTTCCGGAGACTCCGCCCCCACATTCATACAACAGAATCTTCTTCAGGATACGGAAAAAGAAATATGTACCTTTGACAGCGCCCATTTGTTGGCCCTGAAATCCTCTGGTATCTTCCCGGAAGGAACGGTATTCCGGCCGTTTGACCGGGAAATCCGGTCGGACATGGTTTCCGACGAATGGTTGTGTTTTAGTGCCTTTCCTTTCACCTTAGGGTTACGATTCCCCTTTCCAGACTTTATCACTGAATTTTTTAACATCACAAAAATTTCTTTTAGCCAAACAATGCCGATGCTTTGGCGTGTTTTGTCCGTTCTTGACCAGATCAAGAAAAATCACATCCCTGAGCTTTCTGTTCATGATCTCCCCCTAGCTTACCGGCTTAGATGCCACGGATCCTGTAGATTTCTGTTTTACTCCACCTCCGGCGAGCCGTTGATACTTCGTGCCACCAGGAACGAGGAGAAATGGCAATCCAAGTTTTTCTTTGTAAAAAGGGACTCAATCCCTGGTGGAACGGAATATCCGGTGAAATGGTTGAAAAAGGGTTGGACTTAGGGTTTAAGGATGATCCTGCCTCTTATCCTGTTCCATATCCTGAACTGACCAATTTTCTCTTTATTATCTTGTATACAGCTGATTTTAGGAAGCTTGCACCTCCCCTTGCTGATTCACAGAAAAGGATTGACGCTATCAGACTCCTTCCAGAGGCTGAAAGAAGTTTTAACCCGTCTCCACCATCTCCAAGCCCTCTTTCTAGTGCAAACATGTCTGGTAAGGATCCTGCACATTATCCTGCATACATGTTTTTATTTGACATATTTAGGAAGAAATTCAACTCCCTGTATGCAGACTCCAGCAAAGTCCCAATCCTCCTTGATCTTGATGAGCTTAACAGTTACCCTACTCCAATCATGGTCAAGAAAGAGACCCCTGCTGCCACCAGCTCCAAGCCGCTCCTAGCTCCCAAAGCTAATCCAAGGACTTGTGCTTCCACCTCAAAGAAGAGGAAGAACTCTGAAGTTAGTGCTCCAGGCTCTGAAGGATTTTCTTATGATGAGCTCAGCTTCACTGATTCCTTAGAACCGATGACATCCTTCCTTAACAAGGTAACATCCTGACCCTACATCCTGCACATATATTCTGATAGAATATCCTGACAGGATATCCATGTTAGCGAATATTGATCTATACCTGAATTGCTTACTTACAGGGCCTCCAGCATCTGCTCCACCTTTACAATGATGCCTGTGGTACTGCTGCACTCTATGATGCCAGGATTAAACAGCTTGAATCTACTGTTGCCGACCAAGGTGCCATTGCTGAAGCGAAAACTCGGCATTATGAGGGCTAGCTGAAGAAAGTGACCCAGGATGCTGAAATCAAGTTGGCCACTGTCCAAATGGAACATGAACAGGCCATGGTTGCTTTCCGGGAAGGAATCAAAGCTTCTGCCATTGTCTCCCTGCTACAAGCTCGTATTAAGATGGCCTATGAAGCCAAAGGAACAGGCCTTGAGTGCCCATCCTGGCCAGTCGAATCCTGGGTGGCAAAGTTGAAGGAGCTTGGAGGCAAGGCTGTGCCCCTTCCTGCTGAAGCTGGTGAATCCTCCAAGTCGGCAGAGGTGGCTGACAAGGCTGGAGACAAGAAGGATGCTGGAACGGATGCTGGAATGGATGCTGGTGAGGATGCTGCTCAGGATGCTAAAGCTGAGAAGGCAGAGAAGGTTGGAGAAGATGCCGCTGTGTGAGGGCATTCAGGTGGGCTATGATGGATATACGTGCCAAGGCTGGAGCCCACTTTTTTAGATTTGATCGTTGGTCTGTAACCCTAAAACAATTTACTTTTTCTGCACTTTACTTTTCTGCATCTAGACAATATGATGGCCAAAGGTGGGGGGATCCTGAGTTTCAGGTCGAAGCCCTTGGTCGTCAATGTTAGTGTGTTTTGCTTTTTGAACAATATAACAGTTGGAGGCGGATGGGTCTCAGTTTGGGACAAAACCTTCAACTGTTAGGTAAATATAGCAAGGAACTAATTGTGCTCTTGGTGGATGGTCCTTGGTTTGAGGTGAAACCAAGAGCACAACTTTTGGTACGTTAATAATATAACCCTTTTCTAGCTTTATTATTGTTGTTATATTTTTACTATATGAATCTTACTTGTAAAAATAATTTTGTCTGAACATTCTTGGGAACACATTGTAAATGTATCCTAAAAGATATCCTGATCAGGATACCGACACACAATCTGTAAGTTATCCAAATAAAAAGGATATATCATACCAGGAATTCCCTAAGGAATCAATTTCAATTTTCCACCATAGAAATGTCCCCAGTGCATACTTACAAACTTGGATCCATCCTTTAAATTGTATGATATATGTCCCCTGTGTTTAACATAGGAATATAGATATAGTCATACTTTAGCTTTACTGAATAGATCCTGAATATCTAGAGATCAACCCTTGATATCCTGGGATAAACCCTTAATATGCTGGGGATAAACCCTTAATATCCTGGGGATAAACCCTGATTTTCATGCGCTACAGGCGAGAGTGTATAAACTCCAAGTCTTAGAAAGGTGAAAACCTTTAAACCTTAGAGGGTATGAAAATACCCTTTCGTGAGAGAGGGTGATCAATCCTCATATACCTTTAGAATCCAGGATATAGCCAATAGTAACGAAATTGTCAGCCACTTTTACATGAACTGGTCCCGTTACCTTGAACTATCCCCAGATGACTTGCGCTCCAGGCGGGGTGTTCAAACCCAATTCGAGAGAAAGGTGAATACCTTTAAACCTTTGAAGGGATCAGGATCCCTTAAACGTGAGAGGGGGCCAATCCTCTAATCTTTTGAAATATCATGAGCGTTTATCCTGGAGCTATATCCTGACACATATTCTGCAAAACAACCTTAAACTAAGGTGGGCTAACACCCCTCCGATGCCTAAGTCAGTATTGGGTTCAAAATAATAAATGAATTCAAATATATTTAAGAGAGATAGAACACATACCATTCTGGGATAGAAATTAAATTTTATTCTTACTTGAAATAGAGCTTTAAGTGTATAGCATTCCAGGATCTTGGTAGCATTTCCCCTTCCATGCTCCTGAGTCGGTATGCTCCTTTTCTCGATTCTGATTCAACCTCATATGGTCCTTCCCATTTTGGAGCTAGTTTTCTATCGGCAGGATTAGTGGTATTTTGAAAAGCCTTTCTTAACACCCAATCTCCAACTTTGAATCTTCTAGTCCTTATATTCCTGTTGTATGCTCTGGATATCCTTTGCTGATATGCTGTCACACCCCCAAAATACCACATGCGGAAACCCCCGCAAGGCGTGTGACGTACCAGGATCCAAGCCACCAATCACATTGAACTCATAAATATAATTAAATAAAAGTTTCATTCATTAACGTAAAGTATTACAAACGTTACATATCATTTATTGAATACAGCGGAAGCATAACTCGTCTGTTAAGTGTTTCGTAAATCATGTGTACATAAACCATTAAGCTTGTATTGAGATTCCATGTATATTGACCCATGACCACTCCAGCCTCTCAGACAGCAAGTTCCAAATGATATAAGCCTATAGACCTGCAAGCATGCAGACAAGTGTGTCAGACGACGCTGGTGAGTTCAAGGTTTTGTTAACGTGTTTTGTTACCAGATGTATGTTAAGCCAATTCAACGTTGTGATATGATGCTGTTTATGACTTGTTGAGATACCCTAGGGAGTGTGCCCATATGTATCCGGGAAGTGTATCCCTTAATAACCTGGAAGTGTGTCCAGTCCCCAATGCCCCTAACCAAGCATTGGTAATGATGCCCAGATAATTAGTTCGCACCCGTCCTTATGGCCCGGTGCGAGGTATCAAACCTAATACTCTAATAATATCCTGATTCGCATGAAAGGTTGATCATATGTAACACTTTCAAGAACATAACCAACAACACAGCCATATGTTTTAAAACTGAAATCAACTAAACATAAAATCCACTAACCGAACTAAGGATGATCGAATCAGGGAATCGACTTCGAATGGGATAAGGGCAGCCGTCGAGTTTAAAGCAAAACGAGAGAGAAAGAGATGGGAATGCGATTAGGGTTTGCTGAACTAACTCACGCGTAAAGGTTGAAGTAGATATTATAGTTAAAAGATCATCACTGGGCCCAAAAGCCCATCTTCGATTTCGGCAGCCTCAAGAAGACGAAAACACTATTACACATGAGTGTTTTCGTGAGTGGTTGAGTTCACATAGGGGTTTTCGGCTAAGGAATTTTGTTGTTTATTAAAATCACAAACCCAACACAATACACTATTATTTACACACATTAGCATACATGTTTCATACTGCACAACAATATGTTAAACACACTTATAATACACCACATATAACATATCAATCATAATAAAGCTTAACGTATTACAAACGTGTCCAGTCGTAAAACAAACGAGTCGTGTAAACAAACAATCTAAATTATTAACGTGCAATAAATGCAAGGATGGAAGTCTTGGAAACTCGAGTTGTCACATTATTCCCAACTTGAAAGAAATTTCGTCCCGAAATTTAGCATGCGGTTACTGAGAAAGTTAGGTAAGTTGTATCGTTTATTCCCAACACATTAGCATACATGTTTCATACTTCACAACAATATGTTAAACACACTTATAATACACCACATATAACATATCAATCATAATAAAGCTTAACGTATTACAAACGTGTCCAGTCGTAAAACAAACGAGTCGCGTAAACAAACAATCTAAATTATTAACGTGCAATAAATGCAAGGATGGAAGTCTTGGAAACTCGAGTTGTCACATTATTCCCAACTTGAAAGAAATTTTGTCCCGAAATTTAGCATGCGGTTACTGAGAAAGTTAGGTAAGTTGTATCGTTTACTGGTTTTCCTGGGGTGTCACATCATCCCCCCGTTGATTTGGAATTTCGTCCCGAAATTCTGTAGTAGCTTCAGCCTCAGTAGTGGTTGCACTATTTCCGAATAACTGGGGATACTTGAGTTTCATTTGATCTTCTCGTTCCCAGGTGAACTCTGGGCCACGACGGGAGTTCCAACGAACTCGAACAAGAGGTATTCTGGTGCGCTTGAGGACCTTAACATCCCGGTCCGTGATTTCAACTGGTTCCTCGACGAATCGCAACTGTTCATCGATAGTGAGCTCCTTCAAAGGAACTATGTGGGTCTCATCTGACAGACACTTCTTCAGATTCGACACATGAAAGACGTTGTGAACTGCACGGAGTTCTGCTGGTAAGTTCAGTCTGTAGGCCACTTTACCTATTTTCTCAATGATTTCAAATGATCCGACATATCGCGGATTGAGCTTGCCTCGTTTGCCAAAACGAACAACACTCTTCCAGGGTGAAACTTTGAGTAGCACTCGATCCCCAACCTGGAACTCGAGTAGTTTCCTGTCTTTATCTGCGTATGCTTTCTGACGGTCACGTGCTGCCGCCATGCGTTGTCGTATTTGAGCAATCTTTTCAGTAGTATCAACTACCATTTCTGGACCTGTGATCTGACTGTCACCCACCTCTGCCCAACAAAAAGGTGATCGGCATTTACGCCCGTACAATGCCTCAAATGGAGCAGCTTTAATGCTGGTGCGGTAGCTGTTATTGTACGAGAATTCCACAAGTGGCAGATGTTTTTCCCCACCATTGCCAAAGTCAATTACGCACGCCCGAAGCATGTCTTCTAGAGTTTGAATAGTGCGCTCAGACTGCCCATCTGTCAGAGGATGATAAGCTGTGCTCATGTCTAAACGAGAGCCAAAAGATTTATGCATTGCTTGCCACAGTTCTGAAGTAAAACGTGCATCACGATCAGAGATAATAGAGGTGGGCACCCCGTGCCTTGAGACCACTTCCTTCAAGTATACGTCTGCTAGTGTGGGGAACTTGTCCGTTTCCTTGATAGCCAAGAAGTGAGCAGACTTTGTGAGTCGATCCACGATCACCCAAATAGTATCATTTCCGCGCTGAGATCTAGGTAGGCCTGTAACAAAATCCTTGGAAATTTGTTCCCATTCCCATTGTGGTATCTCAGGTTGTTGGAGTGGGCCTGATGGTTTCTGATATTCCGCTTTAACTCTCGCACAAGTCAAGCACTTGCTAACGTAAGTGGCTATGTGAGCTTTCATGCTAGGCCACCAACATGTAGTTCTGAGGTCGTGGTACATCTTATCCGAACCTGAATGTACTGAGTAGCGAGACTTATGAGCTTCATCCATTACAAGCTCGCGTAAGTTGCTATAGAGTGGGACCCAGATGCGTCCTGTTACGTAATAGGCACCGTCTTCCTTTTGTTCTAACCGTTGCTTTGAGCCGCGTAGAGCTTCAGCCCTGACATTTTCTAGTTTCAATGCTTCTACCTGAGCATCTCGTATTTGTGCAGGAAGACTAGACTGAATAGTGAATTGCAACGCTCGTACACGCCTAGGTGCAGTATCCTTTCGACTGAGGGCATCAGCCACAACATTGGCTTTGCCTGGATGGTACTTGATAGCGCATTCGTAATCATTAAGTAGCTCGGCCCATCGACGTTGCCGTATGTTCAATTCCTTCTGCTTGAAAATATGCTCGAGACTCCTGTGATCAGTGTAGGTGGTGCACTTAGTGTCATACAGGTAATGTCTCCATATCTTGAGCGCAAAGACAACAGCTCCCAGCTCTAAATCATGTGTTGTGTAATTCCGTTCGTGAATCTTAAGTTGGCGCGAAGCATAAGCAATGACTTTATCCCGTTGCATCAACACACATCCAAGACCTTGGATGGATGCGTCGCAGTAGACTACAAAAATCGTCCGTGCCTTCAGGCAATGAGAGGATAGGTGCGCTACAAAGTCTATCCCTTAAGTGCTGAAACGCTGTTCCCTGTGTATTACCCCAACGATAAACAACACCTTTCTGTGTCAGTAGTGTAAGCGGCTGTGCAATCTTTGGGAAGTCTTTGATGAACCGTCTGTAATAACCCGCCCAACCCAAGAATTGGCGTATTTCTGTCGGTGTGCGAGGTGCAGGCCAGTTCTTGATCGAATCTACCTTGGATGGATCGACATGAATCCCATCCTTGTTTACCACGTGGCCTAGAAAGTGGACTTCACGAAGCCAGAAGTCGCATTTCGATAACTTAACGTATAGTTGTTCCGTTCGTAGGAGTTCCAAAATAAGTCGTAAGTGCTGCTCGTGTTCCTCCCGACTCTTCGAGTAGATCAGGATGTCATCAATAAAAACAATAACAAACTTGTCAAGATAAGGTTTGCACACCCTGTTCATAAGGTCCATGAAAATCGCAGGCGCGTTCGTTAACCCGAATGGCATGACTAGAAACTCGTAGTGGCCGTAGCGTGTTCTGAATGCTGTTTTGGAGACGTCCTCATCCCGGACTCTCAGTTGGTGATAACCTGACCTCAGATCAATCTTCGAGTAATAACTCAACCCTTGCAATTGGTCGAATAAGTCGTCGATGAGTGGAAGAGGATAGCGATTCTTCACAGTCACCTTGTTCAGTTTGCGGTAGTCTATACACATGCGGAAGGTACCGTCCTTCTTCTTTACAAATAGTACTGGAGCTCCCCAGGGCGAAGAGCTAGATCGTTAAAACTCCCACCCGGTAATTCCTGAAGTTGATTAGACAGTTCTGGCAGCCCTCCTGGTACAAGTCGGTATGGAGTACGCGTGATCAAGGCTACTTCTGGCGTGAGATTAAACTGAGATTTTGCCTAACAGTTGTGGAAGTAAGCCTGAAAGTTCCTCGGGTAGCAAACCGAGAGGGATCACAAACAATTGGTGGATCCTCGATCCTCTTTTCCCTCAGCCCTAACATCAGTGACGGTTGCTAACACTGCGGAGTAATCCCTCCGTAGACACTTCTGACCTTCATAGCTGAAATGGCACTACCTTTTGCACTACTCTGATGCTTTAGAACAAATAGCGATTCTCCACACAAGGTTTTCTCCTCACTGAGTATATCTGCGTGATTACTGGATAACCAACTCACACTAACTACTGCGTTGTACCCATCGAGGATAGTAGAAGGAAGGTCGACGTCGAACATTTGTCCCACAAGGTCGTGTGTATACCCTAACAAACATATGAGACTCCTTTTGACTTGTCATCAGCTGATTCTACATCAGGTTTGGTTTTCAAGAAGTATCAGGGTCAAGCAAAATAGAGACGAAGCGAACAGCTACCCATACAAGCTACCATGTTGCTGCTATGCCTGACGTCGCCTACGCCAATCCTAAATGTCCTTCCACGAGCATCATTTCCAGTGTTGTTGTTATGGTTGCGAGGGTTCCCATTACTATCATTATTCCCTTGGTTGTTGACGTCTTGACTTAGCAACAGTCAATCCCTGTCAATGTCATCTTCGTTTCCATGCTGTAGACTACGATTACGAGTACCTTGATGTTGCCGCGACTGTTGCCTCCAATGCCGTTGCTTGAAACGAAGCCCTACAATCTTTCACCATCAAAATCCATCTTTTCACATTCTGTGCCACGCGCTACTCACTGTGCTGGTAGCCACATATTTCACACTATAATCTGTTGTCATCGCTTATGTTCCGATTGATTCGTAAGAGTTGACTCCCACGAGTCGCTGACTAGAGTTAAGAATTCGATTGAAGTCAATGTGCTGGTGTTTGTTGCCGGTAATCAGGGTTGTCCAAATACTGAGGTCGGTAAAATACTACGCTCACCCTTTTGTCCATCGATCTAGCAAGTAGATTGAGTAATACGCGGTATGCTGTGACAGTGTTGCCAAAGTGTCCACACTTCGGAGTCTAAGACGTCAATACATACAGTTTCAGCAAACAAAGAGAAGCGAGAAAGATATAGAGCTGCTCAAGGACGTCCGTGCAAGCACCTAACATTCTACACGTTTCGCTAGGCGTTCAGATGGGTGTTCAAGTACTACTCGATGGCATCGAGATTCGAAAGGATTCAGAGAGAGGTGAAAAGGTCACATTCGAGTAGGAGACGGTCACTGATATGACTCCTATAAATTTGTTACGTTTCACACTGATCAAATAACAGAGCGGAACCCCTTCTTCACTTGTTAAGCCTCACTGGGACTCACATGCACCCCACATTATTATTATGTGTGCACCCACAATAATATTGTGATTTGCATGCTCATCTCAGCTCCTCCTAACTCATGTCGAATGGTTCCTCAAACTCGAGTAGCAAACAAAGAGCATCACAAAACGTGAGTCACGAATGTTTAGGGAAACACCACCCTAGTAGTCATATAACACGTGCAAGTAATACGTAAGTTCATACTGTTGTTTTAAACGTGCAATCACATGCAATATCATATGTAAGTGTTCACTAGTTACGCAGTACAATGAGTACAAGAGACGAACCTTGCAATCTGGAGCTGAGTGTCATGGTCGTATTCTCTGTTGTCAAAACTGTTCGGTTATAGTCTGGTTTTATAAAAACGTTTTTAAAACCAAGTTCACTATAACCAGTGGCTCTGATACCAAACTGTCACACCCCCAAAATACCACATGTGGAAACCCCCGCAAGGCATGTGACGTACCAGGATCCAAGCCACCAATCACATTGAACTCATAAATATAATTAAATAAAAGTTTCATTCATTAACGTAAAGTATTACAAACGTTACATATCATTTATTGAATACAGCGGAAGCATAACTCGTCTGTTAAGTGTTTCGTAAATCATGTGTACATAAACCATTAAGCTTGTATTGAGATTCCATGTATATTGACCCATGACCACTCCAGCCTCTCAGACAGCAAGTTCCAAATGATATAAGCCTATAGACCTGCAAGCATGCAGACAAGTGTGTCAGACGACGCTGGTGAGTTCAAGGTTTTGTTAACGTGTTTTGTTACCAGATGTATGTTAAGCCAATTCAACGTTGTGATATGATGCTGTTTATGACTTGTTGAGATACCCTAGGGAGTGTGCCCATATGTATCCGGGAAGTGTGTCCCTTAATAACCTGGAAGTGTGTCCAGTCCCCAATGCCCCTAACCAAGCATTGGTAATGATGCCCAGATAATTAGTTCGCGCCCGTCCTTACGGCCCGGTGTGAGGTATCAAACCTAATACTCTAATAATATCCTGATTCGCATGAAAGGTTGATCATATGTAACACTTTCAAGAACATAACCAACAACACAGCCATATGTTTTAAAACTGAAATCAACTAAACATAAAATCCACTAACCGAACTAAGGATGATCGAATCAGGGAATCGACTTCGAATGGGATAAGGGCAGCCGTCGAGTTTAAAGCAAAACAAGAGAGAAAGAGATGGGAATGCGATTAGGGTTTGCTGAACTAACTCACGCGTAAAGGTTGAAGTAGATATTATAGTTAAAAGATCATCACTGGGCCCAAAAGCCCATCTTCGATTTCGGCAGCCTCAAGAAGACGAAAACACTATTACACATTAGTGTTTTCGTGAGTGGTTGAGTTCACATAGGGGTTTTCGGCTAAGGAATTTTGTTGTTTATTAAAATCACAAACCCAACACAATACACTATTATTTACACACATTAGCATACATGTTTCATACTGCACAACAATATGTTAAACACACTTATAATACACCACATATAACATATCAATCATAATAAAGCTTAACGTATTACAAACGTGTCCAGTCGTAAAACAAACGAGTCGCGTAAACAAACAATCTAAATTATTAACGTGCAATAAGTGCAAGGATGGAAGTCTTGGAAACTCGAGTTGTCACATATGCTGCCATCCTTAGTCTTGCTGCATCTCTTGTCTCATCTATGGTGTCCAAATCCTGGCACAAAGTCTCAGGATTTTGCTCAGGATCCTGAAGGATAGATCTCGTAGTAGGTATCACCATCTCTGTTGGGATCACTGCTTCCGCTCCGAACACCAAAGAGAATGGTGTCTGACCAGTTGCATTCTTTACCGTTGTCCTATCGGCCCACAAAACAAAGGGTAGTTCTTCTGCCCATCTTCCTTTTTTGGCTCCTAATCTCTTCTTCAAGTTGTTAACAATTATCTTGTTTGAGGACTCAACTTGTCCGTTTGCTTGAGGATGTACCGGGGTGGATGTGATCATCTTGATTCCCCAACTCTTGCAAAAGTCAGTAGTTCTCTTGCTTATAAACTGAGAACCATTGTCACAGATTATTTCGGCTGGTACTCCAAATCTGGTCAGGATATTCCTCTTTATGAAGGATACTACTTCTTGGTCTCTGACTTGAACAAATGCTTCAGCCTCCACCCACTTAGAGAAATAATCAGTCATTGCCAACATAAAAACTTTTCCTCCTGGAGCTTTTGGTAATTTCCCTACTATGTCCATCCCCCATTTCATGAATGGCCAAGGGGAAACTATAGGATATAGTGGTTCAGCTGGTTGGTGTAGTATATTGCTGTGCCTTTGACATGCATCACATCTTCGAGCATATTCTGTAGCATCTTTCCTCATTGTTGACCAATAGTATCATGTTCTCAACACCTTTGAGAACAATGACATGCCCCCAGTATGGTTACCACAATCCCCATTATGTATATCCTGAAGTACCTCTTTAGTTTTGGGATCCTCCAAGCACCTTAGATATGGTCCTGCAAGAGATTTCTTATACAAAATATTATTTATAATGGTGAATCGTGATACCATCATCCTAAATGCCTTAGGATTTTCATCTCTAGGGATGTGTCCTTCTTTGAGATATCTTACGATTGGAGCCGTCCAGGATTTAGGATCCTCCTCAGGATATTCAGCAACAGGATCCTGGATACTTACTACTTCTTTATCCTGAGGATTCATTGCAGGATACAAGATATGCAATATTGGTATTTGGGTTCCTTCTGGTATCCTGACCGATGATCCCAGGTTTGCTAGGGCATCTGCTTCAGCATTATCTTCCCTTGGTACCTGTTCAAGTGTAAAAACATCGAAATATCCTGCTAATTTTTTTAGAATATCGAGGTATTCGATTAACTTCTCACCCTTAACTGCATAGGATCCATTAAAATGATTAGTAATTAACAAGGAGTCAACATATACTTGCAAATTCTTGATATTCATATTTTTAGCTAGTTCTAATCCTGCAATTAAAGCCTCATTCTCTGCTTCATTATTAGTAGCAGGAAATTCACATCTAATAGCCTGGGGTAATATGTCCCCCTGTGGCGATTTTAGTAGTATTCCCAATCCTACTCCTCTAACATTAGATGCTCCATCAGTGTACAATGTCCAGGATCCTGAGGATTCTCCTAATTGTTGTACTTCTAGGTCTACCTCATCCTGAATGTCACTACTGAAATCAGCCACAAAGTCAGCTAGAGCTTGTGATTTTATGGCATTTCTAGGTTCGTATACTAAGTCATAAGCACTCAACTTTACTGACCACTTGGCCATCCTGCCCGACATCTCGGGCTTCCTAAGCACATTCTTAACAGGATAATTGGTTTTTACATGAATTCTATGTGTTTCAAAGTAATGTCTAAGCTTTGTTGATGCCATAACTAGTGCTAGTATCAACTTTTCTAAATGACAATATCTAGTTTCTGCATCTAACAAACTTTTACTAACATAATAAACAGGATATTGCTGACCTTCATGATCCTTTACAAGGACGGCACTTACAGCATTCCCTAATACAGCGAGGTATAGGGACAGTGGTTCACCATTCTCAGGCTTCATTAATAGGGGTGCAGTTGAAAGATATTGCTTCAAATCCTGCAGGGCCGCTTCATGCTTTTCACCCCACTCAAACTTCTTGTTCTTCTTCAGGATATCATAAAACTCTTTGCATTTCTCCGAGGATCTTCTGTTCAATGCTGCAACTCGTCCTATTAACCGTTGAACATCCTTCATGTTTGAGGGTGATTTGATATCCAAGATAGCTTTAATCTGCTCCGGGCTCGCTTCTATTCCTCTTTTGGTCACCATATATCCTAGAAACTTTCCTGCCCCCACTCCGAAATGGCATTTAGCAGGATTTAGCTTCATGTTATACTGATCCAGGATATCAAACGCTCCCTTAATATCCTGGAGATGATCTTCAGCCTTTTTAGATTTTACCACCATATCGTCGATGTATACCTCCATTATGTCCCCCAGCTTTTCTTTGAACATCATGTTCACCAATCTCTGGTATGTCGCTCCTGCATTTTTCAAACCGAAGGGCATAGCAGTATAACAATAAATACCTGTTGGTGTCATGAAGGCAGTATCCTCTTGGTCCGAAGGCTCCATTTGAATCTGCTGAAATCCTGAGGATGCATCCATGAAGGTTAACATCTCGTGCCCAGCGGTAGCATCTACCATTGCATCAATATGAGGAAGAGGAAATGGGTCTTTTGGACAAGCCTTGTTCAAGTCTGTGTAATCTACACAAACTCTCCATTTCCCATTCTTCTTTTGAACCACGACCACATTTGCTAGCCACTTGGGAAATTTGACTTCTCTAATTATCTTGGACTTCAATAATCTCTCAACTTCTTCTTGGATAATTGCATTTCATTCGGGAGCGAACTTCCTTCTCTTTTGCTGTACAGGCTTGAACGACTTGTCAATTCCGAGCTTGTGAGTGATAACGTCTTTGGATATACCTGTCATATCCTCATGCTTCCATGCAAATGTTGACATCCTGCACTTTAAAAAGTTAGTTAATTGATCTTCAATATCCTTAGGGATATTGGTTCCTACGAGCACCGAGGTATCCGGATTATCCTGATCCAGGATAATTTTCTTCATATCCTGCTCGGAAGCCTCCACGATATCCTGGGCCCGCATCTTTAATTGCTATGCTGCACTAGGTTTGGTAGAGGATTTCATCGAGGATGAGTAACATTCTTTCGCCTCCTGCTGATCACTATCAACCTTGACGACCCCCCAAGGTGTAGGAATCTTGATGCATTGATGATAAGTTGATGGAACAGCCTTCATATCATGGATCCATGGCCTGCCCAGTATGATGTTATAGCAGGATAGGGAGTCCATCACACAGAAATGTTGTATCGAGTTGACCCCTTCAACATATACTGGTAACTTTATTTCTCCCACTGTGTTCCTAGCTTCTCCACTGAAACCAACGAGCACAGTGGACTTCAAAGTAATGTCCATCGGAGATACGTTCATCCTCTTCAATGTTTCCAGCTGAATTATATTGACAGAGCTACCGTTGTCCACCAATATCCTGCGTACAAAATGGTTAGCAACATACAATGTTATTACGAGAGCATCATGGTGAGGATCCTGCACAGTATCCCGGTTATCACTGTCAAAAGCGATCACTTTATCAGTTGTAAGGGTGGTCATCATGGCTGGTTTGTCTCCCCTTTCAGTCTTAGCCTCCTTTGCATGCCTCTTGGCCGCAGAATACGACGTTCCGCAAATGTCAGATCCTCCTGAAATAAAGTTGATTATCTTGGCATCCGCAGGAGGTGATGCTGCTCGTTCAGGATCCTTCTCAGTATCCTGCCCCTTATTCTTCTTTCTTCCTTGGAGATCCTTCAGATATCCCTTGCTCAGAAGATAACTTATTTCTTTTCTTAGAGCAATGCAATCCTCAGTCACATGACCAAAATCCTCGTGGAAGGCACACCATTTGGATTTATCCTTCCAATCAGCTTTTTGTTGGTTCTTTCGAGGCCACCTAGCTTTGTCTCCTAAACCCTGCATAGTATACATTAATTCAGGAATGTTAGCAGAAAAGCAATATTCAGATAATTCAGGATATTCTTCAGGATCCTCATCTTCAACAGCATTCACTTTCTTGTTGTCATTTATACCATACGGCTTAGAGCGATATGGTTTAAATGAGGATTCTGACTTTCTATTAGTTGACTCGTAGGTAGTGGATGAGTTCATCCTTTCTTGCATCTTCTTATCATCCTCCAATCTGATATATCTCAAGGCCCTGTTTCGAGCCTCGTCCAAATTCCTGCAAGGATTCATCACAAGATCCTGATAAAATTGGGAATCCTTTTGTAGTCCCATCTTGAATGCTTGGACCGCTGTGGCAACATCAAGGTGCAGGATATCCAAGGATTCCCTGCTGAATTTTTTCACATAATCTCTTAGGGATTCTTGAGGTCCTTGAGTTATCCTGTAGAGATCACTTGTTAGTTTTTCAAAACTCCGACTACAAGAAAATTGACTATTAAATAAATTCACTAGGTGAGCAAAAGATGTAATCGAATGTGGAGGAACATTTAAGAGCCAATTCAAGGCTGATCCTGTTAAAGTAGAACCAAAGCCTTTGCACAGGCATGCTTCCTTGAGCTCTGGAGGGATAGGATTAATCTCCATTCTTTCCCTATACTGGGCAATATGCTCTTCAGGATCCGTAGTCCCGTCGTAGAGTTTCATGTTAGGGGTTTGAAATCTCTTCGGAATTTCAGCATCACAGATAGGATATGCGAAACGAGATATCCTGTGGCTGTCTTGGGACACTTCCGGAATTGGCTGGACCACCCCAGGCACACTGGATATCATGTCCTTCAATTTCTGAAACTCCCTAGTAAATGTTGATGTCATACCTGCATCCTGCAAAGATCCACTATTGTTAGTAGCAAGATTATTATTACTTGACACGTTACCAGTCTGAGGATTCTGTCCATATCCTGAAACATATCCTGAGCTCCTCACAGTTGACATCCTGATCGAGGAGGGTATTTCAGGAGTATGATTCTGGGAATGACCAGGCACAATATTCCCCCTATTATCCTCAGTATACACAGCCGAACTGAAGTTCAAAGTTCTGGGTTGTAAAGGAGTAACAATATCCTCAGCGGATCTGCTTGAGCTAGCTTTTAAGAGTTGTATTTCTCTTAACAGCATTTGGTTAGTTTCCTGTTGCTGCCTCATTTGTTCCTGCACACTTCCAAATAAGGTTAGAATTTCATCATTAGAGGCTAAAACGGGAGCAGATCCCTGAACACTCCGAGTAGGGATAATATCCTGAGGTTGTGAAGAAGCCGACATCCTTGGAGGAGGTGGTGGAAGCACCGAACCAGTAGTAGCAGAAGTTGCGGCAGACACAGTGGAGGAGCTCATGTTTGATCTTGAGGCCATTGTAAACAATGTGGCAAAAAGTTTTGAAAACAGAAAACCGATTAACGATTTCACAAAGATTTTTAGTAAAGATAGCACCACTTGCCCCACGGTGGGCGCCAAATTGTTTTGGTCAAAAATTACCGAAGCAATTAAGTGATCAAATTAGTTAAGTGAGGTAGTGTGCTAAAGAATGTGTTGGAAATATGCTGGTTAGGTTGTTTGTGAAAACAGGTTTCAGGATACGGCTCAGGATATTGAGTTGTATTAATGATCAAACTATGAGCAAAAAGTAAAGGAAATGACACGAGATGTACCAGGAAAGCCCTTGATCAATCTAGATCGTCAGCATAAAACCTCGGGAGCTGACAATCGCAGCTGCCTAGTTCTTCTTATTGCTTCAAATGTCAGGATACAGTGCAGGATATAGACCAGATCGCTAAGTGTTACAATGCTTTGTGTGAAAGTAAAAAATTGCGAGAGAACAAGTGTGAGAGTGTAGCGAGTGTAGCCGTGATGTCCTATTCGATCTGGTATAACCACCTATTTATAGTAACGAAATACAAACAAAAATCCCTACAAATATGGGATGCTCCGCATATTCCATTGTGAACGTTGTAGACCGAGTAAAGCGGCTTCAACGTCTTCATTTGAACGACTTAGACCGAGTCTCCCGGAGAAAGGGTCTTCGTGAACGTTGCCTCATCTGGACGCGTACTCCTGCACACAACCCGTTAGTAATCCTGAGGATACCATTCAGGATGTTACCAATATCCTGGATGAGCATCCCGGATCTTAGCAGATATCATACAATCAAGATATAACTCAAGATATTTCCCAGGATATGGGCTCAGAATTTTACCCATAACAGTCACTAAACACATTCCTTAAATTGTAGCCATTTGTTGAGTGTTTTTTTTTTGGTGTCTAATCCGCATATATATTACCATTGCCCTTGATTTTCTTGACTGTATATCTCTTAAATGTCAACATATACACGTGTGATTTAGTTTACGAAGATTTTCCAATGCCGAGAAACTCGATCAGAGAGTAAAAAAGGCGTAAGGATCACAATGGTGTAAAATTAAAATGGGATAAACCGGGCTAGGATTCGAGTTACAGGAACAAGGGCCAAACCAACCACCCAAGAATGGAATCGTCGAGCGAAAACACTTGACAACCTCCTAGAAGCAGCTTTTATTACCACCAGACATTTCTCCATCAATTAGGAATCTGATGCCGTCACTAAACACATTCCTTAAATTGTAGCCATTTGTTGAGTGTTTTTTTTTTGTGTCTAATCCGCATATATATCACCATTGCCCTTCATTTTCTTGACTGTATATCTCTTAAATGTCAACATATACACGTGTGATTTAGTTTACGAAGATTTTTCAATGCCGAGAACCTCGATCAGAGAGTAAAAAAGGCGTAAGGTTCACAATGGTGTAAAATTAAAATGGGATATACCGGGCTAGGATTCGAGTTACAGGAACAAGGGCCAAACCAACCACCCAGGAATGGAATCGTCGAGCGAAAACACTTGACAACCTCCTAGAAGCAGCTTCTCTTCCCACCAGACGTCTCTCCATCAATTAGGAATCTGATGCCGTCACTAAACACATTCCTTAAATTGTAGCCATTTGTTGAGTGTTTTTTTTTGTGTCTAATCCGCATATATATCACCATTGCCCTTTGTTGGACCCAGTATGGCCTTAAACAACTTCTTTTCACGTAATATGGCAAGTGATTTCAGTAGATGTGAAAAAGATGTGCGGAAATGGAAATCAGACTTTCAGAAACAAGACCTACAGAATTATCAAGTTTATTTCACTTTGAAACAAAATGGTTTACAAGGTGATTGTAAGATTATTATCTAGTACAAATGAATCTTGAATTCTGTGGGTGAGAGGGCAATGGAGTTTTGATGTAAGTATGAATGATAAGCTTCAAACTCAATTGTCTTCTGCTGGTTGGGCCTTCTATTTATAGAAGGCTGGGTGCATGAATAAACAATAGTTTATTCATGCAATAAGTCCTGCAAAAAGTGGCCAATTGACATATTCATTGATTCCAACATTCAAGTTTCATTTTTCATCATGAAATCCAATAATGTCAACTTGCTTTGGTAATTGTGGCAGGATAGTGCCGATTTCAGACAAGTGGGGTATTTTACCAGAAATTCTGATAAGCCACTTCATCAGAAATTCTGGTGAACAAATCATCAGAAAAATCCTGATGATCAGAATCTTCAGAAACTGATGATTTTTCATCAGAAATATCATCAGATCCATCAGAAATGACCTTCTCTGATAATCCAATCAGCTCTTGATCAACTTGTGATACTTTGAAGTAGATGCTGTTAATTTCAGTCGTCCTATCTGATCTTCTTTTTCTTGTTGTGATCTTCAGGACTGTGATCTCTTCATAGATCAAGTTGATTATGATTTTCTTCAATACTTACAAATAAAGTTTCCTAACATTTTCCCCCTAAGTATTGTAAGAAAATGAACTATCTTATGAACAGAAAATTTCCAAACAGTGGAAATATAAAACTTGCAAATTTAAACCAGTTACTGATGTTTTTGAAAAACAAATTACATAAAAGATGAAAAATAAAATAAACAGGTTCTTCAATTCAGCTTCACTCTCTTGTGCACATCTCCTTCCTTTAACTGCTTTTTGTAGGAGATATATTTGTTGCAGCTGACATACATGTCTTTGTACCATTCTCTTGCTTGGATCCATTCTTCAATCATTTGCTCAATTTCTTTCCTGTGTGCCTCCAAGTTCTTTCCTATCTTCTGAAGATGTTCTTGTCTCCTATTCATGGTTTTCAGGATATACTTCAGAGTTTGATTTGAGTACTTGCAGATATCAACACTTATGAACAGAGCTTTGTTATTATCAATATCTCTGAAGATTACACCATAGTTATATTCTTCATTTTTACTTGTCAGCATAATGATGTCTCCAGATCTTGCATCTTCCAATATTTCTGAGGGAACTTTTGTCTTTGGTGATCTGACATACACCTTTTTGTTGTGTACATACTCATAATTGATGCATAGATCAAAGTCTGTAAAAGCTATTCTTTCAAATAGCAATATTCCATCCATTGATATGCCATATAATGCCCTTCTAACTTCTTGGTTATTTTTCTTTTCCTTTTCATAGTGATCCTTCATAAACAGAATGTCTAAAGGATGCAATTGGTCAGCTATTTCTTCATCAGTCACCTTTTGTTCTTCCCCATTTTCTCTCTGAAGTGTGTATCTATTTTGCACATGAGTTCCTCCAACATCATCGGTTGCAACTTTCACTTCATCCACATTTAAAATTCTCCTTACTGGATTTTCATTCTTTTTGTGAATGCTACCTTAAACTCTTTTTATCCTTTCTTCTCTTAAAGCCAGTCTGACAGGAGACAGTAATCTTGGTTGTTCATCTTCTTTTGTTAAGTAATAACTCACCAGATTGTACTCAGGAAATATCATTACATCCCTGGCAATCTCTTTAACCATGATAGACTTGGTTTCAGAGATTTTTCTCTTAACAATCTTTCATTTTGTTGATGAATTGCCTTCTTGTTCCCATTCATTCATTGTTTGTATATTCATAAATTTACTTATGGCTGAGTCATCAGACATTGTTGGGTTTGGGACAGATTCTAGCAATTTCAAATTTGTAATAACTTGAGGTTTTGCAGTTGCTAACCTTTTCAGCATTTCATCTCTTGGGACAATTGGAGGTGGTCCCATCATTGTGGTTCGAGCTTTGGTGATTGGTGTGGTTGATGATTGTTGAGGAGTTGACTTTGGAGCTTCTTGGTGTGAGCTTTCAGCAGGAATTTCTTTGATGAGTTCTTGAGGATCCACTTTGGCCAATCTTGCAATGTTGAATTGCATCTTCTCCATTAGTTGTTGCACCTCTTTTACCTGTTTTGAGTTGCTGGTTATGTTTTTCTGAACATTGGTGAATTCAGTTTGAGCTTTCGTCTGAATTACAGCCCTTTCTTTTGACAGCTTCTCAAGGGCATCTGTGATACAGTTATTGCTTGCCCTTAGCATGGTAACTTCCTCCAAAACTCTGTTTGAACTGCTTGATTTCCTTGATTCTACCGCATTTGCAACTTGTGCCTTGATCTTTTCTATTTCAGTGAGAATCTTCTGGATTTCTAATGCAGAGATGTTGGATTCGGGCGCCCTTTCTTTCATCTTTTGAAGAGACTTTAGTGCTTCAGTGTTTTCTTCAGTTTGTTTCTTTATTGCCTCCACTGATTCTGACAAAGTCTTCATGTCAGCCCTTTGACCTTGTATTTCTGACAGCAACATATCAAGTTTTTCTTCAACTGGATTTCTTTTGCAGACTTTGTAAACATTTTCCAGCACTGTTTCTAAATTTTCTTAGTTCATGGGTATTTCAGGGATATTGGGAACAACAGATGTTCCTTGTAATATTCCAGCTGCAAACACATTGGCTGCTGTTTTGGAAATGATAGGGTCACTTTTGGCTTTACCAGATTTTGGTGCAGCTTGAAGTTTACCAGAATCATCTCCACTAGTGATGAAAAACTCATTTTCACCCTGGATTTCCTTATGTCCTTGAACCATATCAACATATGATTCTCCACAAGTTTTTGAGGTAAACGGATTACCTATAGCCAGATTTCCTTGATCAGTTTCCTGATCTCTATCTGTTGGGATCTCATCCTTTTCCTCATTTTCTGATTCAGAGTTGAGATTAATGGAACTAGTAACCTCCTCATCAACCTTAGTTGTTCTGTATTCTATCTTATAGGATACATTAACTGAGCTTTCTGATTTTGTTTCTTCTCTGTGAGACTCAACTAAAACAGTGTTTAAAAGAGATGTACCAGCAATGTGAGATTCATCATAATGTTTGACTTTAGTGGCTTCAATTTCAGCAGCATGCGTTTCTTCAGCAATATGTGATTCTGCATAATGTTCTTGATGAATTTCAAATTCATGTTGAGTTCATGCTTTATGAATCTGTTGACTTTCAGCATGTTCTTTCTTGTTTTCTGGTGAGTTAGCTATCTCCAGAATTCTTTTTCCTCCTGCACCCTCTTTTTCTGATGGCGAGGACTTCTCATCATCTCCTTTTTCTGTTGATGAAGAATAGTTCACAACTTCTCTGTTGGGCTCTTCTATTGGAGAATCTGATTTTGTCAGAAGTTATTCACGTTGTATTCTGTATTGTGAGTCTGGTGCAATGAGGCATAACATGCTTTCTGGTAACACAGGGATATCTTTGTCTGATTCCCATCCATGATTGGAACTCCAGGCCTTCATGGTATTTGAACTCCAAACATCTTCCAAAATTGGAATTTCCATGTTCCTTGTAGCAAATGTTTCAGAGATGAAAATAGAGATTAACCTTGGATATGGCAGATGTGAGATTATTCTTCCATTTCTGGTGATGATTGACCTTTTGAGTAGGTTGAAAATTTCTGACCCATAATCAATTTTGAACCCAGTTATGAGTCCATACATGATTGTCAGAATAGCTTGACTGATTTGATCAGTTCCCCCTATCTTTGAAGTGAGACATTTGTTTAGCACTTCCATCATCACTTGCCAGATGGCTGGCAATTCACTTCTTCTAATTGCTCCAATTTTGTTGATATCCTTTTTCTTGTAGCCAAGCCCATTGATGAAGCTTATTAATTCTTCTTTGCTTGGAGCTTCAATGTAACTATCAAGAATAGGCAGTTCAAGCCATTCTCTTACTCTTGCAGGGGTTAATGTTACATAAACACTTCCCCATACATGAGCAGAAACCTGATTTTCTTCAACTTCATTAAAAGTGCAAATAAATTGCTGTAGTAGCCTTTCTGGTACCTCTCTTCCTTTTGTTAGTGCTCCTAAGATTGGACATTTTGTAAGATATTCTACCAGAAGTTGACATCTTATATCATACTCCGAATGCTCTGTATTCATCAGCAGATTGTTTTCCTTCATTGGTAGAAATTCTGCATCTTCAACAAAAGGTACTTCATGTTGAACAATTGGGATGTTGAGGTTTACTTCTGCCATTGTTGATCTTTGTGAGTTAGGGTTTGAAATTTAGGGATTTTTTTTTTTTTTTTTTGAATTATGAGTGAGAAACAGGGGATTTTCAGGGTTGAAGTTTTTTTTTGAGAGGAGGGTGAGTGATTTTTGAATTTCTGCTAAGTGTGTGTTATATAGGAGTGTTTCTGTAGAGAATTGTGGGTGTATGGAGTTGAGGGGGTTTAGAACGTGGCATGTAATGGTGGTTAAGAGCTCATTTAATGTATTTATAACAGTTAGATCGTGTAACGTGAGTTTTTGGTTCAGAATGTAACCGTTGGATCGTGGGTACCAAGACATTAATGAGATGGTATATCATGTAATCGTGGTTATGCCTTTTCAACTTGTCCCTTCAATTTGTAGTTTCTTCAATCATTTCTTCACGAAAGTATTGAACTGATTTTTTATATGAGAAAACTATCGGTTCTATGACAACTTTTCATCTTTCTGGACCCCATTAGATAGGAGGTCCAATTACCTTCCTTCATATGTATCCTCTTTTCTTTGTAAGTCAAAAGTCCCATTCTGATGATGTCATCAGAAATTTAACATAAATTCTGTTGAACATATGTATTGCCTTTTGTTCTGTCTTCTGTTGACCTTTTAGATGTGGTCAACAGAAGTCAACAGAATTTTCAACAGAATTTCTTGGTTGAGTTTTCCCCCTAAACTTGTGATCCTCTTCAACAGATTTTGAAGTTTTCTTGACAGAGTTTTTTTTTTTTTTTTAAGATGAGAGGGAATGAGATAAGATCATAAGACTCACATTTGTTTTTCTGGTGGTGTCCATGTCTCTTGGCTTTTCTGATATTTTCTAAAACGGTTTATTATTGAAGTTTTACCAGAAAAAAAAATTACATCCACTTTTGAATTACCAGATTTTGTCTCCTGTCATCAGAAACTTAGAGTTTTGAGTCAAAGTTTTGATTTCTGATGACCATGTTCCATATTTACCCATTTCCCTAAATATAAACCATAAGCCAGATTACAAAGCAATAAAGCAAGCACCAAATATAAACATATTAACAAAAAAAATATTTACACAAACAAAACAAAGAAAAACCTAATCAATATCTATGCCTTCTCCGTGTTCCATTTCAAGGAGCAACAACAAGTCAGTTATCAACCCATAGTTTTGGTTGGTGGGTACAAGCATGCTGAGACCCATATTTTCTTGAAGTCTCATATCTGCTCTTGGGTAACTTGCAGGGATACCTGCAAAGTCTAGTTGGCTCGTGATTATCTTCGTCAGAAAACGAGGATACATCAAGAATGGCTTGCCAACCCATATGTTACTTGCAAAATCTTTCATTAGATAATAAGAGAAGTTGTAAGGTACTTTGAGTACAAGTGCACGTATAGGCTCCATCAATCTAAGAGATATTTCATGATGATTGATGACCTTCTTTGAAAAGCATGCACCCATCTGTGTGACCAGATATTGCCATGGCTTGATAAAGCCATGTTTGTTGATTGCTCGTTGTTGGGTTTCCGTATGGTAACCCATTTGCCTCAGGACATCATCCTTTTGAGACCTTGAGAACATCAGGACATCATTATCATCATCGAGTTGAAGAGCCGTCCTGATGCTGGCTTCATTTAACAGAATTTTTTGATTTAGCACCATACTCTCGATGGCCATTTGTTCTCTGTTCTCAAACTCATATAATGTTGCATTTTTTCAGAAGATTTGAAGAATCTCTGGATGAACAGTTATATGAGCAGTGAGGGCATAGCTCAAGTTACTACTCATGAGCATTTTAAGCACAACATGACACCCTTCCCATTGAGGACCTTCCAGATTGGTCCTCAATCTTAGATTGTGATATGGATGAAGAACAAGTGGGAAGCATTCATCTTTGATGGTTTTCATTTTGTGTGTGTGGGAGAGTATGAGGTGAAGGTGAAGAAGAAGATTTAGAGTGCACCCTTTTTTGTGTGTGTGAGAATGACAGATTTCAACACAAAGTGGTGAACATTTATAGTAAACTTAACATTTGCCATTAATGGAATGTACCTACTTGCAGATTTTCTTCACCGCAATCTCTGTTATTTAATTGTTTTCCAGAGGACAGAAAGTGTAACAGAGATAAGCTGCTTCTCCACTTCACTTGCATTAAATGGTTTAGGCGGCCAATTTCTGGTAATATATCATGATAGCCTACCAATATGTCACTTCAACCTTCTTAGCACATGATGGGGTGTAATTAATGAAGGAGAGAGAAAGTTCCATATTAACGAGTTCCCAGAAATTTTCTGTTAAATGACGTTACCAGCACTAACAAATTTTTTATTATACATTTTTATTTTTAAAAAAGGAAAGAAAAAAAATTGCCAATGTGCAGTTTATGAATAAGCTGTTACGAGATATGAACAAGGATGATGACATGCAGGAATTTGTTTTAATGATCTATGATAATTTTGTTTCATCAGAAAAAAAAATTCTGATGATTCACCAGATTTTCTGATGATTTATCAGGTGTTCTGATGTTGTATCAGATTTTCTGATGTTTACATCAGATTTTCTGATAACTTATCAGATTTTCTGGTGATTTATCAGACATATGATTTTTCTTTGTTTATCACTAAAACAATTTATCAAACATTTTTCTGGTGATAAGATTATCTGAGAGATTTTTATCATAGAACTGACCATATCTTAGCAGATTAAACGTTAAGCCTTCAACAAAGGCTACTTTCTCTATGGTAAACATCCATACCTTATGCATCCATATCCCATGATCCTCCCTTTTCACTCCATTTCCAAAATGTACCATTCTACCCAGCTTTGAAACAAGTTGCTGAGTAAGCTCCTGTCCCTATTCATGTGCTTGGAGCTTTCTGAGTCGCAGTACCAGATTTGCTACACATGATGGTCCTGAAATGGAATGATTAGAGGGTTTTTGGTACCCAGGCATGCTTGGGTACTGTTTCTGATGGGATTCTAATCAGTTTATTTTTTCTTCTTGATTTTGCATCAGAAATTCTATTATATGCTGAGCCATTAACAGTTTTTACATTTTTCTTTTGAAGATGGTGTTGAACAAGCTTCAGTATGTCATCACACATACAAGAGTTATCAGAATTTTCTGATATTTTTTCTTGTGATGGAATGAGTGGATAATTTTGAAAAGATGAGTGAACTGCTTCTGGAGTCTTTACAGATTCTTGACTGCATTCACTTAAGTTTGTTTTGAAGTTTGGTTTTTCAAAAGAGTATTCAGAACAGGTTGTCTTGCAAGATTCAGATTCAGATTCTGATGAAAATTTATCAGAAATCTGATGAGTTGCTTTTACAAAGACAGTGGGTTTACTTCCTCTTGAGTTTTTATATCCTAAACCCTCTCCTTTGTTCTTAGGTGTGGAGTCAATTAAATTTATGAATTCTTTTGCTTGTTGAAAGCCTCTTACATTGATTTCTTTATCATTGATTTTCTTGTAAAGATCTTTTCTTTCATTTTCATAAAACTCAATTTTAGCTCTTTGATCTAAACTATCCTCTATAAGAAGTTGGTTTTCAAGAATGATTTTATTCAGGGTCCTTTGCAAGTCATCAGATTTTCTAATATCTGATTGATGTTTTTCTTGCAGATTTAGAAAATCTGACATGAGCTTGTTTAGCTTGTGTTCAAGATCAAGATTGTCTAAATTTACCTTTTGTTCTGAAGTTTCTGGTAGACCTTCAGAAAGTGCCATGAGGCAGAAATTTGCCAATTCTTCTTCTTCATCATCAGAAGAATCATCAGATAACCATGTATCTGTACCTGCAATTAAGCTAACTTGTTGCTGCTTCTTTGCTTCTTCAAGCTTTTTCTCATAGTAAGCAACATCCTTGAGCTTTTTGGTCTTGCATTCTGATGCATAGTGACCTCTCTGCTTGCACTTGTAACACACAACTTCAGCCTTCCCTTTATCCTTAGATCTAAATTCCTCTTTAGATCTCCCATCCATCCTTCCTCTGTCACTTCTCTGGTATCTCTGGCTTCCTCCCCTCAACCTTTGCTCAAATGTTTTGGTGAGCAGTGCTATTGCTTCAGCAAAAGCTGAAAAGTCTGATGATGTATCAGAAATTTCAAGATTTTGGTTGTTTGATGGTGGTGGATCATTGGTAGTTGTTGATCTTTGTGAGCTTGAGATAAGAGCTAAAGATCCCCCTCTTTGAATGGTTTCTTCAAATATTTCTTCCTCTCTGGGGACCAAGATGCTGTATAAGTCATGGAGACTCATATTTCCTAGTTCTAAGGTTGAGGACAAAGTCATGGTTAGACTTCTCCATTCTCTAGGAAGGACATCAAGAAATTTTATGTTTCTTTCATCATTTGACTTAGTTATTCCAAATTTCTTTAGCTCGTTTAAAAGTTTTGTAAATCTTTGATATGTATCATTTAATCTTTCATTTGGCAAATTTTTAAACCTTTCATAAGATGAGACATTGTTTGTTCTCTTATTTCTTCTCATCCTTTCTCCTCCTTCACAAAGATTTTCCAACTGATCCCATATTTCCTTGGCTGATGCACATGCATCAACTTGTGAAAATATGTCATTGGGGATGGCCATAATTAAAAGTGACTTTGCCCTTTCATCCCCAGCCACCTTTTCCTTGTCTTCCTCACTCCAAAGTATTTCACTTTTGGGAGCTTGGGAGGCAGGGATAGCAGGTGATTGGTCAGTTGCTGGAATAGCTGGTATTATAGTCATTGGTATATGTGGACCCCTTTCAATGGATTGAAACAGAGCTCGGTCATGACCATTAAGGAAATTGACCATCCTGATTTTCCATTGGGGGTATTCCTCTCTTACCAGAGTCGGAGGTTTGGACATAGAACCAATGTTAAAAGCATTATTCTAGGATTGAAAGCTGGCCATATTTAGAGAAAAGAAGATGAGCGATTGATCGTTTGAAAATAATTTATTCAATCTGCTCTGATACCAATTGTTGGACCCAGTATGGCCTTAAACAACTTCTTTTCACGTAATATGGCAACTGATTTCAGTAGATGTGAAAAAGATATGCGGAAATGGAAATCAGACTTTCAGAAACAAGACCTACAGAATTATCAAGTTTATATCACTTTGAAACAAAATGGTTTACAAGGTGATTGTAAGATTATTATCTAGTACAAATGAAACTTGAATTCTGTGGGTGAGAGGGCAATGGAGTTTTGATGTATGTATGAATGATAAGCTTCAAACTCAATTGTCTTCTGCTGGTTGGGCCTTCTATTTATAGAAGGCTGGGTGCATGAATAAACAATAGTTTATTCATGCAATAAGTCCTGCAAAAAGTGGCCAATTGACATATTCATTGATTCCAACGTTCAAGTTGCCTTTTTCATCATGATATCCAATAATGTCAACTTGCTTCGGTAATTGTGGCAGGATAGAGCCGATTTCAGACAAGTGGGGTATTTTACCAGAAATTCTGATAAGCCACTTCATCAGAAATTCTGGTGAACAAATCATCAGAAAAATCCTGATAATCAGAATGGTCAGAAACTGATGATTTTTCATCAGAAATATCATCAGATCCATCAGAAATGACCTTCTCTGATAATCCAATTCAGCTCTTGATCAACTTGTGATACTTTGAAGTAGACGCTGTTAATTTCAGTCGTCCTATCTGATCTCCTTTTTCTTGTTGTGATCTTCAGGACTGTGATCTCTTCATAGATCAAGTTGATTGTGATTTTCTTCAATACTTACAAATAAAGTTTTCTAACACCCTTGCTTTCCTTGACTGTATATCTCTTAAATATCAACATATACACGTTTGATTTAGTTTACGAAGATTTTTCAATGCCGAGAACCTCGATCAGAGAGTAAAAAAGGCGTAAGGTTCACAATGGTGTAAAATTAAAATGGGATATACCGGGCAAGGATTCGAGTTACAGGAACAAGGGCCAAACCAACCACCCAAGAATGGAATCGTCGAACGAAAACACTTGACAACCTCCTAGAAGCAGTTTTTCTTACCACCAGACCATTCTCTCCATCAATTAGGAATCTGATGTCGTCACTAAACACATTCCTTAAATTGTAGCCATTTGTTGAGTGTTTTTTTTTGTGTCTAATCCGCGTATATATCACCATTGCCCTTGATTTTCTTGACTGTACATCTCTTAAATATCAACATATACACGTGTGATTTAGTTTACGAAGATTTTTCAATGCCGAGAACCTCGATCAGAGAGTAAAAAGGGCGTAAGGTTCACAATGGTGTAAAATTAAAATGGGATATACCGGGCTAGGATTCGAGTTACAGGAACAAGGGCCAATCCAACCACCCAAGAATGGAATCGTCGAGCGAAAACACTTGACAAACTCCTAGAAGCAGTTTTTCTAGCCACCAGACCTTTCTCCATCAATTACGAATCTGATGCCGTCACTAAACACATTCCTTAAATTGTAGCCATTTGTTGAGTGTTTTTTTTTGTGTCTAATCCGCATATATATCACCATTGCCCTTGATTTTCTTGACTGTATATCTCTTAAATGTCAACATATACACGTGTGATTTAGTTTACGAAGATTTTTCAATGCCGAGAACCTCGATCAGAGAGTAAAAAAGGCGTAAGGTTCACAATGGTGTAAAATTAAAATGGGATATACCGGGCTAGGATTCGAGTTACAGGAACAAGGGCCAAACCAACCACCCAAGAATGGAATCATCGAGCGAAAACACTTGACAACCTCCTAGAAGGAGCTTTTCTTGCCACCAGCCCTTTCTCCATCAATTATGAATCTGATGCCGTCACTAAACACATTCCTTAAATTGTAGTCATTTGTTGAGTGTTTTTTTTTTGGTGTCTAATCCGCATATATATCACCATTGCCCTTGATTTTCTTGACTGTATATCTCTTAAATGTCAACATATACACGTGAGATTTAGCTTACGAAGATTTTTCAATGCCGAGAACCTCGATCAGAGAGTAAAAAAGGCGTAAGGTTCACAATGGTGTAAAATTAAAATGGGATATACCGAGCTAGGATTCGAGTTACAAGAACAAGGGCCAAACCAACCACCCAAGAATGGAATCATCGAACGAAAACACTTGACAAACTCCTAGAATCAGCTTTTCTTACCACCAGACCTTTCTCCATCAATTAGGAATCTGATGCCGTCACTAAACACATTCCTTAAATTGTAGCCATTTGTTGAGTGTTTTTTTTTGGTGTCTAATCCGCATATATATCACCATTGCCCTTGATTTTCTTGACTGTACATCTCTTAAATGTCAACATATAAACGTGTGATTTACTTTAAGAAGATTTTTCAATGCCGAGAACCTCGATCAGAGAGTAAAAAAAGCGTAAGTTCACAATCGTGTAAAATTAAAATGGGATATACCGGGCTAGGATTCGAGTTACAAGAACAAGGGCCAAACCAACCACCCAATAATGGAATCGTCGAGCGAAAACACATGACAACCTCCTAGAAGCAGCTTTTCTTGCCACCAGACCTTTCTCCATCAATTAGGAATCTGATGTCGTCACTAAACACATTCCTTAAATTGTAGCCATTTGTTGAGTGATTTTTTTTTGGTGTCTAATCCGCATATATATCACCATTGCCCTTGATTTTCTTGACTGTATATCTCTTAAATGTCAACATACACACGTGTGATTTAGTTTACGAAGATTTTTCAATGCCGAGAACCTCGATCAAAGAGTAAAAAAGGCATAAGGTTCACAATGGTGTATGATTAAAATGGGATATACCGGGCTAGGATTCGAGTTACACGAACAAGGGCCAAACCAACCACCCAAGAATTGAATCGTCGAGCGAAAACACTTGACAACCTCCTAGAAGCAGCTTTTATTGCCACCAAACCTTTCTCCATCAATTAGGAATCTGATACCGTCACTAAACACATTCCTTAAATTGTAGCCATTTGTTGATTGTTTTTTTTTTGTCTAATCCGCATATATATCACCATTGCCCTTGATTTTCTTGACTGTATATCTCTTAAATATCAACATATACACGTGTCATTTAGTTTACGAAGATTTTTCAATGCCGAGAACCTCGATCAGAGAGTAAAAAAGGCGTAAGGTTCACAATTGTGTAAAATTAAAATGGGATATACCGGGCTTGGATTCGAGTTACAGGAACAAGGGCCAAACCAACCACCCAAGAATGGAATCATCGAGCGAAAACACTTGACAACCTCCTAGAAGCAGCTTTTCTTACCACCAGACCTTTCTCCATCAATTAGGAATCTGATGCCGTCACTATACACATTTCTTAAATTGTAGCCATTTGTTGAGTGTTTTTTTTTTTTTTGGTGTCTAATCCGCATATATATCACCATTGCCCTTGATTTTCTTGACTGTATATCTGTTAAATATCAACATATACACGTGTGATTTAGTTTACGAAGATTTTTCAATGCCGAAAACCTCGATCAGAGAGTAAAAAAGGCGTAAGTTTCACAATGGTGTAAAATTAAAAAGGGATATACCGGGCTCGGATTCGAGTTACAGGAACAAGTGCCAAACCAACCACCCAAGAATGGAATCGTCGAGCGAAAACCCTTGACAACCTCCTAGAAGCAGCTTTTCTTACCACCAGACCTTTCTCCGTCAATTAGGAATCTGATGCCATGACTAAACACATTCCTTAAATTGTAGCCATTTGTTGAGTGTTTTTTTTTTGTGTCTAATCCGCATATATATCACCATTGCCCTTGATTTTCTTGACTGTATATCTCTAAAATGTCAACATATACACGTGTGATTTAGTTTACGAAGATTTTTCAATGCCGAGAACCTCTATCAGAGAGTAAAAAAGGCGTAAGGTTCACAATGGTGTAAAATTAAAATGGGATATACCGGGCTAGGATTCGAGTTACAAGAACAAGGGCCAAACCAACCACCCAAGAATGGATCGTCGAGCGAAAACACTTGACAACCTCCTTGAATCAGCTTTTCTTACTACCAGACCTTTCTCCATCAATTAGGAATTTGATGCCGTCACTAAACACATTCCTTAAATTGTAGCCATTTGTTGAGTGTTTTTTTTTTTTGGTGTCTAATCCGCATATATATCACCACTGCCCTTGATTTTCTTGACTGTATATCTCTTAAATATCAACATATACACGTGTGATTTACTTTACGAAGATTTTTCAATGCCGAGAACCTCGATCAGAGAGTAAAAAAGGCGTAAGGTTCACAATGGTGTAAGATTAAAATGGAATATACCGGGCTAGGATTCGAGTTACAGGAACAAGGGCCAAACCAACCACCCAAGAATGGAATCGTTGAGCGAAAACACTTGATAACCTCCTAGAAGCAGTTTTTCTTACCACCAGACCTTTCTCCATCAATTAGGAATCTGATGCCGTCACTAAACACATTCCTTAAATTGTAGCCATTTGTTGAGTTTTTTTTTTTTTTGTGTCTAATCCGCATATATATCACCATTGCCCTTGATTTTCATGACTGTATATCTCTTAAATATCAACATATACACGTGTGATTTAGTTTACGAAGATTTTTCAATGCCGAGAACCTCGATCAGAGAGTAAAAAATGCGTAAGGTTCACAATTGGTAAAATTAAAATGGGATATACCGGGCTAGGATTCGAGTTACAGGAACAAGGGCCAAACCAACCACCCAAGAATGGAATCGTCGAGCAAAAACACTTGACAACCTCCTAGAAGCAGCTTTTCTTGCCACCAGACCTTTCTCCATCAATTAGGAATCTGATGCCGTCACTAAACACATTCCTTAAATTGTAGCCATTTGTTGAATGTTTTTTTTTGGTGTCTAATCCGCATATATATATCACCATTGCTCTTGATTTTCTTGACTGTATATCTCTTAAATGTCAACATATACACGTTTGATTTAGTCTACGAAGATTTTTCAATGCCGAGAACCTCGATCGGAGAGTAAAAAAGGCATAAGGTTCACAATGGTGTAAAATTAAAATGGGGTGACTGGACTGGTATCTTCACACCCCGAAATTATCAGAGCTGGCGTAACTGGACTGGTATCTTCATTGCACAGCGGAAGCAAAATAAGCTAAGACTTCTAGAAATTAAACGCCACTAAGTACTCGACTCCACATGGTTCTCCTATTCCAACCGTGCCTCGACTTTGAAATGCAACCTGAGAAAGAAACATGCTAAAAGTCAACATAAAGTTGAGCGAGTTCATAGTTTATTTGTAAAAGATTTGAAATAAATCTTTTGAATAACCGGTTTGTGAGATATTATTGAGAAAACGAATTTAGAAATCATTTTCGTGTCAAGTTATATGGGAACTTTGTATTCGTATAACTTCGTATTTGTAACGCATTATGTTCGTAGAACCATGTATTTGTAAACTCTTGTATTTGTAAAATTTGTATAACCGTCAATGCCCACCCTGACTTTGACTTCATGCACGCATAATCCCTATGCTTTGAATTTGTATAAAAACATGGTATTTAATTTGTATAAATCAAGTATTTCTGTAAATATGTATGTCCCTGGTATGTAGCAATAAGGAAAAAGAGATCGCCCCTGGGTTGCAAAGCCAATGGTATGTGTGAAGTGATGCAGGAAGACTCAAACCTAGCAGATTTCGCCTCGGGCTTCCGGCTGTAAGACATAGTCACCACATGGTCCACTCAGCGGACTCAGGAGTGGGGCTCGCTACGCCCAAATAGATCTATCACTCATGCCCCTCGGTCCTACAACGAGGATTGATGGCCTTAATCGCCCTACCCATTCACATGATCTAGTAGTAAACCCTCCTTAAGCTAATCATACCATGTATAAAATGTCTGTATAATTGTAACATGTATTTTACCCCAGCCTCTAAGGCTGAACCTCCCCAGCCTCTAAGGCTAACTTCCCAGTCTCTCTATATTATCACAAGACGATCCATCCCTAGTCATGAAAATCATTCACATTTCGATAATACGCATTTGTTTTGTAAAAACCGGTATATTTAGTAAAATCCATTCGTAATATGAATTAGAAATATGAGTTTTGGTTCGTCCAAAAGCTTTGTATGTTCTTGCACAATGTGCTTTGTCTAAAAATATGCAGTCTTTGTCCATCGAGAACTTTGTGTGTTTTCTGCAAAATGTGCATGTCTTTCCACCCCGAAAACATTTATAAAAATGTAAAACCGTAAAAAAGATGGGGTTATGAACTCACCTGAATTGCCTTGTGCAAAGCTAGCTAATTATGACTTCGTGATGTCGTTTCCAAGACGAGATTTGCTAGCGTACATTCTATAGTATCCCTAATCATGGAATATCTTATAAGTTTCTAAATAAACGCAGTAACTAAACTACGTGTCATCGAGCTCTACCGAATCGTTAACCGAACGATTCGACGGTAAGTAGTTAAGTTATCGGAAATGATTAAGTCATATTTGATAAGTATCATTTATTGTCGATAATAACCAATAAGTCTTGAAAAGACTTGATTCTCGAGAGATTTAAAAATAAGTAAATATTTATATCAAAGTATATAAATATATCGCTAAGATCGCTCGTCGACCCGAGAAGTCGTTTGTGTATATAGAAACATTCGTATGAAAGTAATATACAATACACTTGTATTATATATATTACGTCTTGTATACATTCGCCAAAATATGCGTATATGCCGTTTAGACGTATAAAATAAATATGAAAAGTTATATTTATTCTATAAGAATTTCATCGAGTCGTTGCATAAATATATACTATATTTATTTTATAACGCGAATCCGTGTTGTTGGATATTTGAAATAAATAGATAAGCTATATCTATTTTTATAAAAGGAATACGAGTCGTTTGATATTTAAAATAGATATATAAACTATATTTATTTTAATGAAAGAGTCATCGTGTTGTTTGATATCTGAAATAAATATATAACACTATATTTATTTATAAAAGAAGTCGTATTATCGGCGTTTGAAACAATATAAATAGTTATATTGATCTTATAAAAGAATTGTCGAAATTTGAAGTTTAAAATAACTATATTCATTATTGTAAACAATTTGCCGAATCGTCGTTTGTTGTAAGTTGTAAAGTGTCGTAGAAAGAAATTATGTATTTGCGTCTTGTTTTAGGAAAGATAAGTAACATTCCGATTTGTTTTGTGTTATAATAAAACGCAATTAGTTTCAGATTTTCTCGAAAAACGGACACAGTTTCCTCTGTTTTTGGACGCCCCAACAACACAAGTTGTCGTCATTTTATCAAAATTCAATCCAAGATTCAATTACCAATATATCAATATGCCAAAAATTTCATAAAATGTAAACTGTAATCATGTCGGTTCGAGCTCATTATCATGTATTATTAAAATAAGGAATAGTTAGCGAAAATAATCGCGACTTAAACTTTTACCATCTTCTAGTGTCGAACGCCGACGAGGTTTACTAAGTTGACCGGGTCAACCGAGTTGACTGACTGAGTTGACCGGGTTGACCGAGTTGACTCGGTTTGACCGAGTCGACCCGAATCCATGAACCGCGAACCGAACCGACCTGGTTGACCACTTTTGACCAGCTTTGAGAAAGGTTTTTGAAGAGATTGATTTCTCTGTGTTTGCTAGTTGATATCGAGAGAGAAGGGGAATAAAAAAAAAAGTCTGTGCATTTTGTTTGTGTTGAGAATTGAAGGTGAGGAGGTTAGTGTTTTATATATAGAGTTTGAGATCTTGTAGAGATCTTGAGTGATCTTGTGAGATTTTGATTAGATTTGTGGGATTTTGTAAAGATTTTATGTAGATCTTGAAGAGATTTTGGAAAGATTTACAAGAAAATCTTGTAGTAAAGATCTAATATATTATGTGCAGGTTTAGGCTTGCGGGTTTTGGGCTTGGGCCCAGGGCCTACAAGCCCATCTCGTGTGTAAGTGGCCCGTAATTCCTACGAGACCCGTTGTCAAAACCTGAACTCCGTTTAACATCAAAAGATAAAATTTTAGCATTAAAATACGGTCGGTAGTTGTTGTTTGCACGCCCGTTCGTCGATTACTGTAATAATCGTGAAAAATTATATCGTTGTCGTCTTTAATCCGTTTTTCGATCCGGTTTTGACTGTAGTTACTAAAATTTCATTACAGAGCTAAATATAGCGTAAAATGTAAGTTCTGAATGTGACAGTCGTCTCCGTCGCTTCCGTTTCGTTGCCGATGCGTTTCCTGCTATCGCATTTTTAGTTCACGTTTGCGTTTGTGTCGCACGGAAACCCAATAAATTCCAAAATTAAATTTATGAATATAAAATATTCGTAGAAAATCCATATTTGTCGGCGTTGTCAGTATTTCATACGGTTTCAATTCGTTGTCGCGTAATATTCCGCAGATTTTTCTGTAAATCACCGTTCGCACACCGTAAAGTCGTATAGACGTTCCTAGGCACTCCAAAGGCCTAATTTGGTTAATTTTTGTCTTAATCTCTATTTATTATCATGTTAATTGCCTGTTAATCACGTAATTAAGAGCCGTAAATCACCGGTTGTCACATTCTCCCCCTGTTACAGAAATTTCATCCTCGAAATTTAGACTATGTTATCTCCTCAGAATTGTGTTGTTCGCAGGTAAGTCCGAATAATAACAAAGTGAATGACCGTGTAATCGAAACAAGACTTATTCGAATCATGTGAATTTAATGACATTCCTCAACAATAAGAACCCAATGGTTTACAATAAATGTGTTTCAGCAAATCGATGTCAAAGGAAACAAGTCATATAGATACAGTCACTAGTGTGACTAAGTCAACAAGGACCCAACAATGAACAGGAACTTTGACCAATTGAGTTCCAAATGAACGTTTACAACGTGTAAATGAGTTCTAGAAGCAATAACACCCACTGGATGAACTTAGAATCAACAATCTCAAATGTAATAGTTTGCATGGAACGCTCGATCGTGATCAGCGAAAAGCTGCAAGTCATACCGACGCCACAAGGTGTCGCAATGAATGAAACAATTCAATAATAGCGGTGATCAAACAAATTCACCGTGTTTGAAGTCAAGCGAAAGTACAATGAAGCAAATTTGAAAATTTGATTCAAACGACATCAATTGAGGATGGAACATCAAAGAATTAATGTTTTCGATCGAAGATGAAGAAACAATAAATATCATAAAATATTCGATCGATGTTGAAAGAACCGTTAGTAGGTACACTGGAATATGCAATGAATTTTGTGTACCATCGTCTTAACACACGATTGTGTTAAGACTGCTTTAATATGATAATTCAAATCGGATTTAAAACAAATCAATAAATAAATATTTAAATTCGTGCATGAGATATGTAAACGAGTTTAGCGCAAGCTTTAAATAAGTGAAAACACCACCACAAGGTGTCGAAGTCAACAAACAATTTAATGGAGTCGAATACCAAACAAGTTTACCACGACTCGGAACAAATGAAGTGCTCGTTAAAATTGATTTGAATATGATGCTCCCAATACATCATATGATGCTCTGAATTGAATATGTGTAATGGATAAGTTCAAACAATTGAACTTGGTTTTAGCGCAATCCGACAATAAATACATATGTATCAAAAAAAAAGAAATTTCGACATGGTTACGACGAAAAACCATGTATGTAACTTGAAAAGAAAAGAAATTTCAAGAAAATGTGTTGACTTGGTAGCAAAGGAGCCAACAATTACAATAATGCGAGTCATTCGAATCACAAATCAATAATTATACTTAGCGAAACAATATTTGAACTTTGATGAAACGCTTATTCGAAACGAAACCACATGCGTAACAAACGATGCATTCGTAACATATGAATATTCAAGAAGCGAAGCAAATGAGTACTCGCTATAACGAAAGGAATGTTCGTGATATAATGACCATTAAGAGGAGTAGAGATGTAAAAAACTACTCGCTTGATGCAAAAGTCGAAATTTCAATGAAAGAAATTTGAGGACTTTACCTGGGGTTGCATGTGATAACCGGTTGTTGGGTGACATTACCATGGAATGTCGAACATGGCGTATTCGTCGTTAATAAGATATGGGGAATACGAAGGCATGCGTCTTCTCCTTAGCATAACTCGTGTCGTTTGCAGGACCGCGTGCCAAATCGCCGCTTCCTGATCGATAGTTTTTGCGCTGACAGGATTAGCATCATCGTTGAAATGCTCCATAGTGTCTTCTTGGTGACTTCACCTAGAAAGTCGTATATGACGTACTTCAACCTCTGTTGATGTATAGCTTAAGTTTCACGTACCTGTGCACTAGCGTTTCATTCCGCGTAGAATGTGATGTACTCCGACATCCGTAACATAAAATTTGAGTTCCATATATTCCCGTGCACTAGCGTTTTGTTATGCGTAGGCTGCCTGCTCGGGAAGTTAAAATATCATAGACAATATGCATAATAGTGTGTGCCCAGGTTAATATTCGCGGTTCCTATGCGATAACCTTTATTGAACTTCGACATAAGTTTCCAAGGGTTATAAATGCATGTTTTCTAAACTTTCTCAGAGTTTTATTTATTGTATGCAATTGTGTCATGTACCGTGTATAAAACACCATAATAACGTATGTTTGAAAACAAAATCTTGACTGTTTGTTTTTCGGCAACGGTTGGAGACCATATTCGAGTACTAGGCGTTCTGTATGTATTCAGGTTTTAACATTCTAAGTTCCCAGAGGAAATTGAGGTTAGAGCCTAGGTATCACAACAGAAACCTAATTCGCTGTAACCTATAGCTCTGATACCAATCTGTCACACCCCGAAATTATCAGAGCTGGCGTGACTGGACTGGTATCTTCATTGCACAGCGGAAGCAAAATAAGCTAAGACTTCTAGAAATTAAACGCCACTAAGTACTCGACTCCACATGGTTCTCCTATTCCAACCGTGCCTCGACTTTGAAATGCAACCTGAGAAAGAAACATGCGAAAAGTCAACATAAAGTTGAGTGAGTTCATAGTTTGTTTGTAAAAGGTTTGAAATAAATCTTTTGAATAACCGGTTTGTGAGATATTATTGAGAAAACGAATTTAGAAATCATTTTCTTGTCAAGTTATATGGGAACTTTGTATTCGTATAACTTCGTATTTGTAACGCATTATGTTCGTAGAACCATGTATTTGTAAACTCTTGTATTTGTAAACTCTTGTATTTGTAAAATTTGTATAACCGTCAATGCCCACCCTGGCTTTGACTTCATGCCCGCATAATCCCTATGCTTTGAATTTGTATAAAAACATGGTATTTAATTTGTATAAATCAAGTATTTCTGTAAATATGTATGTCCCTGGTATGTAGCAATAAGGAAAAAGAGATCACCACTGGGTTGCAAAGCCAATGGTATGTGTGAAGTGATGCAGGAAGACTCAAACCTAGCAGATTTTGCACCGGGCTTCCAGCTGTAAGACATAGTCACCACATGGTCCAGTCAGCGGACTCAAAAGTGGGGCCCGCTACACCCAAATAGATTTATCACTCATGCCCCTCGGTCCTACAATGAGGATTGATAGCCTTAATCGCCCTACCCATTCACATGATCTAGTAGTAAACCCTCCTTAAGCTAATGATACCATTAATATAATGTTTGTATAATTGTAACATGTATTTTACCCCAGCCTCTAAGGCTGAACCTCCCCAGCCTCTAAGGCTAACTTCCCAGTCTCTCTATATTATCACAAGACGATCCATCCCTAGTCATGAAAATCATTCACATTTCGATAATACGCATTTATTTTGTAAAAACCGGTATATTTAGTATAATACATTCGTAATATGATTTAGAAATATGAGTTTTCGCTCGTCCAAAAGCTTTGTATGTTCTTGCACAACGTGCTTTGTCTAAAAATATGCAGTCTTTGTTCATCGAGAACTTTGTGTGTTTTCTGCAAAATGTGCATGTCTTTCCACCCAGAAAACATTTATAAAAATGTAAAACCGTAAAAAGGATGGGGTTATTAACTCACCTGAATTGCCTTGTGCAAAGCTAGCTAATTACGACTTCGTGATGTCGTTTCCAAGACGAGATTTGCTAGCGTGCATTCTATAGTATCCCTAATCATGGAATATCTTATAAGTTTCTAAATAAACGCAGTAACTAAACTACATGTCATCGAGCTCTACCGAATCGTTAACCGAACGATTCAACGGTAAGTAGTTAACTTATCGGAAATGATTAAGTCATATTAGATAAGTATCATTTATTATCGATAATAACCAATAAGTCTTGAAAAAACTTGATTCTCGAGAGATTTAAAAATAAGTAAATATTTATATTAAAGTATATAAATATATCGCTAAGATCGCTCGTCGACCCGAGAAGTCGTTTGTGTATATAGAAACATTCGTATGAAAGTAATATACAATACACTTGTATTATATATATTACGTCTTGTATACATTCGCCAATATATGCGTATATGCCGTTTAGACGTATAAAATAAATACGAAAAGTTATATTTATTCTATAAGAATTTCATCGAGTCGTTGCATAAATATATACTATATTTATTTTATAAAGCGAATCCGTGTTGTTGGATATTTGAAATAAATAGATAAGCTATATCTATTTTTATAAAAGGAATACGAGTCGTTTGATATTTAAAATAAATATATAAACTATATTTATTTTAATGAAAGAGTCGTCGTGTTGTTTGATATCCGAAATAAATATATAACACTATATTTATTTATAAAAGAAGTCGTATTATCGGCGTTTGAAACAATATAAATAGTTATATTGATCTTATAAAAGAATTGTCGAAATTTGAAGTTTAAAATAACTATATTCATTATTGTAAACAATTTGCCGAATCGTCGTTTGTTGTAAGTTGTAAAGTGTCGTAGAAAGAAATTATGTATTTGCGTCTTGTTTTAGGAAAGATAAGTAACATTCCGATTTGTTTTGTGTTATAATAAAATGCAATTATTTTCGGATTTTCTCGAAAAAAGGACAGAGTTTCCTCTGTTTTTGGACACCCCGACAACACAAGTTGTCGTCATTTTATCAAAATTCAATCCAAGATTCAATTACTAATATATCAATTTGCCAAAAATTTCATAAAATGTAAACTGTAATCATGTCGGTTCGAGCTCGTTATCACGTATTATTAAAATAAGAAATAGTTAACGAAAATAATCGCGACTTAAACTTTTACCATCTTCTAGTGTCGAACGCCGACGAGGTTTACTGAGTTGACCGGGTCAACCGAGTTGACTGACTGAGTTGACCGGGTTGACCGACTTGACTCGGTTTGACCGAGTCGACCCGAATCCATGAACCGAGAACCGAACCGACCTGGTTGACCAGCTTTGACCTGCTTTTGACCGAACCCGAAACTGTTGAACCAAACCGAGCCAATCCAAAATCTGATCCGCTCAATCCCGAACCTGAAAACCCAAGTTAAACATAAACCAAGCTTGAACACATCACCACTTGAACACAGACTCGAACCAAACACACGATCTGTTGTCCGAACTTGACCCGAACAAAGAAATCTGGCCTGAACTTAAAACCCGAATCTGGAACCTGACCTCGTGACCCGAAACTCAAACCAGAACAGGATCTGACCCAGAACATAAGCTGAACACAGCTGACCCAAAAAGAAATCCCCCTTACTGATGTTGTTCGCCGTCGCCGTCGAGCTCCGGCCGCCGTGTCGTCGCCATCATCTTAATCATCGTCATTAATTTCAGAATTAACAGAAAACGGTGAGGGGGGGTTACCGGAAATATTATCGGAAGAAATAGAGACCGCCGCCGTGAGCGGCGGCTCGACCGTCGTGTTCGAGCATTTCCGACCGTCGGCACCTCTGTCCGCAACTCTCTCTCTCTTTTCGCCATTTCTCTCTCTAGAATGGTTGGGGGTCTCGCCGGTTGCTGGAAACAACCACCGCCGCACCGCCGGTGGTCTTACCGGACCGGCTGCCGGCCTTCAATGCACAGAGAGGAGGTGTCGAGTGAGTGGGGTGGGGTGAATAGAGTTGTTGGTGTGTGTTGTTTAAGCTTGAGAGAGGTTTTTGAAGAGATTGATTTCTCTGTGTTTGCTAGTTGATATCGAGAGAGAAGGGGAATAAAAAAAAAAGTCTGTGCATTTTGTTTGTGTTGAGAATTGAAGGTGAGGAGGTTAGTGTTTTATATATAGAGTTTGAGATCTTGTAGAGATCTTGAGTGATCTTGTGAGATTTTGATTAGATTTGTGGGATTTTGTAAAGATTCTATGTAGATCTTGAAGAGATTTTGGAAAGATTTACAAGAAAATCTTGTAGTAAAGATCTAATATATTATGTGCAGGTTTAGGCTTGCGGGTTTTGGGATTGAGCCCAGGGTCCACAAGCCCATCTCGTGTGTAAGTGGCCCGTAATTCCTACGAGACCCGTTGTCAAAACCCGAACTCCGTTTAACATCAAAAGATAAAATTTTAGCATTAAAATACATAAAATACGGTCGGTAGTCGTTGTTTGCACGCCCGTTCGTCGATTACTATAATAATCGCGAAAAATTATATCGTTACCGTCTTTAATCCGGTTTTGACTGTAGTTACTAAAATTTCATTACAAAGCTAAATATAGCGTAAAATGTAAGTTCTGAATGTGACAATCTTCTCCGTCGCTTCCGTTTCGTTGCCGATGCGTTTCCTGCTATCGCGTTTTTAGTTCACGTTTCCGTTTGTGTCGCACGGAAACCCAATAAATTCCAAAATTAAATTTATAAATATAAAATATTCGTAGAAAATCCGTATTTGTCGGCGTTGTCAGTATTTCGTACGGTTTCAGTTCGTTGTCGCGTAATATTCAGCAGATTTTTCTGTAAATCACCGTTCGCACACCGTAAAGTGGTATAGACGTTCCTAGGCACTCCAAAGGCCTAATTAAGTTTATTTTCGTCTTAATCACTATTTATTATCACGTTAATTGCCTGGTAATCACGTAATTAAGAGCCGTAAATCACCGGTTGTCACAAAACCAACCACCCAATAAGGGAATCGTCGAGCGAAAACACTTGATAACCTCCTAGAAGCAGATTTTCTTACCACCAGACCTTTCTCCAACAATTAGGAATCTGATGTCATCACTAAACACATTCCTTAAATTGTAGCCATTTGTTGAGTGTTTTTTTTTTTTTTTTTTGTATGATCCGCATATATATCACCATTACCCTTGATTTTCTTGACTGTATATCTCTTAAATATCAACATATACACGTGTGATTTAGTTTACAAAGATTTTTCAATGCCCAGAACCTCGATCAGAGATTAAAAAAGGCGTAGGGCTCACAATGGTGTAAAATTAAAATGGGATATACCGGGCTAGGATTCGAGTTACAGGAACAAGGGCCAAACCAACGACCCAAGAATGGAATCGTCGAGCGAAAACACTTGACAACCTCCTAGAAGCAGCTTTTCTTACCACCAGACCTTTCTCCATCAATTAGGAATCTGATGCCGTCACTAAACACATTCCTTAAATTGTATCCATTTGTTGAGTGTTTTTTTTTTTTTTTGGATGTCTAATCCGCATATATATCACCATTGCCCTTGATTTTTTTGACTGTATATCTCTTAAATATCAACATATACACGTGTGATTTAGTTTACGAAGATTTTTCAATGCCGAGAACCTCGATTAGAGAGTAAAAAAGGCGTAAGGTTCACAATGGTGTAAAATTAAAATGGGATATACCGGGTTAGGATTAGAGTTACAGGAACAAGGGCCAAACCAACCACCCTAGAATGGAATCGTCGAGCGAAAACACTTGACAACCTCCTAGAAACAGCTTTTCTTGCCACCAGACCTTTCTCCATCAATTAGGAATCTGATGCCTTCACTAAACACATTCCTTAAATTGTAGCCATTTGTTGAGTGTTTTTTTTGGTGTCTAATCCGCAAATATATCACCATTTCCCTTGATTTTCTTGACTGTATATCTCTTAAATATCAACATATACACGTGTGATTTAGTTTACGAAGATTTTTCAATGCCGAGAACCTCGATCAGAGAGTAAAAAAGGCGTAAGGTTCACAATGGTGTAAAATTAAAATCGGATATACCGGGCTAGGATTCGAGTTACAGGAACAAGGGCCAAACCAACCACCCAGGAATGGAATCGTCGAGCGAAAACACTTAACAACCTCCTAGAAGCAGCTTTTCTTGCCACCAGACCTTTCTCCATCAATTAGGAATCTGATGCCGTCACTAAACACATTCCTTAAATTGTAGCCATTTGTTGAGTGTTTTTTTTTTGGGTCTAATCCGCATATATATCACCATTGCCCATGATTTTCTTCACTGTATATCTCTTAAATATCAACATATACACGTGTTATTTAGTTTACGAAGATTTTTCAATGCCGAGAACCTCGATCAGAGAGTAAAAAAGGCGTAAGGTTCACAATGGTGTAAAATTAAAATGGGATATACCGGGCTAGGTTTCGAGTTACAGGAACAAGGGCCAAACCAACCACCCAAGAATGGAATCGTCTAGCGAAAACACTTGACAACCTCCTAGAAGCAGCTTTTCTTACCACCAGACCTTTCTCCATCAATTAGGAATCTGATGCCATCACTAAACAGATTCCTTAAATTGTAGCCATTTGTTGAGTGTTTTTTTTTTTTTTGTGTCTAATCCGCATATATATCACTATTGCCCTTGATTTTCTTGACTGTATATCTCTTAAATATCAACATATACACGTGTGATTTAGTTTACAAGGATTTTTCAATGCCGAAAACCTCGATCAGAGAGTAAAAAAGGCGTAAGGTTCACAATAGTGTAAAATTAAAATGGGATATACCGGGCTAGGATTCGAGTTATAGGAACAAGGGCCAAACCAACCACACAAGAATGGAATCGTCGAGCGAAAACACTTGACAACCTCCTAGAAGCAGCTTTTCTTGCCACCAGACCTTTCTCCATCAATTAGGAATATGATGCCGTCACTAAACACATTCCTTAAATTGTAGCCATTTGTTGAGTGTTTTTTTTTTTTGTGTCTAATCCGCATATATATCACCATTGCCCTTGATTTTCTTGACTGTATATCTCTTAAATGTCAACATATACACGTGTGATTTATATTACGAAGATTTTTCAATGCCGAGAACCTCGATCAGAGAGTAAAAAGGCGTAAGGTTCAAGATGGTGTAAAATTTAAATGGGATATACCGGGCTAGGATTCGATTTACAGGAACAAGGGCCAAACCAACCACCCAAGAATGTAATCGTCGATCGAAAACACTTGACAACCTCCTAGAAGCAGCTATTCTTGCCACCAGGCCTTTCTCTATCAATTAGGAATATGATGCCGTCACTAAACACATTCCTTAAATTGTAGCCATTTGTTGAGTGTTTTTTTTTTTGGTGTCTAATCCGCATATATATCACCATTGCCCTTGATTTTATTGACTGTATATCTCTTAAATGTCAACATATACACGTGTGATTTAGTTTACGAAGATTTTTCAATGCCGACAACTTCGATAAGAGAGTAAAAAAGGCGTAAGGTTCACAATGGTGTAAAATTAAAATGGGATATACCGGGCTAGGATTCGAGTTACCGGAACAATGGCCAAACCAACCACCCAAGAAGGGAATCGTCGAGCGAAAACACTTGACAACCTCCTAGAAGCAGCTTTTCTTGCCACCAGACCTTTCTCCATCAATTAGGAATCTGATGCCGTCACTAAACACATTCCTTAAATTGTAGCCATTTGTTGAGTGTTTTTTTTTTTTTTGTGTCTAATCCGCATATATATCACCATTGCCCTTGATTTTCTTGGCTGTATATCTCTTAAATGTCAACATATACACGTGTGATTTAGTTTACGAAGATTTTATAATGCCGTGAACCTCGAACAGAGAGTAAAAAAGGCGTCAGGTTCACAATGGTGTAAAATTAAAATGGGATATAACTGGCTTGGATTCGACTTACAGGAACAAGGGCCAAACAAACCACCCAAGAATGGAATCGTCGAGCGAAAACACTTGACAACCTCCTAGAAGCAGCTTTTCTTTCCACCAGACCTTTCTCCATCAATTAGGAATTTGATGCCGTCACTAAACACATTCCTTAAATTGTATCCATTTGTTGAGTGTTTTTTTTTTGTGTCTAATCCGCATATATATCACCATTGCCCTTGATTTTCTTGACTGTATATCTCTTAAATGTCAACATATACACGTGTGATTTAGTTTACGAAGATTTTTCAATGCCGAGAACCTCGATCAGAGAGTAAAAAAGGCGTAAGGTTCAAAATGGTGTAAAATTAAAATGGGATATAACGGGCTAGGATTCGAATTACAGGAACAAGGGCCAAACCAACCACCCAAGAATGGAATCGTCGAGCGAAAACACTTGACAACCTCCTAGAAGTAGCTTTTCTTCCCACCAGACCTTTCTCCATCAATTAGGAATCTGATGTCGTCACTAAACACATTCCTTAAATTGTAGCCATTTGTTGAGTGTTTTTTTTTGTGTCTAATCCGCATATATATCACCATTGCCCTTGATTTTCTTGACTGTATATCTCTTAAATGTCAACATATACAGTGTGATTTAGTTTACGAAGATTTTTCAATGCCGAGAACCTCGATCAGAGAGTAAAAAAGGCGTAAGGTTCACAATGGTGTAAAATTAAAATGGGATATACCGGGCTAGGATTCGAGTTACAGGAACAAAGGCCAAACCAACCACCCAAGAATGGAATCATCGAGCGAAAACACTTGACAACCTCCTAGAAGCAGCTTTTCTTGCCACCAGACCTTTCTCCATCAAATAGGAATCCGATGTCGTCACTAAACACATTCCTTAAATTGTAGCCATTTGTTGAGTGTTTTTTTTTTTGTGTCTAATCCGCATATATATCACCATTGCCCTTGATTTTCTTGACTGTACATCTCTTAAATATCAACATATACATGTGTGATTTAGTTTACGAAGATTTTTCAATGCCGAGATCCTCGATCAGAGAGTAAAAAAAGGCTTAAGGTTCACAATGGTGTAAGATTAAAATGGGATATACCGGGCTATGATTCGAGTTACAGGAACAAGGGCCAAACCAACCACCCAAGAATGGAATCGTCGAGCGAAAACACTTGACAGCCCCCTAGAAGCAGCTTTTCTTACCACCAGACCTTTCTCCATCAATTAGGAATCTGATGCCGTCACTAAACACATTCCTTAATTTGTAGCCATTTGTTGAGTGTTTTTTTTTTGTGTCTAATCCGCATATATATCACCATTGCCCTTGATTTTCTTGACTGTATATCTCTTAAATATTAACATATACACGTGTGATTTAGTTTACGAAGATTTTTCAATGCCGAGAACCTCGATCATAGAATAAAAAGGCGTAAGGTTCAAAATGGTGTAAAATTAAAATGGAATATACCGGGCTAGGATTCGAGTTACAGGAAAAAGAGCCAAACCAACCACCCAAGAATGGAATCGTCGAACGAAAATACTTGACAACCTCCTAGAAGCAGCTATTCTTGCCACCAGGCCTTTCTCCGTCAATTACGAATCTGATGCCGTCACTAAACACATTCCTTAAATTGTAGCCATTTGTTGAGTGTTTTTTTTTTTTGTGTCTAATCCGTATATATATCACCATTGCCCTTGATTTTCTTGACTGTATATCTCTTAAATATCAACATATACACGTGTGATTTAGTTTACAAAGATTTTTCAATGCCGAAAACCTCGATCAGAGAGTAAAAAAGGCGTAAGGTTCACAATAGTGTAAAATTAAAATGGGATATACCGGGCTAGGATTCGAGTTATAGGAACAAGGGCCAAACCAACCACACAAGAATGGAATCGTCGAGCGAAAACACTTGACAACCTCCTAGAAGCAGCTTTTCTTGCCACCAGACCTTTCTCCATCAATTAGGAATATGATGCCGTCACTAAACACATTCCTTAAATTGTAGCCATTTGTTGAGTGTTTTTTTTTTTTGTGTCTAATCCGCATATATATCACCATTGCCCTTGATTTTCTTGACTGTATATCTCTTAAATGTCAACATATACACGTGTGATTTATATTACGAAGATTTTTCAATGCCGAGAACCTCGATCAGAGAGTAAAAAGGCGTAAGGTTCAAAATGGTGTAAAATTTAAATGGGATATACCGGGCTAGGATTCGACTTACAGGAACAAGGGCCAAACCAACCACCCAAGAATGGAATCGTCGATCGAAAACACTTGACAACCTCCTAGAAGCAGCTATTCTTGCCACCAGGCCTTTCTCTATCAATTAGGAATATGATGCCGTCACTAAACACATTCCTTAAATTGTAGCCATTTGTTGAGTGTTTTTTTTTTTTGGTTGTCTAATCCGCATATATAACACCATTGCCCTTGATTTTATTGACTGTATATCTCTTAAATGTCAACATATACACGTGTGATTTAGTTTACGAAGATTTTTCAATGCCGACAACCTCGATAAGAGAGTAAAAAAGGCGTAAGGTTCACAATGGTGTAAAATTAAAATGGGATATACCGGGCTAGGATTCGAGTTACCGGAACAAAGGCCAAACCAACCACCCAAGAAGGGAATCGTCGAGCGAAAACACTTGACAACCTCCTAGAAGCAGCTTTTCTTGCCACCAGACCTTTCTCCATCAATTAGGAATCTGATGCCGTCACTAAACACATTCCTTAAATTGTAGCCATTTGTTGAGTGTTTTTTTTTTGTGTCTAATCCGCATATATATCACCATTGCCCTTGATTTTCTTGACTGTATATCTCTTAAATGTCAACATATACACGTGTGATTTAGTTTACGAAGATTTTACAATGTCGTGAACCTCGAACAGAGAGTAAAAAAGGCGTCAGGTTCACAATGGTGTAAAATTAAAATGGGATATACCGGGCTTGGATTCGAGTTACAGGAACAAGGGCCAAACAAACCACCCAAGAATGGAATCGTCGAGCGAAAACACTTGACAACCTCCTAGAAGCAGCTTTTCTTGCCACCAGACATTTCTCCATCAATTAGGAATCTGATGCCGTCACTAAACACATTCCTTAAATTGTATCCATTTGTTGAGTGTTTTTTTTTTTTTTTTGTGTCTAATCCGCATATATATCACCATTGCCCTTGATTTTCTTGACTGTATATCTCTTAAATGTCAACATATACACGTGTGATTTAGTTTACGAAGATTTTTCAATGCCGAGAACCTCGATCAGAGAGTAAAAAAGGCGTAAGGTTCAAAATGGTGTAAAATTAAAATGGGATATAACGGGCTAGGATTCGAATTACAGGAACAAGGGCCAAACGAACCACCCAAGAATGGAATCGTCGAGCGAAAACACTTGACAACCTCCTAGAAGTAGCTGTTCTTCCCACCAGACCTTTCTCCATCAATTAGGAATCTGATGTCGTCACTAAACACATTCCTTAAATTGTAGCCATTTGTTGAGTGTTTTTTTTTTTTTTTTGTGTCTAATCCGCATATATATCACCATTCCCCTTGATTTTCTTGACTGTATATCTCTTAAATGTCAACATATACAGTGTGATTTAGTTTACGAAGATTTTTCAATGCCGAGAACCTCGATCAGAGAGTAAAAAAGGCGTAAGGTTCACAATGGTGTAAAATTAAAATGGGATATACCGGGCTAGGATTCGAGTTACAGGAACAAGGGCCAAACCAACCACCCAAGAATGGAATCATCGAGCGAAAACACTTGACAACCTCCTAGAAGCAGCTTTTCTTGCCACCAGACCTTTCTCCATCAAATAGGAATCCGATGTCGTCACTAAACACATTCCTTAAATTGTAGCCATTTGTTGAGTGTTTTTTTTTTGTGTCTAATCCGCATATATATCACCATTGCCCTTGATTTTCTTGACTGTACATCTCTTAAATATCAACATATACATGTGTGATATAGTTTACGAAGATTTTTCAATGACGAGAACCTCGATCAGAGAGTAAAAAAAGGCTTAAGGTTCACAATGGTGTAAGATTAAAATGGGATATACCGGGCTAGGATTCGAGTTACAGGAACAAGGGCCAAACCAACCACCCAAGAATGGAATCGTCGAGCGAAAACACTTGACAGCCCCCTAGAAGCAGCTTTTCTTACGACCAGACCTTTCTCCATCAATTAGGAATCTGATGCCGTCACTAAACACATTCCTTAATTTGTAGCCATTTGTTGAGTGTTTTTTTTTTGGTGACTAATCCGCATATATATCACCATTGCCCTTGATTTTCTTGACTGTATATCTCTTAAATATCAACATATACACGTGTGATTTAGTTTACGAAGATTTTTCAATGCCGAGAACCTCGATCATAGAATAAAAAGGCGTAAGGTTCAAAATGGTGTAAAATTAAAATGGGATATACCGGGCTAGGATTCGAGTTACAGGAAAAAGGGCCAAACCAACCACCCAAGAATGGAATCGTCGAACGAAAACACTTGACAACCTCCTAGAAGCAGCTATTCTTGCCACCAGGCCTTTCTCCGTCAATTACGAATCTGATGCCGTCACTAAACACATTCCTTAAATTGTAGCCATTTGTTGAGTTTTTTTTTTTTGTGTCTAATCCGCATATATATCACCATTGCCCTTGATTTTCTTGACGGTATATCTCTTAGATGTCAACATATACACGTGTGATTTAGTTTACGAAGATTTTTCAATGCCGAGAACCTCGATCAGAGAGTAAAAAAGGCGTAAGGTTCACAATGGTGTAAAATTAAAATGGGATATACCGGGCTAGGGTTCGAGTTACAGGAACAAGGGCCAAATCAACCACCCAAGAATGTAATCGTCGAGCGAAAACACTTGACAACCTCCTAGAAGCAGCTTTTCTTGCCACCAGACCTTTCTCGATCAATTAGGAATCTGATGTCGTCACTAAACACATTCCTTAAATTGTAGCCATTTGTTGAGTGTTTTTTTTTTTTTTGTGTCTAATCCGCATATATATCACCATTGCCCTTGATTTTATTGACGGTATATCTCTTAAATATCAACATATACACGTGTGATTTAGTTTACGAAGATTTTTCAATGCCGAGAACCTCGATCAGAGAGTAAAAAAGGCGTAAGGTTCACAATGGTGTAAAATTAAAATGGGATATACCGGGCTAGGATTCGAGTTACAGGAACAAGGGCCAAACCAACCACCCAAGAATGGAATCGTCGAGCGAAAACACTTGACAACCTCCAAGAAGCAGCTTTTCTTGCCACCAGACCTTTCTCCATCAATTAGAAATCTGATGTCGTCACTAAACACATTTCTTAAATTGTAGCCATATGTTGAGTGTTTTTTTTTTGTGTCTAATCCGCATATATATCACCATTGCCCTTGATTTTATTGACAGTATATCTCTTAAATATCATCATATACACGTGTGATTTAGTTTACGAAGATTTTTCAATGCCGAGAACCTCGATCAGAGAGTAAAAAAGGCTTAAGGTTCACAATGGTGTAAGATTAAAATGGGATATACCGGGCTAGGATTCCAATTACAGGAACAAGGGCCAAACCAACCACCCAATAATGGAATCGTCGAGCGAAAACACTTGACAGCCCCCTAGAAGCAGCTTTTCTTACCACCAGACATTTCTCCATCAATTAGGAATCTGATGGCGTCACTAAACACATTCCTTAAATTGTAGCCATTTGTTGAGTGTTTTTTTTTGGTGTCTAATCCGCATATATATCGCGATTGCCCTTGATTTTCTTGACGGTATATCTCTTAAATGTCAACATATACACGTGTGATTTAGTTTACGAAGATTTTTCAATGCCGAGAACCTCGATCAGAGAGTAAAAAAGGCGTAAGTTTCACAATGGTGTAAGATTAAAATGGGATATATCGGGCTAGGATTCGAGTTACAGGAACAAGGGCCAAACCAACCACCCAAGAATGGAATCGTCGAGCGAAAACACTTGACAACCTCCTAGAAGCAGCTTTTCTTGCCACCAGACCTTTCTCTATCAATTAGGAATATGATGCCGTCACTAAACACATTCCTTAAATTGTAGCCATTTGTTGAGTGTTTTTTTTTTTGGTGTCTAATCCGCATATATATCACCATTGCCCTTGATTTGATTGACTGTATATCTCTTAAATGTCAACATATACAAGTGTGATTTAGTTTACGAAGATTTTTCAATGCCGACAACCTCGATAAGAGAGTAAAAAAGGCGTAAGGTTCACAATGGTGTAAAATTAAAATGGGATATACCGGGCTAGGATTCGAGTTACCGAAACAATGGCCAAACCAACCACCCAAGAAGGGAATCGTCGAGCGAAAACACTTGACAACCTCCTAGAAGCAGCTTTTCTTGCCACCAGACCTTTCTCCATCAATTAGGAATATGATGCCGTCACTAAACAAATTCCTTAAATTGTAGCCATTTGTTGTGTTTTTTTTTTTGTGTCTAATCCGTATATATATCACCATTGCCCTTGATTTTCTTGACCGTATATCTCTTAAATGTCAACATATACACGTTTGATTTAGTTTACGAAGATTTTTCAATTCCGAGAACCTCGATCAGAGAGTAAAAAGGCGTAAGGTTCAAAATGGTGTAAAATTAAAATGGGATATAACGGGCTAGGATTCAACTTACAGGAACAAGGGCCAAACCAACCACCCAAGAATGGAATCGTCGATCGAAAACACTTGACAACCTCCTAGAAACAGCTATTCTTGCCACCAGGCCTTTCTCCATCAATTAGGAATCTGATGCCGTCACTAAACACATTCCTTAAATTGTAGCCATTTGTTGAGTGTTTTTTTTTTTTTGGTGTCTAATCCGCATATATATCACCATTGCCCTTGATTTTCTTGACGGTATATCTCTTAAATGTCAACATATACACGTGTGATTTAGTTTACAAAGATTTTTCAATGCCGAGAACCTCTATCAGAGAGTAAAAAAGGCGTAAGGTTCACAATGGTGTAAGATTAAAATGGGATATACCGGGCTAGGATTCGAGTTACATGAACAACGGCCAAACCAACCACCCAAGAATGGAATCGTCGAGCGAAAACACTTGACAACCTCCTAGAAGCAGCTTTTCTTGCCACCAGACCTTTCTCCATCAATTAGGAATCTGATGCCGTCACTAAACACATTCCTTAAATTGTAGCCATTTGTTGAGTGTTTTTTTTTTTTTTGGTGTCTAATCCGCATATATATCACCATTGCCCTTGATTTTCTTGACTGTATATCTCTTAAATGTCAACATATACACGTGTGATTTAGTTTACGAAGATTTTTCAATGCCGAGAACCTCAATCAGAGAGTAAAAAGGCGTAAGGTTCAAAATGGTGTAAAATTAAAATGGGATATACCGGGCTAGGATTCGAGTTACAGGAACAAGGACCAAACCAACCACCCAAGAATGGAATCGTCGAGCGAAAACACTTGACAACCTCCTAGAAGCAGCTTTTCTTGCCACCAGACCTTTCTCCATCAATTAGGAATCTGATGTCGTCACTAAACAAATTCCTTAAATTGTAGCCATTTGTTGAGTGTTTTTTTTAGTGTCTAATCCGCATATATATCACCATTGCCCTTGATTTTCTTGACTGTATATCTCTTCAATGTCAACATATACACGTGTGATTTAGTTTACGAAGATTTTTCAATGCCGAGAACCTCGATAAGAGAGTAAAAAAGGCGTAAGGTTCACAATGGTGTAAAATTAAAATGGGATATACCGGGCTAGCATTCGAGTTACAGTAACAAGGGCCAAACCAACCACCCAAGAATGGAATCGTCGAGCGAAAACACTTGACAACCTCCTAGAAGCAGCTTTTCTTGCCACCAGACCTTTCTCCATCAATTAGGAATCTGATGCCGTCACTAAGCACATTCCTTAAAATTGTAGCCATTTGTTGAGTGTTTTTTTTTTGTATCTAATCCGCATATATATCACCATTGCCCTTGATTTTCTTGACTGTATATCTTTTAAATATCAACATATACACGTGTGATTTAGTTTACGAAGATTTTTCAATGCCGAGAACCTCGATCAGAGAGTAAAAAAGGCGTAAGGTTCACAATGGTGTAAAATTAAAATGGGAAATACCGGGCTAGGATTCGAGTTATAGGAACAAGGGCCAAACCAACCACCTAGGAATGGAATCGTCGAGCGAAAACATTTGACAACCTCTTAGAAGCAGCTTTTCTTGCCACTAGACCTTTCTCCATCAATTAGGAATATGATGCCGTCACTAAACACATTCCTTAAATTGTAGCCATTTGTTGAGCGTTTTTTTTTTTGTGCCTAATCCGCATATATATCACCATTGCCCTTGATTTTCTTGACTGTATATCTCTTAAATGTCAACATATACACGTGTGATTTAGTTTACGAAGATTTTTCAATGCCGAGAACCACGATCAGAGAGTAAAAAGGCGTAAGGTTCAAAATGGTGTAAAATTAAAATGGGATATACCGGGCTAGGATTCGACTTACAGGAACAAGGGCCAAACCAACCACCCAAGAATGGAATCGTCGAGCGAAAACACTTGACAACCTCCTAGAAGCAGCTTTTCTTGCCACCAGACCTTTCTCCATCAATTAGTAATATGATGCCGTCACTAAACACATTCCTTAAATTATAGCCATTTGTTGAGTGTTCTTTTTTTATTGGTGTCTAATCCGCATATATATCACCATTGCCCTTGATTTTCTTGACTGTATATCTCTTAAATGTCAACGTATGCACGTGTGATTTAGTTTACGAAGATTTTTCAATGCCGAGAACCTCGATCAGAGAGTAAAAAGGCGTAAGTTTCAAAATGGTGTAAAATTAAAATGGGATATACCGGGCTAGGATTCGACTTATAGGAACAAGTGCCAAACCAACCACCCAAGAATGGAATCGTCGAGCGAAAACACTTGACAACCTCCTAGAAGCAGCTTTTCTTGCCACCAGACCTTTCTCCATCAATTAAGAATTTGATGCCGTCACTAAACACATTCCTTAAATTGTAGCCATTTGTGGAGTGTTTTTTTTTGTGTCTAATCCGCATATATATCACCATTGCCCTTGATTTTCTTGACTGTATATCTCTTAAATATCAACATATACACGTGTGATTTAGTTTACGAAGATTTTTCAATGCCGAGAACCTCGTTCAGAGAGTAAAAAAGGCGTAAGGTTCACAATGGTGTAAAATTAAAATGGGATATACCGGGCTAGGATTCGAGTTACAGGAACAAGGACCAAACCAACCACCCAAGAATGGAATTGTCGAGCGAAAACACTTGACAACCTCCTAGAAGCAGCTTTTCTTGCCACCAGACCTTTCTCCATCAATTAGGAATCTGATGCCGTCACTAAACACATTCTTTAAATTGTAGCCATTTGTTGAGTGTTTTTTTTTTGTGTCTAATCCGCATATATATCACCATTGCCCTTGATTTTCTTGACTGTATATCTCTTAAATGTCAACATATACACGTGTGATTTAGTTTACCAAGATTTTTCTATGCCGAGAACCTCGATCAGAGAGTAAAAAGGCGTAAGGTTCAAAATGGTGTAAAATTAAAATGGGATATACCGGGCTAGGATTCGACTTACAGGAACAAGGGCCAAACCAACCACCCAAGAATGGAATCGTCGAGCAAAAACACTTGACAACCTCCTAGAAGCAGCTTTTCTTACCACCAGACCTTTCTCCATCAATTAGGAATCTGATGCCGTCGCTAAACACATTCCTTAAATTGTAGCCATTTGTTGAGTGTTTTTTTTTTTTGTGTCTAATCCGCATATATATCACCATTGCCCTTGATTTTCTTGACGGTATATCTCTTAAATGTCAACATATACACGTGTGATTTAGTTTAGGAAGATTTTTCAATGCCGAGAACCTCGATCAGAGAGTAAAAAAGGCGTAAGGTTCACAATGGTGTAAAATTAAAATGGGATATACCGGGCTAGGATTCGACTTACAGGAACAAGGGCCAAACCAACCACCCAAAAAATGGAATCGTCGAGCGAAAACACTTGACAACCTCCTAGAAGCAGCTTTTCTTGCCACCAGACCTTTCTCCATCAATTAGGAATCTGATGCCGTCACTAAACACATTCCTTAAATTGTAGCCATTTGTTGAGTGTTTTTTTTTTGGTGTCTAATCCGCATATATATCACCATTGCCCTTGATTTTCTTGACTGTATATCTCTTAAATGTCAACATATACACGTGTGATTTAGTTTACGAAGATTTTTCAATGCCGAGAACCTCGATCAGAGAGTAAAAAGGCGTAAGGTTCAAAATGGTGTAAAATTAAAATGGGATATACCGGGCTAGGATTCGACTTACAGGAACAAGGGCCAAACCAACCACCCAAAAAATGGAATCGTCGAGCGAAAACACTTGACAACCTCCTAGAAGCAGCTTTTCTTGCCACCAGACCTTTCTCCATCAATTAGGAATCTGATGCCGTCATTAAACACATTCCTTAAATTGTAGCCATTTGTTGAGTGTTTTTTTTTTGTGTCTAATCCGCATATATATCACCATTGCCCTTGATTTTCTTGACTGTATATCTCTTAAATGTCAACATATACACGTGTGATTTAGTTTACGAAGATTTTTCAATACCGAGAACCTCAATAAGAGAGTAAAAAAGGCGTAAGGTTCACAATGGTGTAAAATTAAAATGGGATATACCGGGCTAGGATTCGAGTTACAGGAACAAGGGCCAAACCAACCACCCAAGAATGGAATCGTCGAGCGAAAACACTTAACAACCTCCTAGAATCAGCTTTTCTTGCCACCAGACCTTTCTCCATCAATTAGGAATCTGATGCCGTCACTAAACACATTCCTTATATTGTAGCCATTTGTTGAGTGCTTTTTTTTTGTGTCTAATCCGCATATATATCACCATTGCCCTTGATTTTCTTGACTGTATATCCTTTAAATATCAACATATACACGTGTGATTTAGTTTACGAAGATTTTTCAATGCCGAGAACCTAGATCAGAGAGTAAAAAAGGCGTAAGGTTCACAATGGTGTAAAATTAAAATGGGATATACCGGGCTAGGATTCGAGTTACAGGAACAAGGGCCAAACCAACCACCCAAGAATGGAATCGTCGAGCGAAAACACTTGACAACCTCCTAGAAGCAGCTTTTCTTGCCACCAGACCTTTCTCCATCAATTAGGAATCTGATGCCGTCACTAAACACATTCCTTAAATTGTAGCCATTTGTTGAGTGTTTTTTTTTTTTTGGTGTCTAATCCGCATATATATCACCATTGCCCTTGATTTTCTTGACTGTATATCTCTTAAATGTCAACATATACACGTGTGATTTAGTTTACGAAGATTTTTCAATGCCGAGAACCTCGATCAGAGAGTAAAAAGGCGTAAGGTTCAAAATGGTGTAAAATTAAAATGGGATATACCGGGCTAGGATTCGACTTACAGGAACAAGGGCCAAACCAACCACCCAAAAAATGGAATCGTCGAGCGAAAACACTTGACAACCTCCTAGAAGCAGCTTTTCTTGCCACCAGACCTTTCTCCATCAATTAGGAATCTGATGCCGTCACTAAACACATTCCTTAAATTGTAGCCATTTGTTGAGTGTTTTTTTTTTGTGTCTAATCCTCATATATATCACCATTGCCCTTGATTTTCTAGACTGTATATCTCTTAAATGTCAACATATACACGTGTGATTTAGTTTACGAAGATTTTTCAATACCGAGAACCTCAATAAGAGAGTAAAAAAGGCGTAAGGTTCACAATGGTGTAAAATTAAAATGGGATATACCGGGCTAGGATTCGAGTTACAGGAACAAGGGCCAAACCAACCACCCAAGAATGGAATCGTCGAGCGAAAACACTTAACAACCTCCTAGAATCAGCTTTTCTTGCCACCAGACCTTTCTCCATCAATTAGGAATCTGATGCCGTCACTAAACACATTCCTTATATTGTAGCCATTTGTTGAGTGTTTTTTTTTGTGTCTAATCCGCATATATATCACCATTGCCCTTGATTTTCTTGACTGTATATCCTTTAAATATCAACATATACACGTGTGATTTAGTTTACGAAGATTTTTCAATGCCGAGAACCTAGATCAGAGAGTAAAAAAGGCGTAAGGTTCACAATGGTGTAAAATTAAAATGGGATATACCGGGCTAGGATTCGAGTTACAGGAACAAGGGCCAAACCAACCACCCAAGAATGGAATCGTCGAGCGAAAACACTTGACAACCTCCTAGAAGCAGCTTTTCTTGCCACCAGACCTTTCTCCATCAATTAAGAATCTGATGCCGTCACTAAACACATTCCTTAAATTGTAGCCATTTGTTGAGTGTTTTTTTTGTGTCTAATCCGCATATATATCACCATTGCCCTTGATTTTCTTGACTGTATATCTCTTAAATGTCAACATATACACGTGTGATTTAGTTTACGAAGATTTTTCAATGCCGTGAACCACGAACAGAGAGTAAAAAAGGCGTAAGGTTCACAGTGGTGTAAAATTCAAATGGGATATACCGGGCTAGGATTTGAGTTACAGGAACAAGGGCCAAACCAACCACCCAAGAATGGAATCGTCGAGCGAAAACACTTGACAACCTCCTAGAAGCAGCTTTTCTTGCCACCAGACCTTTCTCCATCAATTAGGAATCTGATGCCGTCACTAAACACATTCCTTAAATTGTAGCCATTTGTTGAGTGTTTTTTTTGTCTAATCCGCAAATATATCACCATTGCCCTTGATTTTCTTGACTGTATATCTCTTAAATGTCAACATATACACGTGTGATTTAGTTTACGAAGATTTTTCAATGCCGAGAACCTAGATCAGAGAGTAACAAAGGCGTAAGGTTCACAATGGTGTAAAATTAAAATGGGATATACCGGGCTAGGATTCGACTTACAGGAACAAGGGCCAAACCAACCACCCAAGAATGGAATCGTCGAGCAAAAACACTTGACAACCTCCTAGAAGCAGCTTTTCTTACCACCAGACCTTTCTCCATCAATTAGGAATCTGATGCCGTCGCTAAACACATTCCTTAAATTGTAGCCATTTGTTGAGTGTTTTTTTTTGTGTCTAATCCGCATATATATCACCATTGCCATTGATTTTCTTGACGGTATATCTCTTAAATGTCAACATATACACGTGTGATTTAGTTTAGGAAGATTTTTCAATGCCGAGAACCTCGATCAGAGAGTAAAAAAGGCGTAAGGTTCACAATGGTGTAAAATTAAAATGGGATATACCGGGCTAGGATTCGACTTACAGGAACAAGGGCCAAACCAACCACCCAAAAAATGGAATCGTCGAGCGAAAACACTTGACAACCTCCTAGAAGCAGCTTTTCTTGCCACCAGACCTTTCTCCATCAATTAGGAATCTGATGCCGTCACTAAACACATTCCTTAAATTGTAGCCATTTGTTGAGTGTTTTTTTTTTGGTGTCTAATCCGCATATATATCACCATTGCCCTTGATTTTCTTGACTGTATATCTCTTAAATGTCAACATATACACGTGTGATTTAGTTTACGAAGATTTTTCAATGCCGAGAACCTCGATCAGAGAGTAAAAAGGCGTAAGGTTCAAAATGGTGTAAAATTAAAATGGGATATACCGGGCTAGGATTCGACTTACAGGAACAAGGGCCAAACCAACCACCCAAAAAATGGAATCGTCGAGCGAAAACACTTGACAACCTCCTAGAAGCAGCTTTTCTTGCCACCAGACCTTTCTCCATCAATTAGGAATCTGATGCCGTCATTAAACACATTCCTTAAATTGTAGCCATTTGTTGAGTGTTTTTTTTTTTGTGTCTAATCCGCATATATATCACCATTGCCCTTGATTTTCTTGACTGTATATCTCTTAAATGTCAACATATACACGTGTGATTTAGTTTACGAAGATTTTTCAATACCGAGAACCTCAATAAGAGAGTAAAAATGGCGTAAGGTTCACAATGGTGTAAAATTAAAATGGGATATACCGGGCTAGGATTCGAGTTATAGGAACAAGGGCCAAACCAACCACCCAAGAATGGAATCGTCGAGCGAAAACACTTAACAACCTCCTAGAATCAGCTTTTCTTGCCACCAGACCATTCTCCATCAATTAGGAATCTGATGCCGTCACTAAACACATTCCTTATATTGTAGCCATTTGTTGAGTGCTTTTTTTTTGTGTCTAATCCGCATATATATCACCATTGCCCTTGATTTTCTTGACTGTATATCCTTTAAATATCAACATATACACGTGTGATTTAGTTTACGAAGATTTTTCAATGCCGAGAACCTAGATCAGAGAGTAAAAAAGGCGTAAGGTTCACAATGGTGTAAAATTAAAATGGGATATACCGGGCTAGGATTCGAGTTACAGGAACAAGGGCCAAACCAACCACTCAAGAATGGAATCGTCGAGCGAAAACACTTGACAACCTCCTAGAAGCAGCTTTTCTTGCCACCAGATCTTTCTCCATCAATTAGGAATCTGATGCCGTCACTAAACACATTCCTTAAATTGTAGCCATTTGTTGAGTGTTTTTTTTTTTGGTGTCTAATCCGCATATATATCACCATTGCCCTTGATTTTCTTGACTGTATATCTCTTAAATGTCAACATATACACGTGTGATTTAGTTTACGAAGATTTTTCAATGCCGAGAACCTCGATCAGAGAGTAAAAAGGCGTAAGGTTCAAAATGGTGTAAAATTAAAATGGGATATACCGGGCTAGGATTCGACTTACAAGAACAAGGGCCAAACCAACCACCCAAAAAATGGAATCGTCGAGCGAAAACACTTGACAACCTCCTAGAAGCAGCTTTTCTTGCCACCAGACCTTTCTCCATCAATTAGGAATCTGATGCCGTCACTAAACACATTCCTTAAATTGTAGCCATTTGTTGAGTGTTTTTTTTTTGTGTCTAATCCGCATATATATCACCATTGCCCTTGATTTTCTAGACTGTATATCTCTTAAATGTCAACATATACACGTGTGATTTAGTTTACGAAGATTTTTCAATGCCGAGAACCTCGATCAGAGAGTAAAAAGGCGTAAGGTTCAAAATGGTGTAAAATTAAAATGGGATATACCGGGCTAGGATTCGACTTACGGGAACAAGGGCCAAACCAACCACCCAAAAAATGGAATCGTCGAGCGAAAACACTTGACAACCTCCTAGAAGCAGCTTTTCTTGCCACCAGACCTTTCTCCATCAATTAGGAATCTGATGCCGTCATTAAACACATTCCTTAAATTGTAGCCATTTGTTGAGTGTTTTTTTTTTGTGTCTAATCCGCATATATATCACCATTGCCCTTGATTTTCTTGACTGTATATCTCTTAAATGTCAACATATACACGTGTGATTTAGTTTACGAAGATTTTTCAATACCGAGAACCTCAATAAGAGAGTAAAAAAGGCGTAAGGTTCACAATGGTGTAAAATTAAAATGGGATATACCGGGCTAGGATTCGAGTTACAGGAACAAGGGCCAAACCAACCACCCAAGAATGGAATCGTCGAGCGAAAACACTTAACAACCTCCTAGAATCAGCTTTTCTTGCCACCAGACCATTCTCCATCAATTAGGAATCTGATGCCGTCACTAAACACATTCCTTATATTGTAGCCATTTGTTGAGTGCTTTTTTTTTGTGTCTAATCCGCATATATATCACCATTGCCCTTGATTTTCTTGACCGTATATCCTTTAAATATCAACATATACACGTGTGATTTAGTTTACGAAGATTTTTCAATGCCGAGAACCTAGATCAGAGAGTAAAAAAGGCGTAAGGTTCACAATGGTGTAAAATTAAAATGGGATATACCGGGCTAGGATTCGAGTTACAGGAACAAGGGCCAAACCAACCACCCAAGAATGGAATCGTCGAGCGAAAACACTTGACAACCTCCTAGAAGCAGCTTTTCTTGCCACCAGACCTTTCTCCATCAATTAAGAATCTGATGCCGTCACTAAACACATTCCTTAAATTGTAGCCATTTGTTGAGTGTTTTTTTTGTGTCTAATCCGCATATATATCACCATTGCCCTTGATTTTCTTGACTGTATATCTCTTAAATGTCAACATATACACGTGTGATTTTGTTTACGAAGATTTTTCAATGCCGTGAACCACGAACAGAGAGTAAAAAAGGCGTAAGGTTCACAGTGGTGTAAAATTCAAATGGGATATACCGGGCTAGGATTTGAGTTACAGGAACAAGGGCCAAACCAACCACCCAAGAATGGAATCGTCGAGCGAAAACACTTGACAACCTCCTAGAAGCAGCTTTTCTTGCCACCAGACCTTTCTCCATCAATTAAGAATCTGATGCCGTCACTAAACACATTCCTTAAATTGTAGCCATTTGTTGAGTGTTTTTTTTTTGTGTCTAATCCGCATATATATCACCATTGCCCTTGATTTTCTTGACTGTATATCTCTTAAATGTCAACATATACACGTGTGATTTTGTTTACGAAGATTTTTCAATGCCGTGAACCACGAACAGAGAGTAAAAAAGGCGTAAGGTTCACAGTGGTGTAAAATTCAAATGGGATATACCGGGCTAGGATTTGAGTTACAGGAACAAGGGCCAAACCAACCACCCAAGAATGGAATCGTCGAGCGAAAACACTTGACAACCTCCTAGAAGCAGCTTTTCTTGCCACCAGACCTTTCTCCATCAATTAGGAATCTGATGCCGTCACTAAACACATTCCTTAAATTGTAGCCATTTGTTGAGTGTTTTTTTTTTGTGTCTAATCCGCATATATATCACCATTGCCCTTGATTTTCTAGACTGTATATCTCTTAAATGTCAACATATACACGTGTGATTTAGTTTACGAAGATTTTTCAATACCGAGAACCTCAATAAGAGAGTAAAAAAGGCGTAAGGTTCACAATGGTGTAAAATTAAAATGGGATATACCGGGCTAGGATTCGAGTTACAGGAACAAGGGCCAAACCAACCACCCAAGAATGGAATCGTCGAGCGAAAACACTTAACAACCTCCTAGAATCAGCTTTTCTTGCCACCAGACCTTTCTCCATCAATTAGGAATCTGATGCCGTCACAAAACACATTCCTTATATTGTAGCCATTTGTTGAGTGTTTTTTTTTGTGTCTAATCCGCATATATATCACCATTGCCCTTGATTTTCTTGACCGTATATCCTTTAAATATCAACATATACACGTGTGATTTAGTTTACGAAGATTTTTCAATGCCGAGAACCTAGATCAGAGAGTAAAAAAGGCGTAAGGTTCACAATGGTGTAAAATTAAAATGGGATATACCGGGCTAGGATTCGAGTTACAGGAACAAGGGCCAAACCAACCACCCAAGAATGGAATCGTCGAGCGAAAACACTTAACAACCTCCTAGAATCAGCTTTTCTTGCCACCAGACCATTCTCCATCAATTAGGAATCTGATGCCGTCACTAAACACATTCCTTATATTGTAGCCATTTGTTGAGTGCTTTTTTTTTGTGTCTAATCCGCATATATATCACCATTGCCCTTGATTTTCTTGACTGTATATCTCTTAAATGTCAACATATACACGTGTGATTTTGTTTACGAAGATTTTTCAATGCCGTGAACCACGAACAGAGAGTAAAAAAGGCGTAAGGTTCACAGTGGTGTAAAATTCAAATGGGATATACCGGGCTAGGATTTGAGTTACAGGAACAAGGGCCAAACCAACCACCCAAGAATGGAATCGTCGAGCGAAAACACTTGACAACCTCCTAGAAGCAGCTTTTCTTGCCACCAGACCTTTCTCCATCAATTAAGAATCTGATGCCGTCACTAAACACATTCCTTAAATTGTAGCCATTTGTTGAGTGTTTTTTTTGTGTCTAATCCGCATATATATCACCATTGCCCTTGATTTTCTTGACTGTATATCTCTTAAATGTCAACATATACACGTGTGATTTAGTTTACGAAGATTTTTCAATGCCGAGAACCTCGATCAGAGAGTAAAAAGGCGTAAGGTTCAAAATGGTGTAAAATTAAAATGGGATATACCGGGCTAGGATTCGACTTACAGGAACAAGGGCCAAACCAACCACCCAAAAAATGGAATCGTCGAGCGAAAACACTTGACAACCTCCTAGAAGCAGCTTTTCTTGCCACCAGACCTTTCTCCATCAATTAGGAATCTGATGCCGTCATTAAACACATTCCTTAAATTGTAGCCATTTGTTGAGTGTTTTTTTTTTGTGTCTAATCCGCATATATATCACCATTGCCCTTGATTTTCTTGACCGTATATCCTTTAAATATCAACATATACACGTGTGATTTAGTTTACGAAGATTTTTCAATGCCGAGAACCTAGATCAGAGAGTAAAAAAGGCGTAAGGTTCACAATGGTGTAAAATTAAAATGGGATATACCGGGCTAGGATTCGAGTTACAGGAACAAGGGCCAAACCAACCACCCAAGAATGGAATCGTCGAGCGAAAACACTTAACAACCTCCTAGAATCAGCTTTTCTTGCCACCAGACCATTCTCCATCAATTAGGAATCTGATGCCGTCACTAAACACATTCCTTATATTGTAGCCATTTGTTGAGTGCTTTTTTTTTGTGTCTAATCCGCATATATATCACCATTGCCCTTGATTTTCTTGACCGTATATCCTTTAAATATCAACATATACACGTGTGATTTAGTTTACGAAGATTTTTCAATGCCGAGAACCTAGATCAGAGAGTAAAAAAGGCGTAAGGTTCACAATGGTGTAAAATTAAAATGGGATATACCGGGCTAGGATTCGAGTTACAGGAACAAGGGCCAAACCAACCACCCAAGAATGGAATCGTCGAGCGAAAACACTTGACAACCTCCTAGAAGCAGCTTTTCTTGCCACCAGACCTTTCTCCATCAATTAAGAATCTGATGCCGTCACTAAACACATTCCTTAAATTGTAGCCATTTGTTGAGTGTTTTTTTTGTGTCTAATCCGCATATATATCACCATTGCCCTTGATTTTCTTGACTGTATATCTCTTAAATGTCAACATATACACGTGTGATTTTGTTTACGAAGATTTTTCAATGCCGTGAACCACGAACAGAGAGTAAAAAAGGCGTAAGGTTCACAGTGGTGTAAAATTCAAATGGGATATACCGGGCTTGGATTTGAGTTACAGGAACAAGGGCCAAACCAACCACCCAAGAATGGAATCGTCGAGCGAAAACACTTGACAACCTCCTAGAAGCAGCTTTTCTTGCCACCAGACCTTTCTCCATCAATTAGGAATCTGATGCCGTCACTAAACACATTCCTTAAATTGTAGCCATTTGTTGAGTGTTTTTTTTGTGTCTAATCCGCATATATATCACCATTGCCCTTGATTTTCTTGACTGTATATCTCTTAAATGTCAACATATACACGTGTGATTTTGTTTACGAAGATTTTTCAATGCCGTGAACCACGAACAGAGAGTAAAAAAGGCGTAAGGTTCACAGTGGTGTAAAATTCAAATGGGATATACCGGGCTAGGATTTGAGTTACAGGAACAAGGGCCAAACCAACCACCCAAGAATGGAATCGTCGAGCGAAAACACTTGACAACCTCCTAGAAGCAGCTTTTCTTGCCACCAGACCTTTCTCCATCAATTAGGAATCTGATGCCGTCACTAAACACATTCCTTAAATTGTAGCCATTTGTTGAGTGTTTTTTTTTTTGTGTCTAATCCGCATATATATCACCATTGCCCTTGATTTTCTAGACTGTATATCTCTTAAATGTCAACATATACACGTGTGATTTAGTTTACGAAGATTTTTCAATACCGAGAACCTCAATAAGAGAGTAAAAAAGGCGTAAGGTTCACAATGGTGTAAAATTAAAATGGGATATACCGGGCTAGGATTCGAGTTACAGGAACAAGGGCCAAACCAACCACCCAAGAATGGAATCGTCGAGCGAAAACACTTAACAACCTCCTAGAATCAGCTTTTCTTGCCACCAGACCTTTCTCCATCAATTAGGAATCTGATGCCGTCACTAAACACATTCCTTAAATTGTAGCCATTTGTTGAGTGTTTTTTTTTTTTTGGTGTCTAATCCGCATATATATCACCATTGCCCTTGATTTTCTTGACTGTATATCTCTTAAATGTCAACATATACACGTGTGATTTAGTTTACGAAGATTTTTCAATGCCGAGAACCTCGATCAGAGAGTAAAAAGGCGTAAGGTTCACAATGGTGTAAAATTAAAATGGGATATACCGGGCTAGGATTCGAGTTATAGGAACAAGGGCCAAACCAACCACCCAAGAATGGAATCGTCGAGCGAAAACACTTAACAACCTCCTAGAATCAGCTTTTCTTGCCACCAGACCATTCTCCATCAATTAGGAATCTGATGCCGTCACTAAACACATTCCTTATATTGTAGCCATTTGTTGAGTGCTTTTTTTTTGTGTCTAATCCGCATATATATCACCATTGCCCTTGATTTTCTTGACTGTATATCCTTTAAATATCAACATATACACTTGTGATTTAGTTTACGAAGATTTTTCAATGCCGAGAACCTAGATCAGAGAGTAAAAAAGGCGTAAGGTTCACAATGGTGTAAAATTAAAATGGGATATACCGGGCTAGGATTCGAGTTACAGGAACAAGGGCCAAACCAACCACTCAAGAATGGAATCGTCGAGCGAAAACACTTGACAACCTCCTAGAAGCAGCTTTTCTTGCCACCAGATCTTTCTCCATCAATTAGGAATCTGATGCCGTCACTAAACACATTCCTTAAATTGTAGCCATTTGTTGAGTGTTTTTTTTTTTGGTGTCTAATCCGCATATATATCACCATTGCCCTTGATTTTCTTGACTGTATATCTCTTAAATGTCAACATATACACGTGTGATTTAGTTTACGAAGATTTTTCAATGCCGAGAACCTCGATCAGAGAGTAAAAAGGCGTAAGGTTCAAAATGGTGTAAAATTAAAATGGGATATACCGGGCTAGGATTCGACTTACAAGAACAAGGGCCAAACCAACCACCCAAAAAATGGAATCGTCGAGCGAAAACACTTGACAACCTCCTAGAAGCAGCTTTTCTTGCCACCAGACCTTTCTCCATCAATTAGGAATCTGATGCCGTCACTAAACACATTCCTTAAATTGTAGCCATTTGTTGAGTGTTTTTTTTTTGTGTCTAATCCGCATATATATCACCATTGCCCTTGATTTTCTAGACTGTATATCTCTTAAATGTCAACATATACACGTGTGATTTAGTTTACGAAGATTTTTCAATGCCGAGAACCTCGATCAGAGAGTAAAAAGGCGTAAGGTTCAAAATGGTGTAAAATTAAAATGGGATATACCGGGCTAGGATTCGACTTACGGGAACAAGGGCCAAACCAACCACCCAAAAAATGGAATCGTCGAGCGAAAACACTTGACAACCTCCTAGAAGCAGCTTTTCTTGCCACCAGACCTTTCTCCATCAATTAGGAATCTGATGCCGTCATTAAACACATTCCTTAAATTGTAGCCATTTGTTGAGTGTTTTTTTTTTGTGTCTAATCCGCATATATATCACCATTGCCCTTGATTTTCTTGACTGTATATCTCTTAAATGTCAACATATACACGTGTGATTTAGTTTACGAAGATTTTTCAATACCGAGAACCTCAATAAGAGAGTAAAAAAGGCGTAAGGTTCACAATGGTGTAAAATTAAAATGGGATATACCGGGCTAGGATTCGAGTTACAGGAACAAGGGCCAAACCAACCACCCAAGAATGGAATCGTCGAGCGAAAACACTTAACAACCTCCTAGAATCAGCTTTTCTTGCCACCAGACCATTCTCCATCAATTAGGAATCTGATGCCGTCACTAAACACATTCCTTATATTGTAGCCATTTGTTGAGTGCTTTTTTTTTGTGTCTAATCCGCATATATATCACCATTGCCCTTGATTTTCTTGACCGTATATCCTTTAAATATCAACATATACACGTGTGATTTAGTTTACGAAGATTTTTCAATGCCGAGAACCTAGATCAGAGAGTAAAAAAGGCGTAAGGTTCACAATGGTGTAAAATTAAAATGGGATATACCGGGCTAGGATTCGAGTTACAGGAACAAGGGCCAAACCAACCACCCAAGAATGGAATCGTCGAGCGAAAACACTTGACAACCTCCTAGAAGCAGCTTTTCTTGCCACCAGACCTTTCTCCATCAATTAAGAATCTGATGCCGTCACTAAACACATTCCTTAAATTGTAGCCATTTGTTGAGTGTTTTTTTTGTGTCTAATCCGCATATATATCACCATTGCCCTTGATTTTCTTGACTGTATATCTCTTAAATGTCAACATATACACGTGTGATTTTGTTTACGAAGATTTTTCAATGCCGTGAACCACGAACAGAGAGTAAAAAAGGCGTAAGGTTCACAGTGGTGTAAAATTCAAATGGGATATACCGGGCTAGGATTTGAGTTACAGGAACAAGGGCCAAACCAACCACCCAAGAATGGAATCGTCGAGCGAAAACACTTGACAACCTCCTAGAAGCAGCTTTTCTTGCCACCAGACCTTTCTCCATCAATTAAGAATCTGATGCCGTCACTAAACACATTCCTTAAATTGTAGCCATTTGTTGAGTGTTTTTTTTTTGTGTCTAATCCGCATATATATCACCATTGCCCTTGATTTTCTTGACTGTATATCTCTTAAATGTCAACATATACACGTGTGATTTTGTTTACGAAGATTTTTCAATGCCGTGAACCACGAACAGAGAGTAAAAAAGGCGTAAGGTTCACAGTGGTGTAAAATTCAAATGGGATATACCGGGCTAGGATTTGAGTTACAGGAACAAGGGCCAAACCAACCACCCAAGAATGGAATCGTCGAGCGAAAACACTTGACAACCTCCTAGAAGCAGCTTTTCTTGCCACCAGACCTTTCTCCATCAATTAGGAATCTGATGCCGTCACTAAACACATTCCTTAAATTGTAGCCATTTGTTGAGTGTTTTTTTTTTGTGTCTAATCCGCATATATATCACCATTGCCCTTGATTTTCTAGACTGTATATCTCTTAAATGTCAACATATACACGTGTGATTTAGTTTACGAAGATTTTTCAATACCGAGAACCTCAATAAGAGAGTAAAAAAGGCGTAAGGTTCACAATGGTGTAAAATTAAAATGGGATATACCGGGCTAGGATTCGAGTTACAGGAACAAGGGCCAAACCAACCACCCAAGAATGGAATCGTCGAGCGAAAACACTTAACAACCTCCTAGAATCAGCTTTTCTTGCCACCAGACCTTTCTCCATCAATTAGGAATCTGATGCCGTCACAAAACACATTCCTTATATTGTAGCCATTTGTTGAGTGTTTTTTTTTGTGTCTAATCCGCATATATATCACCATTGCCCTTGATTTTCTTGACCGTATATCCTTTAAATATCAACATATACACGTGTGATTTAGTTTACGAAGATTTTTCAATGCCGAGAACCTAGATCAGAGAGTAAAAAAGGCGTAAGGTTCACAATGGTGTAAAATTAAAATGGGATATACCGGGCTAGGATTCGAGTTACAGGAACAAGGGCCAAACCAACCACCCAAGAATGGAATCGTCGAGCGAAAACACTTAACAACCTCCTAGAATCAGCTTTTCTTGCCACCAGACCATTCTCCATCAATTAGGAATCTGATGCCGTCACTAAACACATTCCTTATATTGTAGCCATTTGTTGAGTGCTTTTTTTTTGTGTCTAATCCGCATATATATCACCATTGCCCTTGATTTTCTTGACTGTATATCTCTTAAATGTCAACATATACACGTGTGATTTTGTTTACGAAGATTTTTCAATGCCGTGAACCACGAACAGAGAGTAAAAAAGGCGTAAGGTTCACAGTGGTGTAAAATTCAAATGGGATATACCGGGCTAGGATTTGAGTTACAGGAACAAGGGCCAAACCAACCACCCAAGAATGGAATCGTCGAGCGAAAACACTTGACAACCTCCTAGAAGCAGCTTTTCTTGCCACCAGACCTTTCTCCATCAATTAAGAATCTGATGCCGTCACTAAACACATTCCTTAAATTGTAGCCATTTGTTGAGTGTTTTTTTTGTGTCTAATCCGCATATATATCACCATTGCCCTTGATTTTCTTGACTGTATATCTCTTAAATGTCAACATATACACGTGTGATTTAGTTTACGAAGATTTTTCAATGCCGAGAACCTCGATCAGAGAGTAAAAAGGCGTAAGGTTCAAAATGGTGTAAAATTAAAATGGGATATACCGGGCTAGGATTCGACTTACAGGAACAAGGGCCAAACCAACCACCCAAAAAATGGAATCGTCGAGCGAAAACACTTGACAACCTCCTAGAAGCAGCTTTTCTTGCCACCAGACCTTTCTCCATCAATTAGGAATCTGATGCCGTCATTAAACACATTCCTTAAATTGTAGCCATTTGTTGAGTGTTTTTTTTTGTGTCTAATCCGCATATATATCACCATTGCCCTTGATTTTCTTGACCGTATATCCTTTAAATATCAACATATACACGTGTGATTTAGTTTACGAAGATTTTTCAATGCCGAGAACCTAGATCAGAGAGTAAAAAAGGCGTAAGGTTCACAATGGTGTAAAATTAAAATGGGATATACCGGGCTAGGATTCGAGTTACAGGAACAAGGGCCAAACCAACCACCCAAGAATGGAATCGTCGAGCGAAAACACTTAACAACCTCCTAGAATCAGCTTTTCTTGCCACCAGACCATTCTCCATCAATTAGGAATCTGATGCCGTCACTAAACACATTCCTTATATTGTAGCCATTTGTTGAGTGCTTTTTTTTTGTGTCTAATCCGCATATATATCACCATTGCCCTTGATTTTCTTGACCGTATATCCTTTAAATATCAACATATACACGTGTGATTTAGTTTACGAAGATTTTTCAATGCCGAGAACCTAGATCAGAGAGTAAAAAAGGCGTAAGGTTCACAATGGTGTAAAATTAAAATGGGATATACCGGGCTAGGATTCGAGTTACAGGAACAAGGGCCAAACCAACCACCCAAGAATGGAATCGTCGAGCGAAAACACTTGACAACCTCCTAGAAGCAGCTTTTCTTGCCACCAGACCTTTCTCCATCAATTAAGAATCTGATGCCGTCACTAAACACATTCCTTAAATTGTAGCCATTTGTTGAGTGTTTTTTTTGTGTCTAATCCGCATATATATCACCATTGCCCTTGATTTTCTTGACTGTATATCTCTTAAATGTCAACATATACACGTGTGATTTTGTTTACGAAGATTTTTCAATGCCGTGAACCACGAACAGAGAGTAAAAAAGGCGTAAGGTTCACAGTGGTGTAAAATTCAAATGGGATATACCGGGCTTGGATTTGAGTTACAGGAACAAGGGCCAAACCAACCACCCAAGAATGGAATCGTCGAGCGAAAACACTTGACAACCTCCTAGAAGCAGCTTTTCTTGCCACCAGACCTTTCTCCATCAATTAGGAATCTGATGCCGTCACTAAACACATTCCTTAAATTGTAGCCATTTGTTGAGTGTTTTTTTTGTGTCTAATCCGCATATATATCACCATTGCCCTTGATTTTCTTGACTGTATATCTCTTAAATGTCAACATATACACGTGTGATTTTGTTTACGAAGATTTTTCAATGCCGTGAACCACGAACAGAGAGTAAAAAAGGCGTAAGGTTCACAGTGGTGTAAAATTCAAATGGGATATACCGGGCTAGGATTTGAGTTACAGGAACAAGGGCCAAACCAACCACCCAAGAATGGAATCGTCGAGCGAAAACACTTGACAACCTCCTAGAAGCAGCTTTTCTTGCCACCAGACCTTTCTCCATCAATTAGGAATCTGATGCCGTCACTAAACACATTCCTTAAATTGTAGCCATTTGTTGAGTGTTTTTTTTTTTGTGTCTAATCCGCATATATATCACCATTGCCCTTGATTTTCTAGACTGTATATCTCTTAAATGTCAACATATACACGTGTGATTTAGTTTACGAAGATTTTTCAATACCGAGAACCTCAATAAGAGAGTAAAAAAGGCGTAAGGTTCACAATGGTGTAAAATTAAAATGGGATATACCGGGCTAGGATTCGAGTTACAGGAACAAGGGCCAAACCAACCACCCAAGAATGGAATCGTCGAGCGAAAACACTTGACAACCTCCTAGAAGCAGCTTTTCTTGCCACCAGACCTTTCTCCATCAATTAGGAATCTGATGCCGTCACTAAACACATTCCTTAAATTGTAGCCATTTGTTGAGTGTTTTTTTTTTTTTGGTGTCTAATCCGCATATATATCACCATTGCCCTTGATTTTCTTGACTGTATATCTCTTAAATGTCAACATATACACGTGTGATTTAGTTTACGAAGATTTTTCAACGCCGAGAACCTCGATCAGAGAGTAAAAAGGCGTAAGGTTCAAAATGGTGTAAAATTAAAATGGGATATACCGGGCTAGGATTCGACTTACAGGAACAAGGGCCAAACCAACCACCCAAAAAATGGAATCGTCGAGCGAAAACACTTGACAACCTCCTAGAAGCAGCTTTTCTTGCCACCAGACCTTTCTCCATCAATTAGGAATCTGATGCCGTCACTAAACACATTCCTTAAATTGTAGCCATTTGTTGAGTGTTTTTTTTTTTTGTGTCTAATCCGCATATATATAACCATTGCCCTTAATTTTCTTGACTGTATATCTCTTAAATGTCAACATATACACGTGTGATTTAGTTTACGAAGATTTTTCAATACCGAGAACCTCAATAAGAGAGTAAAAAAGGCGTAAGGTTCACAATGGTGTAAAATTAAAATGGGATATACCGGGCTAGGATTCGAGTTACAGGAACAAGGGCCAAACCAACCACCCAAGAATGGAATCGTCGAGCGAAAACACTTAACAACCTCCTAGAATCAGCTTTTCTTGCCACCAGACCTTTCTCCATCAATTAGGAATCTGATGCCGTCACTAAACACATTCCTTAAATTGTAGCCATTTGTTAAGTGTTTTTTTTTTTTTTTTGTGTCTAATCCGCATATATATCACCATTGCCCTTGATTTTCTTGACTGTATATCCTTTAAATATCAACATATACACGTGTGATTTAGTTTACGAAGATTTTTCAATGCCGAGAACCTAGATCAGAGAGTAAAAAAGGCGTAAGGTTCACAATGGTGTAAAATTAAAATGGGATATACCGGGCTAGGATTCGAGTTACAGGAACAAGGGCCAAACCAACCACCCAAGAATGGAATCGTCGAGCGAAAACACTTGACAACCTCCTAGAAGCAGCTTTTCTTGCCACTAGACCTTTCTCCATCAATTAAGAATCTGATGCCGTCACTAAACACATTCCTTAAATTGTAGCCATTTGTTGAGTGTTTTTTTTGTGTCTAATCCGCATATATATCACCATTGCCCTTGATTTTCTTGACTGTATATCTCTTAAATGTCAACATATACACGTGTGATTTAGTTTACAAAGATTTTTCAATGCCGTGAACCACGAACAGAGAGTAAAAAAGGCGTAAGGTTCACAATGGTGTAAAATTCAAATGGGATATACCGGGCTAGGATTTGAGTTACAGGAACAAGGGCCAAACCAACCACCCAAGAATGGAATCGTCGAGCGAAAACACTTGACAACCTCCTAGAAGCAGCTTTTCTTGCCACCAGACCTTTCTCCATCAATTAGGAATCTGATGCCGTCACTAAACACATTCCTTAAATTGTAGCCATTTGTTGAGTGTTTTTTTTTTGTCTAATCCGCATATATATCACCATTGCCCTTGATTTTCTTGACTGTATATCTCTTAAATGTCAACATATACACGTGTGATTTAGTTTACGAAGAATTTTCAATGCCGAGAACCTCGATCAGAGAGTAAAAAAGGCGTAAGGTTCAAAATGGTGTAAAATTAAAATGGGATATAACGGGCTAGGATTCGAGTTACAGGAACAAGGGCCAAACCAACCACCCAAGAATGGAATCGTAGAGCGAAAACACTTGACAACCTCATAGAAGTAGCTTTTCTTGCCACCAGACCTTTCTCCATCAATTAGGAATCTGATGCCGTCACTAAACACATTCCTTAAATTGTAGCCATTTGTTGAGTGTTTTTTTTGGTGTCTAATCCGCATATATATCACCATTGCCCTTGATTTTCTTGACTGTATATCTCTTAAATATCAACATATACACGTGTGATTTAGTTTACGAAGATTTTTCAATGCCGAGAACCTAAATCAGAGAGTAAAAAAGGCGTAAGGTTAACAATGGTGTAAAATTAAAATGGGATATACCGGGCTAAGATTCGAGTTACAGGAACATGTGCCAAACCAACCACCCAAGAATGGAATCGTCGAGCGAAAACACTTGACAACCTCCTAGAAGCAGCTTTTCTTGCCACCAGACCTTTCTCCATCAATTAGGAATCTGATGCCGTCACTAAACACATTCCTTAAATTGTAGCCATTTGTTGAGTGGTTTTTTTTTTGTTTCTAATCCGCATATATATCACCATTGCCCTTGATTTTCTTGACTGTATATCTTTTAAATATCTACATATACACGTGTGATTTAGTTTACGAAGATTTTTCAATGCCGAGAACCTCGAACAGAGAGTAAAAACGGCGTAAGGTTTACAATGGTGTAAAATTTAAATGGGATATACCGGGCTAGGATTCGAGTTATGGGAACAAGGGCCAAACCAACCACCCAAGAATGGAATCGTCGAGCGAAAACACTTGACAACCTCCTAGAAGCAGCTTTTCTTGCCACCAGACCTTTCTCCATCAATTAGGAATATGATGCCGTCACTAAACACATTCCTTAAATAGTAGCCATTTGTTGAGTGTTTTTTTTTGGTGTCTAATCCGCATATATATCACAATTGCCCTTGATTTTCTTGACTGTATATCTCTTAAATGTCAACATATACTCGTGTGATTTAGTTTACGAAGATTTTTCAATGCCGAGAACCTCGATCAGAGAGTAAAAATGCGTAAGATTCAAAATGGTGTAAAATTAAAATAGGATATACCGGGCTAGGATTCGACTTACAGGAACAAGGGCCAAATCAACCACCCAAGAATGGAATCGTCGAGCGAAAACACTTGACAACCTCCTAGAAGCAGCTTTTCTTGCCACCAGACCTTTCTCCATCAATTAAGAATCTGATGCCGTCACTAAACACATTCCTTAAATTGTAGCCATTTGTTGAGTGTTTTTTTTTTGTGTCTAATCCGGATATATATCACCAGTGCCCTTCATTTTCTTGACTTTATATCTCTTAAATATCAACATATACACGTGTGATTTAGTTTACAAAGATTTTTCAATGCCGAGAACCTCGATCAGAGAGTAAAAAAGGCGTAAGGTTCACAATGGTGTAAAATTAAAATGGGATATACCGGGCTAGGATTCGAGTTACAGGAATAAGGGCTAAACCAACCACCCAAGAATGGAATCGTCGAGCGAAAACACTTGACAACCTCCTAGAAGCAGCTTTTCTTGCCACCAGACCTTTCTCCATCAATTAGGAATCTGATGCCGTCACTAAACACATTCCTTAAGTTGTAGCCATTTGTTGAGTGTTTTTTTTTTTTTTGTGTCTAATCCGCATATATATCACCATTGCCCGTGATTTTCTTGACTGTATATCTTTTAAATATCAACATATACACGTGTGATTTTGTTTACGAAGATTTTTCAATGCCGAGAAACTCGATCAGAGAGTAAAAAAGGCGTAAGGTTTACAATGGTGTAAAATTAAAAGGGATATACCGGGCTAGGATTCGAGTTATAAGAACAAGGGCCAAACCAACCACCAAAGAATGCAATCGTCGAGCGAAAACACTTGACAACCTCCTAGAAGCAGCTTTTCTTGCCACCAGACCTTTCTCCATCAATTAGGAATATGATGCCGTCACTAAACACATTCCTTAAATAGTAGCCATTTGTTGAGTGTTTTTTTTTTTTTTGGTGTGTAATCGGTATATATATCACCATTGCCCTTGATTTTCTTGACTGTATTTCTCTTAAATGTCAACATATACTCGTGTGATTTAGTTTACGAAGATTTTTCAATGCCGAGAACCTCGATCAGAGAGTAAAAAGGCGTAAGGTTCAAAATGGTGTAAAATTCAAATGGGATATACCAACCACCCAAGAATGGAATCGTCGAGCGAAAACACTTGACAACCTCCTAGAAGCCGCTTTTCTTGCCACCAACCTCGATCAGAGAGTAAAAAGGCGTAAGGTTCAAAATGGTGTAAAATTAAAATTGGAAATACCGGGCTAGGATTCGACTTACAGGAACAAGGGCCAAACCAACCACCCAAGAATGGAATCGTCGAGCGAAAACACTTGACAACCTCCTAGAAGCAGCTTTTCTTGCCACCAGACCTTTCTCCATCAATTAGGAATCTGATGCCGTCACTAAACACATTCCTTAAATTGTAGCCATTTGTTGAGTGTTTTTTTTTGTCTAATCCGCATATATATCACCATTGCCCTTGATTTTCTTGACTGTATATCTCTTAAATGTCAACATATACATGTGTGATTTAGTTTACGAAGATTTTTCATTGCCGTGAACCACGAACAGAGAGTAAAAAAGGCGTAAGGTTCACAATGGTGTAAAATTCAAATGGGATATACCGGGCTAGGATTCGAGTTACAGGAACAAGGGCCAAACCAACCACCCAAGAATGGAATCGTCGAGCGAAAACACTTGACAACCTCCTAGAAGCAGCTTTTCTTGCCAACAGACCTTTCTCCATCAATTAGGAATCTGATGCCGTCACTAAACACATTCCTTAAATTGTAGCCATTTGTTGAGTGTTTTTTTTTGTCTAATCCGCATATATATCACCATTGCCCTTGATTTTCTTGATTGTATATCTCTTAAATGTCAACATATACACGTGTGATTTAGTTTACGAAGATTTTTCAATGCCGAGAACCTCGATCAGAGAGTAAAAAAGGCGTAAGGTTCAAAATGGTGTAAAATTAAAATGGGATATAACGGGCTAGGATTCGAGTTACAGGAACAACGGCCAAACCAACCACCCAAGAATGGAATCGTCGAGCGAAAACACTTGACAACCTCCTAGAAGCAGCTTTTCTTGCCACCAGACCTTTCTCTATCAAATAGGAATCTGATGCCGTCACTAAACACATTCCTTAAATTGTAGCCATTTGTTGAGTGTTTTTTTTTGTGTCTAATCCGCATATATATCACCATTGCGCTTGATTTTCTTGACTGTATATCTCTTAAATGTCAACATATACACGTGTGATTTAGTTTACGAAGAATTTTCAATGCCGAGAACCTCGATTAGAGAGTAAAAATGGCGTATGGTTCAAAATGGTGTAAAATTAAAATGGGATATAACGGGCTAGGATTCGAGTTACAGGAACAAGGGCCAAACCAACCACCCAAGAATGGAATCGTCGAGCGAAAACACTTGACAACCTCCTAGAAGCAGCTTTTCTTGCCACCAGACCTTTCTCCATCAATTAGGAATCTGATGCCGTCACTAAACACATTCCTTAAATTGTAGCCATTTGTTGAGTGTTTTTTTTTGTGTCTAATCCGCATATATATCACCATTGCCCTTGATTTTCTTGACTGTATATCTCTTAAATATCAACATATACACGTGTGATTTAGTTTACGAAGATTTTCCAATGCTGAGAACCTCGATCAGAGAGTAAAAAAGGCGTAAAGTTCACAATGGTGTAAAATTAAAATGGGATATATCGGGCTAGGATTCGAGTTACAGGAAAAAGGGCCAAACCAACCACCCAAGAATGGTATCGTCGAGCGAAAACACTTGACAACCTCCTAGAAGCAGCTTTTCTTGCCACCAGACCTTTCTCCATCAATTAAGAATCTGATGCCGTCACTAAACATATTCCTTAAATTGTAGCCATTTGTTGAGTGTTTTTTTTATGTCTAATCCGCATATATATCACCATTGCCCATGATTTTCTAACTGTATATCTTTTAAATATCTACATATACACGTGTGATTTAGTTTACGAAGATTTTTCAATGCCGAGAACCTCGATCAGAGAGTAAAAAAGGCGTAAGGTTTACAATGGTGTAAAATTAAAATGGGATATACCGGGCTAGGATTCGAGTTACAGGAACAAGGGCCAAACCAACCACCCAAGAATGGAATCGTCGAGCGAAAACACTTGACAACCTCCTAGAAGCAGCTTTTCTTGCCACCAGACCTTTCTCCATCAATTAGGAATATGATGACGTCACTAAACACAATCCTTTAATAGTAGCCATTTGTTGAGTGTTTTTTTTTGTGTCTAATCCGCATATATATCACAATTGCCCTTGATTTTCTTGACTGTATATCTCTTAAATGTCAACATATACTCGTGTGATTTAGTTTACGAAGATTTTTCAATGCCGAGAACCTCGATCAGAGAGTAAAAATGCGTAAGGTTCAAAATGGTGTAAAATTAAAATGGGATATACCGGGCTAGGATTCGACTTACAGGAACAAGGGCCAAATCAACCACCCAAGAATGGAATCGTCGAGCGAAAACACTTGACAACCTCCTAGAAGCAGCTTTTCTTGCCACCAGACCTTTCTCCATCAATTAAGAATCTGATGCCGTCACTAAACACATTCCTTAAATTGTAGCCATTTGTTGAGTGTTTTTTTTTTTTGTGTCTAATCCGCATATATATCACCATTGCCCTTGATATTCTTGACTGTATATCTCTTAAATGTCAACATATACACGTGTGATTTAGTTTACGAAGATTTTTCAATGCCGAGAACCTCGATCAGAGAGTAAAAAAGGCGTAAGGTTCACAATGGTGTAAAATTAAAATGGGATATACCGGGCTAGGATTCGAGTTACATGAACAAGGGCCAAACCAACCACCCAAGAATGGAATCGTTGAGCGAAAACACTTGACAACCTCCTAGAAGCAGCTTTTCTTGCCACCAGACCTTTCTCCATCAATTAGGAATCTGATGCCATCACTAAACACATTCCTTAAATTGTAGCCATTTGTTGAGTGTTTTTTTTTTTGTGTCTAATCCGCATATATATCACCATTGCCCTTGATTTTCTTGACTGTATATCTTTTAAATATCAAAATATACACGTGTGATTTAGTTTACGAAGATTTTTCAATGCCGAGAACCTCGATAAGAGAGTAAAAAAGGCGTAAGGTTCACAATGGTGTAAAATTAAAATGGGATATACCGGGCTAGGATTCGAGTTACAGGAACAAGGGCCAAACCAACCACCCAAGAATGGAATCGTCGAGCGAAAACAGTTGACAACCTCCTAGAAGCAGCTTTTCTTGCCACCAGACCTTTCTCCATCAATTAGGAATCTGATGCCGTCACTAAACACATTCCTTAAATTGTAGCCATTTGTTGAGTGTTTTTTTTTGTGTCGAATCCGCATATATATCACCATTGCCTTGATTTTCTTGACTGTATATCTTTTAAATATCAACATATACACGTGTGATTTAGTTTACGAATATTTTTCAATGCCGAGAACCTCGATCAGAGAGTAAAAAAGGCGTAAGGTTCACAAAGGTGTAAAATTAAAATGGGATATACCGGGCTAGGATTCGAGTTATAGGAACAAGGGCCAAGCCAACCACCCAAGAATGGAATCGCCGAGCGAAAACACTTGACAACCTCCTAGAAGCAGCTTTTCTTGCCACCAGACCTTTCTCCATCAATTAGGAATATGATGCCTTCACTAAACACATTCCTTAAATTGTAGCCATTTGTTGAGTGTTTTTTTTTTTTGGTGTCTAATCCGCATATATATCACCATTGCCCTTGATTTTCTTGACTGTATATCTCTTAAATGTCAACAAATACACGTGTGATTTAGTTTACGAAGATTTTTCAATGCCGAGAACCTCGATCAGAGAGTAAAAAGGCGTAAGTTTCAAAATGGTGTAAAATTAATAGGGGATATATCGGGCTAGGATTCGACTTACAGGAACAAGGGCCAAACCAACCACCCAAGAATGGAATCGTCGAGCGAAAACACTTGACAACCTCCTAGAAGCAGCTTTTTTGCCACCAGACCTTTCTCCATCAATTAAGAATCTGATGCCGTCACTAAACATATTCCTTAAATTGTAGCCATTTGTTGAGTGTTTTTTTTTGTGTCTAATCCGCATATATATCACCATTGCCCTTGATTTTCTTGACTGTATATCTCTTAAATATCAACATATACACATTTGATTTAGTTTATGAAGATTTTTCAGTGCCGAGAACCCCGATCAGAGAGTAAAAAGGCGTAAGGTTCAAAATGGTGTAAAATTAAAATGGGATATGCCGGGCTAGGATTCGAGTTACAGGAACAAGGGCCAAACCAACCACCCAAGAATGGAATCGTCGAGCGAAAACACTTGACAACCTCCTATAAGCAGCTTTTCTTGCCACCAGACCTTTCTCCATCAATTAGAAATCTGATGCCGTCACTAAACACATTCCTTAAATTGTAGCCATTTGTTGAGAGTTTTTTTTTTGTGTGTCTAATCCGCATATATATCACCATTGCCCTGGATTTTCTTGACTGTGTATCTTTTAAATATCAACATATACACGTGTGATTTAGTTTACGAATATTTTTCAATGCCGAGAACCTCGATCAGAGGGTAAAAAAGGCATAAAGTTCACAATGGTGTAAAATTAATATGGGATATACCGGGCTAGGATTCGAGATATAGGAACAAGGGCCAAACCAACCAGCCTAGAATGAAATCGTCGAGCGAAAACACTTGACAACCTCCTAGAAGCAGCTTTTCTTGCCACCAGACCTTTCTCCATCAATTAGGAATTTGATGCCGTCACTAAACACATTCCTTAAATTGTAGCCATTTGTTGAGTGTTTTTTTTGTCTAATCCGCATATATATCACCATTGCCCTTGATTTTCTTGACTGTATATCTCTTAAATATCAACATATACACGTGTGATTTAGTTTACGAAGATTTTTCAATGCCGAGAACCTCGATCAGAGAGTAAAAAAGGCGTAAGGTTCACAATGGTGTAAAATTAAAATGGGATTTAACGGGCTAGGACTCGAGTTACAAGAACAAGGGCCAAACCAACCACCCAAGAATGGAATCGTCGAGCGAAAACAGTTGACAACCTCCTAGAAGTAGCTTTTCTTGCCACCAGACCTTTCTCCATCAATTAGGAATCGGATGCCGTCACTAAACACATTCCTTAAATTGTAGCCATTTGTTGAGTGTTTTTTTTTTGTCTAATCCGCATATATATCACCATTGCCCTTGATTTTCTTGACTGTATATCTCTTAAATGTCAACATATACACGTGTGATTTAGTTTACGAAGATTTTTCAATGCCGATAACCTCGATAAGAGAGTAAAAAAGGCGTAAGGTTCATAATGGTGTAAAATTAAAATGGGATATACCGGGCTAGGATTCGAGTTAGAGGAACAAGGGCCAAACCAGCCACCCAAGAATGGAATCGTCGAGCGAAAACACTTGACAACCTCCTAGAAGCAGCTTTTCTTACCACCAGACCTTTCTCCATCAATTAGAAATCTGATGTCGTCACTAAACACATTCCTTAAATTGTAGCCATTTGTTGAGTGTTTTTTTTTTGTGTCCAATCCGCATATATATCACCATTGCCCTTGATTTTCTTGACTGTATATCTCTTAAATATCAACATATACACGTGTGATTTAGTTTACGAAGATTTTTCAATGCCGGGAACCTTGATCGGAGAGTAAAAAAGGCTTAAGGTTTACAATGGTGTAAGATTAAAATGGGATATACCGGGCTCGGATTCGAGTTACAGGAACAAGGGCTAAACCAACCACCCAAGAATGGAATCGTCGAGCGAAAACACTTGACAGCCCCCTAGAAGCAACTTTTCTTACCACAAGACCTTTCTCCATCAATTAGGAATCTGATGCCGTCACTAAACACATTCCTTAAATTGTAGCCATTTGTTGAGTTTTTTTTTTTGTGTCTAATCCGCATATATATCACCATTGCCCTTGATTTTCTTGAATGTATATCTCTTAAATATCAACATATACACGTTTGATTTAGTTTAAGAAGATTTTTCAATGCCGATAACCTCGATAAGAGAGCAAAAAAGGCGTAAGGTTCATAATGGTGTAAAATTAAAATGGGATATACCGGGCTAGGATTCGAGTTAGAGGAACAAGGGCCAAACCAGCCACCCAAGAATGGAATCGTCGAGCGAAAACACTTGACAACCTCCTAGAAGCAGCTTTTCTTGCCACCAGGCCTTTCTCCATCAATTAGGAATCTGATGCCGTCACTGAACACATTCCTTAAATTGTAGCCATTTGTTGAGTGTTTTTTTTTTGTGTCCAATCCGCATATATATCACCATTGCCCTTGATTTTCTCGACCGTATATCTCTTAAATATCAACATATACACGTGTGATTTAGTTTACGAAGATTTTTCAATGCCGAGAACCTCGATCGGAGAGTAAAAAAGGCTTAAGGTTTACAATGGTGTAAGATTAAAATGGGATATACCGGGCTAGGATTCGAGTTACAGGAACAAGGGCTAAACCAACCACCCAAGAATGGAATCGTCGAGCGAAAACACTTGACAGCCCCCTAGAAGCAACTTTTCTTACCACAAGACCTTTCTCCATCAATTAGGAATCTGATGCCGTCACTAAACACATTCCTTAAATTGTAGCCATTTGTTGAGTTTTTTTTTTTTTGTGTCTAATCCGCATATATATCACCATTGCCCTTGATTTTCTTGACTGTATATCTCTTAAATATCAACATATACACGTTTGATTTAGTTTAAGAAGATTTTTCAATGCCGAGAACCTCGATCAGAGAGTAAAAATGCGTAAGGTTCACAATGGTGTAAAATTAAAATGGGATATACCGGGCTAGGATTCGACTTACAGGAACAAGGGCCAAACTAACCACCCAAGAATGGAATCGTCGAACGAAAACACTTGACAACCTCCTAGAAGCAGCTTTTCTTGCCACCAGGCCTTTCTCCATCAATTAGGAATCTGATGCCGTCACTGAACACATTCCTTAAATTGTAGCCGTTTGTTGAGTGTTTTTTTTTTTCGTGTCTAATCCACATATATATCACCATTGCCCTTGATTTTCTTGACGGTATATCTCTTAAATGTCAACATATACACGTGTGATTTAGTTTACGATGATTTTTCAATGCCGAGAACCTCGATCAGAGAGTAAAAAAGGCGTAAGGTTCACAATGGTGTAAAATTAAAATGGGATATACCGGGCTAGGATTCGAGTTACAGGAACAAGGACCAAACCAACCACCCAAGAATGGAATCGTCGAGCGAAAACAATTGACAACCTCCTAGAAGCAGCTTTTCTTGCCACCAGAACTTTCTCCATCAATTAGGAATCTGATGCCGTCACTAAACACATTCCATAAATTGTAGCCATTTGTTGAGTGTTTTTTTTTTTTTGGTGTCTAATCCGCATATATATCACCATTGCCGTTGATTTTCTTGACTGTATATCTCTTAAATGTTAATATATACACGTGTGATTTAGTTTACGAAGATTTTTCAATGCCGAGAACCTCGATAAGAGAGTAAAAAAGGAGTAAGGTTCACAATGGTGTAAAATTAAAATGGGATATACCGGGATAGGATTCGAGTTACAGGAACAATGGCCAAACCAACCACCCAAGAATGGAATCGTCGAGCGAAAACCCTTGACAACCTCCTAGAAGCGGCTTTTCTTGCCGCCAGACCTTTCTCCATCAATTAGGAATCTGATGCCGTCACTAAACACATTCCTTAAATTGTAGCCATTTGTTGAGTGTTTTTTTTTTTTTTTTTTTTGGTGTCTAATCCGCATATACATCACCATTGTCCTTGATTTTCTTGATTGTATATCTCTTAAATATCAACATATACACGTGTGATTTAGTTTACGAAGATTTTTCAATGCCGAGAACCTCGATCAGAGAGTAAAAAAGGCGTAAGGTTCACAATGGTGTAAAATTAAAATGGGATATAACGGGTTAGGATTCGAGTTACAGGAACAAGGAACAAACCAACCACCCAAGAATGGAATCGTCGAGCGAAAACACTTGACAACCTCCTAGAAGCAGCTTTTCTAGCCACCAGACCTTTCTCCATCAATTAGGAATCTGATGCCGTCACTAAACACATTCCTTAAATTGTAGCCATTTGTTGAGTGTTTTTTTTTTTTGTGTCTAATCCGCATATATATCACCATTGCCCTTGATTTTCTTGACTGTATATCTCTTAAATATCAACATATACACGTGTGATTTAGTTTACGAAGATTTTTCAATGCCGAGAACCTCGATCAGAGAGTAAAAAAGGCGTAAGGTTCACAATGGTGTAAAATTAAAATGGGATATACCGGGCTAGGATTCGAGTTACAGGAACAAGGGCCAAACCAACCACCCCAGAATGGAATCATCGAGCGAAAACACTTGACAACCTCCTAGAAGCAGCTTTTCTTGCCACCAGACCTTTCTCCATCAATTAACAATCTGATGCCGTCACTAAACATATTCCTTAAATTGTAGCCATTTGTTGAGTGTTTTTTTTTTTTTTTTGTGTCTAATCCGCATATATATCACCATTGCCCATGATTTTCTTGACTGTAAATCTTTTAAATATCTACGTATACACATGTGATTTAGTTTACGAAGATTTTTCAATGCCGAGAACCTCGATCAGAGAGTAAAAAAGGCGTAAGGTTTACAATGGTGTAAAATTAAAATGGGATATACCGGGCTAGATTCGAGTTATGGGAACAAGGGCCAAACCAACCACCCAAGAATGGAATCATCGAGCGAAAACACTTGACAACCTCCTAGAAGCAGCTTTTCTTGCCACCAGACCTTTCTCCATCAATTAGGAATATGATGACGTCACTAAACACATTCCTTAAATAGTAGCCATTTGTTGAGTGTTTTTTTTTGTGTCTAATCCGCATATATATCACAATTGCCCTTGATTTTCTTGACTGTATATCTCTTAAATGTCAACATATACTCGTGTGATTTAGTTTACGAAGATTTTTCAATGCCGAGAACCTCGATCAGAGAGTAAAAATGCGTAAGGTTCAAAATGGTGTAAAATTAAAATGGGATATACCGGGCTAGGATTCGACTTACAGGAATAAGGGACAAACAACCACCCAAGAATAGAATCGTCGAGCGAAAACACTTGACAACCTCCTAGAAGCAGCTTTTCTTGCCACCAGACCTTTCTCCATCAATTAAGAATCTGATGCCGTCACTAAACACATTCCTTAAATTGTAGCCATTTGTTGAGTGTTTTTTTTTATGTGTCTAATCCGCATATATATCACCATTGCCCATGATTTTCTTGACAGTATATCTCTTAAATATCAACATATACACGTGTGATTTAGTTTACGAAGATTTTTCAATGCCGAGAACCTCGATCAGAGAGTAAAAAAGGCGTAAGGTTCACAATGGTGTAAAATTAAAATGGGATATACCGGGCTAGGATTCGAGTTACAGGAACAAGGGCCAAACCAACCACCCAAGAACGGAATCGTTGAGCGAAAACACTTGACAACCTCCTAGAAGCAGCTTTTCTTGCCACCAGTCCTTTCTCCATCAATTAGGAATCTCATGCCGTCACTAAACACATTCCTTAAATTGTAGCCATTTGTTGAGTTTTATTTTTTGTGTCTAATCCGCATATATATCACCATTGCCCTTGATTTTCTTGACTGTGTATCTTTTAAATATCAACATATACACGTGTGATTTAGTTTACGGAGATTTTAAAATGCCGAGAACCTCGATCAGAGAGTAAAAAGGCGTAAGGTTTACAATGGTGTAATATTAAAATGGGATATATCGAGCTAGGATTCGAGTTATAGGAACAAGGGCCAAACCAACCACCCAAGAATGGAATCGTCGAGCGAAAACACTTGACAACCTCCTAGAAGCAGCTTTTCTTGCCACCAGACCTTTCTCCATCAATTAGGAATATGATGCCGTCACTAAACACATTCCTTAAATAGTAGCCATTTGTTGAATGTTTTTTTTTTTTTTGGTGTCTAATCCGCATATATATCACCATTGCCCTTGATTTTCTTGATTTTATATCTCTTAAATGTCAACATATACTCGTGTGATTTAGTTTACGAAGATTTTTCAATGCCGAGAAACTCGATCAGAGAGTAAAAAGGCGTAAGGTTCAAAATGGTGTAAAATTAAAATGGGATATACCGGGCTAGGATTCGACTTACAGGAACAAGGGCCAAACCAACCACCCAAGAATGGAATCGTCGAGCGAAAACACTTGACAACCTCCTAGAAGCAGCTTTTTTTGCCACCAGACCTTTCTCCATCAATTAAAAATCTGATGCCGTCACTAAACACATTCCTTAAATTGTAGCCATTTGTTGAGTGTTGTTTTTTTTGTGTCTAATCCGCATATATATCACCATTGCCCTTGATTTTCTTGACTGTATATCTCTTAAATTTCAACATATACACGTTTGATTTAGTTTACGAAGATTTTTCAATGCCGAGAACCTCGATCATAGAGTAAAAAAGGCGTAAGGTTCACAATGGTGTAAAATTAAAATGGGATATACCGGGCTAGGATTCGAGTTACAGGAACAAGGGCCAAACCAACCACCCAAGAATGGAATCGTCGAGCAAAAACACTTGACAACCTCCTAGAAGCAGCTTTTCTTGCCACCAGACCTTTCTCCATCAATTAGGAATCTGATGCCGTCACTAAACACATTCCTTAAATTGTAGCCATTTGTTCAGTGTTTTTTTTTTTTGTGTCTAATCTGCATATATATCACCATTGCCCTTGATTTTCTTGACTGTATATCTCTTAAATATCAACATATACATGTGTGATTTAGTTTACGAAGATTTTTCAATGCCGAGAACCTCGATAAGAGAGTAAAAAAGGCGTAAGGTTCACAATGGTGTAAAATTAAAATGGGATATACCGGGCTAGGATTCGAGTTACAGGAACAAGGGCCAAACCAACCACCCAAGAATGGAATCGTCGAGCGAAAACACTTGACAACCTCCTAGAAGCAGCTTTTCTTGCCACCAGACCTTGCTCCATCAATTAGGAATCTGATGCCGTCACTAAACACATTCCTTAAATTGTAGCCATTTGTTGAGTGTTTTTTTTTTTTGTGTCTAATCCGCATATATATCACCATTGCCTTGATTTTCTTGACTGTATATCTTTTAAATATCAACATATACACGTGTGATTTAGTTTACGAATATTTTTCAATGCCGAGAACCTCGATCAGAGAGTAAAAAAGGCGTAAGGTTCACAATGGTGTAAAATTAAAATGGGATATACCGGGCTAGGATTCGAGTTATAGGAACAAGGGCCAAGCCAACCACCCAAGAATGGAATCGTCGAGCGAAAACACTTGACAACCTCCTAGAAGCAGCTTTTCTTGCCACCAGACCTTTCTCCATCAATTAGGAATATGATGCCTTCACTAAACACATTCCTTAAATTGTAGCCATTTGTTGAGTGTTTTTTTTTTTGGTGTCTAATCCGCATATATATCACCATTGCCCTTGATTTTCTTGACTGTATATCTCTTAAATATCAACATATACACGTGTGATTTAGTTTACGAAGATTTTTCAATGCCGAGAACCTCGATCAGAGAGTAAAAAGGCGTAAGTTTCAAAATGGTGAAAAATTAAAAGGGGATATACCGGGCTAGGATTCGACTTACAGGAACAAGGGCCAAACCAACCTCCCAAGAATGGAATCGTCGAGCGAAAACACTTGACAACCTCCTAGAAGCAGCTTTTTTGCCACCAGACCTTTCTCCATCAATTAAGAATCTGATGCCGTCACTAAACATATTCCTTAAATTGTAGCCATTTGTTGAGTGTTTTTTTTTTTTGTCTAATCCGCATATATATCACCATTGCCCTTGATTTTCTTGACTGTATATCTCTTAAATATCAACATATACACGTGTGATTTAGTTTACGAAGATTTTTCAATGCCGAGAACCCCGATCAGAGAGTAAAAAGGCGTAAGGTTCAAAATGGTGTAAAATTAAAATGGGATATACCGGGCTAGGATTCGAGTTACAGGAACAAGGGCCAAACCAACCACCCAAGAATGGAATCGTCGAGCGAAAACACTTGACAACCTCCTATAAGCAGCTTTTCTTGCCACCAGACCTTTCTCCATCAATTAGGAATCTGATGCCGTCACTAAACACATTCCTTAAATTGTAGCCATTTGTTGAGGGTTTTTTTTTGTGTGTCTAATCCGCATATATATCACCATTGCCCTGGATTTTCTTGACTGTATATCTTTTAAATATCAACATATACACGTGTGATTTAGTTTACGAATATTTTTCAATGCCGAGAACCTCGATCAGAGAGTAAAAAAGGCATAAGGTTCACAATGGTGTAAAATTAATATGGGATATATCGGGCTAGGATTCGAGATATAGGAACAAGGGCCAAACCAACCACCCAAGAATGAAATCGTCGAGCGAAAACACTTGACAACCTCCTAGAAGCAGCTTTTCTTGCCACCAGAACTTTCTCCATCAATTAGGAATCTGATGCCGTCACTAAACACATTCCTTAAATTGTAGCCATTTGTTGAGTGTTTTTTTTTTGTCTAATCCGCATATATATCACCATTGCCCTTGATTTTCTTGACTGTATATCTCTTAAATATCAACAAATACACGTGTGATTTAGTTTACGAAGATTTTTCAATGCCGAGCACCTCAATCAGAGAGTAAAAAAGGCGTAAGGTTCACAATGGTGTAAAATTAAAATGGGATTTAACGTGCTAGGATTCGAGTTACAGGAACAAGGGCCAAACCAACCACCCAAGAATGGAATCGTCGAGCGAAAACAGTTGACAACCTCCTAGAAGTAGCTTTTCTTGCCACCAGACCTTTCTCCATCAATTAGGAATCTGATGCCGTCACTAAACGCATTCCTTAAATTGTAGCCATTTGTTGAGTGTTTTTTTTTTGTCTAATCCGCATATATATCACCATTGCCCTTGATTTTCTTGACTGTATATCTCTTAAATGTCAACATATACACGTGTGATTTAGTTTACGAAGATTTTTCAATGCCGATAACCTCGATAAGAGAGTAAAAAAGGCGTAAGGTTCACAATGGTGTAAAATTAAAATGGGATATACCGGGCTAGGATTCGAGTTAGAGGAACAAGGGCCAAACCAACCACCCAAGAATGGAATCGTCGAGCGAAAACACTTGACAACCTCCTAGAAGCAGCTTTTCTAACCACCAGACCTTTCTCCATCAATTAGGAATCTGATGTCGTCACTAAACACATTCCTTAAATTGTAGCCATTTGTTGAGTGTTTTTTCGGTGTCCAATCCGCATATATATTACCATTGCCCTTGATTTTCTCGACTGTATATCTCTTAAATATCAACATATACACGTGTGATTTAGTTTACGAAGATTTTTCAATGCCGAGAACCTCGATCAGAGAGTAAAAAAGGCTTAAGGTTTACAGTGGTGTAAGATTAAAATGGGATATACCGGGCTAGGATTCGAGTTACAGGAACAAGGGCTAAACCAACCACCCAAGAATGGAATCGTCGAGCGAAAACACTTGACAGCCCCCTAGAAGCAGCTTTTCTTGCCACCAGGCCTTTCTCCATCAATTAGGAATCTGATGCCGTCACTGAACACATTCCTTAAATTGTAGCCATTTGTTGAGTGTTTTTTTTTTTTTGTGTCTAATCCGCATATATGTCACCATTGCCCTGGATTTTCTTGACTGTATATCTTTTAAATATCAACATATACACAGGTGATTTAGTTTACTAAGATTTTTCAATGCCAAGAACCTCGATCTGATAGTAAAAAGGCGTAAGGTTCAAAATGGTGTAAAATTAAAATGGGATATACCGGGCTTGGATTCGACTTACAGGAACAAGGGCCAAACCAACCACCCAAGAATGGAATCGTCGAGCGAAAATACTTGACAACCTCCTAGAAGCAGCTTTTCTTGCCACCAGACCTTTCTCCATCAATTAGGAATCTGATGCCGTCACTAAACACATTCCTTAAATTGTAGCCATTTGTTGAGTGAATTTTTTTTGTGTCTAATCCGCATATTTATCACCATTGCCCTTGATTTTCTTGACTGTATATCTCTTAAATATCAACATATACACGTGTGATTTAGTTTACGAAGATTTTTCAATGCCGAGAAACTCGATCAGAGAGTAAAAAAGGAGTAAGGTTCACAATGGTGTAAAATTAAAATGGGATATACCGGGATAGGATTCGAGTTACAGGAACAAGGGCCAAACCAACCACCCAAGAATGGAATCGTCGAGCGAAAACCCTTGACAACTGCCTAGAAGCAGCTTTTCTTGCCGCCAGACCTTTCTCCATCAATTAGGAATTTGATGCCGTCACTAAACACATTCCTTAAATTGTAGTCATTTGTTGAGTGTTTTTTTTTTTGGTGTCTAATCCGCATATACATCACCATTGCCCTTGATTTTCTTGACTGTATATCTCTTAAATATCAACATATACACGTGTGATTTAGTTTACGAAGATTTTTCAATGCCGAGAACCTCGATCAGAGAGTAAAAAAGGCGTAAGGTTCACAATGGTGTAAAATTAAAATGGGATATACCGGGCTAGGATTCGAGTTACAGGAACAAGGACCAAACCAACCACCCAAGAATGGAATCGTCGAGCGAAAACAATTGACAACCTCCTAGAAGCAGCTTTTCTTGCCACCAGACCTTTCTCCATCAATTAGGAATCTGATGCCGTCACTAAACACATTCTTTAAATTGTAGCCATTTGTTGAGTGTTTTTTTTGGTGTCTAATCCGCATATATATCACCATTGCCGTTGATATTCTTGACTGTATATCTCTTAAATGTTAATATATACACGTGTGATTTAGTTTACGAAGATTTTTCAATGCCGAGAACCTCGATAAGAGATTAAAAAAGGAGAAAGGTTCACAATGGTGTAAAATTAAAATGGGATATACCGGGATAGGATTCGAATTACAGGAACAAGGGCCAAACCAACCACCCAAGAATGGAATCATCGAGCGAAAACCCTTGCCAACCTCCTAGAAGCAGCTTTTCTTGCCGCCGGACCTTTCTCCATCAATTAGGAATCTGATGCCGTCACTAAACACATTCCTTAAATTGTAGCCATTTGTTGAGTGTTTTTTTTTTTTGGTGTCTAATCCGCATATAAATCACCATTGCCCTTGATTTTCTTGACTGTATATCTCTTAAATATCAACATATACACCTGTGATTTAGTTTACGAAGATTTTTCAATGCCGAGAACCTCGATCAGAGAGTAAAAAAGGCGTAAGGTTCACAATGGTGTAAAATTAAAATGGGATATAACGGGCTAGGATTCGAGTTACAGGAACAAGGACCAAACCAACCACCCAAGAATGGAATCGTCGAGCGAAAACACTTGACAACCTCCTAGAAGCAGCTTTTCTTGCCACCAGACCTTTCTCCATCAATTAGGAATCTGATGCCGTCACTAAACACATTCCTTAAATTGCAGCCATTTGTTGAGTGTTTTTTTTTTTTTTTTGTGACTAATCCGCATAAATATCACCATTGCCCTGGATTTTCTTGACTGTATATCTTTTAAATATCAACATATACACGTGTGATTTAGTTCACGAAGATTTTTCAATGCCGAGAACCTCGATCAGAGAGTAAAAAAGGCGTAAGGTTCACAATGGTGTAAAATTAATATGGGATATACCGGGCTAGTATTCGAGATATAGGAACAAGGGCCAAACCAACCACTCAAGAATGGAATCGTCGAGCGAAAACACTTGACAACCTCCTAGAAGCAACTTTTCTTGCCACCAGACCTTTCTCCATCAATTAGGAATCTGATGCCGTCACTAAACACATTCCTTAAATTGTAGCCATTTGTTGAATGTTTTTTTTTTATCTAATCCGCATATATATCACCATTGCCCTTGATTTTCTTGACTGTATATCTCTTAAATATCAACATATACACGTGTGATTTAGTTTACGAAGATTTTTCAACGCCGAGAACCTCGATCAGAGAGTATAAAAGGCGTAAGGTTCACAATGGTGTAAAATTAAAATGGGATATAACGGGCTAGGATTCGAGTTACAGGAACAAGGGCCAAACCAACCACCCAAGAATGGAATCGTCGAGCGAAAACAGTTGACAACCTCCTAGAAGTAGCTTTTCTTGCCACCAGACCTTTCTCCATCAATTAGGAATCTGATGCCGTCACTAAACACATTCCTTAAATTGTAGCCATTTGTTGAGTGTTTTTTTTTTGTCTAATCCGCATATATATCACCATTGCCCTTGATTTTCTTGACTGTATATCTCTTAAATGTCAACATATACACGTGTGGTTTAGTTTACGAAGATTTTTCAATGCCGATAACCTCGATAAGAGAGTAAAAAAGGCGTAAGGTTCACAATGGTGTAAAATTAAAATGGGATATACCGGGCTAGGATTCGAGTTAGAGGAACAAGGGCCAAACCAACAACCCAAGAATGGAATCGTCGATCGAAAACACTTGACAACCTCCTAGAAGCAGCTTTTCTTACCACCAGACCTTTCTCCATCAATTAGGAATCCGATGTCGTCACTAAACACATTCCTTAAATTGTAGCCATTTGTTGAGTGTTTTTTTTTTGGTGTCCAATCCGCATATATATAACCATTGCCCTTGTTTTTCTTAACTGTATATCTCTTAAATATCAACATATACACGTGTGATTTAGTTTACGAAGATTTTTCAATGCCGAGAACCTCGATCAGAGAGTAAAAAAGGCTTCGGGTTTACAATGGTGTAAGATTAAAATGGGATATACCGGGCTAGGATTCGAGTTACAGGAACAAGGGCTAAACCAACCACCCAAGAATGGAATCGTCGAGCGAAAACACTTGACAGCCCCCTAGAAGCAGCTTTTCTTACCACCAGACCTTTCTCCGTTAATTAGGAATCTGATGCCGTCACTAAACACATTCCTTAAATTGTAGCCGTTTGTTGAGTTTTTTTTTTTTTTTTTTTTTTGTGTCTAATCCGCATATATATCACCATTGCCCTTGATTTTCTTGACTGTATATCTCTTAAATATCAACATATACACGTGTGATTTAGTTTACGAAGATTTTTCAATGCCGAGAACCTCGATCAGAGAGTAAAAATGCGTAAGGTTCACAATGGTGTAAAATTAAAATGGGATATACCGGGCTAGGATTTGACTTACAGGAACAAGGGCCAAACCAACCACCCAAGAATGGAATCGTCGAACGAAAACTCTTGACAACCTCCTAGAAGCAACTTTTCTTGCCACCAGGCCTTTCTCCATCAATTAGGAATCTGATGCCGTCACTGAACACATTCCTTAAATTGTAGCCATTTGTTGAGTGTTTTTTTTTTTTTTTGGTGTCTAATCCGCATATATATCACCATTGCCCTTGATTTTCTTCACGGTATTTCTCTTAAATGTCAACATAAACACGTGTGATTTAGTTTACGAAGATTTTTCAATGCCGAGAACCTCGATCAGAGAGTTAAACAGGTGTAAGGTTCACAATGGTGTAAGATTAAAATGGGATATACCGGGCTAGGATTCAAGTTAAAGTAACAAGGGCCAAACCAACCACCCAAGAATGGAATCGTCGAGCGAAAAAACTTGACAACCTCCTAGAAGCAGCTTTTCTTGCCACCAGCCCTTTCTCCATCAATTAGGAATCTGATGCCGTCACTAAACACATTCCTTAAATTGTAGCCATTTGTTGAGTGTTTTTTTTTTTTTGGTGTCTAATCCGCATATATATCACCATTGCCCTTGATTTTCTTGACTGTATATCTCTTAAGTGTCAACATATGCACGTGTGATTTAGTTTACGAAGATTTTTCAATGCCAAGAACCTCGATCAGAGAGTAAAATGGCGTAAGGTTCAAAATGGTGTAAAATTAAAATGGGATATACCGGGCTAGTATTCGACTTACAGGAACAAGGGCCAAACCAACCACCCAAGAATGGAATCGTCAAGCGAAAACACTTGACAACCTCCTAGAAGCAGCTTTTCTTGCCACCAGACCTTTCTCCATCAATTAGGAATCTGATGCCGTCACTAAACACATTCCTTAAATTGTAGCCATTTGTTGAGTGTTTTTTTTTTTTGTGTCTAATCCGCATATATATCACCATTGCCCTTGATTTTCTTGACTGTATATCTCTTAAATATCAACATATACACGTGTGATTTAGTTTACGAAGATTTTTCAATGCCGAGAACCTCGATCAGAGAGTAAAAAAGGCGTAAGGTTCACAATGGTGTAAAATTAAAATGGGATATACCGGGGTTGGATTCGAGTTACAGGAATAAGGACCAAACCAACCACCCAAGAAAGGAATCGTCGAGCAAAAACACTTGACAACCTCCTAGAAGCAGCTTTTCTTGCCACCAGACCTTTCTCCATCAATTAGGAATCTGATGCCGTCATTAAACACATTCCTTAAATTGTAGCCATTTGTTGAGTGTTTTTTTTTTTGTGTCTAATCCGCATATATATCACCATTGCCCTTGATTTTCTTGACTGTATATCTCTTAAATGTCAATATATACACGTGTGATTTAGTTTACGATGATTTTTCAATGCCGAGAACCTCGATAAGAGAGTAAAAAAGGTGTAAGGTTCACAATGGTGTAAAATTAAAATGGGATATACCGGGCTAGGATTCGAGTTACAGGAACAAGGGCCAAACCAACCACCCAAGAATGGAATCGTCGAGCGAAAACACTTGACAACCTCCTAGAAGCAGCTTTTCTTGCCGCCAGACCTTTCGCCATCAATTAGGAATCTGATGCCGTCACTAAACACATTCCTTAAATTGTAGCCATTTGTTGAGTGTTTTTTTTTTTTGGTGTCTAATCCGCATATACATCACCATTGCCCTTGATTTTCTTAACTGTATATCTCTTAAATATCAACATATACACGTGTGATTTAGTTTACGAAGATTTTTCAATGCCGAGAACCTTGATCAGAGAGTAAAAAAGGCGTAAGGTTCACAATGGTGTAAAATTAAAATGGGATATACCGGGCTGGGATTCGAGTTACAGGAACAAGGACCAAACCAACCACCCAAGAATGGAATCGTCGAGCGAAAACACTTGACAACCTCCTAGAAGCAGCTTTTCTTGCCACCAGACCTTTCTCCATCAATTAGGAATCTGATGTCGTCACTAAACACATTCCTTAAATTGTAGCCATTTGTTGAGTGTTTTTTTTTGTGTCTAATCCGCATATATATCACCATTGCCCTTGATTTTCTTGACTGTATATCTCGTAAATGTCAACATAAACACGTGTGATTTAGTTTACGAAGATTTTTCAATGCCGAGACCTCGATAAGAGAGTAAAAAAGGCGAAAGGTTCACAATGGTGTAAAATTAAAATGGGATATACCGGGCTAGGATTCGAGTTACAGGAACAAGGGCCAAACCAACCACCCAAGAATGGAATCGTCGAGCGAAAACACTTGACAACCTCCTAGAAGCAGCTTTTCTTGCCACCAGACCTTTCTCCATCAATTAGGAATCTGATGCCGTCACTAAACACATTCCTTAAATTGTAGCCATTTGTTGAGTGTTTTTTTTTTTTTGTGTCTAATCCGCATATATATCACCATTGCCCTTGATTTTCTTGACTGTATATCTTTTAAATATCAACATATACACGTGTGATTTAGTTTACGAAGATTTTTCAACGCCGAGAACTAGGGGTGTGCAGAATTCGTTTCGAATTCGAAAAATTCGAAATTCGTTTAAATTCGATTCGATTATCAAGAATTCGTTTCGATTATAAGTATTCGAATTCGAATTCGATTCAATTCGAGTCAAGTAAATCGAATACGAATTTATAATTTCAAATTTGATTCGATTCGAAATTCGAATAAAAAATATACATTTTTATTTAATATTTTTATATATAATACATATATAACTTTTATTTGGCTATACTATAAATTATTTTCAAATTTTTTCCAATTATTAAAATTACCCATTACCAAACCCACTACATGGTCCATAACTAAAACCTAAGTAACAAATCTATCAATAGATTTCTAAGCGTAAAAATATTAACTTGTAATGTGGAGTGGTTATTCCCGACTTCTCGTTTTGAATTTTAGACATGTGGTATTTTATTTGGAACTTATTAATGTGATATCGTGCTTTATGACTGCTTTAAAATTCATGTTTCATTTTGAAAGTTTTTTACATGTTTTTAAAGAATCTGAATTAAATCGAATTTATTCGAATTCGATTCGAATTCGAATTTTTAATCGAATACGAATTGGGTTTTTTATTCGAATACGAATTCGAATCGAATTCGTTGGTTTTAATCGAATTCGAATCGAATACGAATTCAAGGAAAAATAAAAATTATTCGAACAATTCGATTCAAATAATTCGAAAATTCGATATTCGATTCGATGAACACCCCTACCGAGAACCTCGATCAGAGAGTAAAAAAGGCGTAAGGTTCACAATAGTGTAAAATTAAAATTGGATATACCGGGCTAGGATTCGAGTTATAGGAACAAGGGCCTAACCAACCACCCAAGAATGGAATCGTCGAGCGAAAACACTAGACAACCTCCTAGAAGCAACTTTTCTTGCCACCAGACCTTTCTCTATCAATTAGGAATATGATGCCGTCACTAAACACAATCTTAAATTGTAGCCATTTGTTGAGTGTTTTTTTTTTTGGTGTCTAATCCGCATATAAATCACCATTGCCCTTGATTTTCTTGACTGTATATCTCTTAAATGTCAACATATACACGTGTGATTTAGTTTACGAAGATTTTTCAATGCCGAGAACCTCGATCAGAGAGTAAAAAGGCGTAAGGTTCAAAATGGTGTAAAATTAAACTGGGATATATCGGGCTAGGATTCGACTTACAGGAACAAGGGCCAAACCAACCACCCAAGAATGGAATCGTCGAGCGAAAACACTTGACAACCTCCTAGAAGCAGCTTTTCTTGCCACCAGACCTTTCTCCATCAATTAGGAATCTGATGCCGTCACTAAACACATTCCTTAAATTGTAGCCATTTGTTGAGTGTTTTTTTTTTTGTGTTTCTAATCCGCATATATATCACCATTGCCCTTGATTTTCTTGACTGTATATCTCTTAAATATCAACATATGCACGTGTGATTTCGTTTACGAAGATTTTTCAATGCCGAGAACCTCGATCAGAGAGTAAAAAGTCGTAAGGTTCAAAATGGTGTAAAATTAAAATGGGATATACCGGGCTAGAATTCTACTTACAGGAACAAGGGCCAAACCAACCACCCAAGAATGGAATCGTCGAGCGAAAACACTTGACAACCTCCTAGAAGCAGCTTTTCTTGCCACCAGACCTTTCTCCATCAATTAAGAATCTGATGCCGTCACTAAACACATTCCTTAAATTGTAGCCATTTGTTGAGTGTTTTTTTTTTTTTTTGTGTCTAATCCGCATATATTTCACCATTGCCCTTGATTTTCTTGACTGTATATCTTTTAAATATCAACATATACACGTGTGATTTAGTTTACGAAGATTTTTCAATGCTGGGAACCTCGATCAGAGAGTAAAAAAGGCATAAGGTTCACAATGGTGTAAGATTAAAATGGGATATACCGGGCTAGGATTCGAGTTACAGGAACAAGGGCCAAACCAACCACCCAAGAATGGAATCGTCGAGTGAAAACACTTGACAACCTCCTAGAAGCAGCTTTTCTTGCCACCAGACCTTTCTCCATCAATTAGGAATCTGATGCCGTCACTAAACACATTCCTTAAATTGTAGTCATTTGTTGAGTGTTTTTTTTTTTTTTTTGTGTCTTATCCGCATATATATCACCATTGTCCTTGATTTTCTTGACTGTATATCTTTTAAATGTCAACATATACACCTGTGATTTAATTTACGAAGATTTTTCATTGCCGAGAAAACCTCGATCAGAGAGGAAAAAAGGCGTAAGGTTCACAATGGTGTAAAATTAAAATGGGATATACCGGGCTAGGATTCGAGTTACAGGAACAAGGGCTAAACCAACCACCCAAGAATGGAATCGTCGAGCGAAAACACTTGACAACCTCCTAGAAGCAGCTTTTCTTGCCACCAGACCTTTCTCCATCAATTAGGAATCTGATGTCGTCACTAAACACATTCCTTAAATTGTAGCCATTTGTGGAGTTGTTTTTTTTTTGTGTCTAATCCGCATATGTATCACTATTGCCCTTGATTTTCTTGACTGTATATCTCTTAAATGTCAACATATACACGTGTGATTTAGTTTACGAAGATTTTTCAATGCCGAGAACCTCGATCAGAGAGTAAAGAAGGCGTAAGGTTCACAATGGTGTAAAATTAAAATGGGATATATCGGGCTAGTATTCGAGTTACAGGAACAAGGGCCAAACCAACCACCCAAGAATGGAATCGTCGAGCGAAAACACTTGACAACCTCCTAGAAGCAGTTTTTCTTACCACCAGACATTTCTCCATCAATTGGAATCTGATGCCGTCACTAAACACATTCCTTAAATTGTAGCCATTTGATGAGTGTTTTTTTTTTTTTTGTGTCTAATCTGCATATATATCACCATTGCCCTTGATTTTCTTGACTGTATAAAAACCCAGCTAAACATTAAGATCACATCTTCTTTCTTGTATACTTCACTGCCATCCCTAAAGCTTGTTCTTGATGGTGCCTAATTTCGGATGCCATCCTTAAAGCTTCTTCTTCATGGTCCCTTACTTGATGAGCCACAACCGCAAAAAGTCGAAAGACTTCAACTGCCTTTTCACACGATGGACCCTCTGCCCAATCCACAAACCCACATCCCCTTTCTACATTATTTCAGCAGAAGAACTTTCGTCCAGGATTTGCAGAGGTCCACGAAGTCTTCATAATTGTTGGAGAACCACAATTAGTGCATACGATCATTGTTTCAAGACGGGGAGCTCTTCAATTTTGAATTTTGGGGTGCTTGAATTTTGTGAATCGATTGAATTAGGATTAGGGTTTATAAAATGACTTGCAGGTGAATGGGTTTTAAAGGGGTTGGGATTTATTATTCAGACATAAAATAAGGTGAAAATAAAAGAAATATGAAAGGACAAAAATACCTTTCATTAAACTTGTCTGACTTAACTGGGTTTTATAAATTTTGGACTGAAGTGGCACGTCTCCAGTAATGTCATGGAGGAAACTAGTGCATTTTTTTAAAACTGGACTGAAATGGCAAAAGTGAACAAACCACAGGGACGAAAATGATAGTTAACTCTATTTTTAATGTTTTTCAAACTTAAGAATACTAATTAAGTATATCTTATATGATAATAAAGTCTAGTAACATATTTAGTTTTGATACCGACAAATCAGTATGACATCAGTTTCACGTAATTGAGTGGATATCTGATAATATCATATCCGTCCAAACCTCCAAAAAAATTATAATTTATATACCAAAATACTAATCCCAAATATTTCTGATTTAGTATTCCCGTCAGATTTCAACTTTTTTTTCGGCGTTACTTGCGATCACCTTATGTAAAAAAAAAATACTAAAACAAAAAAATAAAAGATGTGGGGTTGTTTTGGGTGGAAAACGTGAGTTTGAACAATGGGTGAAACGTGAATGTGAACGAAGGAAAATATGTATTCTAGTCGGGTAAAGCATGAACTTCAACGGAGGAAAATGTGATCATTAATCGAGTAAAACATGAAACTTTAACGGAGGAAAACATTAATTATTTCTACATGAATAATGAATATTTACCTTTACACTATAAAACAAATTCAATGCTGATACATCCTAAGAGAAAAACATAAGTGTTTTTCCAAAGAAAACTCAATTTAAAAGAAATTCAATGCCGACCCTCGGTCTCTTAAGTTCTTGTCTCGTCAATGTTCCTCACCTTCTCCTCTTTCTCTCTAATGAAAATGAGTTTGGGTCGTTAGGTTTACCAAGTCTCAAACCCTTGCAGAGTTTCCCTTTTACTTTGTTTTGGAAAAGGGGGGATTCAAACAACTGTTTTGATGAAAAAATCTAAAGCAGTTTTGATGAAAAATCTTATTAATGTTGATGAAATTTGTAGCATTATATCTATGAATGTGGATGGCTTCAACAAAGAAAATGGTGATGGGGATACCTCAAGCTGTAACATAATGTCACCTTGCTCCACGCAAACCCCCGGCTCATCTTGTCATTCCTCCCGCCCATGCACATCTAATTTTCATTCACAGTTACCCGATCCATCGCAACTTAACACTCCAACACTCCAATCGTCACCACCATTTTCAATATCATCTTATCCGGTTACCATATTCCAGTCATGAAACTCTTCGACGGTGGTTTCATAGATTTCAGAATCTATGTCCAAGATCCCACTCAATGGTGAATTGCTTTCTGGAGCTATTAACCGGATTGAAGGTTGGTTTTAGAGAGAGAGAGTGGTTAATCAAGAGGGGTTCCATGTGTTAGGGTTGCAAGATTTCCAAATCTCCAAATTACCCTTTCAACTGACGATGGATCAAACTAACGACCACTTGACGGAATGACTCAAAATGTAGCGAGAAACATACCACAAGGACTCAAGTGTCCATTATTTCAAAGTAAGGACACAAGTTGATTCTAGCATACAGTGACACAAATTGCAGTTTACTCGTTTTGTTTTTTTTTTTTTTTTTGGGTCTTTTTTGTTGTATTTGCTAATCAAATTGGTTGGCGTGGTGCCGATTGCTTGTATATGCAAGAGAATTTTACTAAATTTGATATAGTGACCTATATTAGGTGATGTATATAATGGATTTAACATGTTAGAGGAATTATTATTATTGTATTTATATATATATATATATATATATATATATATATATATAGGGCTTGGCTATACAAGAAACCCCATCTTTTTTAAGAAACCTTGAAAACCCAATGTGAGCCATTGATTGTCTCTCATCACACTTGATCAATGGCTCTCATAATTTTGGTAACAATTAGATTTAAAAGAAATGTAATAATACACATTAGTCAACTGAAAAGGGCATTTTGGGTAGAACATTTCCTTCTCTCTCCACTGTTTAGTCCCATCATCTCTCTTTAATGCAATGATCTTTCTCTCTCTTCATATCCAATTCAAAATCACAATCCCTCTCTCTAAAATCACAGATTTCATCTTCTCCTCTTCAAAATCACAGATTTCATCTTCTCCTCCCCGAATCAAAACCCTAGCCCCCATGACTTTCCCTTCTCTCTACACAACACTTACAACCTGCAAGCCTAGAGAGAGAGTGAGAGCCGTGAGAGAGAGTACCAGAGAAATCGAAAGAGAAAGAGAGGTCCAGAGAAATCGAAAGAGAGAGAGAAAACAGGTGGGTTTCCAGCCACCCACGGCAGCAGCAGCGCTGTGGCGGTGGTGTTGTTGACCGTTATGGTTGGGGCAGGGGAATGAGTGAGGCATGATGGTGGTTGCAGATCTGGTGGTTGGTGGAAGGTGGTGACTGGTTCATTCTAGGGTGTTGGTGGTTGATAGCGGCGACAGTGGGTGGTTGTAGAAGGTGGTGGAGGGTGGGTGGTTGGTGGTGCTGGATGGTGACGAGATTGTTCGAAATTGAAAAGGGGGTTTTCGTGTGTTGGATGGTGGCAGGTGGGGTTGTGGTTTGATTTGGTGTGTTCTGTTGGATGGTGGCTGGGGCAGTAGTGGGCAGTGATGGTTGATGGGGCGGTGTTCGGCGGTGATGATTTTGTTTTGACCTAACCCTTGCTACAACCGCCATCGTCTTCTGCAACTGAATCAGGTTTGGTGTTTTTTCACAATTAAATCGGTCTTAAGTTATAGCATATGTTTTTCCCCAATTAAATCTGAATCGAGAGTGTTAGGCTTTGGTGGATGAGGTGTCCCACTTATGATTCTTGTTTCTTTAATTAAGATGAAGTTGTTCAAGATTCCGTTAATTTGTTTTTGTTATGAACCTGTTTTGTTGAGATTTGTGGATGTTTAGGCAATATAACAAATGTGTATATACATACTGACACAGGTATTAAGTGACTGAAAAATGTATAACGTGTGTTAAGCATCTATTATAACGTGTGTTAAGACTTCCATAATGGATGAATAAACTCCAATAGTAACTTAATAACAACAGAGTAAAAACCTGATATAACGTGTGTTAAGCGTCTATTATAACATGTGTTAAGACTTCCAGAATGGACGCATAAACTTCAATAGTAACTGTAACAGTAGTGGTACAAATACGGGCGCCTCCACCATTATAATCTTGTTGTAACCCGACTTGTATTCATGTGTATGAAAGTGGTTTGCAAAACACTATGATGTGCATATACTGATCGTAACACGTGTACAAGTTAATATGGAACATACAAGTTAATATCGTAACACCGTAACATGGTGTCATGTATAAGCTATTGGTTTCCAAAACACCATGATGTGTATATACATACTGTAACATGTGTTAAGCGACTGAAATGTATAACGGGTGTTAATCATTTATTATAACGTGTGTAAAGACTTCCATAATGGATGAATAAACTCCAATAGTAACTTAATAACAACAAAGTAAACCTGATATAACGTGTATTAAGCATCTATTATAACATGTGTTAAGACTTCCAGAATGGATGCATAAACTTCAATAGTAACTGTAACAGTAGAGGTACAAATACGGGCGCCTACAACAGAAAATGCGTTATTAAGATACGCAAACGGGTTCTTGTTCATGTCCTGGGTGGACGGGCTCGGAAACGACGAGGATGACGGGCTGCATTGATATGATGGGATCGGGGTAGGGAATGATGAAGACGATGGGCTCGGTTTTTGGGAAGAACATGGAGTTGTAGCATTGGAAAATATAATATGAAACGGGTCATTTGTTTTGCACATTCTGGAATGTATAACATGTGTTAAGCCTCTGTTATAATCTTTTTGTAACCTAACATGTATTCATGTATAAGCTAGTGGTTTACAAAACACCATGATGTGTATATACTGATCTAACATGTGTTACAATTTGTCTGTTCGAAACATGTAATTGCTTAACATGTGACAAGGGTGAAAACAGTCGAAGGGGGCGATGAGTTTAATGGTGAGCTTAGTTAATATTGTAATCCTGTTGTAACCCTAACATGTAAGCATCCATTATAACCCGACTTGTATTCATGTATATGAAAGTGGTTTGCAAAACACCATGATGTGCATATACTGATCGTAACACATGAACAAGTTAATATGGAACATACAAGTTAATATCGTAACACCGTATACCTGGGATAACATGTGTTAAGCCTCTGTTATAATCTTGGTTTAACCTAACATGGTGTCATGTATAAGCTAGTGGTTTCCAAAACACCATGATGTGTATATACATCTTGTAACATGTGTTAAAATGACTGAAAATGTATAACGGGTGTTAATCATCTATTATAACGTGTGTTAAGACTTCCATAATGGATGAATAAACTCCAATAGTAAGTTAATAACAACAGAGTAAACCTGATATAACGTGTTTTAAGCCTCTATTATAACATGTCTTAATACTTCCAGAATGGATGCATAAACTTCAATAGTAATTGTAACATTAGAGGTACAAATATGGGCGCCTCCAACAGAAAATGTGTTAAGTCTAGACCGTTTTAACATCGTGTACTAGAGAAAACAAGAAGAGTATCACATTACATATAGTGAGTAAACAAAAATACATAGCACTAACACGTGTTACGTTGTATGGGTTTCATGTCACATGTAACACATGCATGTCCTGAAGTAAACTAAAATACATAGCACTAACACGTGTTAGTTGTGTTGTGCTGTAACATAAACATGGTCATGATCCTTAAGCATCTGATCCACGTTTGACGAAACCAACGGTCCCGAGAATTGGATCTTGTTTCCCTTATATCCATCACCATCCTAATAACAAAAAGATAAGATAACCGTTAAGTCGTTAACCAGACATAAATATTAACACATTCATAGCCAGAAAATCTTTTTTCTCAGATAACATCACAAAAACAGTTACTATTCAGATCAAAAGCCCCAAACAAAGCAACCAAACCAACAAAAAACAGTTACTATTCAGATCAAAAGCCCAAACAAGCAACCAAACCAAGCACAACTTTTTAACACAAAAATAAAAAACCTGCAAATTAATCTTACACAACTGAAACAACAACTAACAAAGGACACAGAACTAAAAACCTGCAATTAATTCGTCATACCCTAATACATGTCTCTAATACGTCGTCATACCCTAATACATGTCTCTATAACATGTTATTATGGGTTAGCTGTGAAACAGGAGTTCAGACTATAACACGTGTTACATTGGTTGTGCTGTAAGACAAACTTGGCTTAGCTGTGAAACAGGAGTTCAGACTATAACACGTGTTACGTTGGTTGTGCTGTAAGACAAACTTGGCTTTTCGTTTCTAAAAACAGATGTGCCGATTATTAACACACGTTATATATCATTCTATCAGGGGCTTAACACATGTTATACATGAACACAGCAACCTAACCAACAGTTACTATTCAGATCAAAAGTCCAAAACAAAGCAAAAACAGTTACTATTCAGATCAAAAGCCCAAAACAAAGCAACCTAACCAACAAAAAACAGTTACTATTCAGATCAAAAAGCACCAAACAAGGCAACCATACCAACAAAAAAACAGTTACTATTCAGATCAAAATCCCCAAACCAACAAACACATTTTTTTAACACAAAAATAACTAATCCATGGATCAAAATCAAACGAGTTTGAAACCAAAACAAGTAATTCATGAATTAGTAAAATCAAACACATTTTTTCAGCAATTAATTCAGCAACACCTAATCAACAATTAGTAAAATTAATCACATGTTTAGTAAAATTAATCTTACACAACATTAACAAAAAAAAAAAAAAAAAACCTCACAGATTTAACAACTCTTAACACCTTACAATTTCAACAAATTATTTCAAACAAATCACATACAAAACAATAACCAAAATCTGAAACAACATATACAAATCATATTTTATATAAACTAAAAAAGTGTAAAAAACTCACAAATATTCAGATCTAAAACAACATATACAAATCATATTTTATATGATCTCAAGAGCTCGTCGACATCGGTTACCTTTGAGCAGTAGTTGATGATGGCAACATTCAGATCTGGTGCCATTTTGAGGATGCTACGGACCCACATGGTTCTTCAAGGAATAAAGTATAGCCATTTGGGTTGAATATATTCAGTTCCACATCTGAATATATGGGTTGGGGTTGGGGGATGGCGGTGGTGGAGGGGCAGTGGTGGGGGTTGTGCAGCGGGGGTCGGCCGACGGTGGTAAAAGGTTCAACGGTGGTGGGGGTTGTGCAACAGGGTCGGAGGGGTTTACGGTGGTGCCGGAGGTAAAATACTGATGGTGGTGTGGTGGTGATAATGGTGGTGGTGCGGTGGTGTGGTGGGAAAAAAAGATAACGATGAGAGAGAGATTTGATGAAGAGAGAGAGAGAGATAGAAAGGGAGAGAGGTGTATAGATCTGGAGATGGAGATGGTATAAAGAAGAAAGAGGAGATGGTATAATATGTCAGGAAGAGAGAGAAAGAGCATTGTAAAAAGACCAAAATACCCTCTGTTTTGTCATCTATATATGAAGGTGGCTGGGACACGTGGACAAATCTAGACCATGTGATGGGTTTTCAAAGTTTTTTAAAAATCTAAGGTTTCTTGTGTAGCATTATCCTATATATATATATATATATATACACACACACACATTAATTTGTATGCTGTTTAAGCATTGTTGTGTTGTACTCTTTGATTTATGGTTGTTTTAGGTAGTTGGGTGTTGTACTTGCTTATTGTTTTGTTTTACATTTTTTGGGTATATAGGGTTAAACCCTCCTTTGTGCTCCACTTCCCATCTGTCCCTCCGCCGGTCACCCTCTCCGCTTCTCACCCACTCCGCCGCTAACTACACTGTTCCCTTCTTTGTGGTTCGACCATTTAATTTGACGAACTGTTGTCCTTAAACGCCTAAACCTTCATTACCACCGCCTCACCTAACTCCTGTCGTACAACGTTGCCACCGTCGATGATCTGCTAAGCAGCTCTATACTTTCGGTTGCGGCTGTAGATCGTGACGTTGATGTTATCTGACATGCTTCTGGTTTTGGTTAACTTTGTAGGGTTTTCATGCTCGATTTCTTTTTGTTTTCTAAACTTTTTGGCTGTATGCTTTTGTAACCCTTTGGGGTTTTAAGCTTATGGTTAAGCCTCTAGGGTTTTCTTTTTAATGAACTCCAAGGGAGGATTCTCATGTTAGTAGTTAGACTAGAGACATAATGTTTATTTCTTTTATTCCAAATTAATCTCCATGTTCATGGATCTTTAGTGTTATATCAGTTCATCATCTATATAACACCTTAAGAAAATCCTACATCATTCTGTTTTGTTCTAACTACATCAGAGATATTGCATAACATCACATGACCAGAATGGAAGAAGAATTCACTAATCCTATTAAAGTTGATGAAATTGGTAGCATTATACCCACCTAATTCAAATAATATACGTTCATTTTGCGTCCTAAGGTATTTAATGCATAGCAAAATCTGTCCCTAAGGTATAAAATATATTTAAATTGCGTAGTTTGTAAATATTAACGTAAGATTAACATACACACATACCATATCATACCAAAAGTCTTAAAATTAGTTATATTACATAGCAAAAGTCATAAAACTAACATAATTCTAATATTAAACATAGAAATAAGTCATAGCATATGGGCATGGCGCTGGCGCCGAGGATGAAAACCATGTGTCCACTCCAACGGTGCGTTGGTCCGGCACGCTAAAACAACTCCAATGTACACTGTGAACTGGGCTAGAGTAATGGTGACCGTAATCCCGGCTACAATTGTGGGACGCACAAACGTTATCCTGGCTAGAAAAATTAACCAAAAATAATTATACTACTCATCAAACATCATAGTAATCAATGGGTATTAACAAAAAATAATTATCAACAAACATAACACTAATTAACGGGTATTAACCATATAACCAAATTAAGTACACTAATCAAAAGCGTATTAACCAAATTAAGTTCACTACCTGCCACAACACTTTGATTGAAGCTAAATTGAAATGTATTCGGCATTGAGGCTATGGTAGTTGTTTGGGGTGGTCAATGGTAGGACTACGGTGGTCAACGGCAAGTCTATGGTGGTGGTGATGATGTACGGTGAAGGTGGGTGAAGATACATATCCGATGGGTGAAGATACATATCCGAGGACGGACCTTCCTCATAAGGACCGGACCGGATCATAGTGGGACGAACATCTCAAAAGCTCCGTCCCCCAATCGCCAGCAGACGAACCACCAATAAGTGCGTCCAGCCGGATGACGTCATCATAGTTAACCAATATAAATACACCATTCAAGTACAACCCAAGTACGATTTTCTGAACCTTCGTCCTACTTTCTCTCTTTACTTTCTCTCTCTATCAAATACTTATCCTCACGCCGGAGGGTGGTCGCAGAGGGGCCCTCCCATCTCTGCGGCGAGCGGAACAGTTTGTTCTTTCGCAGGTTCAGACCTTCGATCATAATCAAGACCCAAACTGAGATTACAGGCTCCGGCCCTAATCTTTGGATCTTCAGTGGGTTTCACGGTGGTGGTGATGATGATGTACGACGGAGGTATGGGTGGATCAAGTTAGGGTGGATTTGTTTGAGACAGGGGAGGAGGTGGTTCGTACGGTGGTAGATTTGTTTGAAACGGAGGCAATGGTGGGTTGTACAATGGTGGCCTTTTTTAGATGAAGGGGAATGTGGGTTGTACGGTACGGTGGTGTTGAAGGTTTTGGGTTTGGCATACTGTGTCGGGTTGGTGTGTCGGGTTGTGGAAGAAGGATAAGGATGGGTCGCCGGAGCTTGGTGGAAGAAGGAGAAGGGAGACGAGTGTACGGTGGTGTCGGGTTAGGAGCTTGGTGGATGAAGGAGAAGGGAGACGGCGGTGGTGTGGTGTCACTGGGTGGTCGTCTGGCCAGAAATGAGGAAGAGGGAAAGGGGAAATTATGGGGACGCAAGTTGTATTGAGCAAACTTTATAAGGGTGCTTGATTGTTAACTTGATTAAGTAAAGGTAAGTTTTACCCATCTCGGTTAGTGTTTAACCGAAAAAATTAACCAAGTTAGCTTGAGGAACTCAAGTTGTAGCGCCTTTATACGTGGGAGACTCAGATTTCCAAATTCTCGTTGTGTGGACTCATTGTGACCCCACCCAGAAGCACAGAGACTCAAATTACATTTTACTCTTTAATGTTTGATGTTTGATTATAATTTCAGTAAAATAACATTTATATTAAACATAGTTAACAGTAAAAACATAGTTAACATTTAACGTGGATAAATACTAACATACTAATACAAAGTACAAAGTCACATCCATTATAAGCTTCTAAATTTCTAACTTGGTAAACGATTTTCTATGAACTCGTTCATACTCCGGCGTTGATTCTTCAGCAACATGCCCATTATATTTGTGTTTTCCAACTCGTTCATCCATCGGCGGTAAATGTCATCAAATCTTCCAATCAGTTAAGCTATACTTATGATCTTTGCTTTGAGATCATCACTTGTACGGTCGGTTTCAAAACTCATTTCCTCGTCAAACCTCTCCTTAAGGCGATCCCAAAAACCAGGACCACAATGAAACCTTGTACCTTCCTCCCATAAGTCTTGGGACCTAACGTGTACAAAAGCTAGTCCCAAACCGTACTCCTAGTTGTCGCTCCAAGCTAAAGACATTTTCAAAAGCTTTTGATTTTGCATTTTTTGGTTCATATATGCGTTTTCGATATGGGTAATCAACCAATACATTCCACAACTATTTATAGTGATCTATGGTAGCCTAGAACCATCTCTAACAGTCAAAAAAAGTGGGGGACGGGGTCTATATAGCCGTTGGTAACGGCTAGAACCAATTTCATGGTTTTTACTATTGATACCCGATACCGATTCCTACCCGGGTATAACCAAGTTGGATACCATCCAGCTCGGATAGGAACCGGGTAGGAACTATCAGGTATAAATGGTTAGGATCTAGGTATAGTTGATACGGGTACCGAACAGGTTTCTTCGTGCACCCTGCCACCACGGGGTAGAGCTACCCGCTAATCTCAGGTTTAGAGATACAACACGGGGTTATTAGCTGTCTCAATTACTTTGCCCCTCGAGCTAATGTACATTTTCTCATTTTATGCAACTGTAAAACCTAAATTAACATATTTACTACAAATTAAATGGATGGATAGTGATTTTATCTTGTAAATATCAAGTTTATTTCTTGATTAGTTTTCTTTTATATTTGTGGTATTTGCAGCAATGCAATCAAAATGTGCACGCTCAATCGACCGGATACAATGGTGTGTTGTAGATTATTTGGCTTGATATATACAGTTTACTTTTATTATTTAGCTTCTATTATTTTTTAAATATGCATTTATGAATATAAATTGAAATCGCTAATCTCTACACATCCAAAGTGCAAGGGTTTATTAGTATATAGTTAAAAGGTAGTTATATGACGGTTACAAAGTACAGGGACTAAAGTTGACAAAACAGAACTTGTCAACCAACACCCCAAGGGTTGCGACACCCTTGGAGTCGCACCTGTTTGATCTCTGCCAAAAGGAGAAACAAAGGGACATGACTCTTGGACAAGAAGACACAACCTTTCAAGATTGATTCTCATCCACACAATCCAAGAGACACACCCGTTCGTGAAAGGACGTGTCTATTTGTTCGCACCTTTTAGAAACTATAAATAGTGATAAATTTCATTTGTAGAATTCGTTCATGTTCATTCATTCCATTGTATTCAAATTCAGTATTCAATAAAGTTTAGTTTATCATTTTGCGATCCAGAGATCAAAGATCAAGTCTGGGCAACAATTGGTATCAGAGCATCAGGCTCTAGGCATCGCAGGGAATTCGCGATCAGGTTTTATCTTTCAATTCGCAAGTTTCAATTCAGTTTTTATTTTCGGTTCAAGGTTATCGAACCAAGGGTTAGGAATCTAGGGTTTTGATTCCGAGGTTTAATGCGAATTAGATTGATTGATTATTACGCGTCGGGTTATACGCGGGTTAAGAGTTGAAGGTTCTAGAAAGTCAAAGTTTACCAGTACAGGAGTTCGTATTGGTGGTTAGACTTTTTTGAAACAAGAAAAATAAAGTTTTTCGAAAAGGTGAAGATTGTTCAGTCATAAGACATGTCAGGAGTAACCGGACCAAATCCACAAATTATAATTCAAAAGGATGGAAGTTCTCTTTCCCAATTCCAGTGTCCTATTTTGAAACCAACAAACTATACGGTTTGGGCAATTTGCATTAAAACGATTTTGGAAGCAAGTGGACTTTGGGAGACGATTGAACCGGCAGAGAATACACAGTCGGATGTTAAGAAAGATAAGTCGTCAGTTGCTTATCTATTCCAAGCAATACCGGAAGATGTCATATTGCAAGTTGCAAATTGCAAGACTGCAAAAGAAATTTGGGAAAATTTGAAAACAAGACACGTTGGTGTTGATCGGGTACAAAAGGCTCGTTGGCATACACTAATGTCAGAATTCGAATTAATGCAAATGAAAGAAGATGACATTGTGGACTCTTTCTTCGCAAAGATAAACAGTGTTGTTACACGGGCAAGTGAATTAGGGACAACACTGAGTCAGCCGAGTTTGGTACGCAAACTCCTAAATGTTGTGCCAGATAAGTTCATTCAGATTGTCGCCTCCATGGAACAATACTCCGATCTAGAAACAATGTCGCTAGAAGAAGCAGTCGGAAGGTTAAAGACTTATGAAGAAAGGCTAAGGTTAAAGAAAGGAAACCCAGGAGAAAGACAAGATAAATTGATGTTTACACATCATGACAACAACTCAGGTAGGGGAAGACAGTTTGGAAAACCGCGGGTGTGGCAAGTTCAACCAACCGCGTGGAAATTGGCGAGACAATAAAGACAAGCAAATCACTAAGAATGAAGGATCTTCGTACAGACCTAGAGGTGGAAATTCTAAGAATTGGAGGAAGTTTGGAAGGAACCAAACAGACACAAGTAAGATCCAGTGTTTCAAGTGTCAAAAGTACGGACACTTTAAGAAAGATTGTCCCGAGAAAGAAGTCGTGCAAGAACACTCAAATCTCGTCGAGGAAGACGAAGCACATGTATTGCTAATGGCAATACAAGAAGAAAACATTGTTCAAGAAAGGTTTCTACTAAACGAATAACGCATAAAACCAGCAAGTTACGCCACAGAAGATGAAAGTCTTCTACTTAGACAACGGGGCAAGCAACCACATGACAGGAGTGTGAAGTCACTACAGAGAATTAGATAAAAAGGTGACGGGGCAAGTAAGTTTTGGTGACGGGTCGCATGTAGAAATTAAAGGCACAGGTTCAATACTGTTGGAATGTTTGAACCAAGAACAAAAGATTGTTTCTCAAGTATGCTACATGCCAAGTTTGAAAAGCAACATATTGAGCCTCGGACAACTCACAGAAATCGGTTGCAAAGTAGTTATAGACGGAGACTTACTAACAGTCCGCGACAGAAATGGAAAGTTACTAATGCGAGTCAGGAGAATGAGGAACAGGCTATATAAGGTAAAATTGAAGATTGGAAGACCAATCTGCCTGCTCTCAAATACAGAAGATTTAGCAGGGTTATGGCACGCAAGGTTAGGCCATTTACATTTCGATGCTATCAAAGAAATGACTCGAAAGAACTTGGTACATGGAGTCCCTCAAATAAGTCATGCCAGTCAAGTATGCGACGCATGCTTATTAGGAAAACATCGTAGCACGCCATTTCCAAATCATGCGAAATTCAGATCTTTAAGACCTCTGGATTTAGTCTATGGAGATGTGTGTGGTCCTATATCACCACCAACACATGCTGGGAGGAAGTACATATTTCTACTTGTAGACGATTGCACTCGCTACATGTGGGCATATCTACTAACTTCCAAGGATCAAACATTCGAAGCTTTCAAGCAGTTCAAAGAAAAGGTGGAGACAGAATCTCGAACCAAGTTAAAAATGCTAAGGACGGACAGAGGAAGGGAATTCACGTCGGCTGAATTCAACAAGTATTGCAAAGACGGCATAGCGAGACAGCTCACAGCGCCGTATTCCCCACAACAAAATGGAGTAGTGGAAAGAAGGAACATGACGACGTTGTCAACTACTCGAAGTATGCTCAAGGCAATGAATATGCCACAGAATTTTTGGGGTGAAGCAATAAGACATACGTTATACGTATTAAACCGAATTCCAACGAAGGCTTTGGTGAACAAGACCCCGTATGAAGCATTGAAAGGAAGAAAGCCGAATCTTGAGCACCTAAAGGTTTTTGGCTGCACAGCATATGCTAAGGTATTACCACTTCAACAAAAGAAATTAGACAATAGAAGTGCACCCATGGTTTATCTTGGAATATAAGAAGGATCAAAGGCATACAGACTATATGATCTGACGAAGAACAAGATATGTGTCAGTAGAGATGTAAGTTCATGGAAGGTCAACCATGGAACTGGAATAGTTATATGGAAACGATAGATTCAGGGAATCCCGAATGCACAAACTTTGTCATTCAAGAAGATGACAACCCACCAGAGTTGGTAGAAAATGCACCTAGTAGTCCTGATAGTAGCGGGCCACGTCATGAAGATTCAGGAGTAGATCAGACAGAAGAACCAGACTCCTATGTAACCCCGCCAGCACATTCGTACAATCAGAACTCATCAGGAAATTCAAGCAGATTATCAAGTAGAGGTCCATCTACATCTGAAAGTACAACAGGGAGTATTAATGACACTCCAGTAAAACTGAGAAGTCTAGAAGAACTATACGAAGAGACAGAGGAAATTCAACTAGATCCTCAAGAATTACTACTTGTTGAAGAAGAACCAAGGAATTACAAGGAAACATCTAATGACAGAAAGTGGATTGAAGCAATGAAGGCTGAGTTAGACTCAATAAACAAGAATATCACTTGGAGATTGACAGAGTTGCCAAGAGATCAGAAGGCAATAGGTTTAAAGTGGGTATTTAAAACTAAGAAAGATGCAAACGGAAATGTTGTCAGACACAAAGCAAGGCTGGTAGCAAAAGGATATGTTCAGCAACACGGAATAGACTTTGACGAAGTCTTTGCATCAGTAGCACGCATAGAGACAGTTCGACTATATCAAGGTTGGGAGGTACATCACTTAGACGTGAAGTCTGCATTCTTACACGGAGATCTCAAGGAGGAGGTCTATGTCTCACAACCAGAATGATTTATAAAACCAGGAGATGAAGGAAAGGTTTACAAACTATCAAAAGCTCTGTATGGATTGAGACAAGCACCACGTGCTTGGAACACGAAGTTAGATCAAACCCTAAAGTCACTAACTTTAAGAAGTGTACTTTAGAGCAAGCAATCTATACAAGGACAAGTAAGACTTCTACACTGATAGTCGGAGTCTATGTTGATGATTTGATAGTCATTGGAACATCAAGGAAGGATATAAATGTTTTCAAGTCTCAGATGGAGAACAAGTTTGAAATGAGCGATCTAGGATTACTAGCATACTATCTGGGAATAGAAGTTATTCAAGCAGGGGGTGAGGTTGCCATCAAACAGACAGGCTATATCAACAAGATACTCAAAGACGCTGATATGTTAATCTGCAACGACATGAAGATTCCTATGAATCCAGGAACACAGTTAACAAAGACTGAAGAAGGAGATCTAGCAGATACAACGCATTACAGAAGCCTGATAGGTTCTCTTAGGTACTTATTGCATACAAGGCCAGATCTATGTTACTCAGTCAGTCTGCTTAGTAGATTCATGCAAGAACCAAAGGAGCATCACTTGAAAGCAGTGAAGCAAGTACTACATTATATCAAAGGAACTAAAGAGCATGGAATCATCTACAAGAAGCAAGAAGGATGTAAGATCACAGGTTATAGTGATAGCAGTTATGGTGTTGATACAGACAAAGGAAGAGGAACAACTGGTCTGGTATTTTACTTTAGAGAATCACCTACAACCTGGTGCACACAGAAGCAACAAACAGTGGCTTTATTATCATGTGAATCAGAATTCATGGCAGCCACTGCAGCAGCATGCCAAACACTATGGCTTAAAAGATTACCAAGTGAAGTCACAGGCTGGAAGGAAGAGAAGATAAAACTAAGGGTGGATAATGTTTCTGCAATAGCACTCATGAGAAATCCAGTCTTTCATGGAAGAAGCAATCACATTGATACATGCTATTATTTCATTAGAGAATGCGTGGAGAACGAACACATCAATGTGAAACACATAAATGGAGAACTACAACAGGGCAGACATACTAACAAAGGCATTGGCAAGAGTCAAGTTTGCTACAATGCGAGAACTGCTCGGAGTTCAAGATCTACAACAACTCAAGGATGTTCAAGATTAGGGGGGTGAATGAAATCACTAATCTCTACACATCCAAAGTACAAGGGTTTATTAGTATATAGTTAAAAGGTAGTTATATGGCGGTTACAAAGTACAGGGACTAAAGTTGACAAAACAGAACTTGTCAACCAACACCCCAAGGGTTGCGACACCCTTGGAGTCGCACCTGTTTAATCTCGGCCACAAGGAGAAACAAAGGGACATGACTCTTGGACAAGAAAACACAACCTTTCAAGATTGATTCTCATCCACATAATCCAAGAGACACATCCGTTCGTGAAAGGACGCATCTATTCGTTCGCACCTTTTAGAAACTATAAATAGGGATAGATTTCATTTGTAGAATTCATTCATGTTCATTCATTCCATTGGTATTCAAATTCAGTATTCAGTAAAGGTTAGTTTATCATTTTACGATCTAGAGATCAAAGATCAAGTCTGGGCAACATAAATGGTGCATAAACCTTCTTTATTAACTTAATAATTAATACTAAATAACCATTATGAATTTTTTTTATAGAGACCAGCCAAACAATTACATTTTGGCCCGTCTGGCAATTTTGTTTCCCATTTTTTAAAACCATAGTTGTTTGGCCTAGAATTCCCGGTTGAACTGAACCGTGAACAACCCTATAATTCAAGTATATAAAGATAAAAAAAAAAACAAACAAGAAAAAACGATAATTTAGGCTACAAAACTACATTAAATTCTCCATTAAGAGTCAATAACTTTCTCCTTACATTCAAAAAGTTACCTAGCAAAACACCTTTGTACATATGGCATGCTCCCAATATCACCTATATACAACCATACTTATATATATAGATATAGCAATAATAATGTTAAGGAGTGATGAACCAATATAAGTGTCCAAAACTCAAAATACGATATCATCAAAGACTTGCCTCCATTGAGAGAAGATTTTGCTCATCGTGAACTCGGATGCATCTTGATGCGACTTTAAATAATTATTTAAACTCTACTTAACTGCCATAACCTATGTATACCAACCATACCTCCCCCTACAAACATATACCTGCAAAAATCATACTCTTCCTATTAATTCTCCACTTAACCAAATTTAGTCCAATTTTTGTTAGTTAACCGTCTTTTTTTGCTCATAAAAACCATTAAAATTTCAGAAAATTCAAAAAAATAACTGTAAGATGTATATAATTTTAAGGAGAAAAGTACACAGATGGTTGTTGTGGTTTACCTAAATTTCGGATTTGGTCCCTAACTTTACAAAAGTACACGGATGGTCCCTGTGGTTTGCACTTTGTAACGCATTCAGTCCCTAGCCAACAAATCTAAAGTTTTTAGCATGTCCAAGTTAGGGACTAAATGCGTTATCAAGCTCAAACCACAAGGACCATCCATGTACTTTTGGAAAACGTTGGGGACTAAATGCGTTATAAGGTGCAAACCATAGGGACCATCTTTGTACTTTTGAAAGCTAGAGAACAAATCCAATATTTTGGTAAACCACAGGGACCACCTGGTGTACTTTACTCTAATTTTAAGTAAAGAACCACATAAACACTTGTACGTAGTGCTGAACTGACATGTGCATGTGGTTCTTACAGTTATCTACTTATAACTGATTCTGTATACTTAACTCAAGATATCATATGCACCAACCTGCTAAAATAGAAAGAATGGAGATAATTACCTAGATATAGTTATTAAAAACCTATGCGTATTCAGGACTAGAAGATGATGGAACAACCCTAGGGTCCCTACCATCTACACCTTCTGCAATCGATGAGTCGTCCTCGCCCCTTGAGTTTAAAGTCCCGAGATTCATCCTCTGAACCTCCTCTCTTGTGTATATAAAAATCTTACGCACCATTCCACAAAATTCCCTGATAAACAAGAAAATAATACATGGAAAAGACACGAGTGAGAATATGTTGGATTGGAGGTAAGAAAACGAGCAGGAAGAGTGCGTTGATTTATGAGTCAAAACACGTCAGGTTGACCCAAAACGACCGTTGGTCCACATGTTTCAATTCCTTTAAACAATTATAACTATTTTAATGTGTAAGGATCAAATACAAATTGGTCTTAACATTCAAAATGGCCTTGAAATGAGAAGTGGAGGAGGGGATTTTTTTGAATATTTGTTCCCGTCTACTTAAGCATGATGTTTAGTTGCAAAAAAAAAAAAGAAAAAAAAAATCATGTACTTACTCTAGTAGAGTAATTATGTGTAATTACCTAGGGTAATTATAATTACTCTACTAGTGTTATTTACAAAAAAAAAAAAAAAAAATCTTCTTTTTAGATTCTGGGACTAAATACGTGCGTAATAAAATGAGAAAAAAAAATCCCCTCCACTTCTTAGTTCTTACGTTAAGCCAATTTGTATGTTAAGACCCATTTGTACCGGAACCTAACTCCTATTTTAATAATATCCTATCTTTTATATTCTTTTTGGACAGTTTGCTTTTTATTTATTTTTTTAATTTTACCCGTGTGACGTGTTAAGAGATGTGGGTAAGGTTGGGTTAAAACTGCAGATTCAGTTTAGATTATAAAAAACAATTGTGATAGAATTTCTTACTGCCATGGATCATCTCCAACAAGCATCATGTCACCCTCGTCGTCTGTGTACACAACCAGCCAAGTCTTGTTGCAGGTTTTTAGTTCGCCACTGAACTCAAATAACTCGTCTAATTCAGCAATCAGTTCTTCGTAGTTGTTGAACTTAGTAAGATCCAGAGACCTACCAAGGGCAATCCCCTGCTTATGAACCTGAAAAGAATATAGAAATGTACGTCGGTATACCAAGAAGATAATACAACCAATACCCACACCCACTATTTTATCTATGTTACAAAATCAATCGAAGTTGCCACCTCAGCATATAGTACAACCCATACCTTTGTACAACTCCTAGGTGAAACACCAAGGTTGACTTTTGGTTGTGACTGAGAATTTTGGTATTGTTTATCCATCTCTTTACCACCTGGTGTATTACCAATAACTTTCAGACCCGAGGACTGTTCAGATAGCTGCCCAGATTCAAACGAGGGGTATTGTTGTAATTTTGCCGCTTGCTGTGTCTCTGAAGCAACCTTATTACCAAAGGGTACACCAAATATCTTACAGTTTCCATCTTCCGGTTTCCTAACCTCATTTTGCTGAGCCAGTGGCGATTTCGCAATTTGTAGATACGAAGTATGTGGCGGCGGCATTAGCCACTTTCCAAGTGGCTGCTCGTTACCCCGTGGATTACTATGAACAGAGTACTCGCCAAAAGCACCTTTCATGGTGGAGCCCATTAAGTTGAGAGAGAGATTGGAAGGCGGGGTTGACCACGGGTTTGGGTTTGACTGTAGGTTGAATTTTCCTTCGGTTTGATTTTGACCAGGTGAGGATCCAAAGCCCGATAGTAGATCTGTGAAATAGGTTTCATTGGGCCTTCCGAAGGACACCTTATCCATTCCTGTGTAACGTTGTGAGACAGAGACAGATACAGGGCTGGTTTTGTCGTTTTCATCTATTATTAGTGAAGATGGCCATTGAATGGGCCTACCACATGAATCTGATTCGTTACTCTCTGCAAAAAGGACTCTTGATGCTGGTGATTCTTGTCCTTGCAAAACCCTTGAAAATGCACTTGCAGGTGAAGGGTCTGCCACAAACGCCCTTGACGAACCTGATATTAAATTACCTTGTTAAGAATAAAAATCCATTTCTAATAGATCCATCATGACTATACGTGACAAAAGGGGGATTTCAGAATTCAGACAGGTTGTGTAACGGGCTCCAAAAGGTTTGAAATCTTGCCATTTTCATTCGGCTCGTTAACTCCATCCAGTTTTTTCCGTTAAGTCAGGGGTATTTCCATCTTTTTTATTAACTTAAAGGGAAATTCGGCCTTTTTCAGAGGTATTCGGTCTTTTTACATAAAGTGAAAAAGACCGAATTGCCCTTTAAGTTGACAAAAAGGCGAAAATACCCTGACTTAACGGAGAATTATGGATGGAGTTAACGAGCCGGAAAAAAATGACAAGATTTCAAACCTTTTGGATGGACAAACCTCAGGGACAAAAAATGACATTTTACTCTTTTGTAAGGGTTAACACTTTTTGTCCAAAACTTATTAATAAGTAATTAGTCTGATAACCATGATTACAATCCTATAATATTTCAATAATAATCTAACACTTGAGTAAAACAATTTTGGGGATTGTATACAGCTAAAATACATTTTTAGCAACTTTCTACCTGTTGGGCTATTTGACTTGTTTCCCTTTTTGCTTATTATGTTATGTTCACCGGTTAGAGAATAATAATAACTCAAGTCCACCCTTTCATAAGTAAATGGGTCAAAGTGGATACCTTCTCTTGTAAGAACCGAAGAATCAGGAGATGAAGGCAACATGCTTGTTGGTCGAGGCCGTTTTTGTTTATGTACCGGAAGCGGATTTATTGCAGGTGGGCAGTGTGCGGGCTCTATTTGCCACGGTGACACTCTCTCTGGACGAGGAATAGTCGATGTTTCATCCCATCTTACCTATAAAAATAAAATAATACAAAAACTATAATTGCATGACAATATGACAAACCACACTAAGTGATAAATATGATTAAATAATATTGTAATACCTTCAAGCATCCCCACTTAGAATCAGGCCAAGTGTTTGGATCAGACTCTTCAATCCCAACAACGGTTCCAGTAAATCTACATGATCAAATAGATTATTATGTCATATTAAGTCACAGTTTGGGGAAAAGAAAAGCAATTACGGGAAAAATAAAGAGCAAATTCCAATAGCTATATATACCTTTGTTCTGGAGCTTCTTCACCTTCAAACTTCATTTTGAATCTCATACCTATGGAGTAGTTGTTTTTCATAGACTCCATGTACCGATCATACGGAATAATGAACTCTGCAGGGCTTGTCCTAAAGCAATTTACATTTTAAAAAGAAAAATGATGTAAATACTGGGACAATAAATGAATTTAAAAAAAAAACATACGTCCCCCAAAGGATTGGCTAAATTTACATATAACCGGTTGTTTAGGGACAAAAAAAGAACATTGAGAATGAGAGAATACATAATATCATGCTCCCATTGAGGGCTTCACAAGAACATTAAACTTCTTAATTCATGTTACTCAAAGATTTTAGCTTATTATTGTAATAGATATTTTTATTCAGACTTAACACGTTATATATTCATTAAAATGGACAAAAAAAGGGTTGTGGGTAACCGAAACCAATACGCTTTGGCATGTCTAAGCTGACCAGCTTCAACCTGAACCAGTTTTAAGCGTTGTATTGATCACATACCGAGGCTTGTAATAGACTGTAAATATTGTTCCTGTTTGGACGGCATGCCATGCTGTGGCAAGAACACCAAGATGCATGCTATGACTGGATATGACAGATGATGGCACATTTGCCTGTTGTCTCATTGCACGTCTTACTCCCACACGAAGATCTCCATTTTCACCTCTGTATATCACGGTTACTTGTCAGGTATTTAACAAAGTAGATAAAAGTTAATAATGAAAAAAGAAAATGGATATGATCGATGTGTGATCTATTATTACCTTAAGAATATAAAGGCGTCACCTGCAACGAGCCTTTTAGAACTAACAAAGACGCTCCATCCACTTTGAAGTAGATGCCTTCTTGGTTGACCTAATATTGACAAAGTATGAGTTGCATGAATTAAAAGGGCAGATGCATACTTAGTTGAATAATTTATGTATAATAATAAACAAAAACTAGCTCCAAATTCAATAGTTAGTTGATTCAACCTTAATTATATATGCTAAATATAAATCAAATTATACAAAATCAAACTCTACAAGAAGCTGCCAATTACCTCGAAATATGTGCCTGAAACGCCATTCGTTTCCATGCAAATCCTTGGCTTCCAGCTCCTGTGTTGGAGGCTGCCTTGACATGTCCTACCACAAAACCAGATGATCATTTTAGGTTTATGAAATTTAGAACAAAACTTAATTTAAACAGAATAGTGGGTGTTTGGCTTAGCTTCTATTTCAACTTATTGACTTATTGAACAGTGAAAAGGGGTGAAAAGGACTTATTGAAGTGTTTGGGAAATGTGTGTATGCGAGGCAATAAGTCAATAAGCAAGAAACTCTAGCTTATTGACCAGTGAAAAGGACTTATTATAAGTCACAAATAAGCTAAGCCAAACACCCCTAATATTAATCTTTACAGGGTAAGGTACTAACCAATGGTGGAAGACATTCATCAGCATGGCGTCTCAAAACAGAAAAACCACCATGAGTACTTGTATCAGAAGCAGTCAAAGTCTTGCAAAACGAGTGCACATGAAACCTAGTCTGGGCAGGTGGTGTTGTTTTCTTCTCAACAGCATTTTCATCTTGCTGTTCGAAATTTCATTGTAAATAAATTATTATTATTCAAATACCAACTACACATATACATACCAAATTGATTAACCACCCAAAAGGTAAACAAACTCACATTAGCTTCAGGCATCAAAGTTATTTGAGCGAACACCTCATCCGACTCTAATTCAGCCTACAAACACAATACCATAAATATTATTAAAAACACAATAAATGGCCTACCGGCTAACCACAAACATCAAATTTAATAATCTTAAACAATTTTACCCTCAAATGCACGTTCATAACACGGCAGAGGATCTTCGACGGAAGGTTATACATCGGCATCTGTTGTTCCGCTACCTGATTAGTTGAAGCCTCAACCTGTAAATATAAACAAAATATTATCAATATAATCAACTAACTATAAACAATATAATCAGCAGTGACTATATCCGTATATCGAAACTCGATTCACACAAATCCAGACAATTTTACCGCAAAAATTAATAAAACTGAACCTGTTCTATGTGTCCTTGAGGAAAGTAGAACACGAGCTCCTGTTCTTGAGGCACGGTAACGAGCGGACCAGCACAAGCTCGCCATAACTCTTTGTAAATAGCCTCATCCGCATCAGCTAAGCAAAAATAAGATAGAAAACGATTAATTACTCGTAAATCGAAATGAAACCTAATTTATCCGTCAAAAACTCCGATAAGTACCTTTTCCGGCACCGGCAGCCACCGGAACAGTTCTCGAATCACCTACGGCGTCGTTTTTGTCGCTAAAACCAGAGAGAGAAAACGCGTCTCTGTCTCCTCTCATGTTATTAACCTCTGATGACGTCATTTCACAACGATAAACGACTCTCAACACAGATCTCTCAACAAAACCCTAATATTTTACCTATAATCACCACAGATCACTCAATTTTTGTTCAAAACACCTTCAAACGTACAATAACTGAACAAATTCAACACCGAGCAGCTTCCGAAACGTCTAAATCAACAATCAACACGATTCTCTCACTAAAACCCTAGAATTTGACCGAAATCATACCAGATCAACACAATTTCAGTACAAAACACCTTCAAACTTGCAATAACCGAACAAATTCAACACCGAGCAGCTTCCGAAACATGTAAAGCAACAATCAAACAGTTTCTCTCACTAGAACCCCAAAATTCAACCGAAATCACACCAGATCAACACAATTTCAGCACAACACACCTTCAAACTTGCAATAACTGAACAAATTCAACACCGCGAAGCTTCCGAAACATCTAAACCAACAATCAAACAGTTTCTCTCACTAGAACCTTAGAATTCGACCGAAATCACGCCAGATCAACACAATTTCAGCACAAATCACCGACGAACTTGCATCAAATGAGCAAATTCAACATCAAACAGCTTCCGTAACATCTACATCAATCATCAAACGGATTTTCTCTCTCTAAATTATGGAGATTCTCAGAGCAAGGAAAGATATTCATTGAATGGTTGGAGGTTAGAACCGGTTTTTGCAGTAATTTCAACAAGTGGTCCAAGTAGTGACCGGTTATTGCCGGTTACTGAACCGGGTTTTTTTAATGGGTGATGAACCAAATCCAAAACGATATCGTATTTTGGCTTTTTGCTTGGTCAAGGGAAGATGTCCCATTATTCCTTGTATTTCTCTGTCCACAAAAATCAACATATTTTTCTAACAACCATTGAATTCCGTGTTAATTACGAAAAGACCTAATCTTGTTTATTATTATTATTATTATTATTATTATTATTATTATTATTATTATTATTATTATTATTATTATTACACCTTGATATTAACATTTTTAGTTGATTTTAAAATTTTCACACATTTTTTTCTTTAATTCACACATATTGCATGTATAGGGATGTGAATTTACAATGTTTAAACTAAAACTTGGCGTGTTATTAGTTAGTGTAAGTTGAAGTGATTTTCGTGTGTCACGATCTATTAGCTTATATGTAGCAGTTTATTTAGAGTAATTAGTGACTAATAGGCGTCTATGTATTTAATTATTTGAAGAAAAACTTATTTGACACGCATGTAATGATGGTGACTACACGAAAACAATCATATTTTAGGTTATATCCAACTCGTTTGATTAAACGAGTCATGATTTGATTAACATGTTTCATTCCCACAAGTCGAACTGTAAACATGTTTAAGATTATAGTAAACATATACTATAAGGTAACTTGTTTAACCCATTTATGACTCTATTACATATTATTTGTCTCATTTAGACAGTGTTGCAAAAATCGGCCTAGGCGGCCGATTAATCGGCGCCTAGGCGCTAGGCGGCTAGTTACTGACTAATTTTGAGCTAGTCGGCCAATTAATCGGAGTCGGTCAAAGTCGGTCAAAATCGGTCCTAGGCGGTCCTAGGCGGTCAAAAATCGGATTAATCGGCCTATATTAATCGGTTAAAATCGGTCAAAATCGGTCAAAATCGGTCCCAGGCGGTCAAAATTGGTCAGAAACAGTCAAAATCGGTCAAAATCGAACCATACTATCTGAAACTTGAAGTATTTATGTGAATTTTGAAGTATTATTTTTATATTATTGGGTATATATATATAATTTTGAAAAAATACATATAAAAATCCCAATCCGATTAATCCCGATTAATCCCGATTAATCCCGATTAATCCCGATTAATCCCTAGGCGGTACCTCACCGCCCGACTAGCGCCTAGCGCCTTCTACAACACTGCATTTAGATAAGTGAGTTACATGGGTCGTGTTTATGTTACACAATTTTAAGTATGTTAAAATTACGGATGATGTATCTAGCACTAATAGTAATATGTATACGGGTCCCTTTTAGGTTAATCAATCAACCCATTAACCTTAAACGCGTTACAATTATCACCTTAGTATGTAACGGGCCAATCAAGTAATTATCACTAAAACAATATATACAAAATCGGAAACATGGAATGTAAAGGTGCAGTGAGTGAATTCGGTGAAAGAATATGGGGCTCGAATAGCATCTTGGTGTTAATTTATTATCGTTAACTTAACCGCTAAATGGCTAATTGTCAGTACTGTGGTTTTTGACTGAAAATATTTGGTAAGACATTTATACCTATCAACTTACTTAGATATATAAGTAACAAAAGGTCTTATAGCTCAATGGTTTCAAGGTGTTGCATTGACATCCCTCTGCCAAAGTAGCAAGGGTTCTAGGTGTAGATTTTAGGAATTGTATAGTTTATTTTTCAAAAAAAAAATAACTTTGATATATAAGTCCGTTTAATAAATATTCAAAATATGTAAGATATATATCAACCTTGGTTATTTCATTTCCTAAATTTACAATAAAATAATTTAATCATGATACGTTTAAATTATATTTATCATTGTGTAAATTATATTTATCATTAATATAAGTTAGATATCATATAGTCACAACTCAATCCAAACTTTTATTGTAACAGTCATTAGCAAAATAGACGTTGACAAAATACATTACATCATTATAGAACCTAATCAGTTGCATAATATCGTAGTTTTATGATTAAGATAATAGTATAGTTATTTGTTGTTTTAAACTTTTCTTAAGTTTAGATAAACAAACTCAGGTTTTTATCTTTTCAAATTTTGCATAGCTTAAACTCTTTTTCTAAAACAAAAGTAATTAATTATATGCATTGGTCATGTTTTTCATGGTGTGTGTAACTTAAGCTAATGTTTTGATATGTATGTTAATTACAATGCATCATAACAAAGCATTTTTATACAAGGTACCCCTGTTAGTTGTCACCTCTTTTTCTATAGGTTATCACCGCATAGAGTTTAGAACGTGTGCCCCCAATGTCCTCAATGTTATGTTACACGGTCCCCAAGAGCATATTATTATGTCAAAGGTAAGTGACGTCGTGGAATTAAGGTCACCGACAGTGATTACCATCGAAAATGAAAAGGATGATGTCCTAGCGGGGCTTCTCTATAGAAGATGACTGATATGTCTACAGTAAGCGACGTCGTGAAGTTAAGATCACCGGCAGTAATCACCATCGAAAATGAAGAAGACGGTGTCCTAACGAAGCTTTGTTTTAGAAGAGGATGGTGTAGTGTTAGTTTCGTTAGTTTTCCATGATAAGTTCACATTGGGCATATCATAAAAATGAATATAAATGTTCAGTTGTTAACATTAATTAACGTTGATTATTAAATGTATTATATTATTTATTCAAAAATATAATTTTAAAAATAAAAAAAATTACTTAAATCAAAGTCTCAATAAGATATTTACACGTGACATTTAATTCTTGAAATATAAACTAACATTATATACTTATTACATGGTGGGTGAGATGAAGGGATCAAACTGAGCCTGAACAGTGGGACCACTGGCCCACAAGCATGTCCCCTTTAAGCGACGCAATTAATTTCTTAATTTAATCCAATCAGGACAACCCAGCATCTTGTTGCTGCCCCCTCACCCCATGGCATCTTAACCCACTTTTATTTTACAAATATATTATTATTATTATTATTATTATTATTATTATTATTATTATTATTTCAATTTAAAATTAAAAACAACTATATTTGACTAATTTGTGTTGTTTGTCAATTTAAATGCATTCACACACCATACAGCTGCATTTGTTGATTGTAATTAGTGCAAATTAGTCTAATCTAATTTTAGCTAAAGACATTTAATGAATAGTTAATATATTCACATTAGATTTGTGGAACTATTTGAGTTTGTCCGCCATCATCTTTTTGGTGGGGTGGTAGAGGCTTTAAGGTGTACGGTGTGGTAGTCGGCAAAGGGCGGCAAACGTGTTTGCCGATTGGCAAACACCGCCGCCGACCCAATGCCGACGCGGCAAAGCAAACGAATCGGGGACAGCTTGCCGACTCGGGGAAGAAGGATTTTGGAATGTGGGCCATGTATTAACGGTAATATTACCGTTCAAATAAAAAAAAATTATTTTTTTCTTTAAAAAATTAAACTATAAATATCAAACCATACCAAACCATAACCAAATACCTTCAAATATATACCCAACCAAACCAAAAAATACCACAAATTCTTCCCAAACATTTACAAAACAAAATGGCGGATGAACTCCCGTTATGGTTCCCACCCATGAGTAGCGACGATTCATCCGATAGTAGCATTCTTTTTTTTCAAAATCTCATCGAAGAAGCCGAACTTCAAGACACGGGCACATCTAACCGAAGGAGATATATAGAACGTCAACGTGAGGAGGGGCATGAGACACTCATGGCGGATTATTTTGTCGAAGACCCGAAGTACAACGAAGATATCTTTCGGTATAGGTTCCGTATGTCGAAACGTTTGTTTCTAAAAATTGTGGCCGACGTGGAAGAGAACGACCCGTGGTTTGAAGAGGCCCCCGATGCGCGAGGTAAGAAGGGCTTTACGCCGTTGCAAAAGGTGACATCGGCTATTAAACAGCTCGCAACTGGTAACACTCCAGACGAGAACGACGAGTACTTGCATATGGCCGAAAGAACTTCCCGCAAGTGCCTAGAATATTTTTGCGACACGGTTTGCAAAATATACGGTCCAGAGTTCTTACGTAGACCGATAAGCCACGACATGGCACTTTTATACCAAGCTCATGAGGAAAAACATCACCTTCCAGGTATGTTCGGTAGCCTTGATTGCACCCATTTCGTTTGGCGATTTTGTCCGACAGAGTATCGAGGCCAATATATGCGAGGATATCATCGATACCCGACTGTTATGCTCGAAGCGGTTGTTTCTCAAGACTTATGGTTTTGGCATGCTTTTGCCGGTCCACCAGGTTCTCAAAACGATATCAATGTTCTACAACAATCTCCGTTATTTTTAACGGAACGAAATGGAACCGCGCCAAAATGTCCATTTTACGTTAACAACCATTTATACAAACGTGGTTATTTGCTCGTGGATGGAATCTACCCTTCGTGGTCCGTGTTTGTGAAGTCGATCCCTTACCCTCACGAAGTAGACCAAAAGAAATTCAAGAGGCAACATGAGGCGGCAAGAAAAGACGTCGAACGGGCTTTTGGTGTTTTGAGGGCGAAATGGGGTGTATTGAGTCGACCGATGCGAGCAAAATCCGTTAAAAAAATTAGGAGTGTCGTGTACACGTGTATTATTTTACACAATATGATTTTGAAAGATGAAGGAAAGGCGATAGCACCGGTGCACATTCGGGATCCTCCGGTCGAGCCCGCTCTAGACGATACGGTGTTGGGCGAGTTGATGGATGAAGACACGCATTGGAGACTAAAACACGATCTCATAGATCATCTCGCAAGTCAAGATTTACCCCACCTTTTGGTCGATTCCGACGAAGACTAGTTTAAATTGTTTCAAGTTAATGTAATTTTATTGTTTTTTAATTTAGTGTAATTTTGATGTTTTTAATTTAATTTATGAAAGTTTATTGTTTTTTTAATTTAATGTATTTATTCTACATTTATTAATATTAAATAAAATAGTGCACAAAAAAATAATAATAAAAGTTTACCACTTCAGCAAGTGTTTAAACCATTGCCAACAATTTTCAGCAAAGTTTAAACACTTTTGACTAATTGACATGGCGCGCTCTGATTGGTCGGTTTTTTGGTTTGCCACTCCAAAGTGTTTAACCACTCCTTACACCCTTATGCCTCTTGGGAGAGACCAGGGTTCAATTGTAAGACCCAGAGGCCATTTTTATACTATTATCCAATAATTTCTATTATACTAGTGTATTTAAAATTGAAACATACACTTAAAATGCAAGTTTATTAAAATATTTTACTAAATAAAACATTTCAACATTTTGGAATTTAAGTCGCCGCTTAAAACATGACGACTAAACTGTTTGCGGAAGCTTTGTTCTTTATGTGTTCGGTTCCTTGCGGAGCTTGATCGTCTTCCGGTAACTCGGTTAGCAACTACATTTCATAAAACATGAAATGAGTTAGTCACATAGCGTATTATAACATGTCTAAACAAGTTCGTGAGTCAAAAACATGCGACGCACAAGTTTCAGCAACAATTTGCAGCAATATAACCCGTCGCGCCCCGCGACGGGATTTGATAAGTACGTCGCGTGCCGCGACGGCCGTTGCGTGCCGCAACCACTACTCCCTTTGGCCGTCGCGTGGCGCCACGGACACTTTTTGACAGAATGTTCATAGCTGGTTGCTGCATATTCCGGGCATGACCAATTTTTACGCAAACGAGCATAACTTGCTCATTCTTGATCCGATTTAAGTCACGTTTCTTTCTACGTGACCGTAATTCGATTCCCCATCACATGGAATTAAAATCCAACTTCCGGATTAACAAAGTTTTAAACTTTTAAGTCTTTGGCTTATGTTACAGTTAGGAACTTTTGACCCGTTCATGCATAAATCAAACAAACCTATTTGTTTGATCCTAATTTCTGATGTACCTTATTTCTCCAATCTTGTCTATCATATTAGGTTCAATTTACGGATTTTACAAGTATTTTTAACCCACTTTTACTCATATGCAACTTTTGACCCGTTAAGTGTTTTTAAACATATTTTTTACTCGAATCGCTTTCTTTCAATTTCTAGCATCGCATTCTCATATTTCTTATCAAGTAATCATCCACCACAACTATATGTGTGGTGGGTTTTAATGTGGAAATCCATATGTTCCGAGTTTTACCCCTCGGATCATCATTTTACGACAAAGACTCATATAGAGTCATTTTACCCAAGTATTTACATCTTTCACTTTCTATACTTATTCTAAGTATTCATTTACTCATAAAGCTCGTTTCCAAATAACCTTTAAAGGTCGTTTGTTCAATTTAGCATATAGGGGCATTTTGGTCAATTTTTAACCCTTCTATCACTACGAAGGACTTTTAAAAGCCATATTTAACCAACATCCCACTTTTAAAACGATGATCTTGCATTTAAGGTTTCAAAATACCATGAACACCATTTAAATCATTCAGTTTACTTATTTAAAGTAACTGGGTGTCTATTTTACTTCACTTAGCTCTCAATGAACCTGCAGATTCAATTGAGTAGTTGACCTATTACACATACCTGTCTCGGATCAATATATTGACCCGTTTCGATACCTTGACTTAGTAGCCGCTCAGCAATCGCGAAGTAAATATCCATTTGATATTTATTCCTATAGTCATATAACTCAACAAACCATTAGTCGATATTGTCAAAGGGTGATAATTTCACCTTTTGACCCGTTTGGTCTAAATGACCGTGAAACTCTATGAGATGATATTTATTACCATCTTATCCATATGACTAACTCTGGTTACACCGTATAATCGTTTTACTTGTAAATCATCTATTGATTCTTTTGACCCATTATAACCTACGTTATAACGTGTCTTTCCAAAACTAACGGTTATTGTCAACAAGTGACCAAAGTACCATTTTACCCTTATTATTTGCATTGGTTTACCATACAAGGTAATCATTAAAACTCGTTATCTTTTAGTCATTTCATGACTATCTGACCATATTAGGTCCTTTTTATCCATTAAACATGATTTATGACCATTGTCTTTTGTTCCGGACCACACTTGTCGTGTCGGAACATCATAATTTAAAACAAGACTTATCATTCACGACCTATCAAACCAATAGGTATTAAATAATTAGAGTGTAAGCGTTACTTACCTTACATCCAGATTATGCTTTTCCGTCATTCTTGCTTTGTTTGACCCGCTTCGTTCCCAAGCTTTCACCTAGCTTGTTAATCGTCAAACTATCATTGTAAATTGTAAGATGGTTAGACTAGTCATAATTATTCACGACTATTCCATCCTACGCTCTTTATGTCAAAATTATCATTTGATCATATCATTGGTCATTTTGACTTTAAAAAGTCAAACGGCCTATTAACACAAATAATTTACACGAAGTAGCTCGACTATTCGTTTAATTACTTGGCCAGTTATCCGGTATCGTCATTCTTATGTTACCGGTTAAATCACTTTAACACATGATGTTATCAACATCTTTCTAATCAAGAATATTTCATCATCTTATCATATCATACTAAACTTATTTCATATTAAGTATGATTTATATACTCAAACACACAATTTGTTCAAGTATTTCCTGATTACTAACATGCATGATGATTCTAATCATAATCATATCATCAAATCCATTTATAACTAATACCCACTTAGCCTAGTGTAGGAATTCATTCAATCATTCAATTCATAGCATGCTAGGTATGATTTTCACTTAGGGCTTTGTTCCTAAGCAAGTATACATCACTAATCTAGCCATAGCTTCTCTAATCCATGCCTAATTTGCGATTAGGATGATTATCCAATCTTTACAACTTCACCAAATGTCAAGATTTTACATACCTTATGATCCCCTAGCTTGGGTGATCATTAATCCATGTTCAATTGTGAATTTTGACTCCATTTGGACCTTCGATTTGATGATTCTAAGTGAGATTAGGGTTTTGGTTCTTGGAGAACCTTCTGGTCGACGTACAGAACACACCTTTTGTGTATGTTTTGTATTTTAAGTTATTTTATAATTAAACTTTCCATTTACCTGAATCTGGCCCCTCTTGTTTGGTTAGTTATTAAGTAGGACACAACCTACTTATTTCTAACAACATTCCCACTTATTAACTAGGTTAAACATTCCTAGTTACATTAGTGGGTTCGGGAAATCTACAACTTAGTTTATTTTAAGTTTCGTTAACTCGGGCTTCGATAAACTCTATTTTCCCAAAAGCTTTCGTTCAGCTTTTATTTAATATTAGGCTTATTTATTTAAAAATCCTAATATTCACCGGGTTACTTTTACCCCTAACGGTAATTTACCCGTCTTTTAGTACTAACGTAGTTTAATTACCAAATCCGTTTTCGGGGTGCTACAAGTCTACCCCCCCTTAATGAGGTTTCGTCCTCGAAACCTTTTCTTACATAATTTATCGAGTTTAACTCCATGCATTTGCTGTGACAACTGGCACAAAACCGGTAATTTCCGTACAATTTAATTAATACTTGATAACTGCAATTATTTGCTAAAATGTCAACATTGTCTGATTACATACTATACAAGTGAATTCATGCATGTTTTATACTACAAATATTGCTTTATGCATTAATGATAGCGTTGCGTCAGAAATACTAGTAAACTCACCGGTAAGACACATTGTGTCAACAATTCTGCAGAAAGCAGTCAGACAATTGAAATGGGGCCTAGGAGTAGGTCCAAAGTCAAAAATACATTAAAACCCAAGAATGTATACAAGGGTTAACATATAGATTTTCCGGAAGCTAAAATACGCACTAAAAAGCACCCGAAACACACTTAAAATGCTGAATTTCACATATTTCAGCAAAATTCAGCATTGTAACAAGATTGTACCATGCAAAAACATGACTAAATGGTCCAGAATACTTTCCTAAGTATCGGGAATTAAAAGTGTCACAAAAGGGTACATAAAGGACACTAAACGGTGCAATTTAGCACTTTAACGAACCGGTATCTAACCGAACAACCGGACATTACCCGAAACATCAAAATTATACTAGAAGCATTGTTTTAATGTTTCTAAGCTAGTTATGATTCCCGAACACCCTAACACACTATATAACACATCATACACATAAACACTAACTAATACACTTAACTTCCAACTATATAATCTAACTTACCATTCAAACTTACACTTTACCCCCCCCCCCTTAAGAGTGGACGGTCACAATGGGGGTGACCCCACCAAAATCCTACATGATCTTTCTTGATCTTCTTGGATTCACTTTGATACACTTAGATATGATTTAGATATTATGTGATCTTATGAAGATTGGATTTAGATCTTGTATGCACTATAAGTATAACCATTCCCACTTCATCTTCTTCACACCACAACCTTCTCCTCTCCTCCCCTTGTTCTCGGCTCACCCACACCCACCATACAGCATCCACTTTCAATCCTTTTCCAAGCATTCTAAGGTTACTAGAAAGTGTAAGAAGGTCTTCAAGCAAGCTTGGTGGTCTTGGAACTTCAAGGACCTCTCCCGATTGCTTTTAACCATCACATTTGCCATCCTCAACTTCTTGAGTTCTTCCCTAGCCCTTGTGCTAGTAGTAAGCTCCTTGTAACTTGTTACTTTATATTTTGATGGTTAAAAGATGATATACATTGTTAATCTTGAAGAACACAAAAGAACATGATCATGATACTTTAACATAAGCTTAAATACATAAGAATACATGTAAATGATGATGATTTGCTTCTTGATGAATGATGATTTGTGTTAATGATGTTAGACATCATAAGAAACCTACTAGATTGTGATTAAACACATGATCTAGTAAGTTAAAGTGGTGATCTTGTGAAAAACCAAGATCATCATGCTTTATGACTTCATGAACTTGAATGATGAAATTGATTTTCATATGTAAAAATGATATAAACAAAATACAAATCTTGTAAATAGATGATTATAAAAATAATTTTCCCAAGAAACCAAGTTTATTTACAAGATTTACAAATTCATGGTTTCTAAATAAACTAATCATATTTTTAGTGTTTAAACAAGACTAGAAACATGTTTGTAACAAGAAAAATACAAGAGAAATATTTTTAGAAAAATCATCTTACAAGTTGTAAATGACCAAATCCTTTAATAAAGTGATTTCCAAACAAATAACCATGTTTTTAAGGGTAACTAAACCTACTAAATAACATGGTAAGTTACTACAAGTTTTAACAGAAACTTCAAGTTCATGATATAGTGTAATTTACTTGATTTTGACACTCGGTAAGTGTTGAATGAGTCGATGATTGTTTGTGTTGATTTTAAAAGAAAATAAACACATGTTTTGAAAACATGGGAAACCTCCATTTTTTAGGGGAAACCAAGTCAAAATTTCTATAAAATTTTGACACTTAGAAAAATATAAGTTTTGGTGAAACTTATTCCCTAAAAATATTTACCAAGGTTTCCCTAATTTTTATGTAAACTTCAAGTTAAGAAATGATGATTTCTTCAAGATAAAAACTGATATTAAGTATGTATATTTTTGAGGAAAATATATATATTTATTGATCACCAAAGTTTGTGCTAAGTGTATGTAGTATGTATTATACGTAAATAGTGTATTAGGACTTGGAAATACACTAAATACTCCTAAGGAGTGAAAATACAGAAATACACATACAACGTGCTTAGACAAATACAAGAAAATATATTTATGAAAATATATTACTTGATAGATTATATAACTTGGACAAGTTATGAACATGAAATGAAGTTTTGGACAAAATACATAATTCGGGTGAAAAATACAATATACTTATATTTATTTTTGAGAAAATAATAAGTAAGGTACATAGTTAAAAATATAAATTATTTTTAACACAAGAACACATACATAAAAGATGGTGACTTGTACTTGTGCGATGCAAGTCTAGTGACTAACGTTAATAAAACACATATAGGTCACGACGTTATATAAGCAAACCCGGTGAAGTTTACTAGCGCAAGAACGCAAAGTTGTGAGTTCATGCTCCCCCTTTTCTTTTAACTGTTTTCAGTTTTATAACTTCGGGGGTGAAGTACATGTTACTAAATGTTTACAGACAAGTGAGTTCATGTCCCCACTTTTAAACTTTTACATACTTTTTAAACTTGGGGAAAATACATGTGTTATGGTATGCTGGATACAAAGACTAAGGAATGATACTTTAAATTGTGTCACGAATAGGGTACCAGAAGCACCATTAATCAACAATATACCTAGACCACAGAACAAAAGGTTAGATCTAATGGGTTTTCGGGCAGCCACACTCTTGGTGAAAACTAGTACCAAGTAGTGCTTTTGTGTCTCAGTCGTGAATCGACAACTAGAAAAATGCCTATGGTTTGGATGCTTCCTATGTCGTGTCACATGTTAATGGCCTTGCAACCCATTAACAATCTCGATACTTACAGAAATACTTGATTTATACAAATTACATACCATGTTTTCATACAAAGTATACAAACGTTCAATACAAAAACTGCATGAATTCACACCAACATTATGTTGACAATTTTCCAAAAACTCACATGTATTTCAGGTAACTAAAGTGGATGTGCGTGCGGTCTTACTCTTGCTCTTGGATGTTGTTTATGTTTATCTTTGAATAAAGTTGTAAACTTTTCAGACAATATGCTGTCTTGTGATGTAAACATTAAACCTATGTTTTCAGTTACGTAATGTTATTGGCATTTGAAGTTATTTTTACAAGCATGTAGTATGTTTACCATTCGTATGCAATGAGAACCCTTCATGATCACACCTCGTGCTTCCGCCTAAGAAAGGGGTGTGACAGATTGGTATCAGAGCTGCGATTGTAGTGAACCAGGATTCCTTCTCGAGTCTAGTCTACAATCTCTAGAATCCTTTCACGAAATTTTTCAAAAGTTTTTCATTGCATAAAACTTGCCGCGACATCCACTTCCTGAAACTGTTTCAAAGAGTCAAGTAAGAACACTACGAGACTTAGGGTGCACTGGAGTAGCACTTGCCTTTGACTAGAAATTACTTGCAACTATGTGTAATAATTGATATATGCATCTACTAGAAATAGAATATCTCAGGTACTCGTGACTTTACCTGAAAGCAGTGGCCTTTCTGAAGGAAGTGATCCAACGATGAAATGAACTGTGCGGACTGTGCAAGGACTTACATAATTATGGATGCATACATAATTATGGAATTCAGTGCACAGAAACCACATCAAGTCTTGTCACGTATCATAAGAGATTCCTTCAAATACAAGAGAAGGTCAAACGTGAACACCCTTCCCCCATTCTATTAAATACTCTTTTGGAGTAATAAGTTAGGGTATAAAGACAAGAACCGCCAATGTGAAGTAAGATATTTTGTCCTTTACATATATTAAACTTGTACTTTGGGGAGATGTAACCTTTATGCATTTTGTTTACTTCGCAAACAATGATGTAATAAGTTGCCCTAATATGTGTAAAGACTCGGTAAATACCTTATGACACACCAGTATTAATCTATTTATGCATGCTTGTTGTTGTATGAATTGATTTATACGTTTGGTGGATTGTTTGATGTCACTTATGTGGGTATATGTCTGTGTATATATACTACTACTGTCTCGTATGACGATATCAAACAAATGTCTAACCCTGCTGTGTTGTGTTCTTTCAGAACATGGCACCTAGGAGAACTGTGAACAATCAAGATTCTGGTCAACCCCCTCCTCCTCTTCTGCCGAGGACCGCTGAGGAACTAAATGCCCTATTGGAATAAAGGATCTCCGCAGCTATCGCTCAATACGAGGCGAACCGCACCGAACAAAGTGGAGGACCGAGTAATGCTAGACCTAATGGACAGGTAGATACATCTGGAGGAAACACAGCTCAAGGCTGCACCTTTAAGCAGTTTCTCGACTGCAAGCCACTAAACTACGATGGCACTGGAGGTGCAGTGGTGTTTGTACGCTGGACGGAGAAGACTGATGCCACTATCCGTATGAGCAAGTGTACCACGGATCAGCAAGTCACTTTTGCTACGGGGTTGTTTGTTGATGAAGCTTTGACTTGGTGGAATTTGCAAGTCCAGAATCTGGGTGATGATGCTGCGTACGGCATGACGTGGGATGAACTAAAGGAACGTATGAGAGAGAAGTATTGCTCTCGTGCTGAACTCCAAAGGTTGGAGACTGAGTTATGGCACTTGACCATGGAAGGTGCTGACATTACTGGTTATACTCGAAGGTTCCACGATTTGTCGAGAGTGATCCCCTATGTGGTGACTCCTGAATTTAAGCCCATTGAACGCTACATCTGGGGATTGGCTCCCGAGTTTCGCAGCATGGTAACTTTGGCCAAACCTGAAACGATCACACAGGATGTGACTCTGGCTGTCAGCCTTACTGAAGATGCTGTTCGTATGAAGAAGTTATCACTGAACCCTACTGAGAAGACCGAGACGCATGCTGAGTCGTCGGGTGATAAGAAAAGGAAGCATGCGAACCTGAATCAAGCGACACGTAACAACAAGGGTTCCAACAACAAGAAGCGTGACACTAACCCACCTAAGGAGGCGAGAACCTTTGCTGCGGCAAATGATACTGTAGCCAAAGGATACCAAGGCACCCTGCCTAAATGCCAAAAATGTAGGTATCATCATGAAGGAGCTTGTCGCATTCCAAGATGCGATAAATGTGGTAGGTTGGGTCACCAAACAGAAGACTGTTGGGGAAAGGTAGGAACGGGAATGGAAACCGCAACGATGCTGGTAATAGAAACAATGGTGGAAATGGAAATGGAAATGGCAATGGTAACCGGAATGGTAATGGAGCTGGGCAGAACCAAGGATGCTTCAGTTGTGGAAGCAAGGATCATTTCATAAAAGACTGCCCAAGGGGGAACAATGCTCAGGCTCGAGCATTTGTGATTGGAGCAAGGAACGCACACGAGGACCCTAATGTGGTCACCGGTACGTTTCTCGTTAACAATCACTTTGCATCCATACTATTTGACACCGGTGCCGATTATAGCTTCATGTCTGTGGAATTTAAACGTATGCTTGGAATAGAATCTAGTAGATTAGATATTCCTTATTCCATAGAACTAGCCAATGGTAAACTTGTTGAGTCGGGCGAAGTTGTTAGGGGTTGCACATTAGAGCTTGGTGAGCAAAGATTTAGCATCGACCTCTTACCTATTCAATTGGGTAGCTTCGATGTAGTGGTCGGAATGGACTGGTTGTCCAAGAACAAAGCTGAAGTTATTTGTCATGAGAAAATCATTCGCATCCCTTTGGCGAATGATGAAACTCTCATCGTGCATGGAGAAAAGCGAGACGCGCCTCTGCGAATCATCAGTTGTATGAAGGCACAGAAGTGCTTAAGGAAAGGATGTGTTGCTTTCCTAACGCACGTTGTAGATAAGAAGGCTGAGGAGCCGAAACTCGAAGACATTCCTGTGGTGAAGGAATTCCCTGATGTTTTTTCTGAAGATCTGCCAGGACTACCTCCGCAACGATAAGTCGAATTTCATATAGACTTGGTTCCAGGAACCGCTCCTGTAGCCAAGGCACCCTATCGGCTTGCACCATCCGAGATGCAAGAATTATCTACACAACTCCAGGAGTTGTTGGATAAAGGATTCATAAGGCCAAGCTTCTCACCTTGGGGAGCTCCAGTATTGTTCGTGGAGAAGAAGGATGGAACATTGCGGATGTGTATCAATTACAGAGAACTGAATAAGCTCACTATCAAGAATCGGTACCCACTACCGAGGATTGATGACTTATTTGATCAATTGCAAGGATCGAGCTACTATTCCAAGATCGACCTTCGATCTGGATACCATCAGTTAAGAATCCAAGAAGAAAGCATACCAAATACTGCATTCAGAACACGCTATGGGCATTACGAGTTCCTGGTGATGCCATTCGGGCTGACGAATACGCCAGCGGTATTTATGGATCTGATGAACCGCGTGTGCAAACCATATCGCGATAAATTCGTGATTGTATTTATCGATGATATCCTGATTTACTCGCAAACAAGAGAAGAGCACGAGCAACATCTCAGAACCATTTTGGAACTACTGAAGAAAGAGAAACTTTATGCAAAATTCTCCAAGTGCGAATTTTGGATTCTCGAAGTACAGTTTCTTGGTCACGTTGTAAATGAGAAGGGCATTCATGTGGACCCATCCAAGATTGAAGCAATAAAGAATTGGGAAGCTCCCAAAACCCCAACTGAAGTTCGATAATTTGTGGGCTTAGCGTGCTATTACCGACGGTTTATTGAGAATTTCTCCAAAATAGCTCAACCACTGACAACCCTTACGCAGAAAGACAAGAAGTACGACTGGGGGATAAGCAGGAAGAAGCCTTCCAACTGCTCAAAAATAAGCTATGCGATGCGCTGATACTATCCTTACCCGAAGGAACTGAAGACTTCGTGGTATACTGCGACGCTTCGCGTCAAGGGTTGGGTTGCGTGCTTATGCAACGCCAAAAAGTCATCGCTTACACTTCAAGACAGTTGAAGGTGCATGAAAGGAACTATACCACTCACGACCTAGACCTAGGTGCAGTGGTATTCGCCTTGAAGATCTGGCGACATTATTTATATGGTACTCGATGTACAATCTTCACAGATCACAAAAGCCTGCAACATATATTTGATCAGAAGGAATTAAACATGCGCCAGCGATGTTGGGTCGAGCTGCTGAACGATTATGACTGTGAGATTAAGTACCATCCTTGAAAGGCAAATGTTGTAGCAGATGCGTTAAGCCGAAAAGAAAGGGTTAAGACCCTAAGGGTTCGAGCATTGGAAATGACTATTCGAACGAACCTCACTATACGCATTCATGACCCACAACAAGAAGCCCTTAAGATGGAGAATCATAGAGTTGAATACCTCCGAGGTATGATGAAGAATTTGGTGCCAAACAGAGAGGGAACCTTATACTTTAAGGGGCGTATTTGGGTTCCGCTCTATGGCGGTATTCGAGAAGTCATCCTTAATGAAGCTCACAAGTCAAGATACTCGATCCATCCAGGATCGGAAAAAAATGTATCAAGACTTGAAGGATTACTATTGGTGGCCGAGGCTTAAAAGCGATGTTGCTATATATGTTGGAAAGTGCCTAACCTGTGCCAAGGTTAAGGCTGAATATCAGAAACCATCTGGGCTACTGCAACAACCAGAGATACCCATGTGGAAATGGGAGCAAATCTCGATGGACTTCATAACGAAATTACCCAAGACACCTAGGGGGCACGATATGATATGGGTGATAGTTGATCGATTGACGAAATCTGCGCATTTCCTACCGATCCAAGAAAAAGACAGTACTGGAAAGCTTGCTGAGTTGTACTTGAAAGAAATTGTGGCACGTCATGGAGTGCCTATCTCAATTATTTCAGACAGAGATGGCCGCTTCGTATCAAGGATCTGGCAATCCTTCCAGGAAGCCTTTGGATCCCAACTAGATCTAAGCTCGGCCTTCCATCCGTAAACAGACGGCCAGAGCGAACGGACCATACAAACGCTGGAAGATATGCTTCGCGCATGTGTTATGGACCTAGGCGGCAGCTGGGATACTCATCTACCTTTAGTTGAGTTTTCCTACAATAACAGTTATCATACAAGCATAAAAGCCGCGCCGTTCGAAGCTCTGTATGGCCGCAAGTGCCGCTCGCCATTATGTTGGGCAGACGCTAGAGACAAACGTATGGTTGGTCCTGAACTTGTGAACGAGACAACCAACAAGATTATGCAGATCCGAGAGCGCATTAAAGTGGCTCGAGATCGACAAAAGGCCTACGTTGATCGAAGACGTAAACCATTAGTATTCGAGGTGGGAGACTAAGTTTTGTTAAAGGTCTCACCTTGGAAGGGCGTAGTAAGATTCGGAAAACGTGGGAAGCTGAATCCCTGATACATCGGACCATTCAAGATTTTGGAAAGGATTGGTATCGTGGCTTACAAGTTGGAAATACCGGAAAAACTTAACGGAGTACATGACACGTTTCATGTATCCAATCTCAAGAAGAGTCCAACCCAAGAAACGGTAATCATCCCTGCGGATGAAGTGCACATTGATGACACCCTCCGATTTACAGAACAACCCGTTGAGGTTACAGACTTGAAAGTCAACAAGACCAGAAGGAGCAGCGTCAAACTTGTCAAAGTACGTTGGAACTCTAAGCACGGACCCGAGTACACGTGGGAACATGAAAACTAGTTTAAAGAAAAGTAACCCCACCTGTTCAAGAAAACTCATGCGAGAGATAGATCAGCCTGAATTTCGGGACGAAATTCTTTTAACGGGGGGAGACTGTGAAAACTGGCACAAAACCGGTAATTTTCGTATAATTTAATTAATACTTGATAACTGCAATTATATGGTTAAATGTCAACATTGTCTGATTACATACTATACAAGTGAATTCATGCACATTTTATACTACAAATATTGCTTTATGCATTAATGATAGCGTTGCGTCAGAAATACTAGTAAACTCACCGGTAAGACACATTGTGTCAACAATTCTGCAGAAAGCAGTCAGACAATTGAAATGGGGCCTAGGAGTAGGTCCAAAGTCAAAAATACATTAAAACCCAAGAATGTATACAAGGTTAACATATAGATTTTCCGGAAGCTAAAATACGCACTGAAAAGCACCCGAAACACACTTAAAATGCGGAATTTCACATATTTCAGCAAAATTCAGTATGTAACAAGATTGTACCATGCAAAAACATGACTAAATGGTCCAGAATACTTTCCTAAGTGTCGGGAATTAAAAGTGTCACAAAAAGGGTACATAAAGGACACTAAACGGTGCAATTTAGCACTTTAACGAACCGGTATCTAACCGAACAACCGGACATTACCCGAAACAACGAAATTATACTAGAAGCATTGTTTTAATGTTTCTAAGCTAGTTATGATTCCCGAACACCTTAACACACTATATAACACATCATACACATAAACACTAACTAATACACTTAACTTCCAACTATATAATCTAACTTACCATTCAAACTTACACTTTACCCCCTCCCCCCTTAAGAGTGGACGGTCACAATGGGGGTGACCCCACCAAAATCTTGCCAAAATCCTACATGATCTTTCTTGATCTTCTTGGATTCACTTTGATACACTTAGATATGATTTAGATATTATGTGATCTTATGAAGATTGGATTTAGATCTTGTATGCACTATAAGTATAACCATTCCCACTTCATCTTCTTCACACCACAACCTTCTCCTCTCATCCCCTTGTTCTCGGCTCACCCACACTCACCATACATCATCCACTTTCAATCCTTTTCCAAGCATTCTAAGGTTACTAGAAGGTGTAAGAAGGTCTTCAAGCAAGCTTGGTGGTCTTGGAACTTCAAGGACCTCTCTCGATTGCTTTTAACCATCACATTTGCCATCCTCAACTTCTTGAGTTCTTCCCTAGCCCTTGTGCTAGTAGTAAGCTCCTTGTAACTTGTTACTTCATATTTTGATGGTTAAAAGATGATATACATTGTTAATCTTGAAGAACACAAAAGAACATGATCATGATACTTTAACATAAGCTTAAATACATAAGAATACATGTAAATGATGATGATTTGCTTCTTGATGAATGATGATTTGTGTTAATGATGTTAGACATCATAAGAAACCTACTAGATTGTGATTAAACACATGATCTAGTAAGTTAAAGTGGTGATCTTGTGAAAGACCAAGATCATCATGCTTTATGACTTCATGAACTTGAATGATGAAATTGATTTTCATATGTAAAAATGATATAAACAAAATACAAATCTTGTAAATAGATGATTATAAAAATAATTTTCCCAAGAAACCAAGTTTATTTACAAGATTTACAAAGTCATGGTTTCTAAATAAACTAATCATATTTTTAGTGTTTAAACAAGACTAGAAACATGTTTGTAACAAGAAAAATACAAGAGAAATATTTTTAGAAAAATCATCTTACAAGTTGTAAATGACCAAATCCTTTAATAAAGTGATTTACAAACAAATAACCATATTTTTAAGGGTAACTAAACCTACTAAATAACATGGTAAGTTACTATAAGTTTTTACAGAAACTTCAAGTTCATGATGTAGTATAATTTACTTGATTTTGACACTCGGTAAGTGTTGAATGAGTTGATGATTGTTTGTGTTGATTTTAAAAGAAAATAAACACATGTTTTGAAAACATGGGAAACCTCCATTTTTAGGGGAAACCATGTCAAAATTTCTATAAAATTTTGACACTTAGAAAAATGTAAGTTTTGGTGAAACTTATTCCCTAAAAATATTTACCAAGGTTTCCCTAATTTTTATGTAAACTTCAAGTTAAGAAGTGATGATTTCTTCAAGATAAAAATTGATTTTAAGTATGTATATTTTTGAGAAAAATATATATATTTATTGATCACCAAAGTTTGTGCTAAGTGTATGTAGTATGTATTATACGTAAATAGTGTATTAGGACTTGAAAATACACTAAATACTCCTAAGGAGTGAAAATACAGAAATACACATACAATGTGCTTAGACAAATACAAGAAAATATATTTATGAAAATATATTACTTGATAGATTATATAACTTGGACAAGTTATGAACATGAAATGAAGTTTTGGACAAAATACATAATTCGGGTGAAAAATACAAGATACTTATATTTATTTTTGAGAAAATAATAAGTAAGGTACATAGTTAAAAATATAAATTATTTTTAACACAAGAACACATACATAAAAGATGGTGACTTGTACTTGTGCGATACAAGTCTAGTGACTAACGTTAATAAAACACATATAGGTCACGACGCTATATAAGCAAACCCGGTGAATTTTACGGCGCAAGAACGCAAAGTTGTGAGTTCATGCTCCCCCTTTTCTTTTAACTGTTTTCCGTTTTATAACTTCGGGGGTGAAGTACATGTTACTAAATGTTTACACACAAGTGAGTTCATGTCCCCACTTTTAAACTTTTACATACTTTTTAAACTTGGGGAAAATACATGTGTTATGGTATGCTGGATACAAAGACTAAGGAATGATACTTTAAATCGTGTCACGAATAGGGTACCAGAAGCACCATTAATCAACAATATACCTAGACCGCAGAACAAAAGGTTAGATCTAATGGGTTTTCGGGCAGCCACACTCTTGGTGAAAACTAGTACCAAGTAGTGCTTTTGTGTCTCAGTCGTGAATCGACAACTAGAAAAATGCCTATGGTTTGGATGCTTCCTATGTCGTGTCACATGTTAATGGCCTTGCAACCCATTAACAATCTCGATACTTACAGAAATACTTGATTTATACAAATTACATACCATGTTTTCATACAAAGTATACAAACGTTTAATACAAAAACTGCATGAATTCACACCAACATTATGTTGACGATTTTCCAAAAACTCACATGTATTTCAGGTAACTAAAGTGGATGTGCGCGCGGTCTTACTCTTGCTCTTGGATGTTGTTTATGTTTATCTTTGAATAAAGTTGTAAACTTTTCAGACAATATGCTGTCTTGTGATGTAAACATTAAACCTATGTTTTCAGTTACATAATGTTATTGGCATTTTGACGGGTGGTCCATAGGACAACCCTTAATGATGTTAAAATATGAGTTTATCCTACATTTAATCGGGTAATTGTCTAGAATTAGATAACTACAGTTGTTTGTGTTTCAGGTACAACTGGAGCTTAAAATGGAAGGAATACGGAGAATAAATGAAAAAAAATCAATTATTTCAATTGAAGAATTAAAATGATTACATGATAGGGGATGAAATTACGAGAACGTGGGCGAAAACGGCGAAGAAAACGGAGTTGAAACGAGAAAGTTATGCTGAAAACAAAATTTCATGCTGAAGCCTACCGTAACTTACGGTGGAGAACGTAAGTTACGGTTGAGACTGACGGAGAAAGTCAATATTTCACACCAAGACCTCATTTAATGCTACCCTTTCACCCTAGTAATTGCATATTAAATGCTATACTTGCATTTAACACCCAAGGCATGTATGGAAGCATTTATGATGATTTTTGGTGTAAGGCATCTTGGGAAAGACTTGGACAACTATAAATACTAGTAGTTTTATGTGTTGTAATCATCATAAAAATACATTAGAACATATGGTGATATTACTTCAAGCAATGTGTGGCTAAACATTTGGTGATCATCTTTGGTGGAAGGTTTGTAAGACTTTATGCTTTAATTCTCTATTTCTAGAATAACAATCTTTTTCTTTAGTAAATTGCTTGTTATGGTGTGTGATTGATTGTTAGTAAATTGTTGATTATTACTTGAAACCAATTATAAATCATACGTTCTTGATGTTGTTAACAATCGAGATATCATGGGAATAATTAGGTTTGGGTAAAGGTTGATTGATCATCAGGTAACAACCTCACGTTCTAGGAATCTGAGTACTTAGTTCCTTTTCATCACTACAATTTATCATACATGAACTATGTCTATGTAGTTCTTTCTAGTGGAATATTAGCATAAATGTCAAAGCAAACCGGAAACTAAAGATGATTACTTGTCTTTTAATTTGTTACAACAAACATTTTTCTCTTGCAACATAATTAGTTAAATTTAGTTCTAAAAACCAATACACTTAAATCAACTCTTGAATTTTAATTTCTACATATTAGTTTAATTATTGTTAAATTACAAGCTATAGAATTAACGCACTTTCCACATACTCGCTGAGTTCGATACCTATTTACCACCATCTATTAGTTGTTATTTGGATTAAATTTACGTGTACCACGACAGCACGTCAAATTTTGGCGTCGTTGCCGGGGAGTAGTGAGCAACGTATGTTAGTTTATTAGTTGTTAAAAAAAAACAAAGTATAATTATTGTATGGTTTTTATTTGTTTTTATTAAGTTTCCTATTTATTTTATTTTGTGTTTTGTTTGATTGTCTAGTTTAAAGTTTTTTTTTTTTTTAAAGTTTGTTTTTTTTTTTTTTTTTGTATTTTATTTGTAAAATTGTGTTTTTTTTTTTTTGTGTCGGACATGTAGTAACTGGAAGGGTTAAGTACCATTAAATTGAGAACTCCTGTCTAGGCTGGCATTCGTACAAATCCAAATAAAAGGACCCGTTGCCTACCTGGGGACTATCTCAATGAGAGTACCGATACCTATTAGGCCAAAGCATGTCTAAAGTTTAATTTTAAGTCATTTTTTTTACCATTTTTTTACAAGTTTTTAACATACCGCTAGTCGCACATCAAGCGGGTTTTTAATTTTTTTTCTTCTTTCTTTTCCTTTTCATTTTTTATTACATTCTTTTGTATATCTTGAAGTAATATTAGTTTTGTTTTATTATTTTCGGGTTTACGCTGGTTGTGTTTAGTGTGCAGCTTCTATAGGTGCATGCATACTAGAGGCTCTCACAAGTCGTCACCACTATCGTTTGATCCGGAGATTGAAAGAACGTTAAGGCAAAACCGTGTTTTGCTAAGAGAAAACAGAATCAGTGGTTCACCGACAACACCAATTACACCAATTACTTCACTTAGATACATGGATCCACCACAACCACCACCTACTACGGGTGAACTTATTCATCCATTTATGACTACTTCCACACAACCATCACCAAACACTACAATTCCAAACACAACAATGAGCCCTACTACACCAACCAACATCACACAACCGGCTACTACTCAAGTTGCACTCAATCTTACCTTTAGCCCGGCTTCCACCATTCCACCATTGTCACATTTCTTTCCCCCAACTACGGGTCAGTCATCCTCTAATTACTCGATACCACCAAGTTCAACCATTGTTCATGCTGCTTCTACGTTTAGACCATCAAATCAAGCGGGTTTCCAATATTCATCCCTCCCATTTGGGCAATCTTCGGGTATTCATGGGGATGGATATGATGACGGTTATGAAGAAGAGTTTAGGGTGTATGAGGAAGAAGGTTTCTATTATGGCGGCGATGGAGGATACTTGGGAGCACAAGGAGGAGCGGGTCAACAAAGTCAACCAATTCAGCAAATTCAAGATATAAGTAGATTACCGGTTGGGGTGCAACACATTAGACCTCAAGGGCCACAATTGCAACGCCCTACACCGCTACAACAAGTGCGTCCACTAAATACACAACCGCAATATCAAAGACCAATTCAACAACCACCAATGCCACAATAGCAATTTCAACCACCCTTTGCACCTCAAGGGTCTATACAAGGGCAAATGGGTCAACCAAGAGCACCATTGGGTGTTCCTCAAAGACATCATCGGGAAGTGGTACGTGGAATTGAAGCTCACTTCCGGCCGATTATCACTAAGAATCCTTCGCCGGTAGTGATTCCTCATCATACGGATGGAAGAACTTTTGAAGTTAGAACAACCGCTCTTCAAAGTCTACCAAAGTTCAAGGGATTAGCAACGGAAGAACCCTATTTTCATTTGGAGACATACGACTCCATTTGCAACACCATTGGAGGTCAAGGTTTTTCTTCGGATGATGTCAAATTGGTTCTCTTCCAATTTTCTTTGGAAGACAAGGCTAAAAGATGGTTTCACACTCTACCTTCCGCATCAATCTTTACATGGGCTGACATGCAACAAATATTCTTAGATGAATATTACACTTCTCAAAAAACCAATGATGCAAGAAGAGGTTTGAGAAGCTTCCAACAACAACCGGGAGAGATGTTTCATGAAGCCTTCGAAAGGTTTAATATGATGTTACGGAATTGCCCTCATCATGGAATTCAATTATGGGAATTGTTGAATGCATTTCATGAAGGGTTGAGTTCGGAGGATGCGCGTGATTTGATGTCAATCACTAATGGTACATTCGGTACTAATTATGCACACGTCGATTGGGCATACTTAGAGCAAATGGCGGTGAATTCCAAGAGGAAGGCTCAATCTTCAAGAAGGGCAAGGCATGTGATACAAAGACCGCAAGTGCATAAAGTAGAAAGTAGTAATGTTCAAACTACGAATCAAGTGTACAACGTGTGCACTAATTGCAACGAAATCAGTCACATGGCGGAAGTATGTTTGGTAGGAGTGGTTGAAGAGCAAGTGGAGGAGGTGAATGCTATTCAAGGGGGTGGTCGAAACTTTGACATGAACTCGAACACATACCACCCCGGGTTAAGAAATCATCCTAACTTCCGCTACGGGAATCCTTTGAATCAAGCCAACCCAAATTTTCAAGGAGCTCAAGGTGATTTTGCACCTCGCCAACAATACAATCAAGGTAACTATCGGGGTGGAAACAACTATGGGTACCAAGGGCAATCTCCACAAACAGGTCAAAGTGGTTTGGGTCAACCTTCGTCAAGCGGGAATGACGTCATGGATATGCTTCGGGCTATGCAACAAGACATGCAGAAACGAAATCAACTAGATGAAGTCCGGATGCAAAAGGATGAGGTTCGTGACAAAAGCATCCAATCACTAACAACCCAAATGGGTCAATTGGCAACCGATGTGGCGGAATTGAAGAAGAGCAAAGGTCAACTTCCTAGCGACACCACGGTAAATCCTTCACATGGTTCGTCACGAGGTAATGTTAATGTTCATCATGTTAGTGTTTTAAGAAGTGGCAAAGAATTTAAAGCCAATTTGTCACCAAACTTGGTTGAGAGGGTAGTTGAGGACATCACGGGTAATGATAGTGATGATGAAGTTTCACCGGTTAAACCTAAAGAATCAAATGGTAACAAACCGGGTTTGGGTGAAAATGCAAGTAAAACAAATGAAAAAGATAACGGTGAACCGAATCAAGTCCCGTTTTCGTCGGCTTTACTTGACCCGGGTAAGAAAAATTTTATTGCATCAAGAGGTCCCCAAAAAGAAGAATTATGGGACATGTTTAAACAAGTAAAAATTAATCTTCCACTCCTTGATGCAATAAAACAAGTACCTGCGTATGCTAAATTTCTTAAGGAATTATGTACACAAAAAAGGCAACAAAAGAAAAAAATGCCTAAGCGGGTAGACTTGACCGGGCAAGTGAGTGCGGTTTTGAATGGGGAGCTTCCTCCCAAGCTCCAAGATCCGGGCACGCCATTAATTAACATTCAGTTGGTAATTTTCAAATGGCAAAAGCGTTACTAGATCTTGGAGCCGGAGTTAGTATTTTACCAGGGGGTTTATATGACCAATACGACTTTGGGCCACTAGCAAGAGTGGAGACAACGGTTGTTTTAGCCGACTTGTCTCATAAGTTACCTCGGGGGATGGTTCAAAATGTGATTGTAAAAATTGATGAGTTTTATTACCCGGGTGACTTTTTAGTCTTGGACTACTCATCCGCGGACCCAAAACAACACCAAAATGTTATCTTGGGTCAGCCATTTTTGAGCACCGCGCATGCTGTGATTGATTGTAGATTTGGTACAGTCGATATGACTTTTGGAAATCGAAAAATGCACTTGAATGTTTTTACTAACAATTCTAATGCTAATGATGTTGATGAGTGTTTCATGGCAGATTTAGTTGACGGATGCAACCCGCATGAATATGAGGATGGTATGGATGTTTGTTTGTGTGATTTTTCTGAACATGTACATGCTTATGCATTACGGGTTGAAGAGGAAAAACAGGATGTTATGGCCTTGAGAGAAGGTCGACCGCCATGGACTCACCAATTCGAAGGCTTACCGGTGGAAATTAGCTCGGGTACAAAACCATCATTAGAAGAACCACCGAAGTTGGAACTCAAAGACTTGCCACGCCATTTGAAGTATGCGTTCTTAGGAGATAATGACACTCTACCGGTCATTATTGCCTCTACTTTAGAGATAATCCAAGAGCAAGCTTTATTGGAGGTTTTAAAGGAGAACAAAGGAGCTATTGGATGGATGATTGCCGATCTCAAAGGAATTAGTCCATCAATCGTCATGCACAAGATTATTACCACCGAAGATGCAAAACCGACACGAGAAGCTCAACGGCGATTGAATCCGAACCTAAGAGAGGTAGTAAAGAAAGAGGTAATTAAATGGTTGGATGCGGGAATTATCTACCCGATTTCGGATAGTGCTTGGGTAAGTCCTACCCAAGTTGTGCCTAAGAAGGCCGGTATTCAAGTAGTCAAGGAAGAAAATGGTGAACAAATTGCCACCCGACCGGTCACTGGGTGGCGTGTATGCATTGACTATCGGAAATTGAATACCGCCACTTCTAAGGACCATTTTTCGTTACCCTTTATCGACCAAATTATTGAAAAATTATCGGGTAAAAAATTCTACTGTTTCTTAGATGGGTATTCGGGTTACAATCAAATAGCAATACACTCGGATGACCAACACAAGACCACCTTCACTTGTCCATATGGAACCTTCGCCTTTCGGCGGATGCCATTTGGATTGTGCAATGCACCGACAACTTTCCAACGATGTATGATGAGTATTTTTTCGGACATGGTTGGAGAGTCGTTGGAAGTATTTATGGATGACTTTTCGATTTTTGGCACTAGTTTTGAATCATGTCTCAATTAATTACAAAAAGTTTTGAAACGATGTGTTGAGAAAAATTTAGTGCTTAGTTGGGAGAAAAGTCATTTCATGGTGCAAGAGGGTATTGTGTTAGGCCATGTAATATTTGAAAGTGGGATGGAAGTGGACAAGGCAAAAATACGGGTAATAGCATCTTTGCCACCACCGAAAAATGTCAAGGGTGTACGGTCATTTTTGGGACATGCGGGATTTTATAGGCGATTCATAAAAAGTTTTAGTGCTATCACCAAACCTTTATGTAACTTGTTACTAAAAGATGTCCCATTTGATTTTACTAATGAGTGTATGCAAGCATTTAATCTTTTGAAGGAACACTTGGTGCAAGCTCCCATTTTGCAATCACCAGATTGGTCAAAGCCGTTCGAGATCATGTGTGATGCAAGCGACACAACCATTGGGACAGTTTTGGGTCAACGTGTCGATAAAAAGCCGGTGGTGATATACTATGCAAGCAAGACTTTATCCGAAGCGCAACTGAATTACACCACAACCGAAAAGGAGTTATTAGCAGTGGTGTATGCTTTGGATAAGTTTCGTTCGTATATTTTGGGGAGAGCAAAGTGGTGGTGTATTCGGATCATAGCGCAGTTCGATATTTGATGGAGAAAAAGGATGCGAAGCCTCGTTTAATTCGGTGGGTATTGTTGTTACAAGAGTTTGACTTAGAGATTCGAGACAAAAAGGGAAGTGAGAATGTAGTGGCGGATCACTTGTCTCGAATTCCGGTGGAAGGGATTGACGATGTTGGTGAGATAAATGAAAGATTTCCCGATGAGCAACTATTCGCCGTATCCACCTTTGTTGCACCGTGGTATGCTCATTATGTCAACTACTTAGCCACGGGTGTCATTCCGAATCATTGGACCAAGAAGCGAGGACAACAATTTATGGTCCAAGTGAGGCAATACATTTGGGACGAACCGGATCTTTTCAATATCGGGCCGGATCAAGTTATTCGGAGGTGTGTGCCCGAAACGGAGGTAGTGGAAATTTTGACTCATGCCCACTCATCCGCATGTGGAGGCCATTTCAGCGGGCATAAGACGGGTTATCGGGTTCTCTCCTGTGGGTTTTATTGGCCCACAGTTTTCAAAGACGCTTGTCAATTTGCAAGGAATTGTACTAATTGTCAAAAGTTGGGAAGTATATCAAAAAGGGACGAGATGCCATTACAACCAATATTGGTTGTAGAAATATTTGATGTATGGGGCATTGACTTTATGGGTCCCTTCCCAAATTCGAATGGTTTTCTATATATTTTGGTGGCGATGGATTACGTCTCGAAATGGATTGAGGCTATTGCAACACGAACAAACGACCATTCAGTTGTTTGTAAATTCATTCAATCCAACATCTCCTCTCGTTTTGGTATTCCAAGAGTTATCATAAGTGACGGTGGTTCGCATTTCAAAAACTTTAATTTCGGAAAATTATTGAAGAGGTATAACGTGAATCACAGGATCGCCACACCTTACCATCCGCAAACGAGTGGACAAGTCGAAGTGTCCAACCGTCAAATTAAAGAAATTCTTATGAAGACGGTTCGAACGGATAGAAAGGATTGGTCGAGCAAGTTGGATGATGCGTTGTGGGCATATCGGACAACCTACAAAACTCCGATTGGCACAACACCTTACAGAATGGTGTATGGGAAGGGTTGTCACTTGCCAATGGAATTAGCACATCGGGCGCATTGGGCAATCACGACAGTGAATGCGGATTATGACGAGGCGGGAAAAACAAGAAAGTTGCAATTAAATGAAATCGAAGAAATTAGAGATGAGGCGTATGAATGTGCATTGGCTTACAAAGACAAGCTCAAGAAGGTGCATGATGTGAAGTTAAGGAAGAAAACCTTTGAAGTCGGTCAAAAGGTTTGGTTATACAACTCAAGACTCAAGATGTTTGCGGGCAAGCTTAAAAGCAAATGGATGAGCCCATATGTCATTCAGCGAGTTGGGAGGTTTGGTGATGTAGATATTCAAGATGAGCAAACACTGAAACAACAAACGGTGAACGGTCACCGGTTGAAACCATACTTGGAGAGGAACGATATCAACAACTTGGAGCTTAATAAAGCGGGCTACATTTTACGCCCGGTCGATGAGGAACAACCATGAAAGGCCCAGGTTTGGTAATGTAAATAGTTAGTAGTTTGTTTTATATAGTTTTCATATTTATCGTACTCACTTGAAGCTTGTGTTTGAAACAAATGTGGGGAAATTCGAGTCACGAATTGCTCTAACATGGTGTGTGACCATAAAGTCTTTGAGCCACCATAAAGGGGAGTGGTACGGTCTGGCTGAAGACCTGCAAACTTAGCGCTGCTCGGGAGGCAACCCGAGGTTTTTCACTGATCTTGTTATTTCTTTAGTTTTTTGTTTTATGTTTCAGGGCCATGGCAACACTCAAGTGTGGGGAAGATGTGCAGATATTTGTGTGAAGGTGGTGATAGGAAATTGGATCATTTACAATATCTGTTGTGCCAAACTTTACCAGGTCAATGTACTTTTTCCTTAGACTTGTCATGTTCTTTAGCTTTGAAATATTGTTAGTTTGCTTTTGTTAAAAAAAAAATAAAAATAAAAAATAATAATAATAAAATAAAATGAAAAATACCAAAAAAGAAATTTGTGGTTGAGTGTTGAGCCTTCAATTGGTGTGAAAGAATTTTAGCGATCAAATCCTCCTAAAACCATACATTGGGGACAATGTATCCCAAGTGTGAGGATGGGGGGAAATTTTTGAGGTTTTTGAAAAATTTTAAAATCAAGTAAAACAATGTAAGAATTTGAACACCCTCGATTAGCCCCAAATGATGCACCGGCAACCTTTAATACCTTTTTATTCTTGGTGAGAGTTGAAGCCACACATGTAATTAATAGTAATTATCTTTGATGAGAGTGGCTACGGGTGGGGGTGCATTAGAACTTGTGCCTTGATACGGTTTGAGTCCTTAGTTGGATATGAATGCGAAAAGGATAAAGGCATTTAGGTAGCCTCGTCTTTAGCGTGTGTGAGTGTGGGATTTGGGGGGTTGGACCTCATAAATTATATATATGAGAATGGTTGCGAGAGGGGCGGGGGTTTGGACATTTAGTTGCCCAATTTTATGCCTTAAGCCTATCATTTGTTTCCCCTTAGCTTGTTACCTAAAAATTTACCCGACTTGACCCGGTCTTATAGTGTTTGTGATTGTTTAGTAGTATGAAATTGTATTTGATGTTATGTTGAATATCTGTTGGTGATCTAGAAAAAAAAAAGGAGAAAAAGTAATGAAAAAGAAATGATGTTTGGTTATCTTGTATATAATAGTTAAGTTTGGTAGTTGTTGTTTGTTTCTTTATGTAATAAAAAGACCGGGTTTAGTTTTCGCTATTTCATATATACTCCATTTCCTACCTATACACCTAACCACGTTACAACCTTGAAAGTCCCTTTGATTTGCATTCATGTTTGACACATTTTAGGAGAATGATCGATTTAGGTACAAGCCTATAGTTGTGCAACCATCCGTTAGCCTTTGTGTGTCTAGCTCATATTTGCTAGTGATTAATTGTTGCCGAGAGGAGAGACATGGCAAGGGGTGTATTATTTTGGGTATTAAGAAGGGGTTAGTAAAAAGACTACATGTTTATGCTTGGTTTGGGTGATCGCTTGTTTTGAAAATGGTTTGGATGAGTTGCTTGGGGCAAGCAACGGTTAAGTGTGGGGATGTGACGGGTGGTCCATAGGACAACCCTTAATGATGTTAAAAGATGAGTTTATCCTACATTTAATCGGGTAATTGTCTAGAAGTAGATAACTACAGTTGTTTGTGTTTCAGGTACAACTGGAGCTTAAAATGGAAGGAATACGGAGAATAAATGAAAAAAAATCAATTATTTCAATTGAAGAATTAAAATGATGACATGATAGGGGATGAAATTACGAGAACGTGGGCGAAAACGGCGAAGAAAACGGAGTTGAAACGAGAAAGTTATGCTGAAAACAAAATTTCATGCTGAAGCCTACCGTAACTTACGGTGGAGAACGTAAGTTACAGTTGAGACTGACGGAGAAAGTCAATATTTCACACCAAGACCTCATTTAATGCTACCCTTTCACCCTAGTAATTGCATATTAAATGCTATACTTGCATTTAACACCCAAGGCATGTATGGAAGCATTTATGATGATTTTTGGTGTAAGGCATCTTGGGAAAGACTTGGACAACTATAAATACTAGTAGTTTTATGTGTTGTAATCATCATAAAAATACATTAGAACACATATGGTGATATTACTTCAAGCAATGTGTGGCTAAACATTTGGTGATCATCTTTGGTGGAAGGTTTGTAAGACTTTATGCTTTAATTCTCTATTTCTAGAATAACAATCTTTTTCTTTAGTAAAGTGCTTGTTATGGTGTGTGATTGATTGTTAGTAAATTGTTGATTATTACTTGAAACCAATTATAAATCATACGTTCTTGATGTTGTTAACAATCGAGATATCATGGGAATAATTAGGTTTGGGTAAAGGTTGATTGATCATCAGGTAACAACCTCACGTTCTAAGAATCTGAGTACTTAGTTCCTTTTCATCACTACAATTTATCACACATGAACTATGTCTATGTAATTCTTTCTAGTGGAATATTAGCATAAATGTCAAAGCAAACCGGAAACTAAAGATGATTACTTGTCTTTTAATTTGTTACAACAAACACTTTTCTCTTGCAACATAATTAGTTAAATTTAGTTCTAAAAACCAATACACTTAAATCAACTCTTGAATTTTAATTTCTGCATATTAGTTTAATTATAGTTAAATTGCAAGCTATAGAATTAACGCACTTTCCACATACTCCCTGAGTTCGATACCCATTTACCACTATCTATTAGTTGTTATTTGGATTAAATTTACGTGTACCACGACAGCACGTCACATTTGAAGTTATTTTTACGAGCATGTAGTATGTTTACCATTCGTATGCAATGAGAACCCTTCATGATCACACCTCGTGCTTCCGCCTAAGAAAGGGGTGTGACATTTGCTCTCGATAATCAATTGAGCATTGCTCATATTTTAACCAATTGTTAGTATTACCAGAAAAGTATGGTAATATCTTTTTAGTTATTAATCATCTACGTATCTAATATGACATAATGCACTAGTTTAATTAACTTAGCAATATTCATCGCTCGGCTCTAAGGTGATTATACTTCACATTGCACTTTTTGACCGTGATCATGTCACGTCATGCCAAATTTTATATCAACTTTTTATTTTAAAAAATATCACTTTTCGAATATATAGTCTTGCACCTATTAGTGTCAAGACTTAAATCTTTCATGCTTACTATTTATATGTCTATCAGAATTCATATTTGTAAAAACGTTATTTCTTACCAAAACTGAAGTTTTAGTTTAGCATCTTCTCTTTAACTTTTGTCAATTATCCATACCGGGATATTGACAGTCCAAAATTTATTCTTTTACGGTCTTTGTTGTATGCGAGGATTCTCAACTGATTCCCTCGCTTTATCTAATTAACCCGTAGGTTTTATCACTTAGCCTTATGGGCTATTTTAATTAGACTTTTACCTCTTTAAGGCGAAGTCCTTATAATTTCTTTCTAATCATGACCTGTGGGTCGTTTTAGTCTCGTGGACCTTTCATTTGTTTATAACCCTAAAGGTTATGTTGATCCCGTAGATCATTCCTTACTCATGTCATTCTTAAAATACATGTTTGGTGTCAAGGCACCCTGTTTTTGTTTGAAAAATCATTTGGTTTCAAGCTTAGGTTCCGTTAACCTTGATTGTAGTTTCGTGGCTACAATTGTTTTCTTTCAGACAATTTTCCGACTTTATGACTTCTCACGTCATTTATGCGTCAGTTCTTCTTATGCTTACTGTTATTTGATTTGCATATATTCTTATTTGGTTATGTCCCATTACCGGGCTCATTACTCTTTTGCATTTAACGCTACCTTTATCTGGCTAGCGCTTATTTGTGACATCCGGCATTATATTGTATTCAACCTGTTTGACCTATTAATGTGAAATCCATCACTTATAAACAATCAACTTTATTCTTTATTCAACCCGTTAAACCTCAAATTGTTGAACATATTTATTCAAAATTTCTATTTACGAGATTTTATAGTCATAACTCGTAATCCAAGTCTTTTTATTTTTCAACCCGCGTTCACGTCTCCTGATTTTCACATGTGTTTAAATTCCTACCCATCAACCGGGTGTTTTACTGAAGTCGTTATTATTGCAACCCTCCCGGTATGCATTAAGACCTCACTTCATTTTTATATTCCGACTTTGTCCTTAAGTTTGACGTTTTACAAAAACGGCCCGTTAAAAGGCATATTTGCATTTTCCGGGTTCGAGTGTAAGTACACTCTCTCCCAATGCATATCCTAATCATTTTACATGTTTGCATTCTCCGGGTTCGAGTGTAAGTACACCCCCTCCCAATACATACCTTAATCGTTTTACATGTTTGCATTCTCCGGGTTCGAGTGTAAGTACACCCCCTCCCAGTGCATACCTTAATCGTTTTACATGTTTGCATTCTCTGGGTTCGAGTGTAAGTACACCCCCTCCCAGTGCATACCTTAATCATTTTACATGTTTCTTTGTCCCTTCACTCGGGCTCATTATCCTAATATAATACGCTTCCGTCACTCGGCTGTGCGTTTACATTATTATCAAATATTTTGCTTATCTGATTCATTTGGGTACTTTTTAATTTGTCCCACTCACCCCGTCCTTACTACATTGGATGTAAGCATGTCCATCATAAAAAGTTCATGGTACCACGTGCTCACCACTTACTTGGCCAGAGTAAGCGATCAATACCTGATATACATGACATTTTTATAATTTTCACATTACACCCCATGTAAGTAATGCCTCTATTTTTTTCTCTTGGAAACAATATCCCGGATAGGTTTTCTATTCCGGTTTTTCCAAGTTTTTAATCTACATATGCAACTTTCAATCTCTACGTATTTGTTGCATATTACTATTCACATAATAATTTAAAATGCACACCTGTAAATGCTTGCCCTAACGGGCTTTTTATGTCGTTAACCTTGTTCGCGATCGTCACGCGATTTAGGTCCTTGATGAGTATGCTCTGCTTGTCATACCTCGGACCGTTCCACCGTCATATCCGCAATTTGTTAAACTCTCGCTATCTTCAGATGCGAGTGTCCTTCAATTAAAACATTTACAAGAATTAGTAACATCAACTTCAATAATCACCCATATTATAATACAAGGCTTTTCTACTATACGCGTCAACGCGCGCAATTTCGTCAACTATATTTACCATTTAATTGAGGTAACGTGTATCACACGATAGCCCTATGTGTTGTTTACAACACTTTAGCATGCTAAACTATTAACATACATGTACTTACCGGATTTGCAATCAAGCCTCGAACCGAACACTTTATTCTTTTAACCTTGAGCTCTGATTACCAACTTGTAAGACCCAGAGGCCATTTTTATGCTATTATCCAATAATTTCTATTATACTAGTGTATTTAAAATTGAAACATACACTTAAAATGCAAGTTTATTAAAACATTTTACTAAATAAAACATTTCAACATTTTGGAATTTGAGTCGCCGCTTAAAACATGACGACTAAACTGTTTGCGGAAGCTTTGTTCTTTATGTGTTTGGTTCCTTGCGGAGCTTGATCGTCTTTCGGTAACTCGGTTAGCACCTACATTTCATAAAACATGAAATGAGTTAGTCACATAGCGTATTATAACATGTCTAAACAAGTTCGTGAGTCAAAAACATGCGACGCACAAGTTTCAGCAACAATTTACAGCAATATAACCCGTCGCGCCCCGCGACGGGATTTGATAAGTACGTTGCGTGCCGCGACGGCCGTCGCGTGCCGCGACCACTACTCCCTTTGGCCGTCGCGTGGCGCCACGTCCACTTTTTGACAAAATGTTCATAGCTGGTTGGTTCATATTCCGGGCATGACCAATTTTTACACAAACGAGCATAACTTGCTCATTCTTGATCCGATTTAAGTCACGTTTCTTTCTACGTGACCGTAATTCGATTCCCCATCACATGGAATTAAAATCCGACATTCGGATTAACAAAGTTTTAAACTTTTAAGTCTTTGGCTTATGTTACACTTAGGAACTTTTGACCCGTTCATGCATAAATCAAACAAACCTGTTTGTTTGTTCCTAATTTCTGATGTACCTTATTTCTCCAATCTTGTATATCATATTAGGTTCAATTTACGGATTTTACAAGTATTTTTAACCCACTTTTACTCATATGCAACTTTTGACCCGTTAAGGGTTTTTAAACATATTTTTTACATGAATCGCTTTCTTTCAATTTCTAGCATCGCATTCTCATATTTCTTATCAAGTAATCATCCACCACAACTATATGTGTGGTGGGTTTTAATGTGGAAATCCATATGTTCCGAGTTTTACCCCTCGGATCATCATTTTACGGCAAAGACTCATGTAGAGTCATTTGACCCAAGTATTTACATCTTTCACTTTCTATACTTATTCTAAGTATTCATTTACTCATAAAGCTCGTTTCCAAATAACCTTTAAAGGTCGTTTCTTCAATTTAGCTTATAGGGGCATTTTGGTCAATTTTTAACCCTTCTATCACTACGAAAGACTTTTAAAAGCCATATTTGACCAACATCCCACTTTTAAAACTATGATCTTGCATTTAAGGTTTCAAAATACCATGAACACCATTTAAATCATTCAGTTTACTTATTTAAAGTAACCGAATGTCTATTTTACTTCACTTAGCTCTCAATGAACCTGCAGATTCAATTGAGTAGTTGACCTATTACACATACCTGTCTCGGATCAATATATTGACCCGTTTCGATACCTTGACTTAGTAGCCGCTCAGCAATCGCGAAGTAAATATCCATTTGATATTTATTCCTATAGTCATATAACTCAACAAACCATTAGTCGATATTGTCAAAGGGTGATAATTTCACCTTTTGACCCGTTTGGTCTAAATGACCGTGAAACTCTATGAGATGATATTTATTACCATCTTATCCATATGACTAACTCTGGTTACACCGTATAATCGTTTTACTTGTAAATCATCTATTGATTCTTTTGACCCATTATAACCTACGTTATAACGTGTCTTTCCAAAACTAACGGTTATTGTCAACAAGTGACCAAAGTACCATTTTACCCTTATTATTTGCATTGGTTTACCATACAAGGTAATCATTAAAACTCGTTATCTTTTAGTCATTTCATGACTATCTGACCATATTAGCTCCTTTTTATCCATTAAACATGATTTATGACCATTGTCTTTTGTTCCGGACCGCACATGTCATGTCGGAACATCATAATTTAAAACAAGACTTACCATTCACGACCTATCAAACCAATAGGTATTAAATAATTAGAGTGTAAGCTTTACTTACCTTACATCCAGATTATGCTTTTCCGTCATTCTTGCTTTGTTTGACCCGCTTCGTTCCCAAGCTTTCACCTAGCTTGTTAATCGTCAAACTATCATTGTAAATTGTAAGATGGTTAGACTAGTCATAATTATTCACGACTATTCCATCCTACGCTCTTTATGTCAAAATTATCATTTGATCATATCATTGGTCATTTTGACTTTAAAAGGTCAAACGGCCTATTAACACAAATAATTTACATGAAGTAGCTCGACTATTCGTTTAATTACTTGGCCAATTATCTGGTATCGTCATTCTTATGTTACCGGTTAAATCACTTTAACACATGATGTTATCAACATCTTTCTAATCAAGAATATTTCATCATCTTATCATATCATACTAAACTTATTTCATATTAAGTATGATTTATATACTCAAACACACAATTTGTTTAAGTATTTCCTGATTACTAACATGCATGATGATTCTAATCATAATCATATCATCAAATCCATTTATGACTAATATCCACTTAGCCTAGTGTGGGAATTCATTCAATCATTCAATTCATAGCATGCTAGGTATGATTTTCACTTAGGGTCTGTTTGGTATGGGGTAATGGAATGAATGAGAGAATGGAATGGATCAGGTAATGGAATGGACAACGGAATGAAATGGATCATTCCATTCCATTGTGATGTTTGGTTACTCATATGTGAATAGAATGAATCATTACTTTGTAAAATTTAATAAACAAAAAAAGACGAAGTAACGAAACACAATTGTATTAAAAACGACAAAAATATAAGTGCCTCAATGATAATAATAATATATAATGGTAAAAAAATTAATAATAATTTTTTTGATATATACTAATATTAGTATGAATAATAATAATAATAATAATAATATAAATATAAATATAAATATAATAATAATAATATATTTCTTTTCATTCCTTGAAGGAATGGAAAAAAAACACCCTCATACCAAGGAATGGAAATTGTTATATTTGGAAGGAGTTACATTCCTTTGGAATGCTCCATTCCATTACCACATGATAACCAAACATGTTTTTTTTTCATTCCATCAGAATGATCCATTCCATTCCACCTTCTATTCCTTTGTACCAAACGCCACCTTAGGGTTTTGTTCCTAAGCAAGTATACATCACTAATCTAGCCATAGCTTCTCTAATCCATGCCTAATTTGCGATTAGGATGATTATCCAATCTTTACAACTTCACCAAATGTCAAGATTTTACATACCTTATGATCCCCTAGCTTGGGTGATCATCAATCCATGTTCAATTGTGAATTTTGACTCCATTTGAACCTTCGATTTGATGATTCTAAGTGAGATTAGGGTTTTGGTTCTTGGAGAACCTTCTGGTCGACGTACAGAACACACCTTTTGTATGTGTTTTGCATTTTAAGTTTATTTTATAATTAAACTTTCCATTTACCCGAATCTGGCCCATCTTGTTTGGTTAGTTATTAAGTAGGACACAACCTACTTATTTCTAACAATATTCCCACCTATTAACTAGGTTAAACATTCCTAGTTAAATTAGTGGGTTCGGGAAATCTACAACTTAGTTTATTTCAAGTCTCGTTAACTCGGGCTTCGATAAACTATATTTTCCCAAAAGCTTTCGTCCAGCTTTTATTTAATATCAGGCTTATTTATTTAAAAATCCTAATATTCACCGGGTTACTTTTACCCCTAACGGTAATTTACCCGTCTTTTAGTACTAACGTAGTTTAATTACCAAATTCGTTTTCGGGGTGTTACATCAAAACATTGCACATGTTTGTTTGTCGTCGTTTATAGGCTAAATGTTTTATTAGCAAATAATGTGGTTAAGAAAAATAAATATAAAAGGTTGTGATGCGATGATAAAAAGTATAAGAATAATTGAAAGATAAATTGATTGGTTGGTAAAATTATTGTTTGAATGATTAAAGTGTTGGTGTTGTATTAGGTGATACGACATTACGACTCATGTTTGATTAAAGGATTAACTACGCATTTAACCACGATATGTAAGAAAAATATTTGTCGAAATAAATACGGCTCTAAGATCAATTAACTAAACGTCATTCCAACATTGATAAAACACATATATTATTTAGAGTTAATTGCCAAAATCGTCCCTGAGGTTTGGGCAGGTTTGCCATTTTCGTCCAAAATGACACTTTTGTACCAAATTGTCCCCAACGTTTGTAACTTTTTACCATTTTCATCCAAACCACTAACTTAGTTTATTTTTTCTGTTAAATTGAGGATATTTGGATGAAACCGGCAAATATAAAACCACAGGGGCGATTTTGACAATTTACTCAAACTCTTTTAAATTTCTTTTATTTAATTAATTTTGTTACATATATAATAAAAAAGAATATACATGCAATTTTTATATGAAAAAAATAATAGCTTTGTCACATAATTTTTATAAATTTTCATCCAACCACTAACTAAGTTAATTTTTCTATTAAGGCGAATGATGTTTATAAACTAAGACATAAATTAATTTCTAATTTTTTATATAGATCAGTTTTATAAAAATAAATCTACTTAAACCTCTAAATTTTATAAAGCTAAAATGCTGGTGAACTTATTGAAAAAGGTCAAATAAAAAAATCTTATCATATGTTCCAAGTTTGTAATTAATCTTCTATTCTTTTAAATTCGCTCTTAAGGAAAAACAGAAGTCAGTGCCCCCCTCCTCTATCAAACAACGTATCGTTACCAAACCTTAAAATTACCCACCAAATTGTAATGATAATGCTATGAACCAAAAGTTTCTTTACTCAAGCCACTCAAAATAAGTATCAGTTAGTTAACCTCATAATCTTAATTAAATAAATCTTTTATTTTTACCAACATATTTCCTAGGTGCTCAACACATTTAAAAAATATGTAATGTTTTACAATTTTTTTCTATCTCTACAACTGATAAATACTAAAAGTTGTAATCGATTGTTATGTGTTGCACACCAATGACGTTTTCTCTTTATAAAACTGATTTATATAAAGAAGCTGTAAATTAATTTCTGTCTTAATTTATAAAATTTAAAACATCCTTCACCTTAACAGAAAAAATAAATTGAGTTAGTGATTTGGATGAAAATTTATAAAAATTATGTGACAAAACTATTAATTTTTATTCTAAAAACTCCATGTATATTCTTTTTTATTATAGAGTAAATTACAAGTTTTGTCCTTTATGTTTGTCCCAAATTGCAGGCGCTGTCCTCTGTCTTTAAAATTGATGAGTTTTGTCCTTAATGTTTGCAAATCTTGCACGTTATGTCCTTTAGGCCAAACCCAGTTAGATTTTTTGGTTAAAACTGATCATGTGCAAGGCACATGAGGGCATTTTAGTCTTTTTACCTCATTTATTTAATAGTATTTAAAAAATAAAACAAAATAATTAAAAATATTATTATTATTTTAACTATATATATATAACCTCCATCACCACCAGCACCCTCCACGGCCACCGCCACCGCCACCACCCTCCACCGCCACCCTCCACCTCCACCTCCTCTGCTCACTGTTACTTGCATCAAAAACCCACAAAAATCAAAAACCTAAATACCAAATCAAAAACCCCCAAAAATCCCCAAAACCAAAAATATCAAAACCCCCCAAAAAAATATCCGCCACCACCTTCCACCGCGACCACCACCACCATTGTCATCAAGATCTCCAACTACCGCACACCACCACCACCCCGCCCCGAATCACCTCCCACAACCACCGTTGCCCCTAACCCACCTCACACAACCACCTTTGATGCCCCTAACCCACCTCCCACAACCACCCCCGCCCTTAACCCACCCCCCACAACCACCCCCGCCCTTAACCCACCCCCCACAACCAATGCCGCCCCTAACCCACCTCGTTGACTTTCCTATCAAATTAAAAAAAAGGCAATTTTCTTATTGAGTCATTTCCAACAGATATGGAACATACATCAATCAACTTAACAATCATTCCTTTAGAAATAGATAAACCAATTCAAAATTAGGGATTAAATGAAAACAATCAGGGAATGTATTGCTGGTGTATAAAATCAATAAGCATATTGATTCAAAACAGAGCTTCAGATCTTCTATCTACAAAGGTGAAAATGTTGTCGTCGGAAACTGTAACGACTCACACAAAAATGTCCTAAAAAACGTTCTGTAAGTATAAAACCCGGATCTTGATGTAACAAACCTCATTAAAAGTCCTATTTATTTTATTATTTTATCCAATAGGAAACTATAATTAAGACACCCAAGTGATTCTACACAAACCCTAAAATTATCAGAATAATCAGAATCAAGATCAGGGCCCCTAAAACTCAAGAGGGGGCATTCCCTACTCAACGATTATCCATATAAATTGTTATATAATTCCAATTTATTAAATCCATTGACTCAGCAGGCCTAGTCCCACGCGTGGCAAACCTATAGTGCTTAGGTGTTCCTTACGCACCGTAAGGAAATTAATGTTACGGTGCGCAAGTGTCCTTACGGACCGTAAGAGATTTTCTGTTACGGTGCGCAAGGGATGCCAATTTCTGGCTATAAATAGCAGGCTTCGGGACTTGCTTCTGGGTGTTCGTTCGACGAAGAAATTCGCTTCAGGCACCGAAGAATCGTCCAATTACTCTTCCAAACACACACAAAACACTAATTAGTAGGGGGTGCTGCTACGATACAGGGTATTAACTCGATCGCTGTTACGATTCAATGTCCGATCGATTGGAACTATCCAATGGATGTTTCAGTGCTGCTCAAACTTGGGTTATACTTTGTTATTAATTGTGATTCCGACAGGATGTTGAGTGCCACCCGAACTCGGGAAATACTCTGTCCTTCGTTGTGGATGTTTAAGTATCGCACTTTGTCATTCATTGTGAGGGTTTAATCTCGTGAGTTATCGTAATTGCTGTATTAAGTTACCTACCTAGTTCGTGTGCACTAGGTTACAAGGTCAAATCAATATGCTAAACTCTGCCTGTATAAATCTGCAATATATCAAGGCTTATCTGTAGATTAAACTTTGCCCGTATGAATCTGCATGATTATAATGTGAGTCATTCTCTTTTTATCAAATTTATTTACAAAATCATGTTTATTTTTAAAGTTATAATTACAGTGATTAAGTTTATGTAATCACCAAATTACAGCCGGTATGTGGGGTATTGTGCACATTACTGCTGTATTATCACTTTAGGTGGGCGAACCTAAAATTTGTGATATACGTCACTATTGGGTGAAAGGACCCAATAGTGATATAACGTCATTCATTGGGGCAGCCAATGGTGATATGACCATAGTCATAGATCCGGTCGAGTGACAAATACCGTGGGTAGTTGGTTTGATATCAGAAACATTGTAATCTCTCTTAATACTGTGAATTATAACAAACGAGTCGTTTTAGTAAAAATGAATGATTCACTCAGTATTTCCCGCTGACAAAACCTTTTTAAAACACTTTTCAGGTAATTACAGTAGATTGGAGTAAAAGATGGATACGGCACTGAAAGGCATCAAGAAGTGGCTTATTTTATTAAATTAAATAAAATTTATCTTTATTAAAGCTACCATTGTAAAACATGGGTTTATCCCATCTATTTAATAAATAAAAATCCGGTGTTTTCTAAACTCTGATATTTTTCCTAACTCACGGTTCTGATGAAATTTCCGTTGCAATGTTTTCAAAATAATCACCGGTACCGCTGGACTGTTCACGGCTCCCGATTCCGTCCAGGGTGGGTCGGGGGTCGTGACAGAAGGTGGTATCAGAGCCAACTCAAAGAGCCACTGCTTTAAGCCTTTAGGTGTTGTGATAATAATACCTAAATTTATATAAAAGAGTTAGGAGATTGATGTTAACTGGTAGCACACAGGATAGCATTTAGACTTGAACTTAAGAAAAGATGCCTTAGTATTAGCTTCATGATAAGCTAAGTACTTGTGTAAATAAATAGAATGGATTTTGGTGAGTTCATTTCTCTTTTCTCACAGTTTGTGAGTCCACTCTATTTTCTCACAGTTTTATCACCTTTTTGTGATACAATTATATTTACAAAGGCTTTCCAGAATCCTAAATGTTTACCAGTTATACTTACAGTGATTAAGTTTTTATATTAACTGCCAGTATGAAAGGTTTTATACATTATTTGATTCTCGTTATTATTTGCCAGAAAGTTAGTCAATATTAGCATAACTACAATAACAGTGGAAATTATGCCACAGTAATCATAGCGTATACTAAAATTATTTTAACATCAATTAGTTAATAAATTTAATATATGTTGAAATAAATCTAAATGGTGTATACCATAACAAAATAGTCAAATATAATGTATTCTACTAAGATTATATTTTAGTTTTAGTCACGTTAATATATTCAATAATGATATTACAATTATTTAATTAACATATTATATTTAATAAAGTTATTATAGTTTGATATAAAATATATGTCATTTTCTGGATTGAATGGTTTTGTGCCATAAGTAATATATTTGACAAAGTAATGTCACAGGACAACTAGGTCCGGAGTCACTAGTTGAGAGAATGATCAACAGTGACATGACCGAAAGCACTAGTTGAAAGAATGATCAACAGTGTTATGAATAAAATCACTAGTTGAAAGAATGATCAACAGTGTTATGAATAGAATCACTAGTTGAAAGAATGATCAACAGTAATATGACCTGAGTCACTAGTTGAAAGAATGATCAATAATAAATTGACACTGTCACAGGAATCGTCTAGCGATTAATATAATAATAAGATATGTTATGGAAATACAAATTTCCTTAATTCTGAATAAAAGCCCTAATAAGATAGGCACTTTTTGAAAAGATACTAATTATGGAAAATGGAAAATTTTCTCCGGCAAGACTGGGTATGATGTAGCAGACTCTCCAGTTTGTCCGGATATACTAAAATTACCTCTCCGGTGAGAACCGGGTAAGAAGGTATATAATATGTCAGCAAGTAACAAGATTTTCCTAAAATAGTATCATGATCTGATATCTGACTGGTTTTTGAAAATATGAAATTGTTAAAAACATTGACCTGATAGATGGTATGTTTATTTCAGCATGTGAAATATGTGATATATATATATATATCTATATCTATAAGGAATTCCAAAAGTCAATTAAGAATAAAGCACCAGTATCTGTGTCTAGATTTCTTATTCAGGAATCTCTTTTCCGATATCAAACATTATTTCATTTGATTATCTGCCTAATAACTTGAGTGACAATAATAAATAGAAACCCATTAAGCTGGGATATCATCAAAAGTGTAAAGAATTTCTAACGCATTACCATAAACTGTTAACGCAAGTAAGAAGCATGTAAAGTTATGATAATATACAAGAAAATACATGAAAATTTAAATTATAAATCCACAGAAGATAAAGTATATCACACACAACTTTCGAGGCAAGATCTTTGGAAAATATAAATTGGGCACAATGAGACCAATGCTAATTCCGTAAGTAGAAGAACTATTAAAAGCAGCACTTTGCTACATGATCCTATAAACAACATGAATATCGCTGAGGTACGCTAGAACAAGATTTCACAATCATCAGTACACAGTCTAATCAGAGTCATAATTATTACCACTGCAAAAGGAGTCATATACCTTTGCAAATTCTCTATTTCATTTTATTTGACATTCCCCGGTAATGTCATTTAATAACGATTATCACTTGAAATTCCAGATAGAAGTTCTTATATTTCTTTTGTTGAAAATTTTGACTTCTGCATATAATAAGTTGACTTTCGCATTTTTTTTACGGTCATCATACCAGGAGAAATTATTTTATAATAGCGAATATTGATTCATTTCATTTCTTGGTAAATCCACATGTTACACATGCACCGTTTGTTGCGCATGTGGTTCGTTTAATTTCTGAATTCCACTGGAGGGCTTCATTCCGATTTGTCATTTTATTCAAACTCAAATATCATTCTACTTTTTGCAAGGTGAACCACACTGTTGCAAAACGATAACTCTTCGATATCGAGTCAATAAATTTTTGAAAAAACTCAAAATTCTTTGGCATCCATGGTTTCTGTTATGACCATGTCCGAACTTTCTTATTCAAACTCGTTTTGTTTAAATCAAAGTTCAAATTATTTAACTTGCTCGCGTTACATATTCATTTCAAAATTTCATATGATGGATGAAAGCTATCATATTCAAAATAGTCCCAACAAGCACTTCATTTGTTTTGAACCATAATAGGCTTGTTTAGTCTTCGACTTCATTGAATTATTTCTTTGATCACGATCACCTTGTACTGACATTTTCACAAAATTTAAAGCTTGCACTAATCTCATTTATGTATATCATATATGGATTTAATTAATTATATATTTATAAAAGCCATCTTAACACAAATTGTGTGCTAAGATAATAATACCCAAATTCTTGTCATATTTCAGTATATCTTTTAAACATCAATCTAGCATTTCATGATAATTATTGCTTTAACATCTTCAATTGAAAAACATTATATAAAATTTATTTGATATGGAAACTTATATAAGTGATTACCTAAATTACAAAATAGTATTACTATATTCTTGTTAAACCATTGAGGTAAAGAATTTATATTTTTATATATAAATATATATAAAATTATGTTGAAGTATATTCTCATTTAAATTTACGTTCAGTTATTTATTATTGATAATTTTATATTAGTAGTAGTAGTATTAAGATTATTTTTAAATACTAGGGTTATTATCAAAGACAAGTATTGGATAGCCTAGCCTTAGTTAGGCATGGACTGATCACCTATGCTTAAACAAGGCAGCACTAACCAATATCCACCATGATAATGACTACTTAATATATATAAATTAAGTTATCATACTTAATTAGTAAATTTTAATTATATGTAGAAATATTTTACATATACTTTATACTGTAAAGAGAAGTCATATTTTCATAAAACAATACAAAAATTTATATATCACATGTTTTGTGATAACTATGTATAGTAACACTCTAGCAAGAAAATAACCATATAAGAATAATATGGTAGTCATCAATTACGTTGGATTAGGAGAACATTATACTATATAAAAATAGTCCTCATTTTCATTTATTTACAATATTTGTAAATACCTTCACAATGTTATATGATTTCAAAATGAAAAATAAGTAATCACATAGAATCGACTCATTAAGTGATATATATTTACAAATATTTTACAAGTACTTTTGTACAATAAATATTTTTACACCTTTAAATTTTCATTTTAACGTTATAAATAATAGTGATTCTTTTACAAAATAATAAAATATTTTGTAAAATAATAACTTCATTGCGGTATTTTGTAATATATCTTACATAATTATTTTACATAGTATAGTAAAATACTAAAATATTTATTTAAAAGTGGTGACCATTTACATATAGTAAAAATGCGTAACAAATAATATATATATTACATAATATTTATATGTGATATATAAGATACGGTTCAGATAAGAACACAAATAATATATATATATTACAATTACTTTACAAAAGTATAATATAATGGTTGGTCAGGCCAAAATAATTTGTTCTTATTATATTTCAATTTCTAGGAGAAAGTATGAAAAATATAGTCACTAATAGTGTGCTATTATATTATTTCAACAAATAAAAAAACTTGAAACTCTAAAATGATACACTAACTCTATTGTCTTTTGGTGTATCTTTGCAATTCACTCAACACTTTGATTTTCTCATAAATATTTGACAAATCATTTTTCATGCTTTGATTTCATTTGGAAACTGTCAAAGTCTTCCTCAGTTACCAATCAAAGTAAGCTTTCTTTTGACAAAGAATTTTATTGATTCTAAAAGTCATTCACATTCATTTTTGATTATATATCTTTTGGCTTGAACTTAGTCACTTTGGAAATTTATATCATTTCACCTCATTCATTTGACAATCAATCTCTTGAACTAAGTCAGTTGAATCATTGAATCCTATTTCTGATACAACTCGTATTCACAAAATTAGATAATTTGATTTTGTATCATCTACCCTAATATTATTTTAACTAAAAGGTGACATAAGTCTAAAAGAAATATCATAACCCAAATACACTTGGAAGCTGGAATCTGAGATGAAAAAGAAGTATTCCTACTTATTTCAGTAAATCTCGAGGACGAGATTTTTATTAAGGTGGGGAGAATGTAACGACTCACACAAAAATGTCCTAAAAAACGTTCTGTAAGTATAAAACCCGGATCTTGATGTAACAAACCTCATTAAAAGTCCTATTTATTTTATTATTTTATCCAATAGGAAACTATAATTAAGACACCCAAGTGATTCTACACAAACGCTAAAATTATCAGAATAATCAGAATCAGGATCAGGGCCCCTAAAACTCAAGAGGGGGCATTCCCTACTCAACGATTATCCATATAAATTGTTATATAATTCGAATTTATTAAATCCATCGACTCAGCAGGCCTAGTCCCACGCGTGGCAAACCTATAGTGCTTAGGTGTTCCTTACGCACCGTAAGGAAATTAATGTTACGGTGCGCAAGTGTCCTTACGGACCGTAAGAGATTTTCTGTTACGGTGCGCAAGGGATGCCAATTTCTGGCTATAAATAACAGGCTTCGGGACTTGCTTCTGGGTGTTCGTTCGACGAAGAAATTCGCTTCAGGCACCGAAGAATCGTCCAATTACTCTTCCAAACACACACAAAACACTAATTAGTAGGGGGTGCTGCTACGATACAGGGTATTAACTCGATCGCTGTTACGATTCAATGTCCGATCGATTGGAACTATCCAATGGATGTTTAAGTGCTGCTCAAACTTGGGTTATACTTTGTCATTAATTGTGATTCCGACAGGATGTTGAGTGCCACCCGAACTCGGGAAATACTCTGTCCTTCGTTGTGGATGTTTAAGTATCGCACTTTGTCATTCATTGTGAGGGTTTAATCTCGTGAGTTATCGTAATTGCTGTATTAAGTTACCTACCTAGTTCGTGTGCACTAGGTTACAAGGTCAAATCAATATGCTAAACTCTGCCTGTATAAATCTGCAATATATCAAGGCTTATCTGTAGATTAAACTTTGCCCGTATGAATCTGCATGATTATAATGTGAGTCATTCTCTTTTTATCAAATTTATTTACAAAATCATGTTTATTTTTAAAGTTATAATTACAGTGATTAAGTTTATGTAATCACCAAATTACAGCCGGTATGTGGGGTATTGTGCACATTACTGCTGTATTATCACTTTAGGTGGGCGAACCTAAAATTTGTGATATACGTCACTATTGGGTGAAAGGACCCAATAGTGATATAACGTCATTCATTGGGGCAGCCAATGGTGATATGACCATAGTCACAGATCCGGTCGAGTGACAAATACCGTGGGTAGTTGGTTTGATATCAGAAACATTGTAATCTCTCTTAATACTGTGAATTATAACAAACGAGTCGTTTTAGTAAAAATGAATGATTCACTCAGTATTTCCCGCTGACAAAACCTTTTTAAAACACTTTTCAGGTAATTACAGTAGATTGGAGTAAAAGATGGATACGGCACTGAAAGGCATCAAGAAGTGGCTTATTTTATTAAATTAAATAAAATTTATCTTTATTAAAGCTGCCATTGTAAAACATGGGTTTATCCCATCTATTTAATAAATAAAAATCCGGTGTTTTCTAAACTCTGATATTTTTCCTAACTCACAGTTCTGATGAAATTTCCGCTGCAACGTTTTCAAAATAATCACCGGTACCGCTGGACTGTTCACGGCTCCCGATTCCGTCCACGGTGGGTCGGGGGTCGTGACAGAAACTGCAAATGTGTACTTGAACCTGAAGACAACTAGCAAATCGGAGCTCCGCATAGAGGCGAAAACGCCTTCATCAGAAACTGCATCTCCGTCACCGACCTCGTCAAATCATAACTTACCTTACGATTTCAGGCCACCGCAACGCATTTAAGAAGCTAGTAGCATTGCTGCTGGACATTAGATTATTTATTGTCGTTTTCTTCCAAAAAAATGGTCCAGATGTGGAGGTTTGCGGTGATGGTGTAGGTGGCAAATGGTGTGGGGATGGGTGGCGGTAGGTGGTTGTGATTGGTGAGGGTTGAGTTTGCCCTAAAGAGAGAGAGAGAGTAGAGAGGGTCTGAGTTTATTTATATTATAAATAAAATATAATATATAATTCATTTAGTTTTAATGATTAAAATGGTTTTTTAAATAAATAAGTAAAAAGACCAATTTATCCTCCACTTAACAGTTAAAATTAACTGGGTTTGTCATAAAGGACATAACGTGCAAGATTTGCAAACATTAAGGACAAAACTCATCAATTTTAAAGACAAAGGACAGCGCCTGCAATTTTGGACAAACATAAAGGACAAAACTTGTAACTTACTCTTTATTATATATGTAACAAAAATAATTAAATAAAAGAAATTAAAAAGGGTTTGAGTAAATTGTCAAATCGTCCATGTGGTTTTATATTTGCCAGTTTCATCCAAATATCCTCGACTTAACAGAAAAAATAAACTAAGTTAGTGGTTTGGATGAAAATGACAAAAAGTTACAAACGTTGGGGGCAATTTGGTACAAAAGTGTCATTTTGGACGAAAATGGCGAACGTGTCCAAACCTCAGGGACGATTTTGGCAATTAACTCTATTATTTATAGTAAAATGTTTTGTTTGTGAGTAGTAATTTATTATTATTTTTTAATTTTATTTTTCACAACTTATATTATATATAATATACACTTATAACCTATTTATTTATTACTTTGATTTCTCTCTTATAAATTGCGAGCATTGCCATTAAAAAACTAGAATACGCAACGGTGTTAATTTTTTTTCTCTCGACATTCTGATATATATTATGTTGAAACGGAGATTTGTTTAAAAATTGTATCTTTTTGGTACCATTGGCCATATTGAGTATCAGTACAGTACCGATACCATGACAAACAAAGTTGATACCGACCAGACAACATTAATACCGGTATCGGTACTACTTTTATAGTTTTCAAACGACGTAAAAATGACTTTATTCTTTGGGTTATGTATAGTAACCTTCTGTGAAATGAAACTATTGTAAATAAACTATTTTTTGTACCATAACATATACCAAGTAAGAGTACTGTAACGAATTGATTTGTGTACAAAATAATGTATTTTATTATCATAAGCTATATTGATTGTCGGTTTCGTACCAATAATGAAACTGACCAACTAATACCTAACGAACAACATCGGTAATAGGATGCAACTTATTTTGTTTCTTTTCAAATATAATGTTCTTTAAAATTTCGTATATACCGTTCTGACACGTTTAATTATATCTAATTTTCAATATAGAGTTTATTCAAAACCAAACCGCCGTAACACGCGAGCATAAGCCACTAGTTATACTAAAAGTTTGTGTAGAGCTTTGTAAAAAAAAATCTTAAAAGTTTCAAGTTTATTTACTATTTAATGTCGTTTTGTTTGCTTGGCTCGTTTTTTACCAAGTTTATGAAAAATTATCGAATCTAACATTGTGTATGAGTAAACCTTGAACCCTAAGCCTTAAATCACATGCAATAATCGTTTACATGCTACTTGTTTGTAAATGATTGTTTAGCATGATATGTAAAATATCAACAAACATTCAACCAAAAATAATAATAATAATAATCGGTTCAACATTTTAAAATCTTTTATGCAAGTTATATAGTATTTTAAAACATGTGGGTTAAAACTGAGATTGTAAATTATTAAAGGACTAAATTGCTAAAATAAAACTTTGTATGTTGAGTCACATTCAGTCGACATCCACGTCACCACTCTCATTTTTGTTCACGTGCTGAGGTGGACAATCACTTGCGGACTTCAAAACAACATTTAATTCCAATTTATAAAAATTAATTAAAAAGAAAGGATGGACGACTGGCAAGTTGTAACAACCTTACAACAAACAGTTTTCTTTAAGAAGCACAAATAGTTTTCCGCCACGTGTTGCAGTATCATTCGTGTAGTTGTAATGTGGTCCCCACTTAGTCTCCTTGTGGGCCTACATTGTGGATCAGAATTTATTCCCGATCCAGCATGCACATGGATATTGTACCGGTACGTCTATTCGCACACGCCCTTAGTCTATTTAAACACTCCAAAGCGCCCCGCTATGGCCAAAGCGGGGCGCTTTGGTGTAAAGTCAACCGACAAGGACTGACGCGGTCAGACCTTGTCTGTTGCTTTACATCAAAGCGCCCCGCTATGGCCAAAGAGGGGCGCTTTGGTTTTTTTTTTTTCCAAAGCGCCCCGCTTTGGCCTAAGCTCGGCGCTTTGGTTTTTTTTTTTTTTTTTTTTTTTTTTTTTTTTTTTTTTACATTTTTTGCGTATTTTTGACTGGTGACTGGTCTACGTTTAAGTTCAAATTCTACGTTTAAGTTCAAATTTTACATTTTTTTTTACATTTTCTCAATACACTTCGACAAATGTGTATAACACTGCTTCAACACATCATTACACAACACATCACCGTTGTATTGTAGAAGAACTTGACTAATTAATTCACCTTTCACATCCCTGTCAGCTGGTGGTGATGATAAAGATGATGACATCATATGAGAAAGTCAATAATAGCTTACACATATATTTAATTAGTTTGTTTCGAACTGTTTTGGTTTGTAGCTTGGTGAGTCAGGTCTGGGCGTATTTTAATTTAATAGATGAAGTCTTGGTTTATGTGTGGAGGGCTTGTTTGTACAAAACTAAAATATCTAAAGCCATAGCATAAACGTGGCGCGTGCTGATTGGGTGTGGGTAAGAGAGGTCACTCCAATGTTAATACTCTAATATGTATGATTACTATTATTGTTATTAAAATATGTAACAGTATATCTAATGATAAAAAGCAAAATGACACAAAGATATTAATACTCGAAAGGTATTCATGATTTAAATAAATAAATAAAATAATATAAAGTAGGAAGCAACTTATAAGACACACGAATGCAGAAGCTTTCACATACTACACTGCACACTCCAGAAAACCCATTAACTTAGACAATGTCAGAGGGGTTACCCTATTTACTGTCCTTTCCCTATATTATATTATTTTGTTGTTTATGACCCTTATCAAAAACCATTTAATTTGACCGCATTCCATATCTCGATGTATCCGTACATTGGGAATGCAAATGAAGGAAACAATTTCACGTGACAAGTCATAATTGTTTTTAAATCTTTAAATGGATATTTTGAGTGGAGTTTGGATTGTTAATCATAAAAATAGGTGGGGTCTATTTGCACACGCCCTTAGTCTATTTAAACACTCCAAAGCGCCCCGCTATGGCCAAATATTGAGATGGGACAGAGCGCGCAGCAGCCAGACATATATTATACAGGGATCAGATCAACGCGTACGAAATGCTTACGTATCGTCCCCCTGACCTTAATGTAACCCCATATGTTCAAGATGTATGTTAAATGTGTTTAATAATAATCACGTTAATCACGTTAAAAACCGAATGTCACCGACACGACCCAATCAGATTCAATACGCACTTGTATGACCCAAAATGACAATATACATCATAATACTACAATTAATGAAAAAATACGTCATGTACATGTACGGTAGGCGGCTGATACACATAAAACTACTCATAGGAGTACTTGTGCTTTCAAACCAAAATGATACGATATAATGGAATACGGCATCACACGTAACCGATTTGATCCGGAACTTGCAGTATAGTCCATATATATTAAAAAATGATGTATAACGGAAAAAACGTAAAATTTAGACTATTATCGACGCGTTTGTGAATTAAAAACAATTTTAAAAAATTTAAAAAAGGCCCAAAGCGCGGCGCTTTGACCTAAGAGGGGCGCTTTGCCCGGAAATGTTAAAAATGTAAAAAAAAAAAAAAAAAAAAAAAACCCTCAAAGCGCCGCTCTATGGCCAAAGCGCGGCGCTTTGATGTAAAGTCAACCGACAAAGCCTGACAGACTCAGTTCTTGTCGGTTGACTTTACACCAAAGCGCCCCGCTTTGGCCATAGCGCTGCGCTTTGGGGTGTGAAAATAATTTTCTCCGTGTGTAAATAGCATGACCCTGTTGTACCAGTCCTCTGGTTATTTTCAATGTTTTAAAATTCGATTTTTATACCGTACTTAATTTGGCTTAAAAACGGTTTAACTAGATGTACTGGGTAGTTTATTGGGGTGTATCGGATGGTTTAATCGTTTCTACCGAACGGTTCAACCAAACTTTGCATCGAAATTATTATAAGTTTACCCGCACAAGTTGTGTCGTAATGTCTTCAGTTATGTAGGGGCTTTAACGTCCTAAATACCATCTTAGGGGTGTTATGACCGAACGCTAAAGACGGCTCCGCCAAACTCATAACGGCGCTATCCGTTGGAAAATGTGGGGTCATGCCAATTGCACCAATTAAACTTTTTTTTTTTGTGTTTTTAAAATTTTTAGTTAAACCACGACGTTATAGTTAAATGACAGATCAGTTAAAGTCTATTATCTACGTCGCAATGACGTCACATGGCTTTATGTGAAGCCATATCGCATAGCCTAGTATAAACTTAAACTACTTTTGAAAACTAAAATACAGTATTAATGCATATGAAGGTAAATGTAATTAATTTTGTATATTCGTTATTTATTTTATATAGTATATATAATGTATAAGACAAAAGCATTTTTAAGACATAAAAGTTAAGAAACTTTTTTAACTTTAATGTATAAAATATAACTTAAAATGATTTAAACATCAATTACATTCTAATTATCTCATCTTAATAACACTTTGATTTTGTTATCCTTAACAAAATTATTAGGTAATCAATTAATAGTTACACTTTATCCTTTTATAAAAAAACAAACTACCCCATGATTTTTAAACGGTTATAAATTTTTTGTACATTGTTTTTTTTTTAAATTATACCACAAAACAAGTATTTTATTCTCTTTAATTTGAGTGTAGTGTTACTATAGTTTTTTTTTTTTTTTAAATTGATATGTTACATGATTAAAAGTGTCTAAGGATGAGTAATAACTGAATCGTTAACATAGATCGAATCGAAAACAAACGAAACGAACTGAAATCAACCAAAAAGTGAATTATATGAAAACCAATTAACCAAGACCGGTATCAAGTTTTTGTACCCTAGTTCAACAAAAAATAACCGAATTGAACCATTCATATTTTCATATATTTATAGCATTTATACCTTCAGTTCATTTATTTCATATTTTATACCTATGTTTTATGTATTTATATTTCCATTTCATGTAATTATATCTTAATTTGAAGTATTTCTAAGCAAAAGTTTTAGCCCAAGTTTGGTTTTGACTATTAACTGCAATTAAAACGAATCAAAGCGAAAAACCGCCAATCTAACTAAATAAACCAAACTGATTAACCGAAAACCAATTGGTTAATAAAGTAGACTAACCGATGACTTCGGTTTAGGTTGAGGATAATAACCAAACCAACCAAACAATACACACTCTGGTAGTGTCTGTGTTTCCCGTCACATCACATGAACACCTTCTAGTTGTGTTATAATACACTGAAATGTTTTCATTGTTAATGTAAATGATACTAAATATATGATTAGGTGTGCTACAAAGTATTTTCATCATATGAGTTGTCTTAATTAGAAAGAAATTTAGGTGACAACAATATCTATTCTACCTAAAAATATATATAAGTGGCTACTGTTTCTTAAAAGTACTAAAATCGTATTAAACGATACAGTGTGGATTGCTAATTCTTTTTAAATGAAGCAGATACACACAACCTTAACACCACGATACTGGGTGGTGCCATGCCCAATGATGGACCCAAAATTATTTTCTACAAAATACACGATAAAAATTAATAAAGGGAATGCAAATTTGCCTAAAGCTTCACTTAAATACGCCTCGGTCAGAGTTACCTCATCACCATTTTAGCCACGATTCCACCACAAAACACAACGCCACCATTACCCATGGGGCGTTAAGTGCATGATGCCCTCACCACACCTTGGGTGGGTGTACCACCTCCACCAATCACATGCAAACACACACATTTATTTTTTTTTCTTTTTTTATGTAACTAATAGTTAAACCACATGGTGGCTTAGTTAAACTTCATTGTCTACGTGGCAATAACATGATATGTTCTTGTGCACTTTTTAGTTAAATCACAACGGGTGGTCTAATCAAGTGTCAAAAACATGTTAATCATGATCAATAGAAGCAAATTTTAAGGACAAGTTAAAATTAGTGAGTAAGACCCAACTTAACCTTTTAAACTACAAGAGTTAACATGAAATATTGTTGTAAATTAAACCAATTAAAAAAACACACATAGTCTTTTCTTTTAACCGAACAAAAAAACTCTTGTATATGAACCGATTAAACACGCTTTTTAGATGGAATATTCAACTTAAACTCGAATATCTCGTTGATTTTTCATTCAATAAAGATTAAGCTCAAAGTTTAGTCAAAGATGTAAAGGTCGCAAATAAGTCATCTCATCCCTACACCTATTTGTGGTCCAAATTTGAAATTGAAACACATGACCTCAAAAAGTTTGTTTTATGTAGAATTAGTAATCATTATTTTGTTTTTTTTTTTTAAATAAAGAAGGGCAAAGAAAGCTATTTTTCAAAGTTGGGATTTGAAAGGTAAAGTGTGAAGCCTTGGTGCTAATCTCTCATACCCAACTAGCATAGAACTTGTGTAGAAAATTAAGGGTTCCACTTGTTTTCATCAACCAACTATTTAAAAACAAGGTTTAATTAAAAAATTAGATTAAGTTCCATTTCTTTAATTTGTTTTTATCAACAAGGTTTAATTAAAAAATTAGATTTAGTTCCATTTCTTTAATTTGTTTTATCATGAATATATCAGGAAATCACATCTTTAGCTATTGAATTTTTTTTTATCATGAATATATAAGGAAATCACATCTTTAGGCATTATGCTTAGTGAAGATGGATATGATCGAGTGGTTTCGCTGGTGGTACGATGATACTAAAGTGGTCCGTCAGTGATTCAAATTTGCCGTTCAAAAAAAATATTGCATCTGTAAGGATGTGTTTAAATTAGTTAACCAAAGAACGTAATTTAATCCACCAAATTTAGCACCCCTAGTCTACGTAATTTGGTTTGGATAACACAAAAAAATCCCTATACAATTTCATGTATGAGTTTTTTGTAGAATCATTCACGATTCCTGTATTAAAGCATCAATGAAAGTGTTAAAAGTACAATATGAATAATAACAATATAAATTAATAATAACAGTTGAATAACAATAATATTAATAATACTAGTAATATTAATATAAATTACAAATAATGGTAAAAATAAATATAATGAATGATATCATATTAATAGTTTTAATCGCAAAAAAAAAAAAGGGAATATACAAAAAGAAAAGGAAAAAAAGGGCTAAAAAAGTAACACTCACGACCTTTGTGACTTCGTGCCATAAAAGGGATCCATAACGAACCTTTGTTTTTATATTAAACTAAGTAATCTTCATTTATTTCAAAAGTTATTCTGATAAGTGATAAATGATATAAAAAAAAATATCTTTTTAATATTCCAAATCTCTAAACACTAAGATGAAACCATACATATCTTTGACTATCAAAAAAAAAAAAAAAAACCTCTACAAATAAGCATTAGGATAAGATTATTATTTATAAACTTTTGCCCCACTTATATAAAGACAACTCTAAGCCTCCCATTTATTTATATAATCATAAATTGTCAACTTCTAATATCATTATTATCTAAATAAACCTTTGTCAACTTCTAATATCATTATTATTATCTAAATAAACCAACAACTTGTTTTTGAAAAGTCTTTATTCAGCTAATTGTTGATGGGTTGTTTATTTGCTCGTAATTATCTACGTTTGAGTAGTCTTGTCAAGAAATTAATGTCCTTATATCGATATACAACTAAAGGAGAGTACATAAAGATTTATAAGTTGGATATACATTATATTTGATTTTTATAAAATAGATTGATTTTTTTTAACGATATGCGCTTCTTTTAGATTTTTATGGGATGTTTGCTAACGTATAATTATACGGGAATATATGTAAGAAGATGTTTATCAAATAGATAAAATTATAGTGTCAAAATAGGTTACGGTCGACGACTCGAAATTGATACGGTCACGACATGAAAACAATCAGTTGATACGGTCACAACATGAAAACAATCAGTTTTTTCGTTGTCCCATCTAACGTGCTTAATTAATAGGTCATGTTGGTATTGACATGTCTTGACTTGTTTAATTTAAACAAAGTATAATTGATTCCCCGCGTTGCAGAGTCGTTTTTTTTAGATTATTCATGTAAATTGTCACACCCTGATTTCCCGGTGGGTTCGGACTTGGGGTTTATGCGTGACGATCGATAACAGATATTCTCATATAACACAGCGGAAGTCTTGGGATTATAAATTATATATTACAAAGGACAAGTGTCCGAAAGTTCAAAATGAATATACAGACCGAAAGTACTAAAAAGATCCACAGCCGGATAGAGGTGTACAAAAAAACCGGTTTTAGAATCAAAACCGGGAAAAAAACCGAAACCGGTTTTTTTATAACCGAACCGCCGGTTGTAGACCGGTTAGGATTCTTGGTATGAAAAACCGGTTAATAACCGAAACCGGTTTTAAATAAACTGGTTAAACCGGTAAAAAACCGGTTTTTTTGGCAAAAACCGGTTTTTTTGGCAAAAACCGGTCCCAACCGGTTATTGTTTTGGACTTGAAAAACCGGTTAGTGACCGAAACCGGTTATTAAAAAAACCAGTTTTCATTTTGGATGAAAAAAACCGGTTCGGTTAATAACCGAAACCGGTTTTTGAAAAAAACCGATTTGTACACCTCTACAGCCGGATCGAAAATAACAAAAATGAACTTTAGACTACTAGGCTTTGCGTGGAGTCGCAAATTCCAATATGCATAAACCGAGCAGCTCCAGTCTATTCCGTGTTTGTTGAAGGGTTTTCGTTTCAAGAGAATGCATTTGAGTCTTAACAATAATCATAATATGAAAGATATATTGTTATAATTGTAAATTTTATAAAAGAGGACAAAGAAAAAAAAAAGAAATAAAGATTTTGGCAACACTTCTCACATTTTTCATGTGTTTACCTTCCTTTATGGAGTAGTACGTTGTTAGTTGAGATGCTTACTTATGGACACAATGACAACCTTTGTCCCTTCACCAACCTTTTACCCTCTCACTAAAATAACAATAATATATACATACAAAATAATAATACAGATACACGTGTTCGTTGTCTACGGTGTTGCATATAAATTAAGTTTTTTTTTTTTTTTTTTAATGGCTAACGTTACTCTCCCAAACTACTATATTTATAAATAACTCACCCTTGCTTGGGATTGAACCCAAGACCTCCCACTAAGAGGCAAGAGCCTCTACCAAGTGAGCTAGCCCCACTTGGCGAATATAAATTAAGTAGTGTTTAATCTAGATTGTTTAGAATTCAGTTAAGCTGGTTATGACGATAAATTTAGTTCGAATCGTTAACTATGGTTTTGAAAAAAAGAATAAAACGAAACCGGACGTCCGGATGGATTGGTTGGGTCAACCGAACCAACCGGTTTTCAAGGTTTTATCATTTATGCTTTGATGGTTCACCGGTTTTACACAATTTTTTCAAAAGCATAAATTTGTATTAAATTTTTAAAAATGATGAAATTAATTCATGAGTATTATATGCACTCTTTTCTAAATTCCTATATAATAAAAAAGAATCTTATGATTGGTTCGATTTACATGACCAATTTTAAGCTCCAATCATAAACCGTGAACCTTTAAAACTGAACTATGAAATAGGTCGCATATATTTCAACTAGCAGACTTGTTTCAATTTGAACGGTGTATGAACACCTAATCTATATTATTTTAATATTAATGATGTAATTAAACCTCTTATAGTATGACGTATTTAATGTAAAAAGTTATCGATTACCCTTTCACCGTTTTACAATAATATTAAAGAGTTATTATTTTTAAATGTACAGTATAATAAATATGCTACCAAAATATTTCTTTCTACATGTAACACTCAAAAAAATTTCAATGTCCATAAGAGATACTATCCTAAGACTCTCCACGCTACATGGGAGCGCCGAAGGGGTGTTAGCCCCCTCTTTGTTAGCTCATTAACGGGCGTGAAGGGCAAGAAGATTTTGAAGTATCTTCAAACCAATAGTTGTGGGTTGATTGTAGCAAAGTTGATTAGTTAAAGAGCATGTGTTTAGTGTTGTTTTACAATAGTTAACCGCAAGTTGATGGGTGACTGGCAGACGAGCGAAACAAGGGTTGCGGTCCATTGATGATCGACCACAGATCGCCCATGACCTCTAATTTCAACATATTTTATTTATGTTTTGTTGTTAGCATCTCTTTGGGTATAATATATTTGTCTCATATCTTTTTTAGCTATAAATTGGGTATGTTAATCGTTAAATGTTCATGTTTGAGTAATCATCATTTCAATAAAATGCCCCACCTTAGATTTGAAATGATTAAGTATATTTAACTGAACGTGTAAGCTTTAAGTTCATAATGACTATTCATATCATTATTAATTTGTTACAAGTTTTGTTGTATATTATACGTGCATTACATCATAAATGAAATGGTTAAGGTGACATAATTACTCGATTAGAGTTTTTAACTTTATCTCTTGTTTTCAATACAACAAAGTATTAGAGACAATTATTGAGAGAAATCACTAGTGAGTCAAGAAAACCAAGAAAACCAACAAATTTAAATGGGTGGACACAAAAATGTTATGTGTTAGATGCTAACACTTTTTCTGACACTGTAACACACTTTTATGTCAGAGGAAAGAGAGGTGCATATGTTACATTTTTTCACCGTTCATTTTTTTTGTAACTTCACCTGTTTACACTTTTTTATGGGTTCTGATAGATGTTTTTATGGAAATTACAAAGTGTATAGATTTTAGAACTTATAATTTACGAAGTTTTATTTTTTGTAGTGCACGTAAAATATGTTACATTTTTTACAGGGGGGTTTTTTGTGGAACTATTACGACTGTTATAACTTTTTGTCAGAGTAGAGAGGAGAGAAGAGAAAGAACGTGTAAAAGCTGGTAATACCTTTTTGCAGTTTGTTACAGTTTTTTGCAGAGTGTTACACTTTCTGAAGAAAAAAAAAACAGTTTTTGTACTTGGGCAATCTCCACCATTGATTAGTTGGATGGATGATGGAGATAAGATTTTCTTGGTTTCCTTAACTCACCAAAGTTTTCTCTATATCCTTCCCAAGACAAGTATATCTTTATCTTAACACTTTAGACAAGCAAATTACCGATTCTTGAGGACATTTCAACTAACATGCATACCTACATCGAACTCGAGAGTGACTCACTAAAAATCGAATCAGGTTGAACTTCAACGAGCTCAATTCCAAACTCGAGCTTGTACTAGAGTTCATTTAGTGAGAGCTCTGCATTTTGCAAAGAGCTAAGATTAATTGCACATGGATTCTCAAAGTACCGAATTTGATACGGTACTTTAAAAAAGAAAATGAGTAGAACTTGTGGTTCAATAAAGTGGTTTACAAGGAAAGAGTCAATATGCCTAGTACGTTTATATTAGTCAGCATAACATGTAAAAGGAAAATAATTCAATCCAAAATGTTGACCGGATTAAGCGAAGAACCAAAATTTGAAAATAGTTGAAACCGCATTTTTAACCTTTAGAACTAGGAACACAACCAAATATAACTGGGTTGGATTATATCTATCAATTCAAATGATGGAACCTTGCATTCAAATAATCATGGATTTGAGAAGCTTGATATGGATACTCAAACTTTGTTTACCGGAGTTAATGTTTTAAAAACGGGTAAATACCGGCCAGTTATACTAGTATTACTGGTGCCGAATGTCAATGCGATACAACACACTGGTAAATAAGGCAAACGACATCGACTTTGACCCGCCGGTCGGTACAACTTAGGTTAGTTTTTGGGTTTGGATGTTTACTTTTTATCGGCTCATCTCCATGTTTACTCCTCGGTTTTAACCTAGCAAGTAGCGACTTTCAAATCCAACGATCAGAACTCAAAACTCAAAACCTGCTTCATCATTCCATCGTTCGTGACTTGTTTCAGACTTTGATCACTCCATCGTTTGTTCTAGATTTTCATCTTTATAAACCAATTTCGTTCCAGACTTCCATCTTCATCTTTCGTTCATATATCACTCGAGTTCGTTCCAGACTCTAGTTCGCGATTGGTCCGTCATTTTAATTTGTGTTTTCTTTTAATTTTTGTTGTCGTTGACAGTAGTACAATATGTGTATATACTAAATATCATGTATGTGTATGCTAGTAGTTAGTGTATATAAATCTAGATGTATGTGTGTAATTTATGGAATTATAGAGTTAACTGGTCCCTGTTCAACCGATTGAACCATTTTTTAGCCAAATCCGGTATGATTTTGTCAAATGGTATGAATGTTTGATACAAATCACAAATAACAACACAAAACACAAGAGAAGCAACAAAACGTGACGTAAAACTTTTATTAGTTAACCCAAACCAAAAAACACCCCCAAACCCTAGATCTCACAATATGTGAGATCAGAAATCATACAAAAAGCAATACAGGAATACCTGGATGACCATCAACCGATGATCATCAACATATGAAGATAAAACTCTCAAACAACAGAGAGCATAACAAGAATAATCTCCAAAAATACAGAAACAACTAAAGAAACCCTAGATTCGCCGGAGAACCAGAGAGAGGAAATTTGAGAGTGTAAAATTTGGTGAACTGAACTTCTGCGCAAAACAAAAACCTTTTATATCACCAACTCTGAAATTTACACATTAGTCCAAAAGAATGTGCAGAGATGATCGGAGTCCCTCTAATGTTTCATCTTGCCCCCTTGAACTATAAGTAACCCGCCACACTTAAAACAACTGCTTTAACAAACATAACAACATAACAAATCACAAGCCCAAGCTGATATAACAAGCTCAGTTAAAACTGGTCCACTTAGTAATGAGCCCAGCAACAATAACCCAATAAATAAAACATATGAATTAAATCTTTCCTTTTAACATTCCCCCTTCATTCATATGTTTAAACATATTTATCAACCCCAATTTGTCACAGAATGTTTCATGCTGTGATACTGAGAGCCCTTTAGTAAACACATCCGCAAGTTGACACTCAGTGTTAACTTTCTCAGGACGTATTATACCACAGGCAACCTTTTCTCTTAAAAAGTGTAAGTCCAGTTCAAAATGCTTCGCTCTCTCATGAAATACTAGATTTGAAGCTATAGACAAAGCTACTTTACTATCACAAAACAAACTTACAGGCAAGCAAACATCAACTTTAAGCTCTTTTAACAAATTCATAATCCACATTATTTCACACGTAGCCGAACACATGGCTCAATACTCTGCTTCAGCAGTTGACCTCGACAATACACTTTGTTTTTTACTCTTCCATGAAAACAAGGAAGAGCCCAGAAATATGCAGAAACCAGTTACAGATTTCTGAGTAGCCAGACACTTACCCCAGTCAAAATCAGCATACCCTAACAGCTCTAAGACACTTTCAGACTTGAATCTTAAACCTTTACCGGGACAAGATTTCAAATATCTTAGTAGTCTTAGAGAAACTTGCAATTGCGATTCAGTTAGATTGTGCATAAATTGACTCAGAAACTGAACCGCATATGATATATCAGGTCTGGTTAATGAAAGATATATTAATTTACCTATTATTTTCTGAAAACTAGTCACATCTTTTAACAACACTGGATTTTTTCCCGTTTTAGACGACGCTACAAAGCTTTGTTCAATAAGAGTCGAAACAGGTTTACACCCTAACAACCCAAATTCATTTAATAACTCCAAACAGTATTTTCTTTGGTTCAAACAAACATCATCTTTATCGTATAAAACCTCTATTCCAAGAAAATACTTTAGTTTACCTAAGTCTTTTATATTAAAACTGTCACTTAACAATTTCTTAACTTTATTTATTTCATTAACATCATTTCCAGTTAAGACAATATCATCAACGTACACAAGAAGAACAACAAACACAGAATCTTTACATAAAATAAGCAAAGAATGATCACATAAACTTTGTTTAAAACCAATCTTTTCTAAGACCTCAGTTAACTTTTCATTCCACTTACGTGGTGCTTGTTTAAGTCCATATAAAGACTTTACAAGCTTGCAAACCTTTGTTTCATCCTTAGAATAATACCCAAGGGGTAACGACATATACACATCCTTAGACAATGAACCATACAAAAATGCATTATTAATATCAAGTTGAAACATTGACCACTTATTTTTCACAGCAAGACAAACAACACATCGTATAGTAACCATCTTAACAACAGGAGATAAGGTTTCACTAAAATCTATGCCTTCTCTTTGATTATACCCTTTGGCTACTAACCTAGCTTTAAAATGTTCAATTTCACCATTAGCTTTATATTTAACCTTATACACCCACTTGCACCCAGTAGGCTTTCTATTGGGTGGCAAATCAACTAAAACCCATGTATTATTCTTGAATGAATCCTCCATTTAAGAATTTAATGTGTGTAAAATGCAACATATAAATTACATCAAATGAGGCATAAAACTAACCCTTTTTAGTACTAATGTTGGAAAAAGTGTGCTTTTGTCTTCCTTTTGTATTTTCAGGACCAAATGAGCTTAAATGAACAAAAGGAACAAATATGCCACAAAAACTAATATAAATACAAAGAAAAGGAATAAACGTGGCATGCCCGACCCCTCGACAGCATCTTCCCAAGCAAAAACAAGAAACAGAAGGCTGACCACGGCCCGTGCCCAGCAGACACGGGGGCGTGGTCAGGTGTCTGCAGAAAATGACAAAGTTGTAGAAGCTTCTATTCCCAGCACGGGGGCGTGCCCAACTCAACACGGGGAGTGGCAACGCTAAGATTCGCAGAATCTTGCAAATCTTGATAGTACAGATACGCTTCTGCACACAGGGCCGTGCCCAGCGAACGCGGGGGCGTGTGGAGCCTAATGCAGATAATTGTAATTAATGAAGAAAGAGAAAGAGGATGGCCACGGGGCCGTGTCCAGTGGACACGGGGCCGTTTCTGGGTTTCTGTTCATGCTATAAATAGGGGTGCTTGGCTCACTTCAAAGGCATCCCTTGGCAAACCACCTCTCTCTCACTTCACCACCACTACGACACCCACATCCACCACCATCATCCATCATCCACCTTAGAGTGTGTGTAATAGTCTCGGGATCCAAGATTGATCGTAAGAGTTCTTGTCAATCAAAGGCCATGTTTGGCTAAGTCTCTTACATCACTTGGTGAAGACAAGCATTTAATGTAATACTTTTGATTTTTAATCTTTTCACACTTTTTATTTGATTTTGTATTAATGACTTTAATAACTAGTTTCTTATATTGAAGGTGAGTACTTCTTTATCATTTGTCCGTGGTGTCTTGGCATGACTTTACTGTCTATATAAAGTAAAAGATTTTCACCATTCATATCTCTACGGTCTATATAGAGATATGTTGGCTACCTGGTCGGGGGTTAAGGGAATGGTTTAGTAAGGTTCTTGCCTTGTTCAGTGTATAGATCCTGCAAGGACCTGGGTCAAGCTTACTAGGACCTCCTTCAATACCCACTGGTATTGGATGGCGGGGGTGCAAATGGCTTGATCCCCTCATATGTGTAGGATCGAGAATCGATCTGAACGAGTCTATCAGAAGAGTTCTCGTCAATACGAAAGGCGGAATTCAGTCGTATCGATGTTGTTTCAGCTGATTTGCACAAGAATCACTTTAAACTATCTCGTATATTGATAACAAAACGTTTTACAGGCTGGAGATACTTCGGCACCGGAATCAGATCGTTACTAATGAAATGGTCAAGACACATATATATAGGCTCGTCATTCAGCATGAAACTGTTCATGCGAAATCAGTTTCACACGAAATGATTATTTCATGCGAAATGGACAGTTCATTTCGTACGAAATGACTGTTCCTCATTTCGTACGAAATAGCCCTAAACAACACATTTCTCATTTTCTCGTTCTACGTGCCCTGATCTATCTAAACTAACCCAAGACTCGATACAAGACGAAGTCAACAGACATATGCACCAACAGACTCCCCCTTGGATGTCGACGAGTCTTCAATACACATCTTCAACGTCTTCAGTCTTTATCAGTCTTCACGTGCTCTCCAAAGTATCTGACATTGTAAGCGTCCTCAATATCTAAATCTTCCAGAATCTCATCCTGACTCTATCTTCTCTTGATCAGATCTCTTGATTCCTTAAATTCATCAGCATCAGCAAACTTCCTCTTGATATCTTCAGACTCCCCTTTGCTAGCAGACTCCCCCTTAAATTGTTCTGGGATCGCAATCTGACTTAGCTTTTCCACAGGTTCAGGTCGTGACCTGGCTCTCATCCAACTCAGGTTTAACCATGGGGACCTGCACAAATCTCTACCTAGCAGTAAGATTCTTAATAGACAAGATTTAACAAATTTAGAATTTCTGATTAACCACTTGTAAAAACAATCTTAAAATGATTTAACATTTATAATCTCTGATGATCACTTGTAAAAATATTTTTTTTATAAACATACTCTACTAAACCTGTTGTTCGTCATGTTTAGCACTTGGAATTTTGAAAATCAGCTATCCAATCATCAGTTGTTTAAAAATATTTTTGTATTTTTCAAAAGTTTTATGCTAAAACACACTGAAAATCTTTTTGGATTTTTATTATAAAGAAATGCAGAATAGAAATATTTACAAACAATATTTTTGTGAGTTTGCGTAAGAGGATCATATCAGTTTATAAGACAAATCACCAACACCGTTAAGCTTTAGACATTTTAAGTTCTAAACGATTCACTTAGATTGTCAGTATACTGGTCCATTTAATTTTTCACACAAATTTCAACTGTTTCGAGATACGAGATTATTGTTTTAAGGACTTAAACTTATTCGCGTGTACCACCTCAGAATATACTCCCGTATCCAGATCCCAATATTCAGTCTTACAGGTGAGTATACCTAGATGATATCTGTAAGGGGTTAATTGCGAGACCATGAGAGCTCAGGCTATTGCTTCCGCAAAATCAGAGAGATGATGGTTCGACTTTTGGTGTGTTCCCTTTAGAGAATCTTTTCTTCAACAGCACATGATTAATCATTTTGCAATGTTTCATCATTTTTTATGCTGAGGGGGGGGGGGGGCTATATTTCAAGCAAGCGAAAAATATTATACAGGGACTAGGCCATTGCTTCCGCAAAATCAGAAGTCCCGGGATAATACCCCAGATATCACTAAGCATAAAGACCTAGTATCTCAGAAAGAGGGGTCTTTCAAACAAGATTTCGGGGGTTACCCATATATCCGAGAGATGTTCCCCACGAGATAAGTAAGTTTGGTATTTAGGTTTATATCTCGACACAATCTACTAAATGTGCAAAAACCTACTGACACATCATCAGTGAGACCGTTTATCAATTTTTAACTTTCCAAATCTTTAGCATGCTGTGATAGTCCACTGATGTACTATCATTTCCTCTTTTTCACAACAAAACTCGTTTTGAATTTTATCAAGTTTTTGGATTTTTCAAATTTTCGAAATTTCTAAAAAAATTTTACTCCCCCTAAAATAAAAAATATGTTTCAATTTTGAATTTTTAGGGAAAATTTGAAACAAAATGTACAAGTAAAATGACAACTAATTCGAATTGCTTCAATTTGCCATCCACTTGGCATAAACAATCAGAACTCCCCCTGACACAAACTATTTTCCCATTATGATTACAAAACACTTAAGTTTGTTTTAATCAAAATGGTTTTTTCGGAAAATTAGTTTTGTTGATTTTACCACTTGTAGGAATGGGGTATTGTTCATCACTTTTTTTATCCAATCACTTGTATGAAAGTTAAATCAAGTTCAACTTAATGACCTTGATTAACCACTAGAATGTTTATCCAACAAACATTTTCAAGAATGATGCCGATTCCTGCTCCACGATTACCAACTTGGGAGCTCCGGCAAGTCCAGAGTTTAATCATGATAGGTTCTATCCCCGTTACTAACCTGGGATGACCCATCTTCACCTGGTTTCTTCGTTTTATTCTCAAAAAATTCCTTTACCCCTTTGACCTTCCCGTCAACTATTTTTCCAAAAATATTTTGAACTTTGGGGCTAAAGGCTTTTTCAACATCAAATTCTTTCTTTTCAGAAAAGAATTGATTTCAAATCTCAACTTTTCCAATTTTTGATTTTAAATTTTCAGCCCGCAATGGTGGAAAATTTGCATCATCAAATAGCGGCACTAAATTTTCACTTTTTATCACAACTTGTGGCTCCTCTGATTTTGTGGAATCAGATTCATCGCCAGAAAATAGCTCCTCTGATTTTGACGAATCAGAATCATTGCTAGAACTATCAACAGATTTCTTAACAATCCACTTTTGATTGTTAAGATTCACTTTTCTTCTGTAAAAACTCTTTGAACATTCACCAACCTCAAACTTCTAATTTTTTAAAACTTTGAATTGTTTGGTTGGTGATTCTTTCTCAACCATCTTTTCTTTTAGTTTAAGAGAAACTTCCTGTTTTGTTTGAATTGTCTTTGGACAATTCCTGGCAATATGACCAATTATTTTGCATTGAAAACAGATTCTTGTCTCTTTCTTCTGTTGAGCAACATCTTTCTTCATTTCCTTTTGCTTCTTCGCAAGGAATTATTTGTTTGTCTGTTTCCTGAACAAACTCTCCTTTTCTTCTTCTGATGATGTTCCTGAAACGAAAACAGTTTTTGGTTTATAAATTTTCTCATTTTTATGATTTTTCGGTGGAATAAAGCCCAATCCCTTCTTTTTGAAATTACCGTTATGATTTGGTTTCTTTTGAAAACCAAAACCAGAACTGTAACCCTTTTTCTTGTTTAACCTTTGTTAGACTCTTGAGGTGTAAGGTCTTGGTTTTTCAGAAAGATTTACGTCTTTTACTTCAGAAATATTAATTTTTGTTAGTTTGAAAACTTTTTTAATCATTTCAGTTTTAACACCTCTTATTGGAAATTCTTCATCAGAATATAATTTGTCAGAATCATTCAAAGTATATGCTACTTTGAATGTTTCATCATTCAAATTAGATTTTGATAACAAAAACTCTTTATTGTAAACCCGTTTGCCCTTTTTGACTGTTGGACTTGATGTTTCAGATTTTGACTCTGAATTTGACTCCGACTTTGACACCTCGGTTTCATCTTTATCCAACACCTGATCGACCACTTTCTTTATTAACTCTGATTCATGATCAGTATCAGATGAAGTGAAAGTGACATCAATATTATCTGGCAAATTATCTGAAGACTCAGATTCCCACTGTAAATTAGTTGCCTTTTTTACTATCTCCAAATTAGGATTTCGTGGTGAATATCCATTTTCAAGCGGAGGCGGACACTTGGTATAACTGGCACTAGTTTTCTTACCAGAATGCTTTTCTTCAGTATCCTCTTCTTCAAACGCCTTCATGCCTTCAACTGTTGGATAAATCCTATCAATAACATAAGAAGTACATGAGTAACTTTTTAACAACTTGTTTACCCTTTCTGTTTCAATCATCTGGGTTTCCAGTTTCTGTTCCAGCACAACACACTTTTCAATGTAATTATTAACAATTTTCTGCTTTGTCATGAAAGCTCCTTGAAGTGTCTTCATAGCTGTTGCTTGTTCACTGCTTGATTGATTGTATTGATTCATGGCTTTGTTTAGAACATCATAAGATTCTTTCAATCTGTTCATGTTGTGAATCAAAATGCTGTTTTGTTTCTTCACAGATTCACAGGTTTCACATTTCACAGGAATCTTTTGTGCATCAGCTTCTGCTTCAACTATGAAAGCTGGAATTTCTTTTACCTTTTTCTTTATCACACAAACTTCATCATCATCACTATTAACTTGTTTTTTAACTTTCTTCTTTTTCACTCGAATTTTTCCATCATCACTATCACTCTCTTCTAGCATTCTTAAGTGTTCTTTCATTCTGTTTGCATAATAATCATCATTATCACTATCTTCAGTAGCTCGAGCAACAAAAGCTTTATGATCTGGAGTTTTGTTAGGATCAAAGTCATCCCAACTAAAACCTTTTGGTAGCCTTTCATCATCTTGATCTATCAAACATGTCTTACTATCAGCTGAAATGTATTTGTCCCAGCTGAAACCTTTTGATGATCTTTCATTGACACAATAAGCTTTCTTTGATTCTTCAATTTCCTTCCTAGCATGTGCATTTTGTGACGATTGTTGTTGATGTGGCTGTTGAGCAACTTGATGATAAATTGCTTTCCAATAATAGTCATTGTTGTTGAAAGGATTTTGAGCTCCACTTGCTTCGCGGTTTGTGCATTCTCGCTTGAAATGCCCTTTTTCCCTGCAACGAAAACAAGTAACTTTAGATTTATCAAAACCTAAAGTAGAAACATTTGCATCACGGAAGTCATCTCTTCCTGTGATCTGCTTGAATTTCTCAGCTCTTCTTAAAATACTTGCCAAACACCACTTTATATCCATTAACTCCATCTCCTCAGCATCAATCTGATCGTAATCCTCGTTTGTCAACATTGGATTTCCGATCCTTCCTGCAACTAAACTCCCATAAGATTCTAACACCGTCATCAACAGAGACATATGATTTTTTGCTACTTCCTCAGAATAATTTTGATCATTCCCAAGATTTAGCGCAATGTTGCATTGTAGAACTTTGCTACTCTTTGTTGCTGAAAACTTTGGATCAAATGATGGATAAGAAGAAAATCATGTTTTGCTATTTGATCCTTGAGATGACCCTCCAGAAGAACTTTTAGCGTTGAATGCAGTTTCAATCTTTGGTGACATGTTGGTCTTATCATTGATACCTCCTTTGTAATATAAACCAATATCTTGTTCACCATCAAAATCTTTCATTCTTGAGACCTTCCGTTGTTCCATCTCTTGAGCTTCAAGTTTTTCAATAAACTTTCCTAGTGTTAGACTGCCAAAATCTTTCTTATTTCTTAACATCATCAGGTACGTGCCCCAAACTTCATGTGGCAACGCATCAGCTAACTTTTCAATCAATTCTTCATTATCTTTTGTGATGCTCAACCTCTTCATGTTAACTATCAGATTGCAATATCTTTCTATGATCTGCTTGGTGTTTTCAGTTCTTAAACCACGAAATAGATCAAACTCTTTTTTCAATAGTGATTTTTTGTTCTTTATCATCTCTTTACTTCCAACAAATTTTGATTTTAATGCTTTCCAAATTGAATATGCACTTCCATTGTGTTGCAGTAAAACCAAGATATCTTCTTTAACAGCTTGATGCAATAGACTAGTCATCATCTTTTCATCTTTGTATTTCTTTTTCTCCTCAACACTTAGGTCTTTAATAGCAATAACCTCTTCATCATCATTCATTGGTCTAACATATTTTGTTTCAACACATTCCCAAGCATCCAAATAATTTGCTTGAACCCAATTTTCGAATCGCTCCTCCCATCCTTTATACTCCTCAATATTCATGAGCTTTGGCGGTTTTTGCATGGTGCCCGTTTCATTTTCTAACATTGTGTTCTGTGCAATAGAAATCGGAGTAGCAAACGCGTTGTAAAACTCTTCTTCCATGTTTCAGTTTTCAAACAATTTCACAAACTCAGATTTTCAAACGAAATGGATTTTCTCACGAAATGCACCCTTCAAGCGAAATGTCTTTCAAACGGAATGAACTCTCACACAGAATGCAAACTTCAAACGAAATCCCATTTCAAGCGAAATGAAATCTTCACACGAACTGACTTGATTTCGTGCGAAAAACCAACCTTTCAAACGAAATGGATGATTTCGTGCGAAAGCAACCTAATCTCAAACGAAATGCTGATTTCGCGCGAAATGAACCAAAACTATCCTTTCCCTGCGAAATGAAATAACAATTTCAAGCGAAAAGAAGAACTATTTCGTGCGAAATGCTGCTGATGTCAGCTAACCGAGCATGTTTTCAAGCGAAATGAACAGTTTGAACAAGTTTTTGGTCGATTTTAGATCTAATTCATTTAAGGCTTTGTTAAAACAGTGTTTCGCACGTTATATGAAAAATTCAATCCATTTTGACCGTAAAAACTTGTTAATCTTGAAAAAGAAGGTGTAGAAATCAGATTTTTGATGAAATCAAGCTGAATTCAGTAAGAGTTCTCGTCAATACGAAAGGCGGAATTCAGTCGTATCGATGTTGTTTCAGCTGATTTGCACAAGAATCACTTTAAACTATCTCGTATATTGATAACAAAACGTTTTACAGGCTGGAGATACTTCGGCAGCACTTCGGTACCGGAATCAGATCGTTACTAACGAAATGGTCAAGACACATATATATAGGCTCGTCATTCCGCACGAAACTGTTCATGCGAAATCAGTTTCACACAAAATGATTATTTCGTGCGAAATGGACAGTTCATTTCGTACGAAATGACTGTTTCTCATTTCGTGCGAAATAGCCCTAAACAACACATTTCTCATTTTCTCGTTCTACGTGGCCTGATCTATCTAAACTAACCCAAGACTCGATACAAGACGAAGTCGACAGACATATGCACCAACAATATGTAAACTACTATTAATACATTAACCCGGCTACTTGGGATTGTATCCCTGCTGACTCAAACCACTTAGCCGAGGGTAACGTCGCCTTCAAAAGAGGGGCCTACCACTTTACGCATTAATAACTTAACTAATTATCTTTCAATATTCCGACCCTTTGGGATTGTATCCTTGCTGACTCAAACCACTGGGTTGAGGGTAATGTCACCTTCAAAAGAGGGGCCTACTACTATAACTAAGATAATCTCTTAAAAAGTGCAAAAGTGTGGAAATCATCAAAGGTTACATTAAAGGCGAGTCGGATCCAAGTGATTCATCTTGTCTATATGTTTTTATTTTATTTTTATTTTAAGCATTTTAGTTTTTATTTTTCATGTTTAAAAACCTTTTCTAAAAATTTTGATTTGATTAGACGTTGAGGATAAACCGGTACTAAAAGCTCTTGTGTCCTTGGACGACCTCGGTATCTTACCAACGCTATACTACGATCACGATGGGTGCACTTGCCCATATGTGTGTTTAGTGTTAGTAAAATATTGTGTTTTATAAATTTAAAACTTGACTAATGTGTAAAATGGACTTAAAATATCAATAAAAACATATTACACTCGACACGCATCAGAATTCATAGCCTCAACCCACCTAATGTCTTTAGCAGCCTCACTATAACTAATCGGTTCAACAACTTTATTCAAGGAACTAACAAAACAATAATCTCAGCAGACAAAGAAGAGTAATTAACTACCCTATCTATACCACATTTAACTTTACCATCAAGAACAAAACCACCCAACCTTTTTGGCAAAGAAACATTTCTAGAAGATCGTCTAACATCTGTGTACCCTCAGATAGGCTGGTGTCAGCATTTAAACCTAAAGTGTCCTCTGCCTCGCCATTGTTACCCTGACCACTACTGCTCTCCCGTCCTAACTGTTGGCCGCAATCAACATTAGAATCGGTGGTTGATGTAGAGGGTGACAATGGCTACTGATCATCACTAATAGGATCATTAGCACCATTGGTACCCTCTTCATCATCCGGTATGTTAAGAACTTCAGATGCATAAGTTTCAGAAAAAACTAGTATGATTTAAATTGTCTTTACAAACAGTTTCTTGACTATCAAATGACTTAACTTTAAAAAGGTATACATCTTCATAAAATTCCACATCTCTTGAAGAAAATATCTTTTTACTGTCTAAGCTCCACAACTTATACCCTTTTTAACATTTGAATAGCCAAGCAAAACACATTTTTTCCGCATGAAACGCAAACTTATCCGATTCATTTTGAATTGTACTAAAACACAAACATCCAAAGTTCCTAAGATGAGATAAAGAGGGACTAAAACCAAACATCATTTCAAAATGACTTCTACCATTCAACACACTAGAGGGTAACCTGTTAATTAAATATACAACAGTTAGCACACAATCAGACCAGAACCTTAACGATAGACCACCCTGAAATATCAGAGCCCTTGTTGTGTTTAGAAGATGCCTATGTTTCCTTTCCACCACACCATTCTGTTGTGGTGTATAGGAACACGAAGTTTGATGTAAAATACCTTTTGACTTACAAAACATGTTCATTTGGTTATTAACGAATTCCGTCCCATTATCACTTCTAGAAACCTTAATTTTCCTCTTAAACTGAGTTAACACTAGTTCATAAAAATCTTTTAAATTATAAAAAACTTCAGTTTTGTTTGATAAAAAATAACACCACACAGACCTAGAGTAATTATCTACAACAGTTAGAAAGTATTTAAAACCATCATAACTTGCTATTTTATAAGGACCCCATAAGTCTAAATGTATTAAGTCACCAACAACCTTAGACTTGTGTTCACTCAAAGGAAATGGGACTATAACTTGTTTTGCCCTATGACACACATCACAAGGACCATGATCACTTGAACCTATATTAAGACTTTGTTTTAACACAGCTAAGACTTGATCTGCAGGGTGTCCTAACCTACTATGCCAAGTATAAGACTTCACAAACTATTGAAACAAACATCCATAGAATTACCATTACTACCAACAAAATATAGACCACTATCCTGTCTACCAATCATTAGGATTTTCCTTGACTTGGAATCCTATAATGCACAATTATTTTCATTAAAGATCACAGAAATCTGATTATCCTTAGCAAGTCTATGAACCGACAAAAGATTAACATTATATCCTGGAACATAAAAGACATCTTGTAAAACCACCCCATTGACCAGTTTCAGATTACCAATCTTCATAACTTTGACACTAGTTCCGTAAGGGTGACTTACTTTAAGATCAAACTCTGAGACATCAATTACATTAAACATTTCTTTATCATCATTAACCATGTGTTGATTAGCCCCAAAATCTATAACCCACAAGATGATATTACTAGACCCAACATAACTAGAACAACTAACAAAATTATTGACACAAACAGACTCACCTCCCATATTCGAACATTGAGGATCAGTTCCGTTTTTTCACCTACTAAACTCAACAACTTTGCTATCTGCTCAGATGTAAAAGGCAAACCAGAATTTCCAACAGAAGTAGAAGAACTAACAGTTGTGTTATTAGACTTATTATTATTAAAATTGTTTCTAAACGACTGATTGTTGTTATTATTATTATTATTATTGTTATTATTATTATTATTGTTATTATTATTATTATTATTGTTGTTGTTGTTGTTGTTGTTGTTGTTATTGTTAGTTCTTCTTTTTAAAACTAGGAGGATACCCTATGACTTCAAAACACCTGTCAACATTGTGTCCTAACATATTACAATGTGTGCACTTCAGATTTGGGTTTGTTCCTCTAGGCACTCTTCTTTTAGAATCAAAACTATTCTGATTAGACTTAGTAACAAAAGACACACTCTGCCCTTTTGAACCAGTACTAGACAACCTATGCGACTCTTCTCTAGAAACAATAGAGAATGCCACTTTAACTGAAGGAAACGGTTCTCTTGTTAACAAATTTGTTCTTATTGGTTGGTAAACATCATCAAGTCCCATAAGAAATTGCATCAATTTTATTAATGTCGAAAAATCATTATAGTCTTTGGCAGCTTGACAAGAACATGAAGGCAGATGCAACATAGCATCAAATTGCTTCCACATTGTTGTCAACCTATTATAATAGTCTGCCACAGAACTACCATTTTGTGACATATTATTAATTTTCTTATACAAATCTTATACAATAGAACCATCTACCTTGTAAAAAGACTCCTTGAGATCATTCCAGACCTCAGAAGCCAATTTTGAAAAAACTTGACCAAGAAATAATTCCTCAGATGTAGAGTTTAACAACCAAGTAAGCACCACTGAATTACATCTATCCCACTTAGCAGACAACACATCATCATCTTCAGGTTTTTCATATTTACCATCTATAAAACCGTACTTATTTTTAGCTTCTAGTACAAGCTTCATTGCACTAGCCCAAACTGTATAATTTTATGTACCCTTAAGTTTTATACTAACAATGGTCAAGGCACTAGAGTCACTAGGATGCCAGTAAAGAAGTGGCCCTATGTCTAATTTACTAATGAGAGTAACAGACGTACTACCATCCATATTGACAGACCAACAAAAGAAGTAGATAAACACACAATACAAATAGAGAACAAGCAAGAAAACTACAAGTTATCAAACAGATAATTACTCACTGAAGCAACAGACAATAAGAGCAAATAACTCTAAGGCGAAGCTGAGTCAGGGACAAGATTCCAGGTTCATCACTCTATGGTGCCTGGACATGCCTTTACTCAGGAGCCACAACCTAACAAACGACAATAACCACAGCAAACACTGGAAGCAATAAGAACACATATATACAACAGAACAACAACAACAACAAGAAGACACAAACAAACAAGAACACAGAACAAATGAACAAACAACTAGGTGTCGGTCCTCACTATCCCGACTTCAACTAACTCAATCAACAAAAAATAAAACAGGACACAATTAGAAAGATCTTACAGGGGGTGCGTTTAACTCCTAGAGAGATCAAATTTGTAGTTTTCAAGAACTACACAATCTGATCAAGCCACAATCAAGCACACCTGGTTAGTTTGCCCTGAACTTTCTAGGGTTTCAAAAAAAAAAAAAAAAACAGGCAATCTCCTTCCAAATGTCAACAAGCCCTACTTAGGGTTTTTGTCACACCAGAATTGAACAGATCTCACTAGGTCTGACCTACACACACTTCAAACAAAAGATCAAAACCGAACAGACACTAATAAGGTAACCAAAAACAGATTCAACCACAAGAACACAACGGAACCCCAAAAAAACCAGAATCAAGAGCTATAGCTCTGATACCATGTCAAATGGTATGAATGTTTGATACAAATCACAAATAACAACACAAAACACAAGAGAGGCGACAAAACGTGATGCAAAACTTTTATTAGTTAACCCAAACCGAAAAACACCCCCAAACCTTAGATCTCACAATATGTGAGATTAGAAATCATGCAAACAACAATACAAGAATACCTGGATGATCATCAACCGATGATCATCAACATATGAAGATAAAACTCTCAAACAGCAGAGAGCATAACAAGAATAATCTCCAAAAATACAGAAACAACTAAAGAAACCCTAGATTCGTCGGAGAACCATAGAGAGGAAATTTGAGAGTGTAAACTGAACTTCTAAGCAAAACAAAAACCTTTTATATCACCAACTTTGAAATTTACACATCAGTCCAAAAGAATGTGAAGAGATGATCGGAGTCCCTCTAATGTTTCATCTTGCCCCCTTGAACTATACGTAACTTGCCACACTTCAACTGCTTTAACAAACATAACAACATAACAAATCACAAGCCAAGCTGATATAACAGGCTTAGTTAAAACCGGCCAACTCAGTAATGAGCCCAGCAACAATAACCTATTAAATAAAACATATGAATTAAATATTCCTTTTAACATATTGAAAAACCAGTTTCTAAAATATTGGTCTTATTTCGGTTTCTAGATCTCTACCAACTTGATCAATATATTTTTCAGAGTTCGAAATCGGTCACCAAAATTAAGTTAATGAATACTATAATTCTCAATGTTTTAAAATCCAATTTTTATACGGTTTTGGCTCAAAAACGGTTTAACCGGAAGTATGCGGTTTAACATGTTCTGACGATTCAACTGGTACAACCGGCCGGTTTGAACAGCTTTTTTAAAACATTGATAATTCTAAAATAAAATGTTATGGGAAACGAAAAAGTATTCTATACTTGTTTTATACAAGTTTTCATCTCTTAAAAACGACTTGATATGAAACTCTTTTTTAGGCAAGATTTCATCTCTTAAAACGACTTATTAAATATTCATATCAAGTCGTTTTTAAGAGATGAAAACTTGTATAAAACAAGTATAGAATACTTTTTCGTTTCCCATAACATTTTATTTTAGAATTATCAATGTTTTAAAAAACCTGTTCAAACCGGCCGGTTGTACCGGTTGAATCGTCAGAACATGTTAAACCGCATACTTCCGGTTAAACCGTTTTTGAGCCAAAACCGTATAAAAATTGGATTTTAAAACATTGAGAATTATAGTATTCATTAACTTAATTTTGGTGACCGATTTCGAACTCTGAAAAATATATTGATCAAGTTGGTAGAGATCTAGAAACCGAAATAAGACCAATATTTTAGAAAAAAAAAATATGAAACTCTTTTTTAGGCAAGAAATTCAACAACCAATGATAAAATAAGCACTAAATAGCTGCTGGAATTTCACGCAAATATAAATGCCAAACTTCCAAATTTCAAACAAAGGGTGGACTTTTGAAAAAGATTGGAAACATTTTAGCATCGGTTGTCTTCTATAAGGAGTCTTTCTCCCTTTGTTTTGTTGTATTTTTTTTTTTTTTTTAAAAGAGAACTTCATTAACACACCCGAACCCGAAAACCGGGACGGAAGAACAAACCAACCAACCTACATATTAACAAATTTACACCAATCTAACCAAGCAAAAGAACCCTTCTTAGCCCTATGTTTAAACCACAAAAAACTAACCGCCCTCACATCGCTAAAAATGCCATCGACGCTGGATTTCCTGTCATTGAAACGCGCATCATTCCTAGCCTTCCAAAGAAACCAACAAGCTGTAACAACCACCCCGTGGAGAGCAACCCTTTCCGCTTCAGCCCTACTACCTAACGAATGGATATCTAAAAGATCACGCACGGAAAAAACATAAAAGTTCCGCACCCGACACCAAAAACTAATTCTTTCCCATAGCCCCAAAGCGATAGGGCAGGCTGTGAACACATGAAGAACCGAATCGGAACCAGCGTTACATAACCTACACATAGAATCGGCCACCGCCACGCCCCTTCTGTTTAACGCCTCAACGGTAGGAATTCTATCCATCTCCGCACGCCATGCCAAAATGTTACATTTCGACGGAACCCACTTACACCATTCCATAACATATCTACTACTAAAATCCTTCTTGGATAACATAAAGTTTCTCACAGCTGCCACCGAAAACGTGGCCGGACCCTTCCCTGCCCAACTCCAACTATCTGCTTCATTAGACAAAACCACCGCACCAAGCGCCGTAATGAGGGACTGCCACTCCGATATTTCTGAAGCTGTCTCCGGATCGTGCCGCCATAACCAACAGCCTTCCCCTTCTATCCGATCTCTAACACTACACGTCTTCACCATTTCTAACCGAAAGAGAGAAGGAAATTTAGACTTTAATGGAACCTCGAAAATCCACGGATCCAGCCAGAACATGATGGAATCACCTCTGCCAACCTTACCCCTGAAAAGATTCCGAATAGAAATGTTATCCACAAACGGCTTCTTGATGACCGACACGATGTTACTCCAAACACCCCCGTAAGCTTTCTTCACCGGAAAAAACTCCCAACCGGAGCCACCTAAGTGAAGAGCATTAACAACCTTGACCCACAGATTGTCTTTCTCATTTTTGAATCTCCATCCCCACTTAGAAAGTAACGCCATGTTCGACTCCTTCAGATTATGAAGACCCAAACCACCCGCTTTTTTAGGAGAAGCAACCCTATCCCACGCCACCCAACATAATTTCTTCCCCTCCGCTGTACCTCCCCAAAGAAATCTCCTGATCAACCCTTTGTTTTGTTGTATGATCTTTGTGTAAATGCTAGTAGCTTCTTGCTAATTGGTAAATTAATAAAATTTTGGTTTTGTTAGGCCGTTAAAAAAAAAAAACTTATAAACTCTTAAGTTTCAATTGGCTCAATTTTTAACAAAAAAATAAAATAAAATAATAATACTCTTTTCACTTAAAGAAATTATACTGTCAACGACTGTTTATATGTGTTATTATCCGACACTATACGATGTTACTCAATTGTCATATAATTACGACACTAATATTACGTAAATAAATCCACCCATATAAATACCTATATATGCTACAGGGGCGGCCCTGAGGTGTGCGGGGAAGACCACCGGCCAGGGCCGGATATTTCGAAGGACACGTTAATTTAATAAAAATCCGATATGTACAAGTAAAAAAAAAATAATAGGGTATACCTATACAAACACCAACATAGACTCACTTACAAAACTAGACAAAAGATCAAATACAAATATTCTTATCATACAAAACGTACGAATAGGGTGGAGACGTAAAAAAACGCGGTGACATTTTCGTAATTATTTACTCGTAGAGTAATTATCAAAATTACTATACAAATGATACAAAAAGGTAATTTTGATCTTGTAGAGTAATTTTGTAAAATGTTCTTGCAGAGTAATTTTGATATTGTAGAGTAATTTTGATCTTGTATGGTAATTATCAATTACTCTACAAGTGTATAAAAATTAATCTTCATCAAAATTAATTTACAAGTGTATCAAAATTACTCTGCAAGTTTTCAAACAACATACTCTACAAAATCATTTGTACTACAATTGTATCTTGTAGAGTAATTTTGATCTTGTATGGTAATTATCAAAATTTACTCTACAAGTGTATCAAAATTACTCTGCATCAAAGTTACTCTACAAAATCATTTGTACTACAATTGTATCCTGTAGAGTAATTTTGATCTTATATGGTAATTATCAAAATTACTCTGCATCAAAATCAAAATTACTCTGCAACTTTATCAAACAACATACAATTCAAAATTACTCTACAAAATCATTTATAGAGTAATTATAATACTCTACAAAATTACCTTACAAGATCAAAATTTCCATTAAGTTCATTTGTAGAGTAACTATGATACTCTACAAAATTACTCTATAAGATCAAAATTACCCTACAAGAACGTTTTACAAAATTACTCTACAAGATCAAAACTACCATACCTATAAGAACATTTTACAAAATTACTCCACAAGATCAAAATTACCATACAAGATCATTTGTAGAGTAATTTTGATAATTACTCTACAAGTAAACAATTACGAAAATGTCACCGCATTTTTTTGGCTTTTTCATGCCTTTCATACGTTTTTGTACGTGAACTTAACTCTACAAATATTAACCCATTGACATTAGTTTAGACCTTTAGTGAACCCAATTTCATTAAGCTCTACGGGCATATTTTTTCGAGCTTTGACATGGTACACGAATTCTCACGACCGACCCTATTATGCTATATATAGAATAGGTGCACATCTAAAAAATACTGAAACCGCTTATTTTTAATTTTAAGTTTTACTGGTTTCTTAAAAAAGGCCATTCAAAATTATCCATTTATTGATAAATATTTCCATGACATTAATATAAAAAAATAAATGAATCAGGGGCCAAAAATGAATGATTATGTCATTCCATTTGTGTTCTTTACGTGTGTCCAGATTTACTGGTTATTTTAGAAATAATATTAACGTATTATCATTCATTACTTGTTCATGTGATCATGCTTCACCTACTTTGGCATCCCTTAATTATTATTATTGTTTTTTTACTATTTTACAGCATAAAATACACGGTTAACAACTATTCCCTAAGTATGTACTAAGATTAATTATTTTAAATTTATTTAAAATGATAACTTAATGCAATTTATTCATCAATCAGTCATATATTATTCACGCATGACAAGAAATATTATGCTGTAAATTATATTACTAGTCTCTAAGTTTAATACTGTAAAATCATTTTTAGTAATATTTATTATGAAAGAATTCACAGTGAGTGATGCAAATACATATAGTCATATAGAAGATGTATCAAACCAACGTCCTTGATATAAAGTGTGGTTGATTTTAGGGTTGACATATCATGTTAGACATGATCTGTTAAGACACGAACACGATAAAACACGAAAAAGAAACAAGTAAATTAACCCGAACACGACACGAAAGACTCTTGAAGGGGTGGTGTGTGGAGTCTAGTGCTGGCAAATTGTGTCAGATATGACATGTTAAGACACGAACACGAAATAGGTAAGCACGGAAATTAACAGGTCTTATCGTGTCGACATGTTTAAGACACGAAACCTATTAAAAGTCAAACATGAACCTGTTAAGGTCGTGTCGTGTTTGTGTCTGAAATTACCAGCCCTAGTTGATTTGTTTTTATATGCCAACGCTAAACAAAGGCTTATGTTATTGTATGTAAAATCCAACATTTTAAACCAGATTTATAATAATGATTAGCCGATAAATGTCATCGTTAAACAAGCATTCAAATCTGGCATGATAAATGTCATTGGGATAGTCGTGATGATCTATATGGAGTATTGACTGATAAAATTACAACATTATTCCGTTAATCAAGGCTATACCAAATACTACACTTGTGAAATACAATTTTTTATTATCAAAATCATATTTTAAATCAACACTCATCGTCTCATAATATGGGATGTGCGCCATGAATTATTATTTTCATATAGGACCATTAATTAAATGGTACACCACCCTCTCTTTATTTGATGGTGATTCCTATGGATTAAACAACGATTCCCACGATCCTCCAAAAATTTTAAGACAAAAATAAATTAAAAAAATAAAGGGGATAGTGGTTTAGGTCATGACCACACACTTAGGGTAGTGATTTTGAATGGTGGATTAAAGATGGATGACATGACGCCTACGTGGAGGGTCATGACCACATCCTATAGCCTAAGTAAATGCTTTATTGCTATATTAAAATTTAGAGTTAACTGCCATTTTCGTCCCTGTGGTTTGGTGAAAAATGCCACTTCAGTCCAAAAAAAAAAATTTGCGCCGGTTCCGTCCTCAACAATTTTGAAACGTGTCACTTCAGTCCAAAAAGATAACGCCTTGCACCAGTTCCGTCCTCAACGTTTATAACGGCGCGTATCTTTTGGACTGAAGTTGCACGTTTCAAAAATGTTGAAGACGGAACTGGCGCACATTTTTTTTTGGACTGAAGTGTCATTTTCCATCAAACCACAAGAACGAAAATGACAGTTAACTCTAAAATTTAAACCCCATTTTTTTAAAATCTCGTCGATAAAAAACAATTAAGGCGAAACAATTATAAAAAGGTAGTATTTTTAAAAGCGAGCTATAGATCTTGAATGGGCCGAATTATGATTGTGACTTATGAAAGAAGAGTCAAAATACTCAAATGGACCGTATAAATATGAACATCGTAGGCCCATTCATGGACTAAAAGCAAAGTGGAGCATTAGGATTCATATCTATTGGTCCACAGCTGCTTTCGATGGACCACTGGCTCCAAAATGGTGCACCTCTTGAGTCTTGCCTTTGAAAATGGACCATGGTGCTTTCACACTTACATTACATCCTTTTCTTAAACGTGATCGAACATTCAAACTAATACCCATTAGATACCTCGTACAATTACTCAGTCATGTATTCGTTATACACGTTCATTACCTTAGGGGCTGTTTGGCAACTTCTGAATGATTAGGTGTTGAACCAGTAAGAGATCTGAATCATTAAGTGTTGAACCGGTAAAATGTTTGAACCATTAAGAGCCAATATAATGCTTAACCGTTCAGAGACGAATGTCTGACCAATTCAGATTAGATGTCTTAATCATTCAGACTTAGTATAATGCTTAACCATTCAGAGACAAATGTCTGAACCATTCAGACATTTGTTCGTGAAACAAACAGTCTAAATCATTAAGTGCTGAATAAGTAAGATGTCTAAACCATTAAGAGCATCATTTAGAGCTAAACAAACAAACCCGTAGTTTGTTAAAAAAAAAAAATAACCAGTCAGGTTCTCATATACATTTCTAACCATTCTAAGTTTTATATAGTTTGTTAAAAAAATAATCATTCAGGTTCTCATATACATTTCTAACCATTCTAAGTTTTATATAGTTGATGTTTTGAACTAAGCATATTCAAAATATGATAAATCACATGCTCTATTACCCAAGTAAAGTATGAAAAAAAGAGAAAAAAATTCGGGTACGGTTCAGGTAGTTGACCGAGTATAAACTAATATTTTATACGTAACTGAGCTTCCAATTTTTTTTCTCAATAATCCATACCCAGTCTCATACCAGTCAAGATGTTCCAGGTTTTCTTGTTAGGCTTGGCTTTTTTTTTTTCATCACTACTCTATAATCTATACTTTAAAGCTAATAAAGCCAAATATATGTGTGTGTTATTCTTTAAAAAAAACTTAATACAATAATATGAAGGCAAATGTGATATATATGATATTTGAACATTGTTGAATGACCAAACACAAATGAATCATAACAAACAAATTTATGGAACCCACAAACGTAAATGAGAAATAGTATTTCACTATTTGTGTCTGCGTATTTAATTAAATAAATACAAAATTTTATATAACAATTATATATCTAATAGAAGGGATTGGATTATGTAGGATTGAACAAGCGTTGAACCGTCAGTTGTTGGGGTCGAACCTTGGAGTCATGTGAACTAGATCTCTCATTTTTAGAGTCTTACCTAGAACTACAACATAAAAAGGAAACTCGTTAGAAAGGGTTCGAGACCTAGGTCTTATAACCAACCTCAAACGGTCAAATAGTATTCGGCATAACAAGTGTATATCAGGGGGGGGGGGGGGGGGGGTAGCAAAGTGAGTCCATCAAATGAGAGGGTTAGGCCTCTATACATAAGAGAGACGTGTGGGTCATGTTAGCCCAATGGGCTGGCTTGTATTCCGGCCAAAGCCCAAGTATTATGCTCCACCTGAATATACATCATCACTAACAAACACTAACATCAATGAATGGTCATATTTACAACCAACCAAATATGATATGGTTGATTGTTATACACTCCAAATAGACTAATTTTCCATTGTGATTGGATTTCAATAGTTAAAAGAGTTAAATGTCATTTTAGTCCCTGTGGTTTGGGTCATTTTACCAATTTAGTCCAAAGAATTTAGATATGGATAAAAATAAAATTATTTGGTTCCAATAAGTTGTAAGATTAAATTTTTATAGAGAAAGATCAATAAATTTTTAGTTTCATATTTTTAAAAATGTCTATATAATTTTCTTTTATGTTGGCCCCTATAAAAAGGCCTCGGCCAGGGTGCACCTCGCCCACCCTGCTTAGGTTGATCACATTTTTTTATTTTGTAGGGATATCAAAATTTGTTGTTTTCTTATGGTTTAAGCATAAAAAGAATTGTAAACATAACCATTAACCCAATACATTTTTATGTTACCTGAATTAGTTTTCTCTAACAATAACGTTCTTACAGTGAATCCGAATTCCCATTGAGTTGATTCAAATCAAACACTAAGTACATACAATCCTAACCCTAGTTATCCGAAACAATTCGAAACTCATAAATTCGTAACTTGATTCGAAAACCGAAAAACCAAATTGAAAACCGAGTTGGTTTAAACTTTAAATTATTCAAAAACCGAAAAACCAAATTGAAAACCGAGTTGGTTTAAAATTTAAATTACAGTCTAAAATAAATACAAGCCCCTTATTCAGCCCATTAGATCTGGGCTTTTAAAGCCCTAATTCAAACCCCAAAAAGTTCAGTTCATGTTCATCTTCAACAATCTACCAACTGATTCATCTTCTTTGAAATCAAATGAGCAGAGAAGTTATCAAACGGTTTCAATGGCGGAACAACCCTACTTCTATCTGGCTATGGCGATCCAACCACACAGCTTCCGTTATCGAGTTTCCTGCTACCGAACCTTCAGGTTAGACTCTCTCTCTCACAGATTCGTTGAAGCGAATTTAACTCGATTATTATGTAACTGCATCTGTTTTGTGCTGGATTGCTGCTACTTTTACTATAGTTTACTCTCGCACAATCTGTTTCGACGCACATACGTACTGTTTATGGTTAATTCATAATTGATCTGGAATTCTATCTATTTATGTGCTATTTTTTGTAGAATTTACTTTCGTACACTTTGTTTCAATGCTCACACACATCGTTATCTGTTTCTGTGCTGATTTTTGTAGAATTTACTCTCGTACACTTTGTTTCTACACACACTCGCACTGTTTTTGCTTAATTGATCTGTAATTTCAGCTGTTTCTGTGCTGATTTTTTTGTAGAATTTGCTCTCGTGCACTTTGGTTCATCGTACACACGCACTGTTTTTGTATGATTGATCTGTAACTTCATCTGTTTCTGTGCTGATATTTGTAGAGTTTACTCTCGTACGCTTTGTTTCAACGTGTAGATGCGCTATTTTTTCTTTATTAATTTGTAACTCTATCTGTTTATGTGCTAATTTTGTAGAATTTGCACAAGCACTTTTTTTGCTTTATTGATCTGTAAATCTGTTTCTGTGCTGATTTTTGTATAATTTACTCTCGTACACTTTGTTTCAACTCGCATACGTACTCCTTTTGCTTTATTTGATTGAGTAATCCTTTATATTGGAATGGTTGAAGAGTCAAATGGTTTGGCAGTTCCTCAGGAGGTAGGGCTGTAAACGAACCGAACGTTCAGCGAACAGTTCGTGAACCGTTCGGCGGGAAGTTCGTTTATGTCCGTTCGATTAGCTTAACGAACGAACACGAACAAAAAATTTCGTTCGGTTAGCTTAGCGAACGAACATGAACACAGGTCTCGTTCGTTCGACAATGTTCGGTAATATGTTCGTTTACGTTCGTTCGTGTCAGTTTGATTATATCAAAAAAATAATAATAATAAACCTTTTATCTAAACATATTGAAAACTTGAATCCCTGTTTTTTTTATAAGTTAGCTAAAATTTGGACATTCTAAGACATTTTTGGGGATAATTATGTCTAAATTAGTTAAACTTGATTCATCGTTTGGTAGTCTAGTAGACTTCTTGTGTTTTGATTTATCATTTGATGGTTGTATTTAACTACTTATATCCAATGTTTAAGGATAACAATGTTTTTATTTTTTTATTTTCAAGTTAAATGTTCGTTTGCGTTTGTTTTTATTTGCATGCATTCGTTTGTGTTTGAGTCTTCGAGACCAGTGTTCATGAACTGTTCGTGAACAACTGAATTTCCTTAACGAACGAACACGGACATAAACTTATGTTCGGTATGCGTTCGTGAACAGTTCACGAACATGTTAATTTTCTTAGCTAACGAACACGGACATGGTCTTGTTCGTGTTCGTTCGGTTCGTTTACTGCCCTATCAGGAGGGGATGAATCGAGAGAATTTTGAATTAGAGCTCTAGATTTTTGTTCATCCCTCGCCACAATAGTATCTTGGGGTTTGATCTGTAACTTCATCAATTTCTGTGCTGATTTGTGTAGAGTTTACTCTCATACACAGCATTGTAACACATCACACGCAGTGCGTCTGCTTCATTGATTTGTATCTCCGTCTATATTTTTGCCAATTTACTTCATACGCATTGTTTCTATGCTCACGCACAGTGTGTATGCTGATATGATGACGGACTTTGGCTTTAGATTCGAACACGATGTAGTTGAATTTGAAAATTACTCCCGCTGATATGTAAAATGTACTTCTAGTATAGGGATAACAGTAGTTGTGCACCGCCTAAGATTTTCTTTGATGTTAGTATAGTACCATCTATTATTTTCTTATCCTTACTGGTGTTAAGTGTCTATCATTATATACGGTCCATGTAGTACTATAATGACCTTTCTGTCAATGTAAGTGGTTTAATTCAATCAATTGTTGGTTTAAATTGGTTCTCCTTTTATGCGACAGCATTTTCAGACCATCAATTCCTGGTCCAATCTCTGGAAGAATGCAAATTATCAAGAAATTCTACAGCTGTTATCGCAACACACTCAAGAATCATTAAACTCGGGTACGAAACATGCCCATCTCTTACGTCACTGCTAGTCACAGCATACATTTCTTTCAATAATCTCAATTTTGCACGTCAGTTACTTAACGAAGTTCCTTACTGGAAGTTCAATTTAGTTTCTTCCAATTCAATTATCGCAAGTCTTATGAAAGCAGGAGATGTTAATATCGCCAAGAAGATGTTCGCTAAAATGCCCAAACGAGATCTAATAACCTGGAACTCAATGATATCCGGTTTTGTTAGAAATGCATGTTATGATGAGGCGTTTAGGTTCTTCAGAAAGATGTTAAATTCAAATATGGAGCCCGATAAATTTACATTTTCATCCATTATCACATCATGTGGTCGTGTCGGCGCTCTGGATCAAGCTAAGTGGATACACGGTTTACTAACCGAAAAAAGAATTGAACTTAATTTTATTCTAAGTTCCGCACTCATAGACATGTACTCAAAATGCGGAAGAATCGAAACTGCAAAATCGATTTTCAAAAACGTTAGACACGATGACGTTTCCGTTTGGAATGCCATGATTAACGGGCTAGCAATGCACGGTCTTGCTACTGACGCGATCGCAACGTTTTCAAAAATGGAAGATGAAAACTGTTTACCCGATTCAATCACTTTCGTCGGAATCTTAACCGCATGTAGTCATTGCGGTTTGACTCAACAAGGCCGTGAGTATTTTAACTTAATGAGAACGAAATACGCGATCGAGCCACAGCTTGAGCATTACGGGTCAATTGTTGACCTCTTCGGTCGGGCCGGGCTTCTAGAAGAAGCTTACAAAGTAATTGAAACAATGCCGATGGACCCTGATGTTGTTATATGGAGAGCATTTCTTAGCGCGTGTAGAACACATAAAAACCCGAGTTTGGGAGAAGTTGCAGTTTCGAAAATATCACATCTTGCTAGTGGAGATTACGTGTTACTGTCTAATACTTATTGTTCCGTAAATAAATGGGATAACGCTGAAGACGTAAGGCATATGATGAGACAAAAAGGTGTTAACAAAAGTAGAGGGAAAAGTTGGATTGAATTCGGTGGAGTGATACACCAGTTTAAATCAGGAGATGTATCGCATTCTGAAACCGGATTGATTTACAAGATTCTTGAGGGGTTAACAGGTCGGGTTAAAGAGGAAGGTTTCATACGTGTTACGGAACTGGTTTTAATGGATATATCTGAAGAGGAAAAAGAGGGAAATCTGAATTATCATAGTGAAAAGTTGGCAGTGGCGTATGGCATACTAAAATCGAGCCCCGGATCTGAAATTCGGGTTTCGAAGAATCTGAGGACGTGTATTGACTGTCACTCGTGGATGAAATTGGTTTCTAAAGTGTTGAAAAGAGTAATCATTGTGAGGGACCGGATCAGGTTTCATCGGATTGAAGATGGTTTGTGTAGTTGTGGAGATTACTGGTAGCTTATTGATTAAAGGTGATAATATCAACCCATTTATTTATTAATTTATGATTGGGTTGTGTTTTATCTCCAATGGGAAAACCCAAAAAAATAACATAAAAGGAACGGGTCAAACGGGTTGAACGAGCTAAGTTTTCCGATGTCTATTTTAATCCATACAACCCCCTAGATCGTTTAGTCATAGATTCAGAAGTATTTTGTTGTAACACCATTGTTTCTGTAATGGTTATTAACACCATTTTAATTTAAATTGTTTGTTAATATTAAAGTTGTTCCTTATTTATCTCAAGATATTAGATACATGTACTTCCGTTCCGCGTAGGTGGATTTATTATTGGTACAAGAAATGGTATCATTATCTGCTGGTAAGTTTTAATCTTGCCTGATATCGATGTTTTTGCTTTAGTATCTTACTATCTTTGCATATAATAATGAAATTCCGTATCTAAGATAGAATTTAACTGTCTTTCATATGTTATGCAGGATTTTTGCTACTATGTCAACACCATCTTCTTGATCATGCTTTTGTTTTATCCTAGAAACGGAAAGCTTTTCATGGTTTGCTTTTTCGTTTGCAGAGGTAAGTATATCTTGATTTGATTTGCGTTTTTTTTTCAGTGAATAATCCATTTATCATCATATCTAACGAACCATTTATAGAAAGAGTGAATTTCAAGAATTGTCCTTTATCTTTATACCCATTTTCAGATGCTGTCCTTTATGTTTAAAATTGACGAGTTTTGTATTTTATGTTTTCAAATCATACACGTTTTGTCCTTTAAGCCAAACTCAGTTAATTTTTTCTGTTAACTCTGATCATTTTTGTCGATTCATATTTACATGGACTAATTTTGTAGATAATATAAATAACAAACCTTTTTAAAAAATAAAAAAAGTACTTTAAAAAAAAGGCCCATCTTCTTGATCAAACACCACCACCAACACCTGCCACCACCAACTCCGGCCACTGCTAACTCCGGCCACCGCCAACTCTCGCCACCACCAACTGGCAATTCCGGCTTTCTCTCCAACGCCGTGTTCTGATCGACTGCGATTGATATTGCTTTCGATATGTTGTTTATGTAACGAAATTTGTGAATAGTATTGGTATATTTATAAACTTGTAATCGTATGATATCGGGTCGGGTTAGATGAGATGGATGTTGTATGATAGCATGTAGTCTATAGATTAAAAGACAATTGGCAGTTTAATATATACTATTAAAAAAAGCCTCTAAGCTCTTCGATCTACACATCCCTTTTATAAAATAATCAGCAGACATCGAAAGAAGTCGTTGACCAACTCAATGACTTGAAGACTAAAATTATGTGTTGTTTTGCTGGTTTATAGGAAAACACTTGTCATTAGTTTAAAGCTGTTTCTTAACTTTTAAAATACATCATGCCTGTATATCAGTTTAAAGCTGTTTCCAGTCCAGACCCAAAACAGAGTATTCAAAATCAAGAACACAACTCTGTTTTTGCACCGAAAAATAGGACAAATTGAGACCCATTTTAGTGTTTGATGATTGTTTGTATACAATTCCACTATTAATCTACACGTACATGATTCATGTCTGCTGATTTCAATAACCAATTAGCCATGTACCTACCCAAATGGTTGTAGCTCTATTTCAAACTAGAAGAAAAACCCACCACCGGACCACCACAAAACACCCGTACACCACCACATCACCCCCGTCGGACAACCACCACCATTTAACCACAATCCACCCTTGCCCCTTCGTTTGAAACCGGCCACCACCGCCGACTTGATTTCCGTTAGAGTCGATTAAACTCACCAAGTTGCCTTGATCTGATTTCTGGCTGGAGAAGACAATCGCAAACTACAATCTTTGTATTTTGGCCGGAGTTGGCGGTGGCCAGAGTTAGCAGTGGCCGGAGTTGGTGGTGGCAGGTGTTGGTGGTGGTGTTTGATGGAGAAGGTGTGCCTTTTTTTTAAAGTCTTTTTTTTTTATTTTTTAAAAAGGTTGGTTGTTTATATTATCTACACAATTAGTCCATGTAAATATGAATTGACGAAAATGCTTTCATCACATGATCAGATTTAACAGAAAAAATTAACTGAGTTTGGCTTAAAGGACAAAACATGTATGATTTGAAAACATAAAGTACAAAACTGTCAATTTTGAACATAAAGGACAGCGCCTGAAAATAAATATAAAGATAAAGGACAATTCTTGAAATTCACTCTTTATATAAATAGACAATTGAGTGCTATGCATCCTATATATAAGCTTTTAAACCCATACATGAGATATTTAAAATCAACCAGACCCTATAAGATAATAAAAGCAAAGTATAGATACATCAATTATTAATTGACCATTTTCAATCTTCACTCTTATTTCTTGTTATATATATATATATAGATGCATACATGAGTTTCAAACACATACATTGTTACATATATAATTTATTCGAGCACTACATATTTAATTTATTCTGAGCACTGATGGAATAGTAAGACTAGTAATTAAATAGGGGCGAAGGCGAAAGACAACGGGTCATTGCTGAGTGCCAAATGCTGCCAACCATCTTTGTCTTGAACTATTCCCACATCCATACATCTAACATTGCAGAACACAAGCTTATAACCGTCGTTAGTTTTCTCAATATTAAACAAGTTCTTCAAAGTTTTCGGCCCCGGGTTCCCTTCTACACCTCCTACCATCACAACATACTGCTCCATACCTATATCATAATTCAACCTCCATACATTTGACACATTACAACTGTTGGAGCCTGAGAACTTTATGTTAACATCTGTGTAAAGACGGATCACGCCTTTCTTGGGGTTGACCGGAGTGAAAGTCAACGGGAGACCCTCCTCTTGGTTATAGATTGCTACAACATCAGGTGAACAAGGCTTTTTCCCGTGCTCCATCACATAGAGTCCGCCATCTGATCTACCGTTTAATAGCCTAGCTATGTATTCGGCCCCTGTGCGGAGGTGTTTTCCGTGGATATCGAGCACCGAAGCAGGAGTAGGAGCTGAATTGGCTGCCAAGATGATGAATGAAAGTGAGATTATTACTAAGATGATTGTTTTCATCTTTAGAAGTGTTGATGAATGATGTAGATTAAAAGCTATTTATAGATGGCTGCTAGTTTTAGATATAACAAGGATGATGTTGCTGGTTTAGATTTCGATAGTTTTAGACGCAAACTCGAACTGGTGAATTTGGATATTGTTTTTGAATTACCATCAACAAATTAAACAATAATCTAAAGCAAACGATTAAAAAAATAAAAAAAAATGCCTCTTTAACAGTTTAGAAAGCGTAGTTATTTTGGGCGAAAAACTTCATAACATCTGCTCCATTTATTAAGGCCATCCGTACTCATAAAGCCCCTTTATGGGCGTTATGCGACACGTGTTGTGCCACGTCACACAGGGGGTTTATGGGGCGTTATATCACTAGAGCCCGTAGTCTTAAAGCCCTTACCCATCATTACCTAATTATTAATTTTCATTTTTATTAATTAATTAAAAAAGCATTAACTATTTTTGATTGGTCAAAGGTTTGAAACTTCCCTCCATAACGTCGCGAAGGATATAGCGCTGCATAATTTTTTTTGCCTCATAAAGCCCACCGTCGTGGTGAGCAAGGCGCCATTGGGCGCTATCCAGCCACAAAGCGCCCCACTACGGGGGACCTTAAATAGTAGATTGTGATTATAAAGTATTTGAGAAACTTATATTTACGAATTTAATTTTATTTACAGTAAATAAAATATTTGTAGAAATTTCAAATTCGCCATTGGTCTTATGAGCTTTGATTATTTTCCATAATTCAAACACAAACTGCATAATAATGTTTGGGTTATGGTTGGTGACAAGCTAATGTCTTCACCCTTTTGAATTTTTTTAATCTCTTAACTGCTCAAATAGTGGTGTACAAATCGGGTTTCGGGTAGGATCGGGTTTCGGGTAGGATCGGGTTTTACAAAATCGGGTTTTTTTAAAAACCGGGTCGGGTCCGGGTCCGGGTTTTCTACCAAAAATGTATACCCTATATACCCGGCTTCGGGTAGGGTTCGGGTCGGGTTTTATAAAACCCGGGTATTGTAATACCCTATTTCCGGGTTCGGGTATTCATCGGGTAGGGTTCGGGTATGCATCGGGTTGGGAAAAACCCGCACCGGGTATTAAAAAAACCCGACCGGAACTATGCTTATAAAATGTATCAAACAAAAACTAATAATCTCACAAGTGGTAGTTTTAATGCTTCATAATGATCCACACATCCAATCATTCTTTTCGTCTCATTAACTGAAATTATATCATCTTTCACCACAGAGACAAGAGATAATCCATTTTGTATGTTTACATTCCTACAACAACAGTAGCTGAAACTGGTTGGCTTATAGATTCACATGAATGCACCTTTCCCATTTCATCAATCGGTTCCACTTTCTCTGGTTCATTAGTAATAACAAAAGAACTCACTCTCTAATCTGAATTCATCTGGAAAATTAATTGTCTTTTCACTCAGGGTGTCATACCATTGGAGGACACAGTTTAAAGCATCATTTGATATGAAAGCAAGATTTAACCGATATGGAAAATCCGTACCATCCCACTTGAACCTTTACATAATGTGGACCATATAACTAAGGTTGCAACTAAAACTACCACTTGTGAGTTTCCACCGGCTATAAGCCCATTAAGATTTAAAGACACCAGAAGCCCAGAACAAACATCAACCACAAGTCACAACTGTCCACACAAGTAGAGACGAAAACAATTTCTTTTTGGGCCATGAAAGATATACTCAAGCAGTCAAGCAATTGCATGTTGGGCCGGGTATAAACCGGGTTTCGGGTATAAACCGGGTTTCGGGTATAAACCGGTTCCGGGTTCGGGTTCGGGTATTTATAAAACCGGGTTTCGGGTATAAACCGGGTATAAAAAAAACCGGTTCCGGGTTCGGGTTTTAGATCAAATATGCATACCCGGTCCCTACCCTACGGGTAGGGTCGGGTTCGGGTATAAAAAACCCGGGTTTTATAATACCCGGTTCCGGGTTTTTTTTTTCGGGTCCGGGTTCGGGTTTTTTGTACACCACTATGCTCAAATATGTCAAAAATATAGCTCAAAACTGGTGGACCGAGTCTTCTCTTTGGAAGGGCCCCTAATTTTTATTTTGTTTTAGGCCCCTGCACATAATAAACCGTGCGGTGATCTTAAAGTTTTGGGCCATACAGAATGATGGTAACTTTTAAGGGACCGATCGCTATTTTTTTTTTAAGGGCAAGGAATGACGTGTCAACCACCGTGACACCGGGCGCTGTGGCCGGCATTTTTTTTTAACGGAAACCCGGCCTCCACCCGTCCGAAGGCACGACAGTGGAATAATCGGTAAAACCTTGCGTCCCATTCAAGACGAACCGGCGCCACCCGTTTGTAGGATTTAATTTTTACGCACTAGTTATAAACTATAAATTAGCAACTACATGTTGTTTTATGAAGTTGTACCCCATGTAAGGGGAGTTTTCAAAAAAAAATTTTGATTTTTCATTTCTAACCCAATTCTTTTCATCTTTTTGCAATTTAATCTTAACACTTTTTTATTTTCATCTTTGGCCCCTCATAATTTTCATCTTTCACAAGTTATTCGTTTTACGTTTCGTTCTAAATTTTGCAAGACATGCCTCAACGTGCGTGCGAGGTTCACCATTTTTTGGTATATCTTTTCCTATTTGACAGGTGACGTGAGGTCGAAGACTCAATAAAATTTAATCCAATTACTACTAATAGGTAGCGGTAAGTGGGTATCGAACACATGGAGTTTGTAGAAAATGCGTTTTCTAAATGGTTATCTATATGACTAAATTAAACTAAGTTGCAGAAGCATAAATTCAGAGATTTGGTTGATTGTTTTTAATTATCTAACTTAACTAACAAGATTGCAAATCAAAGATTGGTTGTGAAAAAAGATTAGGAAAAAACGACCATCCACACTAGTTAAAGGTTAATTACTTATTTTGTTTTTGTGGTTTGTACCATAGTTACCTAATTCGCGGTTCGCTCCGGTACGGGTACGTGGTTCGGGTACGCGATTCGCTAGTGGTGACGTTTTCGGTACGGAGGGGGTAGGTTCATTTCGGTACGAACCGGTACAGTGTACCATAGAGTTCGGTTCGGTGTACACAAACTAAAACATAAATTTCAAAATTCAAATTATCAAACATAAACATTGAAGGTTAAAGATAAAAATGGAAATTGAATAGGAGTAGAAATTGATGATGTAATTTGGTTAAATGTTATGTATATATATAGTGTTAATTTATACTTTTTATGTATATGTATAGATAAGTTTATAAGTTTAAGGACTAAAGTTTTAGTGTCTAAATATAAACTAGTAAAAATAGAGGGGTTAAATGTTGAAATAACTACTTTTATACTTTTTATGTAGAAACTACAAGTTTTAGTGTTAAAATATAAACTAGTAAAAATAGAGGGGTTAAATGTTAAAATAACTAAACTTATTTAAACCTAAAAAACCTAAAACACACTCATACGCAGCCGCTCTTCTTCTTCCCTCTTCTTTCTTCACTTTCTTCTTGAAAAATGTTATTGGGCTGTTCAAAAAAAGACAGTAGATTCCCAAAACTAAAATTCGTCAGGGATCACTGTACCTAAAACGATTTAGAACGGCGTACCAGTTCAATCGGGAACGCAGATGAACCAGAAACGGATCGCTGTACCAGTTCAATCGGGAACGCCGAACCAGTTCAATCGGAAACGCCGTACCACATCGTTCCGGTACGCTAGCGAATTGCGATTTGGTACACCGCGATCCAATACGTGGATCGTGGCATCATAAGCGATTTAGGTAACTATGGTTTGTACACTATCACGTTATTGCCTATATACAAATCACACTTTTTGCATTCTCCGCACACATATCTATGAGAATTGGATAAACGAATTAAAAAGGGTCGTATTACTTTTTCAATTTATTGATGTGTCAGATCTTGTCTGGCGGCTGACTTTTTCAATACGCATCGTATAGGCCTATACGACGTATTTTGATTAAGGTTTTTTTTTTTTTTTTACAAATTTTTTTTATACATTTTTTTATGGTTTTAACAAAGTTTTATAAAAAATATTTTTTTAAATAAAAACTTCCTTAATTTTTTTAAGAATACCATTTACAATGCAGTACAGTATTAGATAAGGTATAGGTCATGTATGAGCATGGGTCGTATTGGTTAAGTTTTTTTTTTTACAATTTTTTATACATTTGTTTATGGTTTTAACAAAGTTTTCTAAAATAATATTTTTTTTAAATAAAAACTTCTTTAATTTTTTTTTAAATACCATGTACCGTGATCTTCATATTCTTGGTTCAATGCCAACTCATCTTCAGTTGTGTTTGTTTGAGAACCTGATTCAGACACACAATGGTCCTTCAATTCCAGATCAGTAAGCAAATACACAACGGTTCTCTAATTCCAGATCAGTAATGTAAGGAGGAGCGTTGAGAATACGTAAAATACGTAAAACAATACGCCGAAATACGTAAAAATACCCTAAAATAGGTTAAAATAAGCTAAAATACGTCAGAATACGCTCAAATACGTCAAAAATACCATAAAATACGCAACAATATTTTAGAATATGTCAAAATACGAAAAAATACGTCAAAGTACGCGACTAACGATAATTCCACACACGTATACATATTACACGACACTATGGAGTACAAGTGGATTTCAAACAAAACTGTACGTAATTATAGAATACGATATTCGCACGCAACCGAACGACACCGAAACGACGTATGTTGAAGGTATACGTCATAAAACGACAAAATATGCGAAAGTTCGGCAAAAAACGACACGTATACGCGTCGAACCGAGGGAAACACGATAAAACTAAATTTGAAATAATGCCATATACGATCGTATAGGCCTATGTCGTATCGTATACCGGCTTAATACGCATCGTATAGGCCTATACGATGCGTATTAAACTTTGGATTTTCTCAAAAATACCCCTGAATTTATCAGAAAAACAGGGATATTTCAGTAAATTCATCGATTAATACGCATCGTATAGGTCTATACGATGCGTATTATACTATAAATTTCTCAAAAATGTGTTTCACATCAAGGGTTCCATCATTTTTTAGAAAACTTTGTTAAAAACATATGCATCATAAATTTTTAAAATGTTTTTTGTTTAAAAAATAAAAGAATTCTTTTATTAAACTTTGTTAAAACTATGATTAAATGTGTACAAAATTATGTAAAAAAATGTAGTATATAATACGGTTATAACATAGATAGTATAGTATAATAAACATGTACCAAACCTATACGCATGATAAATTTTTAAAAATGTTTTTTTTGTTTAAAAAATTAAAGAAATTCTTTTATTAAACTTTGTTAAAACTATGATTAAATGTTTACAAAAACATGTAAAAAAATGTAGTATATAATACGGTTATACAATAGATAGTATAGTATAATAAACATGTACCAAACCTATACGATATGATAAATTTTTAAAAATGTTTTTTGTTTTAAAAATAAAAGAATTATTTTATTAAACTTTGTTAAAACTATGATTAAATATATACACAAATTTGTAAAAAAAAAAAAAAAAACTAAAGCAATACAATACGACCAGTATAGGCCTATACGATGCGTATTGAAAAAGTCAGCCGCCAGACAAGAACTGACACATGCAGATTTGACTTTTGACTTTTGAACAAATACGACCCGTATAGGCCTATACGATGCGTATTGAAAAAGTAAGGTGTGTAGATAGATAGGAAAGTGTCGAAAAAGAATTCCCCATTAAAAATGCTTGCATTGATCTTGTAGAATAGAGGCTTAAATAAGCCAATATATGGCCTAAAAAAACATTTAAGACCAAATAAACTAGTAAATATGCCCAAATAAACCGTTAAATAATTATTAAAGGTTGTATAATGTGCTTTGTGAATATTTCTTTTTTTATTTTTTTTTTCTGTTATATTACTTTTAACCTTTACTTTTCATCTTTTATAAATTTGTCATAAAACATTATTTTACATTTAACCCCAACACATTTCCACTTCAACTTTGTTCTCTTATACTTTTAATTTTTTTTATAAATTTTTAGTTTAACATTTCGGTCTAAATTTTGTGACTTAAAACATTGCAACGTGTATGTGGTTCAACATTTTTACGTTTACCTTGTTCTCGTTCAATGGTCTCGTCACAACATGTGGGGTCCTAAGTCAACTTAGTTATTTTTCTATGTTTTACGTTTCGGTCTAGTTTTTGCGTGTTAACGTCTCGCAATAGGCGTGCATGGTTTAACCTTTGTATGTCTACTTTTCGTTCATTTTAACAATCCTGTCGTAAAGCGTAGAGCCTAAATGCTAGTTATAGATCAAAAGTAAGATGAAATCAAATAAGTACGATATAAATAGTTAATAATTTAACGTTTTAAGGTGATTAAATAAAGTATAAAAAACATGTAGGACCGGTTTTCGACTCCGTAACGATTGCGTATCGACACGTGTGACGTGCGGAATCCGTACACGTGCGTGGACCGAACACGAGAACCGTACTAAATCTGTGATTCGATTGATTGATATGAAATTGTACAAGAAACGTGAATCACCTTGCTACTTTCTCTCTCTAGCTCCTAAGCTCCAAAAGTGCAAATGGCAAAAGTTCTAAACATAACACCTAAGTGTCCTATTTATACGCCAAGGAGATAAGGAAGGTTTCCTTATTTACAATTATGTCACCTTGCCTTTTCTATCTAGATATTACAAAATAAGGCTTGATTAGTTTAGTTTCTCGCTACGGATCGTATTGACGGAGGCGATAGACATAAATGCACCAACAAAACATACCCCTTTTGGATGGAAAGAACATGTCCATAATATATTTAGAGAAAAATCCTCGATTGTCTCTCTGGTTTGGTGAAATTTTACCTATAGTCCCAAACTTTTGCACACTCGTTTCTTGGATAGTCTTTAACATGGATGGAGGTTAGTTTTTGATGTTAAATATGTGTGGAATGACTAGAATGCCCTTGCTAATAAATATGTGATCTTCTTCTTCTTCATGTCAACCCGATCCCACCCCAAAAGCTTCAACTATCCCCCTCCAAGGAAATGTGAATAAGGAAAACGTCGGTGAGGAGTTCAATAACATTTCTGAGTTGTTCCATGACTAATTTTGTGTGAAAATTGGATTATTGCAGGTGCGACTACTATAGAGGTGATATAGGTGGTGGTGCGAGTGATTGAAATTGAGGTTTGTGGTGGCTAGAGGATACAAAAGGGAGGTGGAAGTGGTGGGGTTGGTTGTGGTTGAAAAAGTGGTGCAAGCAGTGGCGGACTCAGGACTTTTTCAATGGGGTCTGTTTTTTCGGTCTTAGAATTTTTCACTACCCAACGTTAGAATTTTCAAGTCGGTCGTCATTTGGGTCGGGTCAGGCGAGGAGCGTAATAAAATACAATAGGTCTTTCCTCAACTTTATTTGACAATGTTTAACGCCTTTATTGAATAACTATTCGGATCTTGATTATGTAGAATTATAAACAAAAAGGTAACAGAAATATTTCTTTATATCTTCTAGTTTTATATGTGACATCTAAAAACATTAAATTTCTAACAAAAATGAGAAATTCAAGAACAGTTATTAAGTTTTAACTTTGATCACTCAGAATGGTTATCTTTATTATATCAAATTTGTTGTTAGAAAAACATTATAATAGGTAAGTTAATAGTTTGAAAATTGTACATAGAGTTAAAACCCTTTGTGCGCATTTTGGTGGCCGGTGAGGGCCTGGGAAGTAAGGAACTTTCGGGGGCAGTAGCGGCAGGGGAATATTCTGGTACGTGGGTGTTGGTGGTCAGTGGTGGTGTGATGGTGGTTGTGGGGATGGTGGTGGTTAGTGGTGGTGTGATGGTGGTTGTGGGCGTGGTGGTTGAAGAAATCGTGTGGGGTGGTATTGTTTTGGTAAAAAAATCACAACAAAGATAATGTAACCAAATCTGATTTTTGTGAGGTTAAGTGCTTCGTTTGATGAGCAAATGTATGATCAATTATCAAATGAAAATGACAATGAACACAAGGATTTATACGAGGAAAAAGCCCTTGATCAATGAATGATCTCCGGCATAAAAAACCTCGGATAGTGAAAACTATCACTATCAACTATATTGCACAAGAACGGTTACAACTTCGAAAGATAACAAGCTCAATACAATGATTTGCTAAAGTGTGTGTATGGTTCGCCAATGAATATCAGAGAGTTCGAATGTTAGCTATTGTGTGTCTATTCTAAGCTTGTTATCCCCTTTTAAATTAGAAATATCCTAGTAACAAACTATCCGAAAATCATGCAAGTCTTCACACGATCACTCTTAACGGTCATGACTCCTTTGCACGTGCCATAAACATCATATTCCTCCGATATTCCCGTGTAGACCCAGCCCACATAATACCTGCAAACGTAAACTAAGCACACAAGGAACAATTGTAAAAACATAAACATTAGTAAGGATCCTTAATCCTTAGACTCCCTGCATTATCCGTTAAGGATCCGTTATCTAGGTCCAATCTCAGGATGGATGATCCTCAGCATAAAATCCATGCCCTCACATGTATGATCCACCATTGTTATTCTTGCCCACCTTGTACTCTTTCCTTTTATTGTTTGGCATGTGCCGCGTCACTATTGTGTACTCTTCATCGTCGATGATATCCTCCGGTTCATCACCAAGGGCGGCTACTATTCCGAGCCCAATTCCACTCCCACCCACATCGACAAGTACGCCTCTTGGTGATACTAGTATTTGAGTGTGTGTGTGGGATGAAATTTTGGTGACATTTTATAGGTTATGCATAGAGAGGAGCGCCGTGCTCCGAAGACAACTACAACAGATGCTGCAAACGCTCCTGCAGCCGCAATCGATTTAACACTAAGGCTCTAATAACGAAGAGGCAATTTATATATATAAGTATTGCAGTATTTTCTATTTTGTATGTGTAAGGTATACCTGTTAATTTATTAAAAATAATCGTTAGAATTAACGGGTATACCTTACACATACAAAATAGAAAATACTGCAATACTTATATATATAAACTGCCTCTTCATAATTAGAGCCTTAGTGTTAAATCGATTGCGGCTGCAGGAGCGTTTGCAGCATCTGTCATGGTTGTAAAACAAGGTCTCCAAGGCCGAGTACTCCCCGAGTAGTCGCTACAAGGTAGGCTGCCGAGGCGACTTTCTTCAACTCCGACTAATTACTCGGAATCGATAAAATGTGATCAACATCGGCCAAAATCGGATCTAGTAGGTCAACTCGGGCTGAGTTTGACTTAAAATAAAATAAAACATAATTTCTATGTCTATCATGTTAAAGAATGAATATCAATTTCATGTATTTTGTTATAATTATTAGTAAATTTATGTTATTTGACATATATTTAATTTCCGAAAACTAATTTCTTTATAATCTGGCATGTCCGAGTACTCCCCGTGTACTCTCCGCCTAGGCCGAGTACTCTCAACTCCCCGGCCGACCGACTAGGGAGCACCTAGCGACTTTTGCAACCATGGCATCTGTTGTAGTTGTCTTCTTAGCACGGCGCTCCTCTCTGTGCATAACCTTACATGTCACCAAACGTTAAAGAAACTGCATAACCTATAAAATGGAACGAGTATTATCAGCAGTTATTGTTTGACATGGAAACGTTCGAGTGCGAGAAAATTTCCAACATCTTTCTCGTTTTTTTTTGTTTTTGTTTTAAACATATGAACAGTTGATCATTTTGTGTTTATATAATCCGTGGATTTAAAATAAATTTAAAACAGTAAAATTTAATAATACTATTATATATTAATATAAATTTATGACCTCCCCACCGGAGATATGTCGAACACACACCTTGTACTCTTTCCTTTTCCATCATACACCTTTCTGTACGAGTTATTGTTTGGCATGTGCCGCGTCACTATTGTGTACTCTTCATCGTCGATGATATCCTCCGGTTCATCACCAACTCTACCCCCACCCACATTGACAAGTTGGTGATACTAGTATTTGAGTGTGTGTGTGGGGGATGAAATTTTGGGTTGCTTTATAGACAAGCGGAAAATAAATTAATAATTGTAAACTGTGATTGATGGTGATGTTCATGCCCCACCACCCATGGAAACACAGAATGAATGAGATATGTATGCCACATGCATATTGTGCATGTGATTCGCAAATCCATGTGCTATGTCTCTTTCTTTCTTTCAATATAGGTAACTTATTATTTATTTCGGTTAATAAAAGAAGAAAACGATAAAAACATGGCAAATGCGTCCATCGATCTTTGCATTATGAAAATTCTTTTAAAGTTGGAATATTGTACATTTTCTACTTATTTTATTATTGTACAATAAAAGAGAAAAAACTTATACTATTGGCGTGACACTATGTTAAACTATATGGTTTTCGGATTTGAACATATCGATTAGGATCAAATATAAATGCTTCTAAAAATAAGAATTGTAACAAAGGCTTCTAAAAATAAACCCACTACAAAAAAAAAAAATAAAAAAAAAACCCTAAACACCCACCACAACCCAAAAACCAAACCCCTCCCCCCCCTCCACCCACCCAATTTTTATTTTATTTTATTGTGTTTTCATAATAAAATGGCTACTTATTTATATAATTAGTCTCTAAAAGGTAAAATGACAAAATTGTCCTCATGTGCACATGATCAGATTTAACTGTAAAAATTAACCGGGATAGGTCTAAGGAAATAACGTGTAAGATTTTAAAAATAAAGTATAAAACTACACATATGACACCGCCTGCAAAAGGGTACAAAGATAAATGACAAAAATTGCAATTCACGGCTTTAATTTGATTATTGTGTGTGTTTCAAAACCAAAGCATCAAAATGAGGAGACTGAAAAATGCAATTCACCAATCGTTCACTATCCACTTGTACTGTTTCTTATCTCTTTGTCCTGCCTAATTAAAGTTCAAAGTGAATTGCAAGTTTTATCCTTTATCTATATATCTAATTTCAGACGGTGTCCTTTATCTTTAAAATTGATGAATTTTGTACTTAATGTTTTAAAATGCTACACGTTATGCCGTTTAGCCCAAACTTAGTTTATTTTTTCTGTTAAATTTGGTTATGTGAGTTGCACATGAGGGCAAATCAGTAATTTCATCCACCTTTTCCATTTTCCCCTGATTTATACCATCCCACACCCTAGTTCATCAATTTATCCCCAAAACCAGCCCCAGCCAGCCACTGGCCATCCGCCCAAACCTGCGAAACTTAAACACACGATCAATCAATCTAATTGATGTGTAAACACTAGATAATGCCTAAATTAGATAAGCAAACCACAATCAATGGATGTTTTAAGGAAGAAATTATGTTTGCAGAATTGCAGTTGAAGATATTGTTTGATAACTGAATTACAAGCCACCGTTAATCCTGTAACACCCCAAATTTTGTATGTTATAAAATAATATTATTTTCGTGGTGCTAAATAACAGAAAACGGTGACCGTAAAATGGTACCGTAAGAAAACGACAGTAAGTTTAAATTTATGTGTGTAACTAAGTTAAACTAAGAAAAAAGACCAAGTTAGTATGGAAATAACAAATTTAAACATACTTTAAAAGACAAGGGGGGCTAATGTGTAAATGTGTAATATATTTGATAAAAAAAAAGAAGCTAGTGTGTGCGCCTGGCTCTAAGTGTGTGCGCCTGGCTCTAGGTCGATCGAACAAAGGCAAAGGAAAGGTGAAACCCTAGTTTCACTAATTTCATCAAATTGGGAAGAAATCTTAAGGAAGCTCGGATGCATGAACCTGAATGTTGATCATTTAAGTGATTCTAACACAAAGTAAGTCGAATTAAGTGTTTTTGTGATGTTTGGTTAAGTGGGTTATGTGTAATCCGTGAATGTTTATTGAAAATGAGTAGGAAATCTAGACAATATGAATACATAGAAGCTATAGCATGCTTAATTTCGATTATGTTGATGTTTTGGGAAAACCCCATTTGTAGTGGTAGTAGAATGAAGTTGATGATGACTATATGTGATATGTTCTCTAGAATTTTGATGGGTGAAGTTAGATGTTGTAGAATGAACCTAATTAGAATGAAAATTGTATGGTAATTGTTGAATCAATGATTTTGATATGAGATAGTAAGCTTATGCACAAGATACTTGTACATTGAGTTTAGATTGTAGTACGCTCACAAGGTGCTCGATGAAATGTCTAAGTGATGTTATGATATGAGAATTATATGAAACGTCTTGAGAATTATGAATAAATTGTAGAAAGACGAGTTTAGTATTAAACTAACATGAATAATGTGCTTTAGATGGAATTTATATGAGAATTCGGGTTGAATGTAGGTTTTGATCAAAATCATGCATTTGGGGATTGTACCTTATGCTTGTATGGTGTGACGGTCACCATAGATTTAATTAATTGTTTAATGGTGATTAGGAAGTGAATGTGTACTAAATGCATAACATATGACCATACTAGTAAAGGATGATGTTATGATTAAGTTATTTAACTTAGCAAAGTAGTTGTCAAATGTAGAATCATGAAAGCATAAGTATGTGTGAATTAATTATGGGTATATTGTGTATGTGACTAGGTGATCATGTAGTAGTATGTGTCATACAACATTATATATGAAATGATTATGATGTCATTAATATGGTCTACCATATCAACATAATGCGTGTTCAATAGTTGGAAGTTATATGTTAGAAGGTTGACTTTCTGAAAGTCAACCGAGAATTTATAGCATGGTTAGGCATTTTGACACAAATATAAGAATCGAGAGATCATGGAATATGTGTTAGATAAATTACGTGCTATGTGTGATAACGAGTTTGGATTTTGAAAATATTGAACAACGCGGTTGACAATTCATGTCGTATGCGTGTTAGTAAAAGATAATGTAGATAAGAATTGGAGAATGCGTGTCAATATGAATGAGCATGGATACTAACATTATCATGGCATGACAGCATGAAAGGATAGGAACCACACTAGCATGGACCAAGCATGGGAGGCTAGCGGGTCAAGATGAGGCAAGGAAGCGGTTACGAACACGGAGGCGCAAGGTAAGTGACTTCCGACTCACTTTTTAGTATGCATATAGAATTCTCATGTTCATGATTGTGGTGAAATTATGTAAGGTTATGTAATGATGAAAGTTTTAAGGTAAGTATTGAATTAGCTTAGTCGGGAGTAGTCTTCTAAGTCGAAGGTAATTTGATGGGTTTAAACGGGTCGAATAATTATGTATAAGTAAGGTAGCGGTAATGGAATTCGTAAAGATTATGGACCCGGGGCAAGGATTCTTAGTCTAAAATGTAGGGAAAGGTTTTACGGACAATTAGAAACAAGCTATTTGATTATGTGAATGTTTTGGAAAAGTAGGAAAGCGAGTAGTATGATTTTCGTAAGCCAAGGACCTTAAAATGCGCAAATACCTTTAACGGGTCAAAATAAGCTCTTGAGCGAAAATGGGTTAAGAGGATGCAAGTCATCCGAGAAATTTATCTTTTTGATAGACAAATGTTGAAATTATTAGGTTCGTAAGAAGTTATAGTCAAACAAACAAGTTATGTTGATATATGCATGAACGGGTCAAAATTGGTAAAAGGGTAATAAGCCGAAGGCTTAAAAGTCATAAAGTTAGGTAGTCCAAATATTAGATTTTCACTCCATGTGATGGAGAATTAAATTACGGTCGCGTAGGAAAAAGAATCGGTGACTGACGGATCATAAGTTATGATGATTTTAAGTTTGGTTTTGATAAATGTTTTAGCTGGGCAAGTGCAGCAACAAAAATAAAGGAACTTACTGTCAAAAAGGGGGCTAGGTGTAGCGTCTAGCCCCTAGGTGGGGGCGTCTAGCCCCCTGATTCCGAAAATTTTTAATTTTTGTTCATTTTGACTCATGAAACTTGTTTATACCTTTTTTATCATTGTCAAAACTAACTTTTAAGTTGGTTTTGATTGAAAATCGTTTATTTTAACTGTTGATGCATTGTGAACCCGTCTGGACCGTTTTTAAACGCGTATAAGCTAAGAATGATTAGTTTATTCCTTGTTTTAGGGAAAGTAGATACGTATGAAGGTATGTATGTATGTATGTATGTATGAATATAAGTAAGTATGTACGAATGTATGCACGTATGTAGGGTTGTGTGAAGGCATGTAATAGGTGTGTATGTAGGCATGTATGCATGTATGTAGGTATGCACGTATGTAGGCACGTACGTATGAATGTAGGTACGTGTGTATGTAAGTAGTTATGTGTGAACGGATGCATATATGTAAGTATGTATGAAAGTATATACGCATGTATTCATTGAAATTGAGTATCGACGATAATAATTGCATGCCTTGTGAACGAAGTGTAACGCAAGTACAATGAGGAAGTCTCACCACGGAATGTATAATCAGATGGAAAGCTGGGATGTAAAGAGTTAACGGAACGAAAAGTAAACGTGAATAAATCTTGTATGTTTATAATGCGTACTAATGTTATGAATTTATGTGGTGAGTGCAGGTAGCACGAGTCACGAGGATCATCAAGGAGTAGAGATCGAGGATCGAGTCAATAGTGAGATTGTACGGGAACGTTGATGTATATATTGTAGTAAACATAAACTATGTTTTACCTAGTAAATAAGTCGATTGATGGATTTATGTGAAAGAGTTATGTTAAGGTTAAATTTTAAGTAAGTTAAGGTATTTATAATGAAAGAAATTTTATAACACGAATTTCCGCTGCGACTTTTGGTCAAACGTGAATTAGGGTCTTACAAATCCTCACGTTGCCGGAACCCTCGCCGGTTGTGTTGGTTGTCTGCAACGAACTATACCAATTCGACCAAGGGAATCAAGGTACCATTATTCCTCATGTCGCTATAACAGGTTTGTCGGGCTTATGTTTGCCGGACTTGACCAAAAGTGAAAACATCGGGTTGAATGTTTAAAATTTCCGGTACTTCTGGAGGTGGTTGTTGGTGGTTGAGTGAATAACATTCAATGAAATAATATACATGTTGTTCAGATTAGTTTGTGAATAACAATTGTTCAGATTGCATCGTCTTCTAACAGATTTGGAATGTCACTTTTGTTGATGGCAGCTTCATATGCTCCCAAGTAAAAGTTGTTTTGTAGATTGAATAACACGTCTGGTGCCATCACTATGGTTGATTGGATATAGATTGGAGATATTAACAGATCGAAGAGAGAACGTGATGATGAATTCGGTAGTTCAGAAAAGAGTTACAGGGTGGGTGATGGTCTATTGCAGCAGGTTGTAGTTATGTATATTACTTTTTAAAACTTTTTTAGAAGTTATTTACACAACTAGTCCTTGGAATAATGAAATGACAAAAATGCCCTTATGTGCAAGGCACATGACTAGATTTAACAGAAAAAGGTAACTGGGTTAGGGTCAAAGGACATAACGTGTAGGATTTTGAAACATCGAGTACAAAACTCGTCAATTTTAAAGACAAAGGACACCACCTAAAATTAGATATAAAGATAAAGAACAAAATTTGCAATTCACTCTAAAGTTCAACATGTGATGTGTGCGTAGTTAAAACTTAACATGTGTTTCACTTCTCACCTACTTGTACTGTGTTAGTTAAAGCTTAACATGTGAGTGGAATCAACCAAACGACTTAACAAATGAAAATTTTAAAAGTATTGTTTTTTCAAGTAACTTTTGAAAGTAACTAGGAGTTTACCCCGCGCGCGTTGCGCCGCGCCTCGTGATCTTTGTTTTTAAATGAATCCGGTACATCAATATGATTATTAACATTGTAAGATTAAATATGTTATGATTTAATATTTAATCTATTAGCTATTATAATCATTTACATAATATAGTTCAAAATATACAATAACCTATTAAATAATTAGTTGGTAATTGTTGATGGACCATATTACCCTTATTAACTAATTAGGTTTCCACTTGGGTGCATATATAAGGAGACTTATGTAGAGGCTTAAGGGTTACACACATAACCTAATTATCATAACATCAAAATCGGCCTCCTCTCCACAACCGAACTCCTTATTCGGTTTTCATCATCACCATCATTAGTTTGCACCATAAGGAGGAACTAGATTATCCTGACAAATGTCGAACTCAATGGATGCATCTCTGATTGGATTCTCCACTGCCCTGTCTGCTGTAACATGTATGTTATTTATGTTTTCCATCATGTTAAAACAGAACTGATCAACATGTGGTATCAGAGCATATGTTGATAAATCAATTCAGTTTGTATCCATAAATCTGGAATAAAGCTGGAAAACATAATTTAAAAAAACCTAATAAAATTTGTTTTTTTACCATCCGAGATAACATCTCGGATCATCTTGGATCTGAATCCTGCATCTCGGATACGTCTCAGATCATATGTTTATCCATTGTTGTTGTTCCGAAATCAACATGTGTTCGGAAATCTGTTTAAATGTGTAATGATTTCCAGATTTCGGATAGAATGATTAAATGTTTTATTTTTAGGGCTTATCACATGTTCATGAGAAAATTCGAAAATTCCCTTAGTTTTGGAATGAATTCGGATTATTGGTTGTTTGTTCCTGTTTTGATCTATTTTATCTACTTAAACGTTTTGAAAATCTGTTTTTCTATTAATGGATGTAATTTTCGAAATAAACAGATAAATATAATTAGCATTTAAACAGGAAACTTAATCCCATAATCCCTAAAATTTTGGATTTTCAATGTTATCAATTATTAACTGCCTAAATTAAGGATTTTGAAGCTTGAGGAACACGTCTCGGATGAATCCGAGCGCATCACGAACTGATCATCTCGGATGAACATCTGTTCGTCCATCACGGATGAATAACTATTTGATCATCTCGGACCATCTCGAACTAAACATTACCATCTCGGATGAATCCGAGATCATTCGACTTACGCGTCTTGGACACATCCGAGATTATTCGAACTCATCCATCTCGGATAGTCCGAGATGATTCGAACTCATTCGTCTCGGATGAATCCAAGACGTAATTCATCCGAAATCATGAGTGTTCATAGAATGTCAAGACTTATTCAAAATCCCATTACTTTATTAAGTAATTGGTTTTGTAAATACTTCGTTAATTAATCAGAATCAGATAATGTTTTAGAAACCAAAATGACTTAACTTGAATGAACTTCTGATGTATCATTTCTGGCCAAAGCTGATTTGATACATCTATTTATCGTTCAAGTATTACGAAAGCTAACGTTAAGTGTGCATTACAAACATGAATGTCTTAATATCTGGCCAAAGCTGATTTAATTCATTCATGTATAGCATACTCAACAAGTGCATAACTAAAGTGATTGTCTCATTTATGGCCAAAGCTGATTTGTCACAATCACTTTGCACGCATGCTTAAATGATTACACTTCTGGCCAAAGCTGATTGGTCTTCATTTAAGTAGAATTTTAACCAAGTCTATTATTTTGATGTTAGTAATAAACAATATCACAGCTTCATAATTAAAATGGTCATTATTTATGCCTGCATTAGTATAAAATGCCCTTAGATCATGTTAAGACTTCTTTCTTACAACTTGCTCATCTTATTTCCACTATCTGCACCCAATTGCGGGATTCCAGCTTCGACTGGTGATAACTTTGCTGCATGGAAGGATGCTCTCATGCTTATTCTTGGATTGCTGGACTTTGATTATGCTCTAAGAGAGAATCAGCCAGCGGACCTTACTCCCCAAAGCACTGCTGCTGAGCAGTTGACTTATGAAAAGTGGACTAGGTGTAACCGCATGTCTCTCATGTTTATGAAATAGTCCATAAGCAATGTAATCAGAGGAGCCATTCCTGATTCTGAAGATGCTAAACCATACTTGGCTTCTGTGGAGGCACAATTCAAGGGGACGTCTAAAGCACACGCTAGTACTCTTATCCTTAAGCTAGTGACAACTAAGTATGATGGGAGGAGCGACATTCGCGAGCACATCATGATGATGAATGACATGGCCAATAAGCTGAAGGGGCTAGAAATGGAAATCAGTGATGGTTTCCTCGTTCATTTCATCATTACTTCGCTTCCTTCGTCCTTTGAAGCATTCAAGATCAATTACAACCCTCAGAAGGACAAATGGACGATGAGTGAGCCGGTCGCTATGTGCGTACAGGAGGAAGAGTGTATGAGGATGGATCGCACTACTGATGTTGCTAACTTCACCACCTCCAACTCTAAGAAGAGGAAGAACAATCATCAAAGAAAGGATGCTTCCAAAGTCCAAAGGCCCAATCCTAATACAAGTGCACCTTCCAGCTCTAAGAACTCCTTAGGAAAAATCCACTGCAAGTTCTGTAGAAAGACAAGACATATGCAGAAGGAATGCCCTGACTTTAAGGAGTGGTTAGCTAAGAAAGGTAACGATTATTTTATGATACTTGGGTCCTATAATTTAAATGTTCTTGCTAATTCTTGGTGGTTTGATTCTGGTTCTATGGTTCATGTTACCAATTCTACTCAGGGATTCCTTTCAATCCGGAACCTGGGAAGAAACCAAAGAACGCTTAAGGTTGGGGATGATCGAGAATTAGAAGTGAAGGCCATTGGAACATTACAATTATAAATGAAAACTGCTAATTCTCTATAGATTAGAACTAGATGATGATTTTTCCAAATCTTTGTTGTCATATAACATTAATGAATCACTCACAAAGATGAAAGAGAAACAAGACTTAGAGACTTCATCCATGTTGTGGCATCAACGTTTAGGCCACATCTCAAGAGAACGATTAAATCGTCTCGTAAAGGATGAAGTCTTACCTCCTCTCGATTTCTCTGATTTTGGAACATGTGTCAAATGTCTTAAAGGTAAAATGACATTAGCGAATAAGAAAGGTGCCACTAGGAGCTCTAATTTATTAGAACTCACTCTGACATTAATGGTCCCTACCAAATCGCTGGCATAACAGGACATACTTCATTTATCACTTTCATTGATGATTATTCTCGTTACATGTACTTGTATCTTATTAAGGAGAAATCTAAATCTCTTACAACTTTTAAAGATTATAAAGCTGAAGTTGAAAAGCAATTAGATCGTCAGATTAAAGTCGTGAGATCAGATAGAGGCGGTGAATATTATGGAAGCCATACTAATGTGGGTCAAGCTCCTGGTCCAGGGGATTGTTAACCAATACACCATGCCTGGTACACCTCAGCAGAATGGTGTCGCTGAACGAAGAAACCGTACTTTTATGAACATGGTGTGTTGTTTTGGTCAAAAATTACCTTAAGTGATCAAATTAGTTTGTGAGGTAGTGTGCTAGCAATGCTTGTGAAAAATATGTTGGTTTGTTCGTTTGTAAAAACAGTTTCAGGATATAGCCTCATGATATGAAACTATATCAATAATCAAACAATGAGCTGAAAAAGTAAAATTGGACACAGGATATACGAGGAAAGCCCTTAATCAATCTAGATCTCCGGCATAAAACCTCGGGAGGTGACAATCGTCGGCTGCCTTGTTCTTCTTATTACTTGAATGTTCAGGATACAGTGCAGGATAATGTTCAGATCGCTACTAAGTGGTACAATGATTGTAAGTGATGAGTGTTAGTGCGTGATTGCTAGAGAATTGCGTAAGAGTTCGAGAGCAGAGAGTGAAGTGAGTGTTCATACGATCTAGCACTCCTATTTATAGTTACAAATATCAAACAACTTCTCCTATAAACAAGGGATACTCCAGAATATTCCATTTTGAACGTTGGAGACCTATTCTTCCGGCTTCAACGTCTTCCTCCATACCAAATGGAACGAGTCTTCAGGAGAAATAGTCCATGTGAACGTTACGATCCTGCAGCCATGTCCTGCAAGCAAATAATTAGTAACTGCCAGGATACCACATCAGGATGTAACTAGTATCCTGACCGTAGTCAGATGTCATAAAATCAAGATATAATTTCAGGATATGGGCTCAGAATTCCACCAATAACAATTGTCCCAAAAATATATCGGTTGGAATCCCCAAATTCAAACGGATGTATTTATCTTTTGTGTCGATCGAGGAAATTAATGGGATGCGACTGTTGATGTGACAGTGTGCAACTTCCCACGCGAATTTCACTCATTATACCCTATCTTTAGCCTATATCTTCTCATCTTCCTTAGATATTCATCACAATAGTTCCAGAATTTTCAGGTATCATCTCTCTCCCTTTTTTCCTATTTTCTCTGTTATACTTCTTCGTTCCACCATGACCAACCGAACACGATCACACACCGGCGACTCTATCCCAACCTTCGTAGAACAAAACCTCCTCAAAGACCCGGAGAAAGAAGTCTGTTCTTTCGATAATGCCGATATTGCCGCTCTCAGAGCCTCCGATGCCTTTCCCGCCGGAACAATCATCCGGCCGTTTGATCGGAATATTCGATCAGACGTGTCCTCCAAAGAATCAATTTGTTTCTTGGCTTATCCCTTTTCCATGGGACTTTGATACCCTTTCTCGGACTTCATCATGCGTTTCTTTCACCTCACTGGTCATAGATTCGCCCAAACTATGCCCATGGTTTGGCGAGTTTTGGTGGTACTTGACCAGATCAAGACCCATCACATTCCCGATCTTTGTATTAAGGATCTTCCTATCGCTTACCGCCTACGGTCTCATGGTTCTAGCCGATTCCTTCTTTTTTCAACTTCTAAAAATCCCCTCATCCTCAAAGCAACTAAAAACGAGGATGAGTGGAAGCGAAAGTTCTTTTTTGTTAAAAGGGAATCCATTAACAAGGGTGTTGACTTTCCGATGAAGTGGTTGACCACTGGTAGGATCTAGGGTTTTAGATATCCCCAAACACATCCTGTTGTTACATCCTGAACTAATATTCTTATTTTTTGTGCAGCAAATTTTAAAGAATTAGCTCTTCCAAGTGAAGAATTGGAACAAAGAATCAACGCCGTCTACCAACTTCCTGAGAGGGAATGAAACTTTTCACTATTTTTCGCAAATTCAAGCCAAAAATCTAGCTCCGATATGTCTGGTAAGGACATTTGTTCTAAATATTCCTGCACATATTTAAATTAATTATGATATTAAGATATTCAAAAGTTTAGAATTCTTTCCCTTTGTGCAGCACCAACCAAGATCCCTGAAGTCTTCGATCTCGAAGAATTGGACAACTATTCTGGCCCTGTCGCTGTGAAGAAAGAACCAAGTCCCAAACCTGCCACTTCGTCCAAGCCTGCCAGTTCCAAAGCTGCCGCCATCCCTAAGCCTTCTCCGGCCAACAAGCCTTGTGCCTCCAGTGCCCGCAAAAGGAAGGAAACAGACTCTCCTGCTACCCTTGATGCTTTTCCTTATGAGAACCAGGGGTTCGTCGAATCCAGTGGATTCATGACTTCGTTTCTTAACCAGGTAAATATCCTTATCCTGCATCCTGTACATATATGCTTAACTGGTATCTTGATTAAATTACATATACTGATACCTGTATTCTTGGAACCTTTTTTGTTCCATATAGTTGTAGTGATAGTTTTCACTATCCAAGATTTTTTATGCCGGAGATCATTCATTGCTCAAGGGCTTTTTCCTCGTATAATTCCTCGTGTTCATTGTCATATCCTTTTGATAATTGTTCATACATTTTTTAATCTAATCAAGCACTCAACCTCACAAAAATCAGATTTAGTTACGTTATCCTTAGTGTGATTTTTGACCAAAACAGGTAGCAGGTGGGATTCGAACCCAACCCTCTACAAAAACCAAATCTCGTTCTTACCATCAGACTACACTTGTATTAATGTTAACAAATATCACCGTAAATATAATATTCTCTTTTTTTATATAGATATAGATTTTTTTTTTCAATTTTGGAGGCCTTAAGCCGTCGCCTAGCCCAATTACACTAACCAGCCAACCCTGTTCCTAGCTACCGTTATCAATACATGTTAAATATTTTTTTTGTATTATTAAGTTCACAAGGTAATCTGGTCGTAATGTTAACTTGTTTTAATAGTCACGTTTATAATGATTGATGATCATGAAATCAAGAATTTAAATTCCACACATGGGTTAGTTCATATTTTATGATTAGACATTATCTTTAACTGGCTAGCTGAAATATGTTAAAGGGTAAAGTAGATTAAAATGTATTTGAAATGTATCTAGATGTTTTCGATGTATTATATTGCTTTAATTAGAATAAGCGTTAATGAGCTTAAACTGTGACTCGACTCATTTTAAAAGTGATTTACACAAGCTTATTTTCACCAAAGCCGTTTAAACCCTTTATGACTAACTACCTGTTTTTCTTCAATTTTTTATATGGTAAAATATTAAAACTACATGAAACCTTGTAAGGCTGTGGAGAATGGGGCGTTGGTTGGGGCGGGGATGCCGTTCAACGCCAACTGCTCCACTCCGGGTTGGCGTTGGGCTTAGCGTTGCCCCTTTGGCGTGGGTATTTTGCCTGGCGTGGGGCAGGGGCAGGGTGAGTTGGCTGGCTGGTCCAATATGGCAGGCTTTGGTTGGCTATTTTAATTAAAAAAAATTCACATGGCTGCCCACGCCAAACTAAGCCACATCACACCACACCCCTTATTTTTTCACCATAAGCTTGTGGATCTCACCCTCGCTACATTATCGAGTAAAGCCCCCTAACCCTAGTCCCAACACCCCTCAGCCTAAGGGGACCATTTCACATGAAGAGGTTTTCTTGAAAATGTTTCGAATTATTAGAAAGATCATGTGGCCCACACACGATTGTCATATTCTGTTTGCCCAACACAAAAAATGCTATCAAGCGAATGAGGTGGTGGTGGAGTGGTAAGAGAGAGTCTTGGTGTTCTAAGGGACCCAAGTTCGATTCCTGCCCTCCCCATTATTTTCTGCGGCACCTGGTGATGATGGGAGACTAGGAGAATAGGTGGAGATCGCTAGTTCGAACCTTGAACTGAGCGGGTTTTACCTCACCGCACTGTCGTGCCTTCGGGCGAGTGTTCACGGGCTTCAGCCCTAGGTGAGGGTTTTCCCCGGTTCGGAGGCGAATGTATCCCGATGTGGTGAATTTCGCCAGTAGCCCGTTTGAAGGATTCGTTGGCCGTTCAAAAAAAAAAAGAAAATGCTATCAAATTTATTTTATTTTTTTAAAGGGAAAACTTCATCCACCAAATTTATTTTCAAATACAAGATTACTCATAATGTACATTTTTCTAATAATCGTAAATGATAATCAAGCAATTTGCGCGAACCCTGAAATAATCGTAAACGTTAATAGTGGGTAACCTGAATATACGGGTTCTACATTCAAACTCAATTAAGAATACAATTTGAATGACTCATCGAGTATATTAAAATCAGTCGGTAGAATATACCTTTGTTATGCGCTTTCGACCAAACAATGAAATTGTGACGGATGCGGGAGAAGTAGTCCTCCGACGACAGAGAAGATGTAAACGAATGAGAAACCAATCCGAGATCTTCAAACTGTAAGGATGAAGAGGGCGACAATGAACGGTTGTATAGGAAAAAAATTATCCGAGAATAAGGGATATTAGTAGTTATTTGCATGTAACAAATATTTTTAGTAAAACCCTCCAATATAAAGATATCATTGTTAGACCAAGTGTAGTCAGTGCTACCCACAGACGCCAATGGTGAGAGCGTTTGTCACACCCCCAAAATACCACATGCGGAAACACCGCGGGACGTGTGATGTACCAGGATCCAAGCCACCAATCACATTGAACTATAATAAATATTTAAGCAAAACATTCCATTCATTTCATAATATAATTCCAAGTCATAAGTTAAAACTAAAGTAAACGTTCAGCGGAAGCATAACATAAATCGTTAATCATCTGTTTCAACACAAGTATTCATAACCAATAAAACATGTATCCAAGAGTCTCGTCCCACGACCACTCCACCACTCTCAGATAGCAAGTTCCAACCATGAATCTAACGACCTGCAAGCATGCAGACAAGTATGTCAGACGACACTGGTGAGTTCAAAGTTTGTTAACCCTTTTTAGTTACCAGATAAAAGTATAAAACATTTCAATGATTTGATGTCATTAATAACTCGATTACCGCCGATGGCTCCCGATTATTTGCCCTATTCCCCAATAACTCGATTACCGCATGCTTGGAAAGTCGGAACTGAATATACGGGTTCTACATTCAAACTCAATTAAGAATACAATTTGAATGACTCATCGAGTATATTAAAATCAGTCGGTAGAATATGCTCCACCCACCCAAAAAAAAATAACTTTTGATTTTAATGTGTTTTCATAATAAAATGGTTACTTATTTATATAACTAGTCTCTAAAAGGTAAAATGACAAAATTGTCCTCATGTGCACATGATCAGATTTAACTGTAAAAATTAACCGGGATAGGTCTAAGGACATAACGTGTAAGATTTTAAAAATAAAGTATAAAACTACACATATGACACCGTCTGCAAAAGGGTACAAAGATAAATGAAAAAAATTGCAATTCACGGCTTTAATTTGATTATTGTGTGTGTTTCAAAACCAAAGCATCAAAATGAGGAGATTGAAAAATGCAATTCACCAACCGTTCACTATCCACTTGTACTGTTTCTTATCTCTTTGTCCAGCCTAATTAAAGTTCATAGTGAATTGCAAGTTTTATCCTTTATCTATATATCCAATTTCAGACAGTGTCCTTTATCTTTAAAATTGATGAATTTTGTACTTAATGTTTTAAAATGCTACACGTTATGCCGTTTAGCCCAAACTTAGTTTATTTTTTCTGCTAAATTTGGTCATGTGAGTTGCACATGAGGGCAAATCAGTAATTTCATCCACCTTTTCCATTTTCCCCTGATTTATACCATCCCACACCCTAGTTCATCAATTTATCCCCAAAATCAGCCCCAGCTAGCCACTGGCCATCCGCCCAAACCTGCAAAACTTAAACACACGATCAATCAATCTAATTGATGTGTAAACACTAGATAATGCCTAAATTAGATAAGCAAACCACAATCAATCGATGTTTTAAGGAAGAAATTATGTTTGCAGAATTGCAGTTGAAGATATTGTTTGATAACTGAATTACAAGCCACCGTTAGTCCTCACGTTGCCGGAACCCTCGCCGGTTGTTTTGGTCGTCTGCAACGAACTATACCAATCCGACCAAGGGAGTCAAGGTACCATTATTCCTCATGTCGCTATAACAGGTTTGTCGGGCTTATGTTTGCCGGACTTGACCAAATGTGAAAACATCGGGTTGAAGGTTTAAAATTTACGGTACTTCTGGAGGTGGTTGTTGGTGTTTGAGTGAACGAGTGAATAACATTCAATGAAATAATATACATGTTGTTCAGATTAGTTTGTGAATAACAATTGTTTAGATTGCATCGTCTTCTAACAGATTTGGAATGTCACTTTTGTTGATGGCGGCTTCATATGCTCCCAAGTAAAAATTGTTTTGTAGATTGAATAACACGTCTGGTGCCATCACTATGGTTGATTGGATATAGATTGGAGAGATTAACAGATCGAAGAGAGAACGAGATGATGAATTCGGTAGTTCAGAAAAGAGTTTCAGGGGTGGGTGATGGTCTATTGCAGCAGGTTGTACTTATGTATATTACTTTTTAAAACTTTTTTAAAAGTTATTTCCACAACTAGTCCTTGGAATAATGAAATGACAAAATGCCCTCATGTGCAAGGCACATGACTAGATTTAACAGAAAAAAGTAACTGGGTTAGGGTCAAAGGACATAACGTGTAGGATTTTGAAACATCGAGTACAAAACTCATCAATTTTAAAGACAAAGGACAGCGCCTGAAATTGGATATAAAGATAAAGGACAAAATTTGCAATTCACTCTAAAGTTCAACATGTGATGTGTGTGTAGTTAAAACTTAACATGTGTTTCAATTCTCACCTACTTGTACCATGTTAGTTAAAGCTTAACATGTGAGTGGAATCAACCAAACTACTTAACAAATGAAATTTTTAAAAGTATTGATTTTTCAAGTAACTTTTGAAAGTAACTAGGAGTTTACACCACGCGCGTTGCGCCGCGCTTCATGGTCTTTGTTTTTAAATGAATCTGGTACATCAATATGATTATTAACATTGTAAGATTAAATATGTTATTATTTAATATTTAATCTAGTAGCTATTATAATCATTTATATAACATAGGTCAAAATATATAATAACCTATTAAATAATTAGTTGGTAATTGTTGATGGACCATATTACCCTTATTAACTAATTAGGTTTCCTCTTGGGTGCATATATAAGGAGACTTATGTAGAGGTTTAAGGGTTACACACATAACCTAATTATCATAACATCAAAATCGGCCTCCTCTCCACAACCAAACTCCTTATTCGGTTTTCATCATCACCATCATTAGTTTGCACCCTAAGGAGGAACCAGATTATCCCGACAAATGTCGAACTCAATGGCTGCATCTCTGACTGAATTCTCCACTTCCCTGTCTGCTGTAACAGGTATGTTATTTATGTTTTCCATCATGTTAAAACAGAACTGATCAACATGTGGTATCAGAGCATATGTTGATAAATCAGTTCAGTTTGTATCCATAAATCTGGAATAAAGCTGGAAAACAGAATTTAAAAAAACCTAATAAAATTCTTTTTTTTTACCATCCGAGATACCATCCGAGATAACATCCCGGATCATCTTGGATCTGAATCGTGCATCTCGGATACGTCTCAGATCATATGTTTATCCATTGTTATTGTTCCGAAATCAACATGTGTTCGGAAATCTGTTTAAATGTGTAATGAATTCCAGAATTCGGATAGAATGATTAAATGTTTTATTTTTAGGGCTTATCACATGTTCATGAGAAAATTCGAAAATTCCCTTAGTTTTGGAATGAATTTGGATTATTGGGTGTTTGTTCCTGTTTTGATCTATTTTATCTACTTAAACGTTTCGAAAATCCGTTTTTCTATTAATGGATGTAATTTTTGAAATAAACAGATAAATATAATTAGCATTTAAACAGGAAACTTAATCCCATAATCTCTAAAATTTTGGATTTTCAATCTTATCAATTATTAACTACCTAAATTAAGGATTTTGAAGCTTGAGGAACACGTCTCGGATGAATCTGAGAGCATCACGAACTGATCATCTCGGATGAACATCTGTTCGTCCATCACGGATGAATAACTATTTGATCATCTCGGACCATCTCGAACTAAGTATCTCGGATCATCTCGAACTAAACATTACCATCTCGGATGAATCCGAGATCATTCTGTCGCAAACCCCGTCCCCTAATTACCCGGGAACGGGCGGCCGCGGCCATTTTCGGTGGTATCTATATTTATCATTTTGGCAGCGGAATTTACATCAGGATCGTAGTTAGGAAATATTTTATCAGAGTAAAATACCACGCTTTTAATATATTAAACACATGGGAAAATCCCAAGTTTCAAGTACACACATTTTTCATAGGGATAAACCCTATTTTATTTAAATGAAAACATCTCTTTATTTTAGGTAACTTTATAGCCACTTTTCCAAGCTTTCAGTGCTGTCCAGCTGGCTTATATTTAGCTTTCACATTTTGTTACCTGAAACGCGTTTAAAAACATTTTGTCAGTGGAAAATACTGGCGAGTGAATCCCAGTTTAATCAATATATGTAAAAACCGTCGTACAGTATTGAGGGTGGTCGCGCAATTACATTTGTTTCCATCTACTTTAATTACCACCCACGGTACTGTCAACCCGACTTGTGGTCATGTTACTACTCACAATGTAGTAACAAAATTTGTATACAAAACCCCAACATACCAACGATAATTGTAGAATACAAATACTCAATCACTGTTTAATATAATGTTAATCATATGAGGTTTTGTAAAAACAATTTGCAAAAAAGAGATTACTCACATTGCTGTATTAGGGTTTTCTTTAAGGATTTCCTGGTGATTATCTATAAATTACACAAATGCACACGCGTTAGTATAATAACCCAATATTTACATTAGTAATACCCTCCCCGAGACGGCATTCCAACGACTACGTCGGGCATAAGCACGACAGCCGTTACGGAACCCTGGATCAATCGGGCAGCGTATCTAATACGTAAGCGGGGTTATGATACTTACAACGAGACAGGGCTTCGCTAATTAGGGGGTATTATGCCCGAGTATAATGTATACTACGTAGATATTGAGAGAGGAAGTGAAAGACTGAACGATTTGAAAGTGAAACTGGTCGACCCTATTTATAGTTGTGATCCGTCCATCTCTCGCACCCCGCGTAGACCTAGGGGTGGTCTTACGCGGCCCGCGACATAGGGTCCGTAGGGCTAGCTTGGTCAGCTCACCGTTGTAGACTCGACGCGTGTTAGACACGTGGCAGCACCGGGCTGTGCCTCATGTCCATTCGCTCGCGGCCCGCGTAAGACTAGGGGTAGGTCTTTGCGGCCCGCGTAAGACTAGGGGTAGGTCTTCGCGGCCCGCCACAGCCTTAAAAACTTGGTTTATAATTATATTTAATAAAAATAAAGGTATTCGGGGCCTGTTTTCGTATACATGGTGTATTTTAAGACATATAGGGACACTTGAAATATATTAGGGGTGTCGAAAAATTATTTAGGAGGGTTGTTATATCATCCCCACCTTGTTTTAGAACTCGTCCTCGAGGTCTACTGGAATAAGTGTGGATATTTCCTTAGCATTTCTGATTCAAGTTCCCATGTGTATTCTGGTCCTCTTTTGGAGTCCTATTTTACTTTAACCAGAACTAATCTCTTGTGCTTGAGATTCTTGACTTTCCTGTCTTCAATCTGTAGAGGTTTCTCTACAAATTTAAGTTGTTCATTTACCTCTATATCCTTAAGAGGTACTACCAGTGATTCATCAGCTAAGCATTTCTTGACATTAGATACATGAAATACATCATGTATTCCTGCCATTTCCTCTGGCAGTTATAGCTGATAGGCTACAGGTCCTATTCTTATAATAATCTCAAAAGGTCCAACATACCTGGGGCTTAGCTTTCCCTTCTGATAAATCTTACCACTCCTTTCCAAGGAGAGACTTTCAATAACACTTTGTTTCCTACCTGAAATTCCAATGGCTTTCGTCTGTTATCAGCATAACTCTTTTGTCGGTCACGAGCTGCTTTCAGTCGTTCCTTGACTTGGATAATCTTGTCGATTGTTTCTTGTACTATTTCTGGTCCAGATAGTTGCTTTTCTCCAATTTCTGCCCAACAAACTGGGGTTCGGCACTTTCGTCCATAAAGTGCTTCGAATGGTGCAGCATTGATACTTGTGTGATAGCTGTTATTATAAGAAAATTCTATTAATGGCAGATGATCGTCTCAATTACCCCCAAAATCAATTACACAAGCTCTAAGTATGTCCTCCATTGTCTGAATTGTCCTTTCGCTTTGTTCGTCCGTTTGAGGATGATAGGCTGTGCTTAGATTCAACTTGGTTCCCATTGTTTTTTGGAAACTTGTCCAAAAATGAGAGGTAAAACGGCTATCTCTATCAGAAACAATTGATAAAGGAATTCCATGCAATGAAACTATTTCATTTATATATAGCTTAGCTAATTGTTCCATACTGAAAGTTTCCTTCATTGGTAGGAAATGAGCTGACTTAGTTAGCCTGTCTACAATCACCCAGATTGTATCATTACCTTTTCTTGTTTTGGGTAATTTGGTAACAAAATCCATTGTTATCAATTCCCATTTCCACACTGGCATTTCTAACTGCTGCAATAAACCTGAGGGTTTCTGATGTTCGGCCGCTTTGACTTGGGAACATGTTAAACATTTAGAAACATATGCTGCTATATCCTTTTTCATTCCTATCCACCAGAAGTTCCTTCTTAAATCCTGATACATTTTATCATTTCCAGGATGCATTGTATACTTAGACTTATGGGCTTCTTCGAATATACGGTGGCGTAGGTTTCCTAATTTAGGTATCCACATTCTTTTCTTATGGAATCTCCAAATTCCATCTGTTCCTTGTTCTAATTCTTTAATCACTCCCTTCAATTTTTCAGTATCATCCTTGATTACTGATTCTTGTGCTTTTCTAATCTATTCATTTAAATCTATCTGTAGATTTAATTTAAGAGAACATACTCTTTTTGGCTTTTCATGGCACTTTCGACTTAAAGCATCAGCCACTACATTTTCCTTTCTTGCATGATACTGGATATTACAATCATAATCACTAAGTATCGCCATCCAGTGTCTTTGTCTCATTTTCAATTCCTTTTTCCCAAAAACATACCTTAAACTCTTATGGTCGGTGAAAATGGTAAACTTACTGCCATAAAGGTAATGTCTCCAAATTTTAAGGGCAAAAATTATAGCTCCTAATTCTAAATCATGGGTTGAATAGTTTTCTTCATGATTCTTAAATTGTCTAGACGCATAGACTATAACCTTTTGACGTTGCATCAACACACATCCATAACCTAACTTAGAAGCGTCACAATAGACTACAAAGTCTTCACTTCCTTCTAGTAACGCTAGTATGGGTGCATTGGTTAGTCTTTGCTTAAGAATTCTAAAGGCTTCTTCTTGTTTTGGTCCCCATTCAAACTTAACAGATTTACAGGTTAGCTTAGTTAAGGGAATGAAAAAATCTCGAATAAATCTTCTATAATAACCGGCTAATCCTAAGAAACTTCTAACCTCGGTTGGTGACTCAGGGGTTTTCCATTTGGTAATTGCCTCAATCTTGGTGGGATCCACATGAATTCCTTCATGATTAACTAAATGTCCAAGAAACTGTACCTATTCTAACCAAAACTCGCACTTTGAAAACCTTGCATAAAGCTTTTCTTTTCTCAATAAACTTAGAAGTGCGTGCAAATGGTTTGCAAGCTCCTCTTTACTCTTAGAGTAAATGAGAATATCATCTATAAAGACAATTATGAATTTATCCAAATATGGCTTACATATTCGGTTCATCATGTCCATAAATGCAGCTGGGGCATTGGTTAAACCAAATGGCATGACAGTAAATTCATAATGGCCATACCTTGTTCTAAAAGCGGTCTTAGGAATGTCCTCTTCCTGTACCGTTAATTGATGATATCCTGAGCGTAAATCGATTTTTGAGAAAAATCGAGCTCCCTGCAATTGATCGAACAGATCATCAATTCTTGGTAATGGATACCGATTTTTAATCGTGACCTTGTTCAATTCACGGTAGTCAATGCACATACGCATTGATCCGTCTTTCTTCTTAACAAATAAAATTGGTGCTCCCCATGGCGATGAGCTTGGCTGTATGAATCCTTTCTCCAAAAATTCGTCTAACTGTTTCTTCAGTTCCTACATTTCTGCGGGTGCTAAACGGTAAGGTGCTTTGGCAATTGGTGCTGTTCCTAGGAGTAGATGAATCCTGAATTCAACTTCTCTGTCTGGTGGTAGTCCTGGTAATTCTTCTGGAAACACATCTAGAAACTGAGATACTACTGGAATATCTTTCAGTTCTTTTCCTTTAGTGTTAGTGATTATGAAAATCAAATACACTAATAACCCTTTTCTTATGTAACTTGATGTTTTCATCACAGAGAAGAATTTTGTGGATCTAGTGGGCTTATCTCCTTTAATTGTGATCTTTTCACCCCTTGGTGAATTTACTCGGATCGACATTTGATCACATAGAATACTGGCTTTATTGGCTATTAACCAATCCATTCCTAATACAACATCAAATCCTGCCAGATTCATTGGATAAAAGTTTGCAATAAACTTTTGATTTAAAAATTCTATTCTTGCTCCCTGCAAGATTTCAGAAATCTTAATGGTTTCTCCATTTGTTGTTTCTACTAGACATTCTTGTGGGAGTTTAGTTAATGGTTGATTGAGAAGTTTGCAAAATGAAGTATTAATAAAACTTTGGTTTGCACCAGAGTCAAATAATACTTTAGCAAAAACATCATTAACTAAAAACGTACCGGCTATCACGTCCGGGATTATCTTTGCCTCTTCTGCAGTCAGAACAAAAGCTCTAGCAGTTTTGGTAGTCTTATTGCCCATGGCTGGAACTAGTTTCGGACAGTTAGCTTAATGTGACCTTTTTCTCCATAGTTGAAGCACATTCCATTATTAGGTTTCTTCCTACGATCTTCTTCCTTGTGTCCTGGTATCTTGCAGAAATTGCAATAGGTGGAGCATCTTCCTGAATGCTTTTTCTTGCAAGCTTTACAATAAGGCGCAGAGGTAGAACCTACATTTTTCCCACAGTTGGAATTTCCATAACGAAATTCTTGGGTAAGCCTTTGAGTTAGGTTCCTCCTCTGGTCTTCTTCTCTGGTATGTACTAATTCATCAGTCAAGGTGTTTGCTAGTTCTACAGCTTCTTCTATAGTTTGAGGTCTAGCTGCCTTGACTACATACACTGATTAATCCCCAGATGTAACGGGAGATTAATACTGGTTCTGGTGATGCAAGGGTTGGTACTATTCTAGCATATTCAAAGAATAACGTAGTATAACCCTTACTATCCACTCCAGTCATTCTAAGGTTTAAGAACTTATTTGCTATCTGTTCTTTTTCATTGGGAGGGCAGAATTTCCTTTCCACCATGTTCTTAAATTCCTCCCATTACATATTGTAAACCCTGTCACTTCCCCTACACTGGAGGATAGTGTTCCACCATTCTAAGGCTGAGTTCTTAAACAGATTGGAGGTAAACATTATCTTATCCTCTTCCACACACTTGCTTATCTTTAAGACTGCCTCAGTCTTTTCTATCTAGCGTAGAGCTGCAACAGCCCCTTCATTGCCCGAGAATTCCATTGGTTTACAAGACTAGAATTCTTTATAAGAACAACCATAAGATATGGTTCTTCTTCTTTTAGGAATGGGCACTTGAAGTATGGGTCCATTGTCTACGCTGTGTTCAGGTTCAGTTGGTCGTTTACTGACATGATCACTTTTGTTTTCTGCTTCCTTAACCGTTTTAATAATATATGGTATCGCATCTATTATTCCTTGTGCCACTATGTGTTGAATGGCACTGTTATCCACTGGGTTTCCATTATTATCATTGTTCAGGTTATCGTTATTTGGGTTATTGTCATTCTGGTTTTCTTGGTTCACTTCGTTGTCCATCTGAATTTTAAACATTTGCCAATTATTAATATCACAAGATAATATTTAATCAATCACACAACATGCATATTGATCAAAATCGTCAAACATTGCGACTTACTCTTTCTTATACTATGCATCCATATATATTACAGTACAACTGAAATTGAATTTACACTACTATTAGGCATCCATAGCTATTGTCTAGATTTTTTTTCAAACATACACACATATTATATATTATTATTTTATTATTATTATCACCATCACTTATATGGGTTCATCCAGAACTCCATATTACGCTCGTCATACTTCCAGATGAGTCGTTCTCCGATCTGCCTCATCCTGTCACCACCTTCCAAAATCTCTTCCCCAAAGTTTCGGAGTTCTTGCACATTCTCTGCACTCATTGGGGGGGGGGGGGTGCAGGGGCTGGTACTAGGTTTGGGAACTAGGGCATGGGTTCTTGGTAAGGATAAGGATTCTCTAGAATTTCCCTAATGTATTGATCGTTATCATAGTAGGGATCTAGAGGGTCCAAATCTGGGTAGGCTGCTAGGTTTGGCATGGGTTCGTCTTCTGGTATTGGGTAGCGTTGCTGGTAATCCCTATGGTCGTCAAACCACGGGTCATAGTTTGGGTCTAAGGGATTGGATGCTGGTACTCTTGGTATCTCAGTGGGGTCAAAATCAGGCATTGGGATTTGATTTTCTGGATTGTTTTCAATTTCCATTGGCTGTGTGGGAAACAGTGGTAAGGGCTGGGGTGCTATGAGTTGCTCCAGGTTAGGGTCTCCAGCTATGGTTGCTAGGATATGGAAATTTTCTAGACTCCTATTGAGCATATCCTGGGTGTGAGCATCTGTTTCTCTCTTGGCGGCTGCTACAACACGCTGTTGTTGTAACTTTTTCATTCTCTTCCTACGTTCATGCGCTCCCCTACTGAACCATCCTCTCTTTTTAGGAGGGAATGGCTCTTCAGACTGAGCCTTAAACACGAATATCCCATCTTCATTGTCAGCTGAATACCCTGAGAGGGAAGGCTGTGAAGAGGTGCCTTCGCTCCTAGGTGAGCTGGACAACTGATGGTAGGCGTCGGAAGGTCCTTGGTCGCTCATACTGTAAACTAACAAATAGTCAAATAACACACAATGATAATATACAGATATGCACGTAATTCCGTAGAAAATTTCCTAACATATTAAATAATATCTTGGTGTCAGCAGAACACTTCTGTGGCTGAATCAGTGGCTTAGCTCTGATACCACCTTCTGTCGCAACCCCCGTCCCCTAATTACCCGGGAATGGGCGGCCGCGGCCATTTTCGGTGGTATCAATATTTATCATTTTGGCAACGGAATTTACATCAGGATCGTAGTTAGGAAAAATTTTATCAGAGTAAAATACCACGCTTTTAATATATTAAACACATGGGAAAATCCCAAGTTTCAAGTACACACATTTTTCATAGGGATAAACCTTATTTTATTTAAATGAAAACATCTCTTTATTTTAGGTAACTTTATAGCCACTTTTCCAAGCCTTCAGTGCTGTCCAGCTGGCTTCTATTTGGCTTTCACATTTTGTTACCTGAAACGCGTTTAAAAACATTTTTTCAGTGGGAAATACTGGTGAGTGAATCCCAGTTTAATCTATATATGTAAAAACCGTTGTACAGTATTGAGCGCGGTCGCGCAATTACATTTGTTTCCATTTACTTTAATTACCACCCACGGTACTGTCAACCCGACTTGTGGTCATGTTACTACTCACAATGTAGTAACAAATTTTGTATATAAAACCCCAACATACCGACGATAAATGTAGAATACAAATACTCAATCACTGTTTAATATAATGTTAATCATATGAGGTTTTGTAAAAACAATTTGCAAAAAGGAGATTACTCACATTGCTGTCTTAGGGTTTTCTTTAAGGATTTCCTGGTGATTATCTATAAATTACACAAATGCACACGCGTTAGTATAATAACCCAATATTTACATTAGTAATACCCTCCCCGAGACGGCATTCCAACGACTACGTCAGGCAGAACCACGATAGCCGTTACGGAACCCTGGATCAATCGGGCATCGTATCTAATACGTAACTGGGGTTATGATACTTACAACGAGGCAGGGCTTCGCTAATTAGGGGGGGTATTATGCCCAAGTATAATGTATACTAAGTAGAAATTGAGAGAGAAAGTGAAAGACTGAACCATTTGAAAGTGAAACTGATCGACCCTATTTATAGTTGTGATCCGTCCATCTCTCGCGCCCCACGTAGACCTAGGGGTGGTCTTACGCGGCCTGCGACATAGGGTCCGTAGGGCCTAGCTTGGTCAGCTCACCGTTGTAGTCTCGACGCGTGTTAGACACGTGGCAGCACCGGGCTGTGCCTCATGTCCATTCGCTCGCGGCCCGCGTAAGACTAGGGGTAGGTCTTCGCAACCCGCCACAACCCTAAAAATTTGGTTTTTAATTAAATTTAATAAAAATAAAGGTATTCAGGGCCTGTTTTCGTATACGGGGTGTATTTTAAGACATATAGGGACACTTGAAATATATTAGGGGTGTCGAAAAATTATTTAGGAGGGTTGTTATACATTCGACTTACACGTCTTGGACACATCCGAGATCATTCGAACTCATCCATCTCGGATAGTCTGAGATGATTCGAACTCATTCGTCTCGGATGAATCCAAGACATAATTCATCCGAAATCATGAGTGTTCATAAAATGTCAAGACTTATTCAAAATCCCATTACTTTATTAAGTAATTGGTTTTGTAAATACTTAGTTAATTAATCAGAATCAGATAATCTTTTACAAAACCAAAATGCCTTAACTTGAATGAGCTTCTGATGTATCATTTCTGGCCAAAGCTGATTTGATACATCTATTTATCGTTCAAGTATTACGAAAGCTATGTTAAGTGTGCATTATAAACATGAATGTCTTAATATCTGGCCAAAGCTGATTTAATTCATTCATGTATAGCATACTCAACAAGTGCATAACTAAAGTGATTGTCTCATTTCTGGCCAAAGCTGATTTGTCACAATCACTTTGCACACATGCTTAAATGATTACACTTCTGGCCAAAGCAGATTTATCTTCATTTAAGTAGAATTTTAACCAAGTCTATTATTTTGATGTTAGTAATAAACAATATCACAGCTTCATAATTAAAATGGTCATTATTTATGCCTGCATTAGTATAACATGCCCTTAGATCACTTTAAGACTTCTTTCTTAGTATCATAACTTGCTCATCTTATTTCCACTATTAGCACCCAATTGCGGGATTCCACCTTTTGCTGGTGATAACTTTGCTGCATGGAAGGATGCTCTCATGCTTACACTTGAATTGATGGACTTTGATTATGCTCTAAGAGAATCAGCCAGCGGACCTTACTCCCCAAAGCACTGCTACTGAGCAGTTGTGTCACACCCCGATTTCCACGTGTCACCGGTGGGCCCGGTGGGGGAGTATCGTGACGTGGTTGGCAACATAATAGTCAAACAACACAATATCAATATGCACAGCGGAAGCAATTTAAAAATATGATATAACCGAATTTAATATTGTATATCAATGTCACAATATCCGGAAGTTTATCCACAGGAGGATCGAAATAGAAATAATATTAATGGTTCAACAGACTTCAGGCATCTTAAGCTTGCGAGACTTCTAATGATGCTAAGGAGAAATCGCAGCCAATTTCGCTTAGTACCTGCATTTAATCTTTTTGGGAAAATACGTCAGTTTACACTGGTAAATACATTCAACTGACTCATTTTGGAAAATGATTGAAAATTTGTTTGGATGCACATGGCATAAACATTTTATTTAACTTGGGAGAATTATTTAATATTATAATCTTGTGAACGAATTACATGTTCCTTGTGCGTTCAGTAGCCCGGATCTTGTCCGGGTTAAAGATCAATAGACACACCACAATATACTTTTGTGCACTGACGGGTGTACGCCTACACCCCGCGCTTAAGTCGTGGCCATTTCGTAAAATGATGCCAAGGATATCCGGGACATGGTCATTAACCCCCCAAAGGCTTTAAGTAACAAGACTGTTTAAACGAGCCGATCAAATTATTCAACTACCCACCTAACGGTGGAGATTTGATGCCCGATCAAGCGGTATGCTATATACCGTAACCCAAGCCCGTATAGGGAAAATAAGTTAAAAGTATTTACCTGAGCAAGTATTAATCACAATAAGCAAAATGCACGTAGCTTTTACTGGTTCTCCTAATCTGGAACGAAGGTTTAATATAACCTATTAGAATCCTAACGGGTCTTTAATTAAGCTTAAGCTTAGACCGGCTAGTTTCAAAGATACGGTTCGTACGCACGATTAAGCGAAGATCGGATAGAATGTGATTTAGACCCGACAAGTTTGAAGACTTGTTTGATATGGGTTTATTATTCACAATCTGGATTTTGAGATAAAACCGTTAAGGTTTGACCCGTTTTGGCTAATTTATGTAAACTTGTTACATAAACCGAACCGTACGCGTAATAAGCGTGACAGGTATTCATGAGAGCTATATACAGGTTTCCTAAGTTACTTATGCCTCAAATATGTTGTGACATCAGTAAGATGTCTTTCATTATGCCCGAAACGTGTTTAAACACAAACTAGGCCCCGTAGGGGTAGTTTGGTCATTTAAAAGGTTGTAAAAGAGTTTGAGTGTTATCCTGAGTTACAGGTCTGGTGTAATCAGCAATTATACTCAATTTGCTAAGTTATATCAGTAGGTTAAATTATTTATGTGAAATGTATCATTTATAGCCAACTATGCACCGTAGGGGCATTTTGGTAATTTCACATAAGCCGAAAAGCTCAAAACCGGAGTCTGAGTTAATCAACATTTGCTTACTGTTAAAATCTTCTAATTTGCCTAAAATATCAGTAGGTATCAACCCGGGTATGTTCAATATGATTTTAATACATACTATGCGTTAAACACGCTAAATAAGGCGATTAAAGGCCATTTCCGGGTTCGATACTTAAATATGATATTTTATATTTCCAGAAGGCTTAAAATAATTAATTTATCATATGTGACCAGTAGCAAAAGGTTTGGAGTCGTTTAGATATGTAAAACTCATTTTATGGCCCGTAAGGGCAAAATCGACAATTACCGGATTAAGCCTACGACTACTAGTTATGCTCAGCCTAAAATTAATTAAAAATCTTTAAAAATCCAAAAATAATATATTACATCAGGGGGTATTAAGTTTGATACCAAAAAGTAGGCTTAACTAGGCTATACGCTAATTACGCCGTTTTATTAACATAAAGTTTTAAATTTGCGATAATGAGCATAACTCTTAATCTACAAGTCAAACTGATGTCAAACTTTGCATACAAGTTTATATATCAGTAATTAAGGTTTCTACACTTTTACATTTTCATAAATCACGTTTTAAGGTAATAAGGGCATAATGGTCAACATATGAGCAATTAACGGAAACATGCATATTAATTGGATAACTAAAGAACCAAGGTGTATAATCACAGAGGGTTGTACTAACCTGTAACCTAATCCAATTAAAGCTCTGAGGCATTTCTAAGACATGCCTAAACGGGTCAGAACTGAAAGTCAAAGTGAAAGTCAAACTATGTGACTTTCGGTTCCGAACCGGGTCTAAACAGGAAATTGTCGGGTTGAACATGTTTAGACATGTTCTTACACTTATTACCAAGTTATAACAATGATCCAATAGGTTGTATATGATCTACAATGTTAATTATGCATAAATAGCATTTTAGGCTTCCTGTTGACTTTTTAAATATAAGTTTGACCCGACTTTTGAACTGGTTAGAGTGGTGATCAGGGGAAACCCTTTTGAGGTTTTATTACCCACATAAATACCAACTTTCAAATACTTTTGATTCGAGAATTGACTGAGCTATTAATCATTAATCTGGAAGTCAAACCGTAATTACGACGGTTTGACTTTTAGCAAAATAACTAAGCTAAAATTAATTAGAGAAGGTTAGGCAACTTACAAAGGTCCTAAGCTTGATTAGGGAACACTTGAGAGAAGGATTTGAGTTCCAGAAGTGCTCCAAGAATGCAGATGAAGATGTGATGAATTGTTTGCAACTAAAGGCCCTTATATAGTGGATTTACTCACCACAATGTATTGACAACAAGGTCTAGCACACACCACAAGCTTCCCACATGTGTCCTAGATGCTTAGGGGGTGTTTTAGGGGTCAAGAGATGTGAAAAATCGGGTAAAGGTCGCGCACAAAGCTCATGGCAGACAACAGCCATTTTTCTCGGAACTGGGCATCCCTCGCGTGGCGCGAAGACCTGCAGAAATCAGCATGTTGATTTTCTTTGCTATTTGATCCTTGGCCCTTCCAACTCCGATTAGGCACTTGTTTCTTTCATTGTAAACCCTCATAATTGATCTATAAAGGCTTTAAAACATATACCCACTTTGCTAAGTCCCCGGTTAACTTGATTGTTACCCGAAAAGTCCTAACTTTCAACGTTTACGCTTTAACACTTCGTACACGAATTTGATCACAACTTTCTCATACGACAACGAAACTTTACGAAATTTATATCGTGCATTCTAGTGAGCGTAATTAACAGTTACAATGCTTCAGGTTTGTCAAAAGGTCACTCAGAAGTATAAATTGAACATGTTGACATATTTAGTCCCTGTAGTTTGTAATCTCTCACTTTTAGCTTCGTATGATCCATGATTTATTCGTTTGAAGGTATGAGCATCATGTAGGGTTAATGTACATTATATTTATTCACAGTTGACACTTAGAATACGTATATTCACATACTTTCCATGTTTGTCAACTTTAGTCCTTTTATAACATTCTTTCACACGTTCAAACTTTATGACACGTGTCAACACATTATAGGACGTGAATTTTCGAGGTGTTACAAGTTGACTCATGAAAAGTGGACTAGGTGTAACCGCATGTCTCTCATGTTTATGAAGCAGTCCATAAGCAATGTAATCAGAGGAGCCATTCCTGATTCTGAAGATGCTAAAACCTACTTGGCTTCTGTGGAGGCGCAATTCAAGGGGACGTCTAAACCACACGCTAGTACTCTTATCCTCAGGCTGGTGACAACTAAGTATAATGGGAGGACTAGGACCTTCGAAGCTTCTTTACCTGTCGATCTTCAATCGACAAAGGTTTTTCCACAAATTTTAAGCTCTCATCTATATGTACATCTGTATGCGGTATAACCAGTGATTCATCGGCGAAGCACTTCTTCAGATTGCAGATGTGGAACACATTGTGAATTCCACTAAGCTCTCATCTATATGTACATCTGTATGCGGTATAACCAGTGGTTTTTCCAACTACCACCCAGATCGATCGCACATGCACGTAGTATGTCTTCCAACGTTTGAATAGTACGCTCACTCTGTCCGTCAGTCTGAGGATGATAAGCCGTACTAAAATTCAAATGTGTGCCCAAAGATTGTTGGAAACTCTTCCAAAAATGTGACGTGTACCTGGTATCTCTATCAGAGATAATAGCTACAGGTATGCCATGTAGGGCTACAATCTTATCAACGTATAACTGGGCTAACATATCGGAGCTATAAGTCTCCTTGATGGGTAAGAAATGAGCTGACTTAGTCAGTCTATCAACTATAACCCATATTGTATCATTTCCTTTCCTTGTCTTAGGTAACTTGGTGATAAAATCCATAGTTACCATTTCCCACTTCCACGTAGGAAGTTCAGGCTGTTGTAGCAAACCTGACGATTTCTGATGCTCGGCTTTGACTTGCGCACATGTCAAGCATTTAGCTACATGAGTGGCTACAGACTTCTTCAAGCCTATCCACCAATAATTTGCCTTTAGATCCTGGTACATCTTATCAGCTCCAGGATGAACGGAGTATTTGAAACTATGGGCTTCTTGGAGGATGACATCACGAAGTCCTCCATAAATTGGAACCCATATTCGTCCATTCAATTTCAGAAGTCCGTCCTTGCTAAGAGATAACTGCTCCTCAGTTACTCCTAACTTTTCATTAGGATAGTTAGCTTCCAACACAGCTTCCTTCTGTGCAGCTAACAACCTTTCCATCAGACTGTTCTTTATCTCCATGCGCTTGGCATTGATTCGGATGGGTTTCACCCTTTCCTTCCGACTCAAGGCATCGGCGACTACATTTGCCTTGCCGGGATGGTATTTGATTTCACAATCATAATCATTTAAAGTCTCCATCCAACGGCGTTGTCTCATGTTTAGTTCCTTCTGATTAAACAGATGTTGGAGGCTCTTGTGATCAGAATAAATATCACACTTGACACCATATAGATAGTGCCTCCAAAGCTTTAGTGCGAACACAACGGCACCCAACTCCAAGTCGTGGGTGGTGTAATTCTTTTCATGCACCTTTAACTGTCTTGAAGCGTAGGCAATAACTTTGCCTTTCTGCATAAGCACACACCCCATGCCAGTGTGCGAAGCATCACAATAAACTACAAATTCTTCTATTCCATCTGGCAATGTCAGTACTGGGGCGTTGCTCAACTTTTGCTTCAAGATATCGAAGGATTCTTGCTGCTTAGGGCCCCAAACAAACTTAACCTTCTTCTTAGTTATGGAGGTTAGGGGTGCAGCAATCCTTAAAAAAATTCAATGAAACGCCTGTAATATCCTGCCAATCCCAGGAAGCTACGAATCTCAGTAGGCGTCTTTGGCTCTTGCAAGTTCATGACTGCTTCAACCTTAGCGGGATCCACTTGGATACCACGCTCACTAACAACGTGTCCAAGGAATTGGACTTCTCGAAGCCAAAATTCACACTTGGAGAATTTGGCATAGAGCTTCTCCTGATGCAGGAGTTTGATAATACATCTAAGGTGTTTCTCATGGTCAGCTTGGTTCTTCGAGTAGATAAGAATGTCGTCGATGAAAACGATGACGAATTTATCCAAGTAAGGCTTGCAGACATGATTCATGAGATCCATGAATGCGGCTGGTGCATTAGTGAGCCCAAAAGGCATCACTAGGAACTCGTAATGACCATAACGAGTCCTAAATGCTGTTTTGTGCACGTCTTCATCTCTGACCTTCAACTGATGGTAGCCTGACCTCAAATCGATCTTCGAGAAGTAACTTGCCCCTTGAAGTTGATCGAACAAATCGTCGATCCTGGGCAAAGGATACCTATTCTTGATCGTGACTTTGTTAAGCTCGCGATAGTCGATGCACAGGCGCATCGACCCGTCCTTCTTCTTGACAAACAAGATTGGCGCTCCCCAAGGAGATGAACTAGGTCTAATGAAACCTTTAGCCAGCAATTCATCTAGCTGCGTCCTCAACTCCTTCATTTCTGTGGGTGCCAATCTGTATGGTGCTCTAGCAACTGGTGCTGCTCCGGGGATGATATCGATTCTGAATTCCACTTGTCTATCTGGTGGTAAACCAGGTAGATCTTCAGGAAACACTTCTGGGTATTCAGAAATGACAGGGATGTCTTCTATCTTTGGTTTAGGCTCATCAATAATCACTTGCGCCATGTAGATGACACACCCCTTCTTCAAACACTTGGAAGCCTTGAGCATAGTCACTTGCTCAGGTAGCCCATACTGGGTATCTCCCCGAATGGTAAGTGATTCACCAGACGGAGTCTTTATTACCACTTGTTTCTTGTTACAGAAAATTTGGGCCTGGTTATGAGATAACCAGTCCATACCCAGAACTATGTCAAAACCAGCCAACTTAAAGGGGAGTAGAGACAGAGGAAAAGAATGGTTCCTAATGGATATAACACACCCATCTAACACAGTTGAGACGGTTTCTAGGGTGCCATCTGCTAACTCCACCTCATAGTTTACTTTTAAGGTTTTGACAGGTAACTTCAACAATTCACAAAACTTATTGTCTACAAACGACTTATCAGCGCCAGAATCAAAAAGTACTCTAGCATATACGTCATTTACAAGGAAAGTACCTGTAATAACGTTGTCGTCTAGAACCGCTTCCTTTGCATCCATTCTGAAGACTCTAGCATTAGTCTTTTTAGCCTCTTCAGGCTTCTTGTTGTATTTCGGGCAGTTGGTCTTAATGTGCCCCTTTTCGTTGCAACGGTAGCACGTTGCATCTTTTATCTTCTTGCAATCCAAGGTTTTGTGATCTGTGGATTTGCATATACCACAAGCAAAGGGTTTTGACTGAGTCTGAGAGTTCGACTCGAGTCTGCACTTTCCAAAGTGCTGCTTCTTGCAAATTTTGCATTTGGGCTTCTCACCAGAATTATGCCCATCTCTCCTTGACTCAGATCCTTTCTTGTTATCACCGCTCCCACGGTGTTTCTTGTTCGATCTTCGTGAACCATCATCTTCACGCTTCCTCTTCTCAGCCTCCTTATTCCTTAGCGATCTCTGCCTGACCGCATCCAGAGTGAGGGATAAGGAAATGTCAGCTACTGATCTAAAAGTAGCTGGCCGAGAAGCTTTCACGCTTGCCTTGATCTCGGGGGCTAAACCACCGATAAAACGAGCTATTCGCTTTGGTTCCGGGGTTACTAAATATGGAACCAACCATGACATAGTGTTGAAGCTCGTTAGGTAAGCTTGACAGTCGAGGTTTGTCATCACCAAGGATAGAAAATCAGATTCTATCTTCTCCACCTCATGCCGAGGGCAGTAATTTTCCTTGATTAGGGCGACAAATTGATCCCATGACATAGTGTACAATGGGATTTTCCCGGTGGCTTGAACCAGAGATCTCCACCATGCTAACGCTTCCCCTTTAAAGGACTGCGACTCAAACTTAACCACATCCTTTTCAGCGCATCCGCTGATATCTACCACCGTGTCCATCTCGTCAAGCCATGTCATACAATCGATGGCTCCTTCCTCCCCATTAAAATACCAGGGCTTGCAAGACACGAAGTACTTATAGGAGCAACCCTTGTTACGGGGCTCTTGATTCAGCACTATATGCTGAGATGGGACACTTTGATGGTTGGTGGACTGGCGGTCATCACCATCTTTCTTGGGTATATCCTTTTTGGGAGGAGGCTTTCTATGAGCCTCAGAATGTGTCTTGGGCTTTGAATGCGGTGCAGATTGGGTCCTACTTCGAGTACCACTATAATCTTCGTATTGCCGCTCCAGAGCCTGTGTAACAGCGCCGTCTATGATCGCTTTTAATTCAGCACCAGTTAGATTAATTCGGGCTTCATTATTAACCTCCACTGGATGGCTATTAACCTCGTCTGAGTTAGCCATTTAAATTGAACTGTTGCAGAAAACAAGGACAATAGTTTATTTGGGAGTTTATGGAATTGTCTTTTATGGCAATTCATTAACCATGGTAACAGAGACCATATTTGGTTAATTTATAAATCATATTTATTTAGGATTTCTATTATAATTTATCCTAAGTATAAAACAATAACAGTTTTATTTATGGCACAAAATGCCTAGTCACGTGGACACTTTTAATTTAATCTATGATTTCAGAGAATCAAAACATTAAGGTATACTGGCACAATAGGCCTAGTCACAAGGACAATTATAAATTATATGCTAGGATTTCAGAGAATCAAAGCATTTGAGGTTTGAATCTAGTTCATTACCCTTATTTGACAGGGAGTCATTGTTACCACTGTCTTTTTGGCTCATATGGAAATGAGCAGGGCCCGTAGGCACTATATTACCACGTATGGTAAAAATATGATCATCTTAATTGATGATCTTAACCCTTGATTCAGAGATCATTAAATTGGGTTAGGAATCTTCTAAAGAATCCTTATACATATACAATGACGTGTGATTTTAACGAATCACTTCTGCCAGGAGTGTTAACATGTTTTCAGATGTTAACTTGGATTTGAATCTTTTGAACAGGTCTTACCATCTTGGCCCGGTCTTATAATGACCAAAAGGCTAGGTTTCACACTTTAAGATTCTTAATTTATAATTACATAGGCAGATTATTTCAAAAGGAATGATTTTTTTAATTTATTTATTTCATTTATAATTTATATATGCACATAATGGCAAACATGAAATTTATAAAACAAACACTCCATTAATTTATTATAATATTACACATTGCCCCAAACGGGTCTTTCAAATAACAAACTTACCCTCGTAGGGGTTTAAACAAGTACTTACCCACGCAGGGGCTTAATAACACACATGCCCACGCAGGGGCTTAATAACATAATTGTCCACGCAGGGACTTACACAAATAGCACACCCACGCAGGGGTTTACAGAAAGATAGACCCACGCAGGGGTCAATACAAACAAGCATACCCACATAGGGGCTAATAAAGCAAATACAGGGAAAAACAACAGTGGAAGGATTCAATGATCCTTCTTACTCTTTCCTTTGATCAAACTTGCTAATCCTTGAAAGAAGGTCTGTCTCTCCCTACGGTCCCTGTGCACTTCCCGCTCAACCTGATCCATCCTCTGAAGGAGTTCTTCATGCTCAGGTGGGGAGAACCTAGGCGGCTGCGATTGAGTCCGTATGATAGGCCTAGGTGGTATCTGGTACCCATGTGTTGGGTACCCAACTCCCCATGGAGCTCCGTATGGTCCTTCCGGGTGCAGGGCATTGTAGTTGGCTGCCACCATGTAAGGGTCGGCCTCTGCGTACCCGTAGTTGTTGTGGACCGGCGGCTCGAACGGGTTGTATGCCATGGAACCTATATACGCTGGGATTGGGTTGTCAAAACCCATTGGCGGTGGCTGCGGCATCGCTGGTTGTGAAGGTCCACCCATTTGTGGGTCCTCCTGATGTGGCGGGTAGTGGCTGCCACTTGATTAACGTGGGGAACTGAAATGGAAGTCCCTTACTCGTGCCGACATGCGGGCACCGGTTCTCCTACGCCTTGGCGGTTGAGGAGGTGCCGGCTGAACTGGTGGCGGCGGAGGTGGTGGCGTAACTGCCACAAATCGGGGGTCCCCAGAGGAATCTTGATGATGCTGCTGCTGCTGAGGCGATGAGTGGTGAGAAGGTGTGTAGTACCACTCGTGTCGAGTGAACATGGCTTGGAAGCTGTCTGGACCACCGTAGGGTGATCCGTGGAAAGACGATCCGTCGGAGATCTCGATCGGATGATTTGGAGTGCCACTTGCAGGTTCGACGGGATCAGTATCCTCGTCCATGTCATCCGCGTGATCGCCCGAGAAGTGATCGTCTGGCCCTAGTGGGTTAAAACCCACGGGTTCTTGTACGTATCCTACCGGATTAAACCGGCCCCGAAAAACTAGGGTGGGGTCCCCGAAAGAATGATGAGACAGGGATCGTTGTAATGGTATGAAGGAAGGCTGAGGGTTGTTCGGCTCGTAGTCCGGTTGTGGCCCATACGGGTTTTGGACCAGAGGTGTCGAGCTATGTGAGACCGACCGTCTAGCCGGCTCAAATAGGTTTCTTCTGTTTTGGCGTGGATCGTCACTCTCCGTGGTAGACGGAGCTCGAACATTTGAAGGTCCTGCCTCGTTGTCGTTGGGGGCGGTGATTGGCCCCTTTCCTCGTCCTCTTCTACGGAAGAATCTTGGAGGCATTTTGGTAATCCTGTCAAAATAGCATAAGATAACGACAAGAAATAAATATAATAAAGGACAACACAAAACCAAACAAAGTGGAATTTGTCCTATGTTATATGTTTAGACTCAAAGGTTTAGAATTGTGCAATTGTGTAACTGAGATTAAACACAAAAGGCTAGTGTTTAATTCACTCAGTGTTGGCTCTGATGCCAGCCTGTCACACCCCGATTTCCACGTGTCACCGGTGGGCCCGGTGGGGGAGTATCGTGACGTGGTTGGCAACATAATAGTCAAACAACACAATATCAATATGCACAGCGGAAGCAATTTAAAAATATGATACAACCGAATTTAATATTGTATATCAATGTCACAATATCCGGAAGTTTATCCACAGGAGGATCGAAATAGAAATAATATTAATGGTTCAACAGACTTCAGGCATCTTAAGCTTGCGAGACTTCTAATGATGCTAAGGAGAAATCGCAGCCAATTTCGCTTAGTACCTGCATTTAATCTTTTTGGGAAAATACGTCAGTTTACACTGGTAAATACATTCAACTGACTCATTTTGGAAAATGATTGAAAATTTGTTTGGATGCACATGGCATAAACATTTTATTTAACTTGGGAGAATTATTTAATATTATAATCTTGTGAATGAATTACATGTTCCTTGTGCGTTCAGTAGCCCGGATCTTGTCCGGGTTAAAGATCAATAGACACACCACAATATACTTTTGTGCACTGACGGGTGTACGCCTACACCCCGCGCTTAAGTCGTGGCCATTTCGTAAAATGATGCCAAGGATATCCGGGACATGGTCATTAACCCCCCAAAGGCTTTAAGTAACAGGACTGTTTAAACGAGCCGATCAAATTATTCAACTACCCACCTAACGGTGGAGATTTGATGCCCGATCAAGCGGTATGCTGTATACCGTAACCCAAGCCCGTATAGGGAAAATAAGTTAAAAGTATTTACCTGAGCAAGTATTAATCAGAATAAGCAAAATGCACGTAGCTTTTACTGGTTCTCCTAATCTGGAACGAAGGTTTAATATAACCTATTAGAATCCTAACGGGTCTTTAATTAAGCTTAAGCTTAGACCGGCTAGTTTCAAAGATACGGTTCGTACACACTATTAAGCGAAGACCGGATAGAATGTGATTTAGACCCGACAAGTTTGAAGACTTTTTTAGTATGGGTTTATTATTCACATTCTGGATTTTGAGATAAAACCGTTAAGGTTTGACCCGTTTTGGCTAATTTATGTAAACTTGTTACATAAACCGAACCGTACGCGTAATAAGCGTGACGGGTATTCATGAGAGCTATATACAGGTTTTCTAAGTTACTTATGCCTCAAATATGTTGTGACATCAGTAAGATGTCTTTCATTATGCCCGAAACGTGTTTAAACACAAACTAGGCCCCGTAGGGGTAGTTTGGTCATTTAAAAGGTTGTAAAAGAGTTTGAGTGTTATCCTGAGTTACAGGTCTGGTGTAATCAGCAATTATACTCAATTTGCTAAGTTATATCAGTAGGTTAAATTATTTATGTGAAATGTATCATTTATAGCCAACTATGCACCGTAGTGGCATTTTGGTAATTTCACATAAGCCGAAAAGCTCAAAACCAGAGTCTGAGTTAATCAACATTTGCTTACTGTTAAAATCTTCTAATTTGCCTAAAATATCAGTAGGTATCAACCCGGGTATGTTCAATATGATTTTAATACATACTATGCGTTAAAAACGCTAAATAAGGCGATTAAAGGCCATTTTCGGGTTCGATACTTAAATCTGGTATTTTTATATTTCCAGAAGGCTTAAAATAATTTATTTATCATATGTGACCAGTAGCAAAAGGTTTGGAGTCGTTTAGATATGTAAAACTCATTTTATGGCCCGTAAGGGCAAAATCGACAATTACCGGATTAAGCCTACGACTACTAGTTATGCTCAGCCTAAAATTAATTAAAAATCTTTAAAAATCCCAAAATAATATGTTACATCAGGGGGTATTAAGTTTGATACCAAAAAGTAGGTGTTTTGGTCAAAAAATCTGGTGAGGAAATTGCAACCAAACTCTCTGTTATGGGGTATGATGCTTGAAATGTATAACAATGACAAGGATCACTTCAATGGAAATTGCACAAACAACACAAGGATTTATACGGGGAAAAAGCCCTTGATCAAGAGTTGATCTCCGGCACAAAAAACCCCGGGTGATGGAAATTACCGATCACCAAGCTCAAATAAATGAATAAATGTTTACAACTTCGGATGGTAACGAGCTAGGTACAAGGATCACTAGAATGTAACGTGTAAAAGGTGTATGAAATTGCTAAGTGTTTGAACGAGAGCTGGTATGAGCGTTTATACGAGTGTGTGTGTAAATCAGAAATGACTAAGTGTCACTAACTAGCTCGTTACCCCTTTTAAAATACAAGTTAACTACACTAACAAACTTTCTGACTTTCGTGCCATGCCTCCACGTTCTCCACAACGTCTATTTTGGTCAAGCACGTGCGGGATAGTCTGGGAATATTCTCCAGGAATGTCGCCAAGACCAAGTCAAGCTTGTTACTCCTGCAAAGTAACACAAAACACAAATAAACAATCGTCAGTACGAGGATCCTTAAAGTGATCCATGATCCTGATCCTGAAGCTCTTCTGAGGATCACTATCTGCCACAGAAGTAAGGATCATTAATTAGGATAACGAATAAGGATCACTAATTGTTAGAAAATCCTCCCCTAACAATTGCCCCCAAAATATAAGGAGTAATTTGTAAAATAAGCGAGTTATATTTTCTTGATCTTATCCGCAACCAACTAACGGATATATAGCCGTTAAAATAGAACTAGCCGTTGCGATCATGACGTCACGGAAGTGACAATCCTGCAGAATCATAATTATAAATAGAGATATAGATAGGATCAATATGCATTCAAATTCAAAAGAAACTCCCTTTATATTCTCAGTCGAAGATTAATCAGGTATCTCTTTCTTCTCTTTTTCCCTTTCTTACTCTGTTTTTCTTTCTTTACCACCATCGCTCTAAGAATGATGCTCCGAAGCTCACCGGGCAAGGATCACAAGAAGGATAGCCCTTTGTAGAGTCAAAAAATCATCAAAGACTCAGCGAATGAGAGGTGTTGTTTTAACGATGCACAAGTAGATAAAATCCGTCACTGTTTTCCGGCGAGTGCCTTCTTCAAACCCTTTGATCCCACTATTCTTAGCGACTATGTTTCTGAAACATGGGTTGCCTTTCCATCTACTCCATTCACTATAGGGTACACCTATCCTTTCCCAGAATTCACACAATCCTTCTTTTCCCTGACCGGCATATCTTACATCCAAGCCATGCCGATGATTTGGAGGGTTTTATATACCCTAGAGAGGATCATCGAGCAGGAAGGCGTTGATTTAGGAATGTCGGAATTGGCAGAACTGTATGATCTTACTACCTTTGGTTCCCATCGTTATTTGTTCAAGCGAAAACCCGATGCAGAACATCCCCTTCTCAAAGTCACTAAAAACGACAAAGATTGGAAACGTCGCTTCTTCTTTGTCAGGAGGAATTCCATTCTAAACGGAGAGGATCTACCAAAGACATGGTCCACCAATGGTAGGCCAGAGGATCATGAGAAGGGTCACCAGGTAGTCTTGTTCATGTGATAGGATCACTAATCCCTTTTGTCTTGTGTCATGCAGCTATCTCTGTTTCGCATCTCATCATAACATCCGCAACCAGGGAAAGGCTTGCTGCTTTCTGGAAACTTGATCCTGAAACTAGAACTTTCAAGACTACAACCCAAGACTCTCAGGAGGTATCCTCAGGCTCTGTCACAATGTCAAGTAAGTATCCTTGTTTAAAATTTAAATAAATAGTAAAATGTAAATTAAGAAAAGATACTTATCTTGTTTTGGTTGTGTAGGTGCTGGAAAATCTGCCAAAGCTGCTTCAAGGTTCAGTGTCACCGATCTCACCACTGTCAAATCCTCCAAAAGAAAGGTTCCTGCCAGCCCGACAGCCTCAATCCCCAAGGCACCCCTCAAAGGAAAGGGAATCAAGAGGAGAAAGGCCTCCGAGGCTGAGGATTTGCAGGGCCTGCCTCTAATCCGCCACCAATTCCTCGAGTACTTCAATGAGGTAAGGATCATTGTCTCTGCTCATATATCCCGTCGACATATCCTGCTGATATATCCTGCTGATTTGAGGATCACTTAATCCTGACCTTATCCTTTATCCTTTTTGCAGAAATTCTCTGAGATCGAGGATTATGTTGGCCACGTTGAGGATCAGGATAAGAAGATTGCCGACCTCTAGCAGGTTTCCGTGCTCAAGGATCTTGCACTTGCTGATCTTCGGAAGGAACTCCAGGATACCAAACAGGAGATGGCCAAGGTGCTGGTTAATTTTGACTATGAAAGGCAGGAGATCACAGATGATGCCAAAGTCTCTGCCACCATAGCAATGTACAAAACCAAGCTGCAAATGGCCTTGGAGGCTCAGGATCCTGCCTTCGACAAAAGCAGCTGGGAAATTGAAGAATGGAAGGCAAGGCTGGCTGAATTGGGTGATGAGGAGGAGGTTGAAGAGATCCTGACAATTGAGGCTGGAAGCAAGGGTGAAGCTGGTGAAGCAAGTGGAGCCGGAGGTGGTGATGCAGCAAAGGTTTAGGCTGCTTGATTGGGCAATGATGGACATTCTTAGACGCAGCCGGAGCCCAATTTTTAAATCTGGTGGTAGTTTTTTTTTTGTGGTTGTGATGTTTTAAACAATGATGGTCTGTACTGAACAATAGGTTTTAGGATTAAGGATCATGTATGATCCTTTGGACAATGGGCAGGATTGCAATTGGTGGAGGGATCCTCTGTTTGGGGGATGAAGCCATTGTGATCCTGCCGCCTTTATATTCCTGCACTACTTTTGAACTTATTATCATGGACACCCTTTACCTACCCCAGCGGACGGGCCATGTTTTGCTGGTAGAAGCTCGGGTAGGTAATTTTGACAACCTTCTAAGGGTTAGTCTTTTGTTAATAAATAAAAACTTAACCTTTTGTCGCTTATCTTGTGTTGTTATCCTTTTTAATATCTTACTTTCCAACTGTTGTAATGTCCATTCTGTTTATACTTATCAAGCCTTGAAAAATATCCAAAAAGCTTAGGATATGATCAGGATCACATATCCCATAACCGATAAGTTCTAAAAAGTGATACGATTTAAGAATCACAAGTTCAGTTGTCAAGTATAAGGGTTACTCAAATAAATAATGAATAGAATTAAAAATAGTTAAGGATCATACCTGAGGGTCCAAGTTAGGATCCTAACCATAATAAGGATAACTATAAGATAAACCTTAGAATAAAGTAAGGATCAAGGATCCTTAGTTGCCTATCTTCAAGAACCTGAAATAGAGCATAACTTGGGACTAAGCCAACATAAGAAAAGAGTTAGCAACTGGGGGCAAGCCCAAGGATAACTGGGGACAAGCCCAAGGATAACTGGGGACAAGCCCAAGGATAACTGGGGACAAGCCCAAGGATAACTGGGGACAAGCCCAAGGATCGTATGTAAACTGGAGTATGGCCCTAACTGGCGACTATCCAAACTTAGTGACATGAAAATGCCAAAACCTTAGCTAACGTGAAAATGTTAGAAACCTTAGCTAACGTGAAAACGTTAGAAACCTTAGGAACGGATGTATGGTACGTCTACCATTATACGTAGGATCCTAAGCATAGCCAGTACAATGGAATTATCAGCCCCTAAAACGAGTACTGGTCCCACTGCCTTGAACTATACCAGGATCATCATGCGCTACAGGCGAAACTGGGGTCAAGCCCAAATAACTGGGGTTAAACCCAAGGAACGAATTGCTTCAGCGGATAACCAATGTTATGCTAAGGATACTTGAACTTTCAAAACTTAAACTCACGTGAGAGATGGATAAAGGATACATGATCCTTATCCTGATATGAGAAAATAAAGAAATGAAATAGTTTAAGTTTAGGATATTACCTAAGTAAGGATCACCGATACTTTGAGGATCCTTTAAGGATACCCCTATCCTGAGGATCATCTGTTCCATGAGGATCCTACTCACATAAAATATTTCTTCAAGTGGACAGCATTCCAAGCTCTTGGTAGCAAATCACCTTCCATGGTTAGCAATCTATATGCCCCCTTTCCTGCTTCAGCTTCAATCAAATAAGGGCCTTCCCATTTTGGAGCCAATTTTCCATCAGCAGGATTGGTGGTATTCTGAAATGCTTTCCTTAATACCATATCTCCAACTTGAAACCTCCTGATCCTGACATTTTTGTTGTAAGCACCAGCCATTCTTTGTTGATAACTGGCCATCCTTATCCTAGCGAGATCCCTGATTTCTTCAATAGTATCCAGGTCTTGAACCAAGTTCTCATCATTTTCCTTAGGATCACGGGTACTTGTTCTTGCAGTTGGAACCACCATTTCTGTTGGGATCACTGATTCTGCCCCAAATACCAAAGAGAATGGCGTTTGACCAGTAGCATTCTTAGGGGTTGTCCTATCAGCCCAAAGCACATAGGGTAGTTCTTCTGCCCATTTCCCTTTCTTGGATCCAAGCTTCTTCTTCAAATTGTTGATGATGATCTTGTTGGATGATTCAGCCTGACCATTAGCTTGTGGGTGGACTGGTGTTGATGTTATCATCTTAATCCCCCAGCTGTCACAAAAGTTAGTGGTTCTGCCCCCAATAAATTGGGAACCATTATCACATATAATTTCAGAAGGAATTCCAAATCTAGTGATAATATTTCTTTTAATGAAGGATATAACTTCCTTTTCTCTGACTTGGGCAAAAGCTTCAGCTTCTATCCACTTGGAGAAGTAATCAGTCATAGCTAGCATGAATACTTTTCCACCAGGTGCCTTAGGGAGCTTTCCAACTATATCCATACCCCATCTCATAAATGGCCAAGAGGAGGATATAGGATGCAATAATTCAGCTGGTTGATGAAGGATATTGCTGTGTCTCTGACAAGGATCACATCTTTTAGCATACTCCACAGCATCTCTCTTCATGGTTGGCGAGTAGTATCCTGTTCTCAGGATCCTTGAGAATAATGCCCTGCCCCTAGTGTGGTTTCCACAATCTCCTTCATGGAAGTCTTTTAAAACCTTTTGGATTTCAGGATTCTCAATGCATCTCAAGTATGGTCCTGCAAGAGATCGTCTATACAACATATTATTTAAAATTGTGAATTGAGATACCTTAGATTTGAAAGCCCTAGGGTTTTCTCCTGTAGGAATCTCTCCATGTTGTAGGTATCTCATAATTGGTGAGATCCATGATCCTGATCCTGAATGGGATTGAGTATCCTCACTAGGGATAATTGCAGAATCATTTCCTATCTCCATAGCCTGGTGATCCTCGATAGCCGGGGTCAGGATATGGATAATAGGGATCTTGATATCCTCTGGGATCTTCAAGGATGATCCTAAGTTAGCCAATGCATCAGCCTCTGTAATTTCTTCCCTTGGTACCTGCGTTAAACTAAAGGAAACAAAAGAGAGTGCCAAACTTTTGACTATCTCCAAATATTTGGTTAGCTTTTCACCTTTAACAGCATAGGATCCATTAAAGTGGTTTGTAATTAACAATGAATCTACATGTACCTCAAGGTACCTGATCCCCATATGCTTTGCAATTTGCAAACCAGCAATTAAGGCTTCATATTCAGCCTCATTGTTAGTGGTTTGGAAGTCACAAGCTATAGAGTGGGGTATTATGTCCCCATGTGGCAATTTTAGTAGTATTCCAAGCCCTGTGCCTTTGACATTTGAGGATCCATCAGTATAGAGTATCCAAGGATCCTTGGTCTCCTCTAGCTGCTGGACTTCTAATTCAGCTTCTTCTTGTAAATCACTACTGAAATCAGCCACAAAGTCGGCTAATGCTTGGGATTTGATGGCTGTTCTAGGCTCATATCTTATATCATATGCACTTAACTTCACTGCCCACTTAGCCATCCTTCCTGACATCTCTGGTTTCCTGAGGACATTCTTAATTGGAAAATTAGTTTTAACAACAATAACATGAGTTTCAAAATAATGTCTTAACTTAGTAGATGCCATAATTAATGCAAGAATAAGCTTTTCAAGGTGTGAATACCTGGATTCGGCATCAAGTAAACTTTTACTTACATAATAGACAGGATGTTGTGTACCTTCATGATCCTTAACAAGGACCGCACTTACAGCTTTTGAGGATACTGCAAGATACAAGGATAGCACATCGCCTTTTTCTGGTTTCATCAAAGTCGGGGATGAGGATAGGTAATCTTTGAGGGCTCTTAAAGCATTTTCATGCTTCTCAGTCCACTCAAATTTCTTGTTCTTCCTTAGGATATCATAGAACACCTCTCATTCGCTGAGTCTTTGATGATTTTTTGACTCTTCAAAGGGCTATCCTTCTTGTGATCCTTGCCCTTGTCGAAGGCAGGATCCTGACATCTCTGGTTTCCTGAGGACATTCTTAATTGGAAAATTAGTTTTAACAACAATAACATGAGTTTCAAAATAATGTCTTAACTTAGTAGATGCCATAATTAATGCAAGAATAAGCTTTTCAAGGTGTGAATACCTGGATTCGACATCAAGTAAACTTTTACTTACATAATAGACAGGATGTTGTGTACCTTCATGATCCTTAACAAGGACCGCACTTACTGCTTTTGAGGATACTGCAAGATACAAGGATAGCACATCGCCTTTTTTTGGTTTCATCAAAGCCGGGGCTGAGGATAGGTAATCTTTGAGGGCTCTTAAAGCATTTTCATGCTTCTCAGTCCACTCAAATTTCTTGTTCTTCCTTAGGATATCATAGAACACCTCTCATTTGCTGAGTCTTTGATGATTTTTTGACTCTTCAAAGGGCTATCCTTCTTGTGATCCTTGCCCTTGTCGAAGGCAGGATCCTGACATCTCTGGTTTCCTGAGGACATTCTTAATTGGAAAATTAGTTTTAACAACAATAACATGAGTTTCAAAATAATGTCTTAACTTAGTAGATGCCATAATTAATGCAAGAATAAGCTTTTCAAGGTGTGAATACCTGGATTCGGCATCAAGTAAACTTTTACTTACATAATAGACAGGATGTTGTGTACCTTCATGATCCTTAACAAGGACCGCACTTACTGCTTTTGAGGATACTGCAAGATACAAGGATAGCACATCGCCTTTTTCTGGTTTCATCAAAGCCGGGGCTGAGGATAGGTAATCTTTGAGGGCTCTTAAAGCATTTTCATGCTTCTCAGTCCACTCAAATTTCTTGTTCTTCCTTAGGATATCATAGAACTCTTTGCACTTCTCTGAGGATTTGGATATAAATCTGTTCAAAGCTGCTATCCTGCCTGTTAGCCTCTGAACATCCTTAGCATTGGCCGGAGATTTGATGTTCACTATTGCTTTGATTTGTTCCGGGCTAGCTTCAATGCCTCTCTTCGTCACCATATATCCTAAGAATTTACCTGCTTTAACACCAAAGTGACATTTTGAAGGATTAAGTTTCATGTTATATTTATCAAGGATATTGAATGCTTCCTCCAAGTCTCTTAGGTGATCCTCAGCTTTTAAGGATTTTACCACCATATCATCTATGTAAACCTCCATAGTTAGTCCAATCTGATCCTTGAACATCATATTCACCAGCCTTTGATATGTTGCACCTGCATTTCTTAATCCGAATGGCATAGCAATATAGCAGTATATACCAGTTGGAGTCATGAAGGCTGTATCCTCTTGGTCGGATGGTTCCATTTGGATTTGTTGGAATCCAGATGAAGCATCCATAAAAGTTAACAGTTCATGACCCGTAGTTGCATCCACCATGGAGTCAATGTGGGGTAATGGGAAAGGATCCTTGGGACATGCCTTATTTAAATCGGTAAAATCGACACATACCCTCCACTTTTCGTTTTTCTTTTGAACAACAACCACATTGGCCAACCATCTTGGATACTTGACCTCTCTAATCATACCTGCCCGGAGCAATTTCTCTACCTCTTCTTGGATAATGGCATTCCTTTCCGGTGCAAACTTTCTTCTCCTTTGATGGATTGGTTTGAAGGATCTATCAATGCCGAGTTTATGAGTGATTACATCTTTGGATATACCAGACATGTCTTCGTGTTTCCATGCAAAGGTAGTCTTTCTCCTTTTGAGGAAGGATACGAGGTCTTCTTTCATTTCGCCAAGGATCCCTGATCCGATATAGATTTTGGATTCAGGATCATCAGGATCCGTGAGGATTTCTACCACATCCTGCTCCCTTGCCTCCAAGACATCCCTTGGAGGATACCTTGATTGCTATTGCTCCCTCGACTTCGAGGCTGGTTTCATCGATGAAGTGTAGCAATTCTTGGCCTCCTACTGATCACTATCAATCTTCACTATTCCCCAAGGACTAGGGAGCTTCACACATTGATGGTATGTAGATGGGACTGCTTTCATATCGTGTATCCAGGGCCTGCCAAGGATAACATTACAACAAGATAAACAGTCAATAACACAAAACTTTTGATAAGAGTGTAGGCCTTCGATATATATTGGGAGTTTAATGTCCCCCAGGGTATTCTTAGTTTCGCCACTAAATCCCACGAGCACGGAGGATCTTGGTATGATATCTGATTCAGGGATACCCATCTTCTTTATAACATCAAGCTGGATAATGTTCACTGAACTTCCTCCGTCTATAAGGATCCTGCGGACAAAATGGTTAGATATGAAAAGAGTAATAACCAAACCATCGTGATGAGGATCCTGGATATCAACACGATCCTCTTCATCAAAGGTTATGACTTTTCCTTCGGAGACACTTGATGTTCGAACAGGTCTTTCTCCATTATCCATTTTAGTTTCCTTTGCATGCCTTTTTGCAGCTGAGAAGGATGTGCCACAAATGTCTGATCCTCCAGAAATGAAGTTTGTCACTTGTGCATCTACTGGAGGGGCTGGAGCCTTCTCAGGGATCCTTTCAGGATCCTGAGTCTTTGATTTTTTTCCTTCCCAACAATTCTTTTAGGTGACCCTTGCTCAACAAGTATCCAATTTCCTTTCTTAGTGCAATGCATTCTTCTGTGAGATGCCCAAAATCTTCATGGTATGTACACCACTTTGATTTATCCTTAGTTGCAGCTGGCCTATCATTTTTTCTTGGCCATCTAGCTTTATCACCTAGGTTCTGCATCGCAAGGATTAGTTCGTTGTTATCAACACAAAAACAATATTCAGAAATTGGAGGATAATCCTCATCATCCTCCTCTTGATCAATAGCATGCACATTCTGGTTATCAGATCTGTTATAGGATCTGAACTTGTTGTTCCTGAATGAGGATCCTTGCTTATCCTGTTTTGAGGATCCTGCTAACCTCTCCTGGATCCTCTTGTCATCCTCTAGCCGAATGAACCTAAGTGCTCAGGTTCTTACCTCATCTAAGTTCCTGCATGGTGTCATAACAAGATCATCATAAAACGACGAATCCCTGAGCAATCCCATTTTAAAGGCCTCAACAGCCGTAGCTATATCTAAGTTGGGAATGTCTAAGGATTCTTTACTAAATTTGGTAATGTAATCCCTTAATGATTCATTATGACCCTGGGTTATCCTATATAGATCACTAGTTAATCGTTCAAATTTCCTACTACAAGAAAACTGATTATTAAATAGATTAACTAGATTAGCAAATGAGGTAATAGAGTAGGGGGAAGACTTAGCAGCCATTTGAGAGCTGATCCAGTAAGAGTGGATCCGAATCCTTTGCACAGGCATGCTTCCTTTAACCTTTCTGGGATTGGATTGATCTCCATCCTCTCCCTGTATTGTGCTATGTGTTCTTCAGGATCCGTCGAACCATCGTACAGCTTCATTGTAGGCACATGGAACCTCTTGGGTATCTCAGCATCACAGATTGGTGGTGCAAAACGAGATATCTTGTCGCTTCCATCTGCAATCTCTGGGATAGGTTTGACCACTCCCGGAACACTTGATATCATATCCTTTAACTTTTGCAATTCTCTGGCCATGGCATGATTGATACCTAGATCCTGCATAAGACCATGGTTAGTAGTATGAGAATTATTAAAAGTGTTACCTCCCATTGGATTCAAGTTAGGAAGAATGGATGTTAATCCATATTGTTGGGGCTCTGGAATGATCGAGGGACCAGTAGAAGCATTGGTCTGCATTGGAATAAAATCTCCCTGATGGACATCTGAACTTCCTGTTTACAAATTCCTCAAGGATCCTTGAACCTGGGATGAACCTGGAACAAAGGAGGATCCTTGAACCTGGGATGATCCTGGAACGAAGGAGGATCCTTGAACCTGGGATGATCCTGGAACAAAGGAGGATCCTTGAACCTGGGATGATCCTGGAACGAAGGAGGATCCTTGAACCTGGGATGATCCTGGAACGAAGGAGGATCCTTGAACCTGGGATGATCCTGGAACAAAGGAGGATCCTTGAACCTGGGATGATCCTGGAACGAAGGAGGATCCTTGAACCTGCTGCATTCCTGAATATCCTCCTGAACTCGTGAGGGATCCCATATGCTGAGGATAGGATCCCGCTGGCTGGAAATATGAACCTGATGCCTGGGTCACTGTTGTTGTTCCGTAGTGCACTCCTTTCGGTCCACCCACATATTGAATGTCTGGAAACACTGATGGCTGAGAAGTAATCACCGGAGTATCAAAATTCAAGGATTTCGGCACCAGTGGGGAATGATCCTCTGTCGTTGTCTTTTGTTTCTTGAGATCTTCGATTTCTTTGAGAATCCTCTCATTGGTCTTATCCTGTTGCCGTATCTGATCCTTCATCTGCAAAATTAAAGTAAACATATCACTAGTAGTGGGAGTGTAAGAAGCAGAAGAAGTTGGAGGTTTTGAAAAAATGGGAGTTGGTTTCTTCGCAGCATTCTCAGCATTCTTCTGGGATCCAGAAGGTGGTGGAGGCAAAGGGGGAACGCCTTGTGAAGAAGTGAATGCGGGCATCAAATTTGAAGCATTCTTCGCTGAGGAAGCCATTTGCTTGATTGTAGTGAACTGAAATGAGCACAGAAATGCGAATTTTTCTAAGGATGAAGCACCAATTGCCCCATGGTGGGCGCCAAACTGTTTTGGTCAAAAAATCTGGTGAGGAAATTGCAACCAAACTCTCTGTTATGGGGTATGATGCTTGAAATGTATAACAATGACAAGGATCACTTCAATGGAAATTGCACAAACAACACAAGGATTTATACGGGGAAAAAGCCCTTGATCAAGAGTTGATCTCCGGCACAAAAAACCCCGGGTGATGGAAATTACCGATCACCAAGCTCAAATAAATGAATAAATGTTTACAACTTCGGATGGTAACGAGCTAGGTACAAGGATCACTAGAATGTAACGTGTAAAAGGTGTATGAAATTGCTAAGTGTTTGAACGAGAGCTGGTATGAGCGTTTATACGAGTGTGTGTGTAAATCAGAAATGACTAAGTGTCACTAACTAGCTCGTTACCCCTTTTAAAATACAAGTTAACTACACTAACAAACTTTCCGACTTTCGTGCCATGCCTCCACGTTCTCCACAACGTCTATTTTTGGTCAAGCACGTGCGGGATAGTCTGGGAATATTCTCCAGGAATGTCGCCAAGACCAAGTCAAGCTTGTTACTCCTGCAAAGTAACACAAAACACAAATAAACAATCGTCAGTACGAGGATCCTTAAAGTGATCCATGATCCTGATCCTGAAGCTCTTCTGAGGATCACTATCTGCCACAGAAGTAAGGATCATTAATTAGGATAACGAATAAGGATCACTAATTGTTAGAAAATCCTCCCCTAACAGTAGGCTTAACTAGGCTATACGCTAATTACGCCGTTTTATTAACATAAAGCTTTAAATTTGCGATAATGAGCATAACTCTTAATCTACAAGTCAAACTGATGTCAAACTTTGCATACAAGTTTATGTATCAGTAATTAAGGTTTCTACACTTTTACATTTTCATAAATCACGTTTTAAGGTAATAAGGGCATAATGGTCAACATATGAGCAATTAACGGAAACATGCATATTAATTGGATAACTAAAGAACCAAGGTGTATAATCACAGAGGGTTGTACTAACCTGTAACCTAATCCAATTAAAGCTCTGAGGCATTTCTAAGACATGCCTAAACGGGTCAGAACTGAAAGTCAAAGTGAAAGTCAAACTATGTGACTTTCGGTTCTGAACCGAGTCTAAACAGGAAATTGTCGGGTTGAACATGTTTAGACATGTTCTTACACTTATTACCAAGTTATAACAATGATCCAACAGGTTGTATATGATCTACAATGTTAATTATGCATAAATAGCATTTTAGGCTTCCTGTTGACTTTTTAAATATAAGTTTGACCCGACTTTTGACCTGGTTAGAGTGGTGATCAGGGAAACCCTTTTGAGGTTTTATTACCCACATAAATACCAACTTTTAAATACTTTTGATTCGAGAATTGACTGAGCTATTAATCATTAATCTGGAAGTCAAACCGTAATTACGACGGTTTGACTTTTAGCTAAATAACTAAGCTAAAATTAATTAGAGAAGGTTAGGCAACTTACAAAGGTCCTAAGCTTGATTAGGGAACACTTGAGAGAAGGATTTGAGTTCCAGAAGTGCTCCAAGAATGCAGATGAAGATGTGATGAATTGTTTGCAACTAAAGGCCCTTATATAGTGGATTTACTCACCACAATGTATTGACAACAAGGTCTAGCACACACCACAAGCTTCCCACATGTGTCCTAGATGCTTAGGGGGTGTTTTAGGGGTCAAGAGATGTGAAAAATCGGGTAAAGGTCGCGCACAAAGCTCATGGCAGACAACAGCCATTTTTCTCGGAACTGGGCATCCCTCGCGTGGCGCGAAGACCTGCAGAAATCAGCATGTTGATTTTCTTTGCTATTTGATCCTTGGCCCTTCCAACTCCGATTAGGCACTTGTTTCTTTCATTGTAAACCCTCATAATTGATCTATAAAGGCTTTAAAACATATACCCACTTTGCTAAGTCCCCGGTTAACTTGATTGTTACCCGAAAAGTCCTAACTTTCAACGTTTACGCTTTAACACTTCGTACACGAATTTGATCACAACTTTCTCATACGACAACGAAACTTTACGAAATTTATATCGTGCATTCTAGTGAGCGTAATTAACAGTTACAATGCTTCAGGTTTGTCAAAAGGTCACTCAGAAGTATAAATTGAACATGTTGACATATTTAGTCCCTGTAGTTTGTAATCTCTCACTTTTAGCTTCGTATGATCCATGATTTATTCGTTTAAAGGTATGAGCATCATGTAGGGTTAATGTACATTATATTTATTCACAGTTGACACTTAGAATACGTATATTCACATACTTTCCATGTTTGTCAACTTTAGTCCTTTTATAACATTCTTTCACACGTTCAAACTTTATGACACGTGTCAACACATTATAGGACGTGAATTTTCGAGGTGTTACAAGTTGACTCATGAAAAGTGGACTAGGTGTAACCGCATGTCTCTCATGTTTATGAAGCAGTCCATAAGCAATGTAATCAGAGGAGCCATTCCTGATTCTGAAGATGCTAAAACCTACTTGGCTTCTGTGGAGGCGCAATTCAAGGGGACGTCTAAACCACACGCTAGTACTCTTATCCTCAGGCTGGTGACAACTAAGTATAATGGGAGGACTAGGACCTTCGAAGCTTCTTTACCTGTCGATCTTCAATCGACAAAGGTTTTTCCACAAATTTTAAGCTCTCATCTATATGTACATCTGTATGCGGTATAACCAGTGATTCATCGGCGAAGCACTTCTTCAGATTGCAGATGTGGAACACATTGTGAATTCCACTGAGCTTTTCTGGTAAGTTTAACTTATAGGCAACTGACCCGACACGTTCGATAACCTCGAAAGGTCCTATGTATCTCGGGCTTAGCTTGCCTTTCTTACCAAACCGCATCACTCCCTTCCAGGGTGACACTTTAAGTAGGACTTTGTCACCTACTTCGAAGTGAAAATCCTTACGCTTTGGATCAGCGTAACTCTTCTGCCTATCTCGGGCAGCTTTGAGACGGTCTCGAATCTGGACAATCTTGTCCGTTGTTTCGAACACTATCTCTGGTCCTGATAATTGGACATCTCCAACTTCCGCCAACAAATAGGCGATCTACACTTTCTACCCGTATAATGCCTCAAAAGGCGCAGCTTTAATGCTGGTATGGTAGCTATTGTTGTAGGAGAATTCGATTAAAGGTAGGTTCTTATCCCAACTACCACCCAGATCGATCGCACATGCACGTAGCATGTCTTCCAACGTTTGAATAGTACGCTCACTCTGTCCGTCAGTCTGAGGATGATAAGCCGTACTAAAATTCAAATGTGTGCCCAAAGATTGTTGGAAACTCTTCCAAAAATGTGACGTGTACCTGGTATCTCTATCAGAGATAATAGCTACAGGTATGCCATGTAGGGCTACAATCTTATCAACGTATAACTGGGCTAACATATCGGAGCTATAAGTCTCCTTGATGGGTAAGAAATGAGTTGACTTAGTCAGTCTATCAACTATAACCCATATTGTATCATTTCCTTTCCTTGTCTTAGGTAACTTGGTGATAAAATCCATAGTTACCATTTCCCACTTCCACGTAGGAAGTTCAGGCTGTTGTAGCAAACCTGACGGTTTCTGATGCTCGGCTTTGACTTGCGCACATGTCAAGCATTTAGCTACATGAGTGGCTACAGACTTCTTCAAGCCTATTGATGTCTGTCGTTAAGGACATGCAAAAACCTATTTAAACTATTAGTATAGAATAAGCAGGGTATCGAACCAAGGGAGGACTGTGGAAAGTGTCGTAATGAAAAGTATTGATTAACTACTACTGAATAGGAAATCGATTTGTTTGATTGTGAGAATTATCTAAATTAACAAATAAAAACTGAGATTTAAATCAATAGGAGAGAAGATGGTTCCTCCAGATTTCAGGTTTTGCAGCTAGATTCAGTTATGTGTTTAATCGAAACACTTACATAGACATAAGTGTTTTAACCTAATTAACCAATTGTGATAATCAACGACTAAGTACTCCGGTCAATACATAACGGGAGGTTATCAAATAATTATCAATCGCAATTACAAACCCTAACCCCATGTCAAATATATCCCAATTACTAGAACTCTCGGGAACTGAATGCTTAGAAATTAAGGTTTAAATAAATGCAACCGGTTACAATGGATTAATCAAATCAAAGGTGAAAAGCATCGAATGCTTAGATCACCGAGTTAAACGATTGTCACAAACACATAAAATTATCCAACTTACAAAAACCCTCCATCCGGAGGAAACCACTAGGAGACTAGCCACTCATGTTGGGTAAGATTGATCTTCAATGGCTTCGGTCATCCCCTTCTGTATGCGTATCAGCCCTTTTTTCTGCCGTCAAAAAATCCTCTATTATATTCCTCGAAGTCGACATATGGGCTGGCATCCCATTCTTCTCACATCTGCGGCCCACTATGGCTGCTTTTATGTTGGCGGCCCAATAGATGTTGGCTCTTTTTGTTTTGTTTATGTTTTTGAATGATTTTTTTTATAATGGAATATAATATAATCCCATCCCAAAATTAATTCGTCCCTGAGGTAATGTCTGCCGCCAAAAAGGATAAATGTTGGATGATGTGATGATGTTATGTTCACAAAAATCAACCCCCATAAAATCCTTCACGTGACTTTGGCTTTTTGTTTTGTGCCTCCTAATAAAATTCCAAGTGTACCTCTAATTGTCCCCCTTAGTCACGTGATGATGATCATAAGTGTTTTTCCTTTTTAATTAATGCCTTGGTACCCCTTCAAATACAATCTGCTTGCTGCCAAACTTTATGTAACCGTAGCCTATGCTTTTAGACCGTAGGTTACAGTCTAAGGCTGCTGTTTGATTTTTGTTGTTTACTGAACATAGCCGTAACTTCGTTTCTACACGTTTCTTGCACATTTAGCTATCTCTTCCACCTGAAATATCTACCGCATGATGTGATTCACTTGATTATTACTCCCGGATATTTCGCTTCATCACTAAACATTTCAACTTTACCGAATTACGCTGATTAACCTATAAAACCACAGGAACTCGTAGTTAACATATTCAAAGTATATAATCACGTAAACGGCCATAAACATGTAATATAACACACTTTAACATCTGGGTTTCACACACTTCATCACCTATCCACCAATAATTTGCCTTTAGATCCTGGTACATCTTATCAGCTCCAGGATGAACGGAGTATTTGGAACTATGGGCTTCTTGGAGGATGACATCACGAAGTCCTCCATAAATTGGAACCCATATTCGTCCATTCAATTTCAGAAGTCCGTCCTTGCTAAGAGATAACTGCTCCTCAGTTACTCCTAACTTTTCATTAGGATAGTTAGCTTCCAACACAGCTTCCTTCTGTGCAGCTAACAACCTTTCCATCAGACTGTTCTTTATCTCCATGCGCTTGGCATTGATTCGGATGGGTTTCACCCTTTCCTTCCTACTCAAGGCATCGGCGACTACATTTGCCTTGCCGAGATGGTATTTGATTTCACAATCATAATCATTTAAAGTCTCCATCCAACTGCGTTGTCTCATGTTTAGTTCCTTCTGATTAAACAGATGTTGGAGGCTCTTGTGATCAGAATAAATCTCACACTTGACACCATATAGATAGTGCCTCCAAAGCTTTAGTGCGAACACAACGGCACCCAACTCCAAGTCGTGGGTGGTGTAATTCTTTTCATGCACCTTTAACTGTCTTGAAGCGTAGGCAATAACTTTGCCTTTCTGCATAAGCACACACCCCATGCCAGTGTGCGAAGCATCACAATAAACTACAAATTCTTCTATTCCATCTGGCAATGTCAGTACTGGGGCGTTGCTCAACTTTTGCTTCAAGATATCGAAGGATTCTTGCTGCTTAGGGCCCCAAACAAACTTAACCTTCTTCTTAGTTAAGGAGGTTAGGGGTGCAGCAATCCTTGAAAAATTTTCAATGAAACGCCTGTAATATCCTGCCAATCCCAGGAAGCTACGAATCTCAGTAGGCGTCTTTGGCTCTTGCCAGTTCATGACTGCTTCAACCTTAGCGGGATCCACTTGGATACCACGCTCACTAACCACCTGTCCAAGGAATTGGACTTCTCGAAGCCAAAATTCACACTTGGAGAATTTGGCATAGAGCTTCTCCTGATGCAGGAGTTTGAGAATACATCTAAGGTGTTTCTCATGGTCAGCTTGGTTCTTCGAGTAGATAAGAATGTCGTCGATGAAAACGATTACGAATTTATCCAAGTAAGGCTTGCAGACATGATTCATGAGATCCATGAATGCGGCTGGTGCATTAGTGAGCCCAAAAGGCATCACTAGGAAATCGTAATGACCATAACGAGTCCTAAATGCTGTTTTGTGCACGTCTTCATCTCTGACCTTCAACTGATGGTAGCCTGACCTCAAATCGATCTTCGAGAAGTAACTTTCCCCTTGAAGTTGATCGAACAAATCGTCGATCCTGGGCAAAGGATACCTATTCTTGATCGTGACTTTGTTAAGCTCGCGATAGTCGATGCACAGGCGCATCGACCCATCCTTCTTCTTGACAAACAAGATTGGCGCTCCCCAAGGAGATGAACTAGGTCTAATGAAACCTTTAGCCAGCAATTCATCTAGCTGCGTCCTCAACTCCTTCATTTCTGTGGGTGCCAATCTGTATGGTGCTCTAGCAACTGGTGCTGCTCCGGGGATGATATCGATTCTGAATTCCACTTGTCTATCTGGTGGTAAACCAGGTAGATCTTCAGGAAACACTTCTGGGTATTCAGAAATGACAGGGATGTCTTCTATCTTTGGTTTAGGCTCATCAATAATCACTTGCGCCATGTAGATGACACACCCCTTCTTCAAACACTTGGAAGCCTTGAGCATAGTCACTTGCTCAGGTAGCCCATACTGGGTATCTCCCCGAATGGTAAGTGATTCACCAGACGGAGTCTTTATTACCACTTGTTTCTTGTTACAGACAATTTGGGCCTGGTTATGAGATAACCAGTCCATACCCAGAACTATGTCAAAACCAGCCAACTTAAAGGGGAGTAGAGACAGAGGAAAAGAATGGTTCCTAATGGATATAACACACCCATCTAACCCAGTTGAGACGGTTTCTAGGGTGCCATCTGCTAACTCCACCTCATAGTTTACTTTTAAGGTTTTGACAGGTAACTTCAACAATTCACAAAACTTATTGTCTACAAACGACTTATCAGCGCCAGAATCAAAAAGTACTCTAGCATATACGTCATTTACAAGGAAAGTACCTGTAATAACGTTGTCGTCTAGAACCGCTTCCTTTGCATCCATTCTGAAGACTCTAGCATTAGTCTTTTTAGCCTCTTCAGGCTTCTTGTTGTATTTCGGGCAGTTGGTCTTAATGTGCCCCTTTTCGTTGCAACGGTAGCACGTTGCATCTTTTATCTTCTTGCAATCCAAGGTTTTGTGATCCGTGGATTTGCATATACCACAAGCAAAGGGTTTTGACTGAGTCTGAGAGTTCGACTCGAGTCTGCACTTTCCAAAGTGCTGCTTCTTGCAAATTTTGCATTTGGGCTTCTCACCAGAATTATGCCCATCTCTCCTTGACTCAGATCCTTTCTTGTTATCACCGCTCCCACGGTGTTTCTTGTTCGATCTTCGTGAACCATCATCTTCACGCTTCCTCTTCTCAGCCTCCTTATTCCTCAGCGATCTCTGCCTGACCGCATCCAGAGTGAGGGATAAGGAAATGTCAGCTACTGACCTAAAAGTAGCTGGCCGAGAAGCTTTCACGCTTGCCTTGATCTCGGGGGCTAAACCACCGATAAAACGAGCTATTCGCTTTGGTTCCGGGGTTACTAAATATGGAACCAACCGTGACATAGTGTTGAAGCTCGTTAGGTAAGCTTGACAGTCGAGGTTTGTCATCACCAAGGATAGAAAATCAGATTCTATCTTCTCCACCTCATGCTGAGGGCAGTAATTTTCCTTGATTAGGGCGACAAATTGATCCCATGACATAGTGTACAATGGGATTTTCCCGGTGGCTTGAACCAGAGATCTCCACCATGCTAACGCTTCCCCTTTAAAGGACTGCGACACAAACTTAACCACATCCTTTTCAGCGCATCCGCTGATATCTACCACCGTGTCCATCTCGTCAAGCCATGTCATACAATCGATGGCTCCTTCCTCCCCATTAAAATACCAGGGCTTGCAAGACACGAAGTACTTATAGGAGCAACCCTTGTTACGGGGCTCTTGATTCAGCACTATATGCTGAGATGGGACACTTTGATGGTTGGTGGACTGGCGGTCATCACCATCTTTCTTGGGTATATCCTTTTTGGGAGGAGGCTTTCTATGAGCCTCAGAATGTGTCTTGGGCTTTGAATGCGGTGCAGATTGGGTCCTACTTCGAGTACCACTATAATCTTCGTATTGCCGCTCCAGAGCCTGTGTAACAGCGCCGTCTATGATCGCTTTTAATTCAGCACCCGTTAGATTAATTCGGGCTTCATTATTAACCTCCACTGGATGGCTATTAACCTCGTCTGAGTTAGCCATTTAAATTGAACTGTTGCAGAAAACAAGGACAATAGTTTATTTGGGAGTTTATGGAATTGTCTTTTATGGCAATTCATTAACCATAGTAACAGAGACCATATTTGGTTAATTTATAAATCATATTTATTTAGGATTTCTATTATAATTTATCCTAAGTATAAAACAATAACAGTTTTATTTATGGCACAAAAGGCCTAGTCACGTGGACACTTTTAATTTAATCTATGATTTCAGATAATCAAAACATTAAGGTATACTGGCACAATAGGCCTAGTCACAAGGACAATTATAAATTATATGCTAGGATTTCAGAGAATCAAAGCATTTGAGGTTTGAATCTAGTTCATTACCCTTATTTGACAGGGAGTCATTGCTACCACTGTCTTTTTGGCTCATATGGAAATGAGCAGGGCCCGTAGGCACTATATTACCACGTATGGTAAAAATATGATCATCTTAATTGATGATCTTAACCCTTGATTCAGAGATCATTAAATTGGGTTAGGAATCTTCTAAAGAATCCTTATACATATACAATGACGTGTGATTTTAACGAATCACTTCTGCCAGGAGTGTTAACATGTTTTCAGATGTTAACTTGGATTTGAATCTTTTGAACAGGTCTTACCATCTTGGCCCGGTCTTATAATGACCAAAAGGCTAGGTTTCACACTTTAAGATTCTTAATTTATAATTACATAGGCAGATTATTTCAAAAGGAATGATTTTTTAATTTATTTATTTCATTTATAATTTATATATGCACATAATGGCAAACATGAAATTTATAAAACAAACATTCCATTAATTTATTATAATATTACACATTGCCCTAAACGGGTCTTTTCAAATAACAAACTTACCCTCGTAGGGGTTTAAACAAGTACTTACCCACGCAGGGGCTTAATAACACACATGCCCACGCAGGGGCTTAATAACATAATTGTCCACGCAGGGGTTTACAGAAAGATAGACCCACGCAGGGGTCAATACGAACAAGCATACCCACATAGGGGCTAATAAAGCAAATACAGGGAAAAACAACAGTGGAAGGATTCAATGATCCTTCTTACTCTTTCCTTTGATCAAACTTGCTAATCCTTGAAAGAAGGTCTGTCTCTCCCTACGGTCCCTGTGCACTTCCCGCTCAACCTGATCCATCCTCTGAAGGAGTTCTTCATGCTCAGGTGGGGAGAACCTAGGCGGCTGCGATTGAGTCCGTATGATAGGCCTAGGTGGTATCTGGTACCCATGTGTTGGGTACCCAACTCTCCATGGAGCTCCGTATGGTCCTTCCGGGTGCAGGGCATTGTAGTTGGCTGCCACCATGTAAGGGTCGGCCTCTGCGTACCCGTAGTTGTTGTGGACCGGCGGCTGGAACGGGTTGTATGCCATGGAACCTATATACACTGGGATTGGGTTGTCAAAACCCATTGGCGGTGGCTGCGGCATCGCTGGTTGTGAAGGTCCACCCATTTGTGGGTCCTCCTGATGTGGCGGGTAGTGGCTGCCACTTGATTGACGTGGGGAACTGAAATGGAAGTCCCCTGCTCGTGCCGACATGCGGGCACCGGTTCTCCTACGCCTTGGCGGTTGAGGAGGTGCCGGCTGAACTGGTGGCGGCGGAGGTGGTGGCGTAACTGCCACAAATCGGGGGTCCCCAGAGGAATCTTGATGATGCTGCTGCTGCTGCGGCTGCTGCTGCTGCTGAGGCGATGAGTGGTGAGAAGGTGTGTAGTACCACTCGTGCCGAGTGAACATGGCTTGGAAGCTGTCTGGACCACCGTAGGGTGATCCGTGGAAAGACGATCCGTCGGAGATCTCGATCGGATGATTTGGAGTGCCACTTGCAGGTTCGATGGGATCAGTATCCTCGTCCATGTCATCCGCGTGATCGCCCGAGAAGTGATCGTCTGGCCCTAGTGGGTTAAAACCCACGGGTTCTTGTACGTATCCTATCGGATTAAACCGGCCCTGAAAAACTGGGGTGGGGTCCCCGAAAGAATGATGAGACAGGGATCGTTGTAATGGTATGAAGGAAGGCTGAGGGTTGTTCGGCTCGTAGTCCGGTTGTTGCCCATACGGGTTTTGGACCAGAGGTGTCGAGCTATGTGAGACCGACCGTCTAGCCGGCTCAAATAGGTTTCTTCTGTTTTGGCGTGGATCGTCACTCTCCGTGGTAGACGGAGCTCGAACATTTGAAGGTCCTGCCTCGTTGTCGTTGGGGGCGGTGATTGGCCCCTTTCCTCGTCCTCTTCTACGGAACAATCTTGGAGGCATTTTGGTAATCCTGTCAAAATAGCATAAGATAACGACAAGAAATAAATAAAATAAAGGACAACACAAAACCAAACAAAGTGGAATTTGTCCTATGTTATATGTCTAGACTCGAAGGTTTAGAATTGTGCAATTGTGTAACTGAGATTAAACACAAAAGGCTAGTGTTTAATTCACTCAGTGTTGGCTATGATGCCAACCTGTCACACCCTGATTTCCACGTGTCACCGATGGGCCCGGTGGGGGAGTATCGTGACGTGGTTGGCAACATAATAGTCAAATAACACAATATCAATATGCACAGCGGAAGCAATTTAAAAATATGATACAACCGAATTTAATATTGTATATCAATGTCACAATATCCGGAAGTTTATCCACAGGAGGATCGAAATAGAAATAATATTAATGGTTCAACAGACTTCAGGCATCTTAAGCTTGCGAGACTTCTAATGATGCTAAGGAGAAATCGCAGCCAATTTCGCTTAGTACCTGCATTTAATCTTTTTGGGAAAATACGTCAGTTTACACTGGTAAATACATTCAACTGACTCATTTTGGAAAATGATTGAAAATTTGTTTGGATGCACATGGCATAAACATTTTATTTAACTTGGGAGAATTATTTAATATTATAATCCTGTGAACGAATTACATGTTCCTTTTGCGTTCAGTTGCCCGGATCTTGTCCGGGTTAAAGATCAATAGACACACCACAATATACTTTTGTGCACTGACGGGTGTACGCCTACACCCTGCGCTTAAGTCGTGGCCATTTCGTAAAATGATGCCAAGGATATCCGGGACATGATCATTAACCCCCCAAAGGCTTTAAGTAACAAGACTGTTTAAACGAGCCGATCAAATTATTCAACTACCCACCTAACGGTGGAGATTTGATGCCCGATCAAGCGGTATGCTATATACCGTAACCCAAGCCCGTATAGGGAAAATGAGTTAAAAGTATTTACCTGAGCAAGTATTAATCACAATAAGCAAAATGCACGTAGCTTTTACTGGTTCTCCTAATCTGGAACGAAGGTTTAATATAACCTATTAGAATCCTAACGGGTCTTTAATTAAGCTTAAGCTTAGACCGGCTAGTTTCAAAGATACGGTTCGTACGCACGATTAAGCGAAGACCGGATAGAATGTGATTTAGACCCGACAAGTTTGAAGACTTGTTTAGTATGGGTTTATTATTAACATTCTGGATTTTGAGATAAAACCGTTAAGGTTTGACCCGTTTTGGCTAATTTATGTAAACTTGTTACATAAACCGAATCGTACGCGTAATAAGCGTGACGGGTATTCATGAGAGCTATATACAGGTTTCCTAAGTTACTTATGCCTCAAATATGTTGTGACATCAGTAAGATGTCTTTCATTATGCCCGAAACGTGTTTAAACACAAACTAGGCCCCGTAGGGGTAGTTTGGTCATTTAAAAGGTTGTAAAAGAGTTTGAGTGTTATCCTGAGTTACAGGTCTGGTGTAATCAGCAATTATACTCAATTTTCTAAGTTATATCAGTAGGTTAAATTATTTATGTGAAATTTATCATTTATAGCCAACTATGCACCGTAGGGGCATTTTGGTAATTTCACATAAGCCGAAAAGCTCAAAACCAGAGTCTGAGTTAATCAACCTTTGCTTACTGTTAAAATCTTCTAATTTGCCTAAAATATCAGTAGGTATCAACCCGGGTATGTTCAATATGATTTTAATACATACTATGCGTTAAAAACGCTAAATAAGGCGATTAAAGGCCATTTCCGGGTTCGATACTTAAATCTGATATTTTTATATTTACAGAAGGCTTAAAATAATTTATTTATCATATGTGACCAGTAGCAAAAGGTTTGGAGTCGTTTAGATATGTAAAACTCATTTTATGGCCCGTAAGGGCAAAATCGACAATTACCGGATTAAGCCTACGACTACTAGTTATGCTCAGCCTAAAATTAATTAAAAATCTTTAAAAATCCCAAAATAATATATTACATCAGGGGGTATTAAGTTTGATACCAAAAAGTAGGCTTAACTAGGCTACACGCTAATTACGCCGTTTTATTAACATAAAGCTTTAAATTTGCGATAATGAGCATAACTCTTAATCTACAAGTCAAACTGATGTCAAACTTTGCGTACAAGTTTATATATCAGTAATTAAGGTTTCTACACTTTTACATTTTCATAAATCACGTTTTAAGGTAATAAGGGCATAATGGTCAACATATGAGCAATTAACGGAAACATGCATATTAATTGGATAACTAAAGAACCAAGGTGTATAATCACAGAGGGTTGTACTAACCTGTAACCTAATCCAATTAAAGCTCTGAGGCATTTCTAATACATGCCTAAACGGGTCAGAACTGAAAGTTAAAGTGAAAGTCAAACTATGTGACTTTCGGTTCCGAACCGGGTCTAAACAGGAAATTGTCGGGTTGAACATGTTTAGACATGTTCTTACACTTATTACCAAGTTATAACAATGATCCAACAGGTTGTATATGATCTACAATGTTAATTATGCATAAATAGCATTTTAGGCTTCCTGTTGACTTTTTAAATATAAGTTTGACCCGACTTTTGACCTGGTTAGAGTGGTGATCAGGGGAAACCCTTTTGAGGTTTTATTACCCACATAAATACCAACTTACAACTACTTTTGATTCGAGAATTGACTGAGCTATTAATCATTAATCTGGAAGTCAAACCGTAATTACGACGGTTTGACTTTTAGCTAAATAACTAAGCTAAAATTAATTAGAGAAGGTTAGGCAACTTACAAAGGTCCTAAGCTTGATTAGGGAACACTTGAGAGAAGGCTTTGAGTTCCAGAAGTGATCCAAGAATGCAGATGAAGATGTGATGAATTGTTTGCAACTAAAGGCCCTTATATAGTGGATTTACTCACCACAATGTATTGACAACAAGATCTAGCACACACCACAAGCTTCCCACATGTGTCCTAGATGCTTAGGGGGTGTTTTAGGGGTCAAGAGATGTGAACATCGGTTAAGGTCGCGCACAAAGCTCATGGCAGACAACGACCATTTTTCTCGGAACTGGGCATCCCTCGCGTGGCGCGAGGGACCCTCGCGTGGCGCGAGGGACCCTCGCGTAGCGCGAAGACCTGCAGAAATCAGCATGTTGATTTTCTTTGCTATTTGATCCTTGGCCCTTCCAACTTCGATTAGGCACTTGTTTCTTTCATTGTAAACCCTCATAATTGATCTATAAAGGCTTTAAAACATATACCCACTTTGCTAAGTCCCCGGTTAACTTGATTGTTACCCGAAAAGTCCTAACTTTCAACGTTTACGCTTTAACACTTCGCACACGAATTTGATCACAACTTTCTCATACGACAACGAAACTTTACGAAATTTATATCGTGCATTCTAGTGAGCGTAATTAACAGTTACAAAGCTTCGGGTTTGTCAAAAGGTCACTCAGAGGTATAAATTGAACATGTTGACATATTTAGTCCCTGTAGTTTATAATCTCTCACTTTTAGCTTCGTATGATCCATGATTTATTCGTTTGAAGGTATAAGCATCATGTAGGGTTAATGTACATTATATTTATTCACAGTTGACACTTAGAATACGTATATTCACATACTTTCCATGTTTGTCAACTTTAGTCCTTTTATAACATTCTTTCACACGTTCAAACTTTATGACACGTGTCAACACATTATAGGACGTGAATTTTCGAGGTGTTACAAGTTGACTCATGAAAAGTGGACTAGGTGTAACCGCATGTCTCTCATGTTTATGAAGCAGTCCATAAGCAATGTAATCAGAGGAGCCATTCCTGATTCTGAAGATGCTAAAACCTACTTGGCTTCTGTGGAGGCGCAATTCAAGGGGACGTCTAAACCACACGCTAGTACTCTTATCCTCAGGCTGGTGACAACTAAGTATAATGGGAGGAGCGACATTCGCGAGCACATCATGATGATGAATGACATGGCCAATAAGCTGAAGGGGCTAGAAATGGAAATCAGTGATGGTTTCCTTGTTCATTTCATCATTACTTCGCTTCCTTCGTCCTTTGAAGGATTCAAGATCAATTACAACACTCAGAAGGACAAATGGACGATGAGTGAGCTGGTCGTTATGTGCGTACAGGAGGAAGAATGTATGAGGATGGATCGCACTACTGATGTTGCTAACTTCACCACCTCCAACTCTAAGAAGAAGAAGAACAATCATCAAAGAAAGGATGCTTCCAAAGTCCAAATGCCCAATCCTAATACAAGTGCACCTTCCAGCTCTAAGAACTCCTTAGGCAAAATCCACTGCAAGTTCTGTAGAAAGACAAGACATATGCAGAAGGAATGCCCTGACTTTAAGGAGTGGCTGGCTAAGAAAGGTAATGATTATTTTATGATACTTGAGTCCTATAATTTAAATGTTCTTGTTAATTCTTGGTGGTTTGATTCTGGTTCTATGGTTCATGTTACCAATTCTACTCAGGGATTCCTTTCAATCCGGAAGCTGGGAAGAAACCAAAGAACGCTTAAGATTGGGGATGATCGAGAATTAGAAGTGAAGGCCATTGGAACATTACAATTATAAATGAAAACTGGTTTATGTATTAAACTTTATGATACCTTATATCTTCCTGAGGTAACTCGGAACCTTGTATCAGGACCAAAGTTAGACATGGACAGTTTTATTGTTTCCCATGGTCATCGCAAACTCTCTATCCTCTATGATTATGTTCTTTATGGTACTGGTATTCTGGATGGTGGTCTTTATAGATTAGAACTAGATGATGATTTTTCCAAATCTTTGTTGTCATATAACATTAATGAATCACTCACAAAGATGAAAGAGAAACAAGACTTAGAGACTTCATCCATGTTGTGGCATCAACGTTTAGGCCACATCTCAAGAGAATGATTAAATCGTCTCGTAAAGGATGAAGTCTTACCTCCTCTCAATTTCTCTGATTTTGGAACATGTGTCAAATGTCTTAAAGGTAAAATGACATTAGCGAATAAGAAAGGTGCCACTAGGAGCTCTAATTTATTAGAACTCATTCACACTGACATTAGTAGTCCCTACCAAATCGCTGGCATAACAGGACATACTTCATTTATCACTTTCATTGATTATTATTCTCGTTACATGTACTTGTATCTTATTAAGGAGAAATCTGAATCTCTTACAACTTTTAAAGATTATAAAGCTGAAGTTGAAAAGCAATTAGATCGTCAGATTAAAGTCGTGAGATCAGATAGAGGCGGTGAATATTATGGAAGACATACTGATGTGGGTCAAGCTCCTGGTCCATTTTATGAGTTTTGTAAAGGCCAGGGGATTGTTAACCAATACACCATGCCTGGTACACCTCAGCAGAACGGTGTCGCTGAACGAAGAAACCGTACTCTTATGAACATGGTGCGCTGTTTTGGTAAAAAATTACCGAAGCAATTAAGTGATCAAATTAGTTTGTGAGGTAGTGTGCTAGCAATGCTTGTGAAAAATATGTTGGTTTGTTCGTTTGTAAAAATAGTTTCAGGATATAGCCTCAGGATATGAAACTATATCAATAATCAAACAATGAGTTGAAAAAGTAAAATTGGACACAGGATATACAAGGAAAGCCCTTGATCAATCTAGATCTCCGGCATAAAACCTCGAGAGGTGACAATCGTCGGCTGCCTTGTTCTTCTTATTACTTGAATGTTCAGGATACAGTGCAGGATAATGCTTAGATCGCTACTAAGTGGTACAATGATTGTAAGTGATGAGTGTTAGTGCGTGATTGCTAGAGAATTGCGTAAGAGTTCGAGAGCAGAGAGTGAAGTGAGTGTTCCTACGATCTAGCACTACTATTTATAGTTACAAATATCAAACAACATCTCCTATAAACTATGGATACTCCAGAATATTCCCTTTTGAACGTTGGAGACCTATTCTTCCGGCTTCAACGTCTTCCTCCCAACCAAATGGAACGAGTCTTCAGGAGAAATGGTCCATGTGAATGTTACGATCCTGCAACCATGTCCTGCAAGCAAATAATTAGTAACTGCCAGGATACCACATCTGGATGTAACGAGTATCCTGACCCGGTATCCTGACCGTAGTCAGATGTCATAAAATCAAGATATAATTTCAGGATATGGGCTCAGAATTCCACCTATAACAATTGTCCCCAAAAATATATCGGTTGGAATTCCCAAATTCAAACGGATGTATTTTGCTTTTGTGTCGATCGAGGCAATTAATGGGATGCAACGGTTGATGTGACAGCGTGCAACTTCCCACGCGAATTTCACTCATTATACCCTATCTTTAGCCTATATCTTCTCATCTTCCTTAGATAGTCATCACAATAGTTCCAGAATTTTCAGGTATTATCTCTCTCCCTTCTTTCCTATTTTCTCTGTTATACTTCTTCGTTCCACCATGACCAACTGAACACGATCACACACCGGCGACTCTATCCCAACCTTCGTAGAGCAAAACCTCCTCAAAGACCCGGAGAAAGAAGTCTGTTCTTTCGACAATGCCGATATTGCCGCTCTCAGAGCCTCCGATGCCTTTCCCGCCGGAACAATCATCCAGCCGTTTGATCGGAATATTCGATCAGTCGTGTACTCCAAAGAATCGATTTGTTTCTTGGCTTACCCCTTTTCCATAGGACTTCGATACCCTTTCTAGGACTTCATCATGCGTTTCTTTCACCTCACTGGTCTTAGTTTCGCCCATACTATGCCCATGGTTAGGCGAGTTTTGGTGGTACTGGACCAGATCAAGACCCATCACATTCCCGATCTTTGTATTAAGGATCTTCCTATCGCTTACCGCCTACGATCTCATGGTTCTAGCCGATTCCTTCTTTTTTCAACTTCTAAAAATCCCCTTATCCTCAAAGCAACTAAAAACGAGGATGAGTGGAAGCGAAAGTTCTTTTTTGTTAAAAGGGAATCCATTGACAAGGGTGTTGACTTTCCGGTGAAGTGGTTGACTACTGGTAGGATCTAGGGTTTTAGATATCCCCAAACACATCCTGTTGTTACATCCTGAACTAATATTCTTATTTTTTGTGCAACAAATTTTAAAGAATTAGCTCCTCCAAGTGCAGAATTGGAACAAAGAATCAACGCCGTCTACCAACTTCCTGAGAGTGAACGAACCTTTTCACTGTTTTTTGCAAATTCAAGCAAAAAATCTAGCTCCGATATGTCTGGTAAGGATATTTGTTCTAAATATTCCTGCACATATTTAAATTAATTATGATATTAAGATATTCAAAAGTTTAGAATTCTTTCCCTTTGTGCAGCACCAGCCAAGATCCCTGAAGTCTTCGATCTCGAAGAATTGGACAGCTATTCTGGCCCTGTCGCTGTGAAGAAAGAACCAAGTCCCAAACCTGCCACTTCGTCCAAGCCTGCCAGTTCCAAAGCTGCCGCCATCCCTAAGCCTTCTCCGGCCACCAAGCCTCGTGCCTCCAGTGCCCGCAAAAGGAAGGAAACAGACTCTCCTGCTACCCCTGACGCTTTTCCTTATGAGAACCACGGGTTCGTCGAATCCAGTGGATTCATGACTTCGTTTCTTAACCAGGTAAATATCCTTATCCTGCATCCTACACATATATGCTTAACTGGTATCTTGATTAAATTACATATACTGATACCTGTATTCTTGGAACCTTTTTTGTTCAATATAGTTGATAGTGATAGTTTTCACTATCCGAGGTTTTTTATGCCAGAGATCATTCATTGCTCAAGGGCTTTTTCCTCGTATAAATCCTCGTGTTCATTGTCATATCCTTTTGATAATTGTTCATACATTTATTCATATAATCAAGCACTCAACCTCACAAAAATCAGATTTAGTTACGTTACCCTTAGTGTGATTTTTGACCAAAATAGGTAGCAGGTGGGATTCGAACCCATCCCTCTACAAAAACCAAATCTCGTTCTTACCACCAGACTATACTTGTATTAATGTTAACAAATATCACCGTAAATATAATATTCTCTTTTTTATATAGATATAGATGTATTTTTTTATTTTGGAGGCCTTAAGCCGTCGCATAGCCCAATTACACTAACGGGCCAACCCTGTTCCTAGCTACCGTTATCAATACATGTTAAATATTTTTTTGTATTATTAAGTTCACAAGGCAATCTGGTCGTAATGTTAACTTGTTTTAATAGTCACGTTTATAATAATTGATGATCATGAAATCAAGAGTTTAAATTCCACACATGGGTTAGTTCATATTTTATGATTAGACATTATCTTTAACTGGCCAGTTGAAATATGTTAAAGGGTAAAGTAGATTAAAATGTATTTGAAATGTATCTAGATGTTTTCATGTATTATATTGCTTTAATTAGAATAAGCGTTAATGAGCTTAAACTGTGACTCGACTCATTTTAAAAGTGATTTACACAAGCTTATTTTCACCAAAGCCGTTTAAACCCTTTATGATTAACTACATGTTTTTCTTCAATTTTTTATATGGTAAAATGTTAAAACTACATGAAACCTTGTAAGGCTGTGGAGAATGGGGAGTTGGTTGGGGCGGGGATGCCGTTCAACGCCAGCTGCTCCACTCCGGGTTGGCGTTGGGCATAGCGTTGCCCCTTTGGCGTGGGTATTTTGCCTGGCGTGGGGTGGGGCAAGGGTGAGTTGGCTGGCTGGTCCAATATGGCTGGCTTTGGTTGGCTATTTTAATTAAAAAAAATTCACATGGCTGCCCACGCCAAACTAAGCAACATCACAACACACCCCTTATTTTTTCATCATAAGCTTGTGGATCTCACCCTCGCTACGTATCGAGTAAAGCCCCCTAACCCAAGTCCCAACACCCCTCAGCCTAAGGGGGAGCATTTATCTTTTATAATTTGTACATAGGGAATTCCAATGCAAGAAAGTCCTAATTGACTATGCCATTAGGCCCCCCCACAATGAGTACATGCCCCATTTTCAATCGGATGATAAAGAAAGTAAAGAAATGCCTCCAAAAATAGAAAGTAGGGTCTTTTTTCTCTTTTTTAAAATGGAAATTTCTTATCGCCACAGCCTAGCATTACCCCACCATTTCACATGAAGAGGTTTTCTTGAAAATGCTTCGAATTATTTGAAAGATCATGTGGCCCACACACGATTGTCATATTCTGTTTGCCCAACATAGAAAATGCTATCAAATTTATTTTAAATTTTATAGGGAAAACTTCATCCACCAAATTTATTTTCAAATACAAGATTAGTACATTTGTTTAATATTCAAATAACCAGTAAATGATAATCAAGCAATTTGCGTGAACCCATGAATAATCGTAAACGTTAATAGTGGGTTAACCTGAATAACTCAATTGAGAATACAATCTGAATGACTCATCGAATATATTAAAATCAGTCGGTAGAATATACCTTTGTTATGCGCTTTTGACCAAACAATGAAATTGTGACGGATGCGGGAGAAGTAGTCGCCCGACAACATAGAAGATGCAAACGAATGAGAAACCAATCTGAGATCTTCAAACTGTAAGGATGAAGAGGGCGACAATGAACGGTTGTATAAGAAAAAAATTATCCGAGAATAAGGGATATTAGTAGTTATTTGCATGTAACAAATATTTTCAGTAACAAACCCTCCAATATAAAGATATCATTGTTAGACCAAGTGTAGTCAGTGCTACCCACAGACGCCAATGGTGAGAGCGTTGGTGCAACAAAGAGCGTGAAGCATGGGAGATGAAATTCCATATTTTAGCCAACCTAATAATTACACATCACATTCACCTTTTCACTCGTTAACCACTAACCATTACCCACATAGTCCATGGATTGGTTAGTGAGAACCTCACTAACCCCATGTCAGTGACGTAGCACTCATTTTTCACTCACTTACCATTACCACTAGACATATTCTTACCATTACCACTAGACATATTTTTTTCCATTACCAATTCGTCTTTCAAAGTTACGTACATTAATTAACCTACTTTCTCGGTGTCGTGTGAAGTCCAGAACGATTGTGTCTTATGAAGTCGAGATATGAGATATTTAATGACTTCACAAACACAGTTAAAAGAAGTTGTTTTAATATTAAGGTTACTTGGGCTGTAGGGTATGGGGGTCGTCCTCATACCGTCGAGCTCCGGCGAAGACAACTACACAACCCCCCCCCCCCCCCCCCGGTCCCCGTCCTATCCGTCTCATAGTCGACGTTGGCGACGAAGCAAATAAGGTGCACTAGTACAAAATAACTTTTTTGGTGCTGTATTTTATGCTTTATTTTATGTTGTACCATAGAGCACCAATAAATACACCACCAAATAATAGGTTTGTTGGTGTTGTTCAATTAGAGCACCATTAAATCTCCAAACACACCACCAAAAAACCAATGATGAAACACAAGTCCCACCACCATTAAATCTTCAAACAAACCACCAAAAAAAACAAGTCAGTGCACCATTAAATCTTTAAACGCACCACCAAAAAATTAATATAGAACTAGCACGTGTCAAATAATAACAAATCTACATAGCACCAAAAAACAAATCTCTATAGCACCAAAAAAAAAACAAGAAAAAAATATAAATTTTTAATATTTTTGCAAAATTCCAGAATTTTTAGTAATATTTCCCAATATAATTCCAATTACACACAAATGCACATGCTATGCTCACAACAAAAGTTAACTAGTATTAAACAACCCAACAACCCGTTCAAGTATACAGAATTACAAAAGTATGAAACACAAACTAATGCTTACAAGATCAAAACATCTGTTTAATAAATCCTGACATTAAATCTACCACTAAATTCTCAATTTGAGATTCTTCAAAATACCCTTCTTCATTCCAAAGCTAAAAACAAATAAATACGAAAGTTAGATTTCAAACATATATAATTTAATGCAATAAACAAAGTTTATGAATATTTACGAAAACTCACTCGGTTAACCAAATCATGTTGTATAGAGTCGATAAACTCTTTTAGCCGGTGGTCCATTTTTTGTCACATCATTGTCATATTCTTCTTCATCTGATTCTTTTTTACGCTTATACCTTGATGCATGGCAGATAAGACATTCATGTAGATCCTCAAACTCCTTTCTATACAACATACAATCATTTGGACAAGCATGTATTCTTTCAACTTCCAATCCCATTGGACACATCAATTTTTTCGCTTGGTACGTCGAAATTGGTAACTCATTGCCTTCCGGAAGCATGTCATGCAAAAGCACTAATAGATTTGTGAAATTTTTATCACTCCATCCGTTTTTCGACTTTATGTTAAGCAACTTCAACACTGCATCAAGCTTATTAAATTTTTTACAATCGACATATAATGGTTTTTCTGCTTCTTCAAATAGGTGTTGTAAATTTTCTTGCTCATCATCACTAATATTAGTCTCCATATCATGTAACATTTCATTTAAATTGCTATCGGGTTCATTTGAATTTGAATGGTCATTATCGGCATCAAGGTCTGTATCGTTGTTCTCTCTGTTATCATTAATGTGTGAGTGGATCGACGGCGTGCTATAATCAAGTAGTGACTCTCCATGCATTGACCAACAAGTGTATTTAGGCATAAAACCATTTTTCACCAAATGAAACTCTATGACTGTGATATCATTAAAGCTCATAAAATTATTACAAACTTGACAAGGACAATAAATCATCCTGCTTCCTTTATTCACCCGATTAGCTTCGGCAGCCTTAAGAAAACTTTTAACACCCTCCATATATATTGATGAAGCATGCGAAATTTCGTACATCCAATAAGCACGTGCCATCTAAAAATTAAAATAAACAAACAAATGATGTAAACTTATGTAAACCAACGCTTTAAGATGGTGGATCCTAATCCACTTTTTGAATATTCTATCTCATATGTATACATCTTAACGGGTTGACTATCTAAGAAAAAATGGGTAGCATTTCCCCTTAACTCTCCAAGTATGCGTATACTCATGACATATCATACATACAAATATGCACATACACATACACACATATTATTCATACATAACACATACATACATAATCATATCATACATAAAGAAATCATAATAAAGGTAATAAAATTTAAATTTCTTACCTTAAAGTGATGATTGAATGAGATTTAAAGAAACTTGAATAATTCCACATTTAGCTACAAATAACAATTTATATTCAATTAAAACATAAAAAATGAAATATGAAATTAAAACATATTACAAATATGATACCTTTAATTAGAATGACTTATTTTAATTTGATGGTATTATAGATTGAAGAAGAATGAAGGCTTATATGTTATGAGATTAGAATGAGGAAAAAATGAGTTGCAGAGAAAGAGAAAAAAAAGTTAGATATAGATTTTGAATTTTATCAGTTAGAGTTAAAGATAATTATTTTGGTGTTTTGGTGCTATTTAAAAGTTAAGCCTCAAAAAATCAAGTTGTTATGCATAAAAAATCAATTTTATTGTGTATTTTGGTGCTATTAGCAACCTTAGCCTCAAATAATTAATTTTTTGGTGGTGTATAATTTGTAAGCCTCAAATAATTAATTTTTTGGTGGTGTATAATTTGTACTTGTAAGCACTTAATGGTGGTGTGTAATCTATTTGTAAGTGGTGTGTTTTGTTATTTGGTGCTTTCTATTATAAAATAGCACAAAAAACATGAAATTTACACCACAAAAAAAGTGGTTTTGTACTAGTGGTGGGCCTCTCTCCAAAAGTAGCCGTTAGAAAAAAAAAACAAAAATTTCCTTTTTCCCCAAAAAGCAACGGTCAAAAAATAAAAATATATAAATTTTAAATCCATTTTCACCTCCATTCACCATTTTAACCCCATTTTCTCATCTCTCTCACTTTATTTTTATAAATCTTCTTCCACTTTTATAACCTTATGTTTTTTTTAAGTTTATGTAATGTGGTTTTAATATTAATAAAAATATTTTGTTAGTTTATTTGTTAAATGTTAAAAAAAGTAGAAGATTAAAAAAATAAAAAACATAAAAGTGGTGGGGTATGATCATCTAGGACCAACCTCCATACTCTAGTTTTGTGGGATGGACCATCCTTGGGAGAACTATGACGTGGCGCCTACGTAACGAATCATCCTCCCTTGGAGGACCATCACCATACCCTCTAGCCTTAGTCCTCAAGTAAAAACATAAATCTGGTAAGATAAGAATAACACATGGGGCCAATTTTGTAATTGAAGAAATTAGAGTAAATTGCAGTTTTACCCCCTGTGGTTAGGGGGCATTGGCAGGTCTCCCCCCCCCTAAGGAAGTAATTGCAGTTTTACCCCCCACTGTTTGGGGTTATGTCGTACGTTTACCCCCCTGACCATTTCAACGTTAGTCTTACCGTTAGTTAGGTTGAAATGTCCAAACTACCCTTGTTCTTCTCCATTAATAAGCCCTAGCCCTAATTCATATGTGTTCTTCAACTGCTCTTCAGTCGATCCCTCAATCCCTCATCTTCGTATTCGTCGTCTGTGCCTTGAAAATGCCATCATCTTCGTCGTCTAGGATACGATTCAAGGGCAAGAGTCAACATTCAGACATCATATGTCCATGTGGTGCGAAAACAGTGGTGAAACAATCAGCATCAACAGCTAATCCTGGTCGTTGGTATATTCGATGTGTAAGTTTCTTCTGTTTTATGCTTATTGAATCTTAACTTTGTTGGATAGTGTTGCTTATGATGTCCGATAATAGGTTGGAGGATGTGGATTCCTAAGATGGGCTGACAAATGTGAAGAACAGGGTTGTCCGGTTTGTGGAGAGGTAATGCCTGGTTTAATCATTGACTTGGCTAACTGCATAGAACAGTTGGGTCGGTACAAGAATGGAGATGTGTTGAAACTGAAGATGTACTTTGTGATTACTTGGGTGTTGATTGTTCTACTGTTTTTGGTTAAGTAGTATAATGTAGACAAATTGGATTTGGTTGTGTATCTTGACTGCTTGTAATTATACTTTGTAGTTGCTTACTTTTTGATGCAATGGTCTTTTTCAAGTTCTTATTATATGTTTGTGTTGGTAGCCTTCTTATATGTTTGTGTTGGTAGCTTTCTTGTAATTCTGTAGGTAAGGATGTTGATAATGAGAAAGATGTTGGTAAGGATGAAGAAATAGAGGTTGGTAAGGATGAAGAAACAAAGGTTGGTAAGGATGAAGACCTCGTTGCAGCCGAACAACCAGACAGTTATGTCTACTTTGAAGATCAAGAGTCTGAGATACTCAGACGTTACATGGAGCAAGAAACAGATTTTGAAAAGTTATTCGGAGATCCGACAAAGGATTATGACCCTGAAGTGCTTGAACATGCATGGGATTACACATATTGGGATGAAGATGATGATTCGTACTTTGACCCATATGAAGGGGAGCATGGTTCTGATTCGGATTGGTCTTGTTTGGATGATTGTCACTGGAAATAGGCTAGATTTTGTTTGGTTTTAAGTTAGTATGTTGGACAAACCTTTTGTACTAAATGTTGCAATGTAATGTAATCGAATCACTTTCCGCCTCTTAATTGTACCAATTATCCAAACATGTTGCAAACCAATATAATGAACTCAAATGCTGCTGCAAATTGATATGGGCTGCAAATGGATCATATGGTCAAAAGCTGCTGCAGTTATAATGAACTCAAAACATGCTGCAATGGAGCATATGGTCATTTAGACCTTATAAACTAGTCAAAACATGCTGCAATGGAGCATATGGTCATTTTGACTATATAAACAACTCAAAACCTGCTGCTAATGTATAATATGGTCATTTTGACCTTATAAACAAGTCAAACCTGCTGCAATGGAGCATATGGTCATTTTGACTATATAAACAAGTCAAAACCTGCTGCTAATGTATAATATGGTCATTTTGACCTTATAAACAAGTCAAACCTGCTGCTAATGTATAATATGGTCATTTTGACCTTATAAACAAGTCAAACCTGCTGCAATTGAGCAAAATGGTCATTTTAATAAAAACATAACATTGTATTGACCAAACCAAACATAAAGGTACAAACCAAACCAAACATTGTCTTGACCAAACATTAAGTTACACACCAACCAAACATTGTCTTGAACAAAGTCGACAAACCTAACAAACATTGACAAACCTAACAAACATTGTCTAAACTTACAAGCCATCCATCACTCATCAAGATTGTAAACTGGTGCACCTTGAGTGGCAGTGTGTGATTCCTGTGAAGCAATGGATTGTTCAGCCCCTTGTCCTTTGCAGCTCCTGACATTGTGACCCATATTCCCACATTTACCACACCTGATGCTACTACCCTTTCTGGTCATTTTACCTCCTTTGTCGAAATCTTTCTCAAGTTCTTTTTCACCATATGCCTTCTTTCTTTTCTTCTTTGGCCTTCCAACTTGTGTATGATGCTTAGGTGGGATGAGTGTTGTTGGACACCCTGAAGGAGTCCACATCTCCGGCCCGTTGATTGGCTCTATGACATTGCAATAAACTTTCTTCCATGTTGACAGCCAATACACTTCATCCACCCACTCTTCTGGTATGCCAGCATCAATGCTATTCCTTGACATATCCCATATGGCTGCAACTGCATGTTTGCAAGGCATCCCGGTCAAATCCCACTTCCTGCATGCACATGTTTTATGTTTAACATTCACAACACACTGTGATCTCGGACCTGTGACTTGATACTTGTCTGAATCAACCATTAAAACAGACATTTCAGCAGCCTGTTTCTTGATCTGATCGAAGACCTCAGTGGCATGAGGAGTCAGTGGCCCCATACACTTTGCTTGTAATTTCTTGACATTCACTATCCTCTTGGTCATGTACTCCCGAATGAATTCTAGGCATGTGATAATCGGCTTGTCCCTTGCTCCTACGATTTGTCTGTTAAAAACCTCACATATGTTGTTCAGCAACATATCACATTTAGCTCTTCCAGAAAAATATGCTCTTGACCAAGCGGTGAATGGGATCTCATTCAGCCAGTCATACATGGCTCGTTCTGTTGTCTTAATTTCTTCCATTGCTTGGTTAAAGTATGGAATAGGTGTCTTCCTTCCGGCTGACCAAAGCAAATTCTTGTAAACATCTCCACGCCACTTGGATTTCATATTCTCATGAATGTGCCTCAAACAAAATCTGTGTTCAGCATTAGGGAAAACGGCTAGCATAGCAGGAATCAGACCCTGTGATACAAAATGAAATTAATGTCAGTATTTTGCAAGTTTTTAATTAACAAATAAGAACATTTTACCTTTTGTCTGTCACTGATGAAGGTGAAACAAGAGTCTGCCGTACACTCTAGGTCATCTCTCAAAAGTTGCAAAAACCATTTCCAGGTTTGTGTTGTTTCTGCCTCAACAAGGGCATAACAAACGGGATATATGCTATTGTTCCCATCAACACCAACAGCACTCAAGATCTGTCCTGGAAATGGACCTTTCATGAAACAACCATCCACACCCAGCAATGGTCTCCCAATCATCTTAAATCCTCTCATCATAGAGGCAAAACCAAAATAAACCCTTCGAAACTGCCTTGTAGGAGTAGCTGGGTTCCCACATGGCTCCACATCAATTTTAATTGTACTACCTGGGTTGGCTTTTAGAAGTTCATCACAGTATGACCTTAGCAGACCATACTGTTCTTGGTAATCACCATAGATCTTTGTAGTTGCTATCCTCTTAGCTCTGAATACCTTATGTAGTGATACATCAAGTTGATGCTTCCGAAGCAGTTGACTTTGGATTGCTTGAATTGGCATGTCTGGATTGCTTTCAATCATGGGTTGGATCTCTTTGGCAATCGAACTCATTGTGTACAAAGAAACGGCCCTTGTTTTCAAACAATGATGTTGATTATGAATGGTCTTCACACACCACTGGTCCTTGTTTGTGTTCCTTGAGATGTGAACTGCCCAAGGACATGTGGGCTTGGTATGCCTTTTGAGGTGCTTATATTTTTGCCCTACTTTGGTGCATTTACTACTTTGCCCCTCTTCTCCTTTATTTTTTACATAACCAAGTAGTGGTGGATTGCTTCCAAAACATACTACCCTATACCTTAACAATTCATTTTTTTGAATAAAAACATCCCTCCTTGCCTTAAGAGCATATTCTTTCACCATCCGATTCATCTTTTTCTTGTCATCAATAAGCTGACCAATGTAGAATGGCAGATCATTTGGACCTTTTGAAGCACTCTTGTTTCTCCTCCTTATCTTCCTAGCAACCTTATCTCTAAGGGTTGAATTGTCATCCGATCCACTTTCAAAATCCTCCAAGTCAACAGGCTGATGACCTTCATCAGTTCTGTCATCATCGTGATCCTCATCACCTGAACCATCCAACTCTTCCCTAGTAAAATCAACATTAGCCCTGAACATCTGCATATCCACCTCTATTTCATAAACCAAATTATCTTCTTCAACATACTCATAATCAGGATCACTACCTTTACTCTCTTCTTCATCACTTCCTTTACTCTCTTCTTCATCTTCATTCCTACTATAATCCTGATTATTTATTGTAAATGATGCTGGAACAATTGCTTTACCTGCCCCTACAGGACCTTCACTTGTATTTTCCAATATTGTTGACATCCGGTGTTCAACATACATGTCTATGGTGTGGACTCCTTGACGCACATGATCGAAGATAGGCTCTAAGTCAACATCACATTTTAATGTCCTAAGACCAAAATCCAACGAACAATACGGTTCCTTGTAATGAATGCAGAAAAACAAACCATCATTATATCCTAATTTCTTAACAATCTCCTCTAAAACATCAGTATTCAACACTCTAAAATCTACATGATCAATGTAGCTCATCTTCCCACCAAAGTATTTCCTATTTGGGTTTTCTACAAAATTACCTCCATGATGAAATTTAATGGTAAATTGAGATTGGGTTTCTCCTGTAAACACACATCAACAACAAATTAATACGGAAAAAAGTTAAGATCTTACCAAATTCAGACCCTTTGAACTTGCATGTCACTTACGGTACATTTCACCCGGTTCGAAATACTGATCTTCGGCTCGTATCTTCCACATTCGAACATCCATGCTCGTAACAGACTTCAAATCTGCTGTATCTGTTGAAGAATGGCTGGTTTCGCCGTGCAGAGGTCTTCAATTTCGACTTAGGTTAACTTCAGGGTTTCATTGTGGTGAATGGTTGATTAATTGAGGTTCCAGGTCAACATGAAAGCCAAATTACCTAACTGCCCTTTGACCATTAACAGTTAACGGTAAGATCTAACGGTGAAATGGTCAGGGGGGTAAACGTGCGACATAACCCCAAACAGTGGGGGGTAAAACTGCAATTACTTCCTTAGGGGGGAGACCTGCCAATGCCCCCTAACCACAGGGGGTAAAACTGCAATTTACTCAAGAAATTATTTTGAGAACCAGATTCAAAGGGCGAAAGTAAAGGGGACCCGGACAACAACATATTGCGCATGCAGTTTAGGCCCTTTTTGGCTGGTCCCATCTCTCATTTCTTTTTCTTTTTCTTTTTTTCTAAATTCACTAGTCGTTTAAACCTTTATGACTAACTACCTGTTTTTCTTCAATTTTTTATAAGGTGACTAGGTGAGTTTGTTGACTTTGGTTGGCTGTCTAATATCGCTGGTTTTGTGTTACACCCTAAATCGTACATGACAAAGTCGCAGCGGAAAACACGAACCATAAAATTTCTTTCTTTATAAATACCTCAACGTATTTAAACTTTAACTTTAACATAACTCTTATTCATAAATCCGTCATCCTCTTATTTACCAATTAGAAACATAACTTATGATTGTTACACTTTACATTCAACGTCCCCGTACAATCTCTCCAGTGACTCGATCTTCGATCCCTAATCCTTGTGATAATCGCTCATTATCCGTACAACCTGCATTCACCACATATATTCATAACATTAGCACATATTAAAGAAACAAAGTTCATACGTGTACACTTGGTCATCTTTTAAGCTTTAAGCATTTCATCTCCATATCCATTTCCTGGTGAGGCTTCAATAATGTACCTGCATTACTTTTCATTCTCAAGGTACACCATTAATAATGTTAACCTTCATCGTCTCTAAATCATGATTACATACGTACTCACATACATATTTACATACGTACATATCTTCCCTACAACCTTACATACGTGCATACACCCTTACATATCTTTTCACATACATACATACACATCTGCATATATACCTACTCGCATACATCCGTCCCTCCATACTTCCATACACACATAAATACATATACATACTTACGTACCTTTATACTTAATTCGTTACATTCATGCTTGCGTACACGCTCATCGTACCTCATAAACGTTCTAAAATGAGCTTAGAATACAATTCGGGACTCCTTGTAGGTTACATGACTGATTACAGATGAATTCTGCGCATTCTGTTGAACTGGCAGCTGACGCACGACCATGCTTCATAACTGCACGACCGTGCGGCCCATAGGACGTCGGGGACACTGGTCTTGCACGAGCCAGAACACTTGTTTACTCGGAATCGCACGACCGTGCTCCTGGGTCGCACGACCGTGCGACACCTCCCGTCGGCCCAACCTTCGTAGACAGTAACATAAGCCGTCGGAAAAAAGTGGAGATTATAGAGGGCGTCGGCGACGGCCATAGGGGCGTCGGCGACGGCCCCTAGAATCGCCATTTTTGCTGCAGATCCGATTTGTCGTCCGAAAACGCTAAAACTTGCATAACTTTCAAACCGTTTACCCGTTTAACCTCCCGTTTCTTCCTACATGCTTGTAAATTCATATTCTACCATATGAACCTAAAATCCCACATACGGATTAAGGAAATTCTTAACTTACATGCATTCGGCTTATTATTATATTCTAATTATTTGACCCGTTCATGCATTTATCAACAGAATCTGTTTATTAGACCTCAATCTCATATAAACTTAATAATTTCAGTGACGCCTATCATAAAAATTAAATTCTCGGATGCCTTGCATCCTCTTAACCCACTTTCGTTTAAAAGCTCATTTTTGACCCGTTATGGGTATTTGTGCATTAAATGGTCTATGACATAACGAGACCATACTCTACGCTTTCATACATAACCAACACATTACCCTAATCGGTTCACTTGTTTCCAATAGACATTTAAGGTCGTTTGCCTGATATACCTATCAAGGGCATTTTTGTCAATTTCGCTCTATCCTTAACAACAAGGGAATTCCTTACAAAAGTAACGAATCCTCCTATTTAGCTAAAATTCTTAATCACACATACCTTGCTCGGATAAAAGCTAAGATCCGATTAATACTCATTGACATCATACAATTCATTTCTAATTGACCTCAATTATCACATTTAGTTAAAATGCATATAACTTTACATAAACAACTAAGAAGTGATTACGGAATCACTTACCTCATGCATCCGTGTTCACATCCGTTTCCACGCCTCTTCTTAACCCGTTAGCCTTTCGCGCTTGAGTCCATCTCCACATGATTCCTATACTTTCATGTCATCGAAATCACGCTATCATTAGCATACTCATTTGTACATGATAACAATCGTATCAATCCCATATTTCACACTTAACTTTCATTAATCATTTCTAACAAGCATAACTCATATAATCATGTCCGTTTACGTTTAACTCATGTAACTCATCATGTCATTACGTTTAACACGACTTGCTATTACATGTACCATACGACTTCTCATCAACCTACATTTATGACAACGAGTCAACTCATGTTTCTTATACTTAGTTGACTTTCAAAAGTCAACTATTAACCATACATAACTATCGACTTATCAACATATACCCGTAACATCATAATCGACTATACGGACGACATTATATACATTTTATCATTCACTTGGTGTGCGTGCCACCTTTTAAGCATAACGTACAACTAATTCATACATAATCTTCTAAACTCATACATAGTTCATCAAATGCTTCTACAATCCAACATGGGGTATTTAAATTAAACATCAAACGTGTTATCATCACATTTTATTCACTTCATCTAACAACAATTCATCATTTCTTATCCCATTTCTTTAAACATTCACACACATGTATGATTCCAAACATTATTAACATAAGTGAATCATCAAATTACATTACATCATCTAAAACCCACTTCATAACTACTTGTTAATCACTTACAAGTGATCTAATCTTAAGTTCTTCATAATTCATCATACTTTTGATATATGTACTACCTTGTAAGCATAGTGTACAACTAGTTCATACATATCATTCTAATCTCATACACCATTCATCAATTTCTTCCTCCTAATCAACATGATTCATACATGCATAACATCAAACATACTAGTATCACATTTCTTTCAATTCTTCTAACAAGAATACATCATACAACTCAAAATACATCAATATTAAGCAAGAACTTAGACATAGATGATTTACCCATGTCATCATCTTCACCATAACAAATGGGTTTCACCCTTAAACATCAAATTAACCTATTTCATGCATAATCCATGTTCCAAATGATGAATCTAACACATATTCATGCTCAATTTCATACAAATTCGTGATTTACAACATAACCCATTTCGTGCATCATCACCAATCTAGAATCTAAGACATACCTTACGATTCCCTTATGAAGGTGATCATTAATCCGTGTTTGGTTATGAATTTGAGCTTCGTTTAGCCTTCCAATTTGAGGGAATTGATGAAGTTAGGGTTTTGACTTCATGAGAGCTCCTGCTCTCTCTAGAACACACGATCGTGTGTGTGTTTGTGTGTGTAAATCTTTATTTGTTAAATCAACTTTCAACTTAACCCACTTTAACCCCTCAAGTTGCCACTAATTATAAATGGGCACAACTTTCTTTCTTTTCATTATTTTTACCCTTATGTTAACTTGGTTAAATAACCCAGTCATTCATTTCTTGATGCACCACATCATAAAATTTAACGAATATAAACATTCGGGTTTTGGGGTGTTACAAGTCTACCCCCTTAAATAAGGTTTCGTCCCCGAAACCTTTCTCATTTCCTGTTACACACACACACATGTATGTTTGACTTAACACTCTCATCACATACATAAGTAATCATCCTAACTCATTTCATAATTATTCATGCAATTGGCTTTTTCTTCTTAACAAGGCTGTACTTTCCATGGCATACTTTCATATAACATTCTCATTTCCTTTGACCCGTTAAAACAGGTCAATATACATTCTTATTCAAACTTATAATAATGCTTACACTCATATGACCATTTTATAACAGATTAAATACCTTCATCTCATCCTTTAAGATTTCATTCTATAGACGCATTGCATAACATTTAACCCTTGTTTTGTTATCACAACAAAACTACCTTTTTATAGTCACAGCTACGTGCTTACCTTCATAGTTAACATCGTTCTACATTTCTTTAGTTATTTGTACCATACATATCCCTTCGTTACTTACGCATTCGGATATTTTCATTCCCATTATTCTTTTGTTCATTTGCTTTACATTTTCTTATGTGACTTATTTGACGCACACATGGTCAAGCTATCGACTTCTTCTTATATAGACTAGTTCCGTCTTTTATATCTTAAATCTGTTTCGCGGATTCGAACACATCATTCATACCTTTCGTACCTCCTATGTTTTGAATCCATCTAACGGTTTCAGACATTTCATTTATACTTTAACTTCTTTCATGTTTCGAATCCGTCTCACGGATTCTAGCATAGCATTTCATATTTCGAATCCGTCTCGCGGGTTCTAGCATAGCATTTCATGTTTCGAATCCGTCTCGCGGGTTCTAACATAGCATTTCATATTTCGAATCCGTCTCGCGGATTCTAACATAGCATTTCATGTTTCGAATCCGTCTCGCGGGTTCTAACATAGCATATCATGTTTCGAATCCGTCTCGCGGGTTCTAACATAGCATATCATGTTTCGAATCCGTCTCGCGGGTTCTAACATAGCATATCATGTTTCGAATCCGTCTCGCGGATTCTAACATAGCATATCATGTTTCGAATCCGTCTCGCGGATTCTAGCATAGCATTTCATGTTTCGAATCCGTCTCGCGGATTCTAGCATAGCATTTCATGTTTCGAATCCGTCTCGCGGATTCTAGCATAGCATATCATACTCTCATTCTTGAGAGTCTTACATTTCTCTTCACCCTCACGTCCACCTACTACTTAATTCTAACGGACATACCTGTATCAATTATCACGGTCCCACGAACGTCATATGCTTCACGTGTACTGGCCAGGTACACAATCCACATACTAGTTTCGTGTCTTCGTGTAATTGTCACCTTATGTCCGAAGAATTTGGTTTCGGCACGTGTATCATTTTTCAAAACATGTTTACTATACCATCATGGTCCTTCATTTAGCATTTTTCTTCCTTTAATGCATTTTACCATTTCATATACCGACATATTGAATTTACGTACCTGGGTTCAACTTTATCTTATTTCATGCCTTGGTGTCGGTACTTGACCGCACTCGCGGATCATCCTCTTCAAACGCTTATACTTACCTTGCATATACAAAACCGTCAGTTTCTTTATGCGTATACATAAGTACATACTTACATTCTCTTTTACCTTTGGATCTTGACCGAGTCTTGGATTGTACGGGTTTCTTATCACAAGAGCACACAGGTTTGAGTTCAAGCACTTACCTTCTTACACTTGATTCTCTCAAACCAGGGCTCTGATACCAACTTGTTACACCCTAAATCGTACATGACAAAGTCGCAGCGGAAAACACGAACCACAAAATTTCTTTCTTTATAAATACCTCAACGTATTTAAACTTTAACTTTAACATAACTCTTATTCATAAATCCGTCATCCTCTTATTTACCAATTAGAAACATAACTTATGATTGTTACACTTTACATTCAACGTCCCCGTACAATCTCTCCAGTGACTCGATCTTCGATCCCTAATCCTTGTGATAATCGCTCATTATCCGTACAACCTGCATTCACCACATATATTCATAACATTAGCACATATTAAAGAAACAAAGTTCATACGCGTACACTTGGTCATCTTTTAAGCTTTAAGCATTTCATCTCCATATCCATTTCCTGGTGAGGCTTCAATAATGTACCTGCATTACTTTTCATTCTCAAGGTACACCATTAATAATGTTAACCTTCATCGTCTCTAAATCATGATTACATACGTACTCACATACATATTTACATACGTACATATCTTCCCTACAACCTTACATACGTGCATACACCCTTACATATCTTTTCACATACATACATACACATCTGCATATATACCTACTCGCATACATCCGTCCCTCCATACTTCCATACACACATAAATACATATACATACTTACGTACCTTTATACTTAATTCGTTACATTCATGCTTGCGTACACGCTCATCGTACCTCATAAACGTTCTAAAATGAGCTTAGAATACAATTCGGGACTCCTTGTAGGTTACATGACTGATTACAGATGAATTCTGCGCATTCTGTTGAACTGGCAGCTGACGCACGACCATGCTTCATAACTGCACGACCGTGCGGCCCATAGGACGTCGGGGACACTGGTCTTGCACGAGCCAGAACACTTGTTTACTCGGAATCGCACGACCGTGCTCCTGGGTCGCACGACCGTGCGACACCTCCCGTCGGCCCAACCTCCGTAGACAGTAACATAAGCCGTCGGACAAAAGTGGAGATTATAGAGGGCGTCGGCGACGGCCATAGGGGCGTCGGCGACGGCCCCTAGAATCGCCATTTTTGCTGCAGATCCGATTTGTCGTCCGAAAACGCTAAAACTTGCATAACTTTCAAACCGTTTACCCGTTTAACCTCCCGTTTCTTCCTACATGCTTGTAAATTCATATTCTACCATATGAACCTAAAATCCCACATACGGATTAAGGAAATTCTTAACTTACATGCATTCGGCTTATTATTATATTCTAATTATTTGACCCGTTCATGCATTTATCAACAGAATCTGTTTATTAGACCTCAATCTCATATAAACTTAATAATTTCAGTGACGCCTATCATAAAAATTAAATTCTCGGATGCCTTGCATCCTCTTAACCCACTTTCGCTTAAAAGCTCATTTTTGACCCGTTATGGGTATTTGTGCATTAAATGGTCTATGACATAACGAGACCATACTCTACGCGTTCATACATAACCAACACATTACCCTAATCGGTTCACTTGTTTCCAATAGACATTTAAGGTCGTTTGCCCGATATACCTATCAAGGGCATTTTTGTCAATTTCGCTCTATCCTTAACAACAAGGGAATTCCTTACAAAAGTAACGAATCCTCCTATTTAGCTAAAATTCTTAATCACACATACCTTGCTCGGATAAAAGCTAAGATCCGATTAATACTCATTGACATCATACAATTCATTTCTAATTGACCTCAATTATCACATTTAGTTAAAATGCATATAACTTTACATAAACAACTAAGAAGTGATTACGGAATCACTTACCTCATGCATCCGTGTTCACATCCGTTTCCACGCCTCTTCTTGACCCGTTAGCCTTTCGCGCTTGAGTCCATCTCCACATGATTCCTATACTTTCATGTCATCGAAATCACGCTATCATTAGTATACTCATTTGTACATGATAACAATCGTATCAATCCCATATTTCACACTTAACTTTCATTAATCATTTCTAACAAGCATAACTCATATAATCATGTCCGTTTACGTTTAACTCATGTAACTCATCATGTCATTACGTTTAACACGACTTGCTATTACATGTACCATACGACTTCTCATCAACCTACATTTATGACAACGAGTCAACTCATGTTTCTTATACTTAGTTGACTTTCAAAAGTCAACTATTAACCATACATAACTATCGACTTATCAACATATACCCGTAACATCATAATCGACTATACGGACGACATTATATACATTTTATCATTCACTTGGTGTGCGTGCCACCTTTTAAGCATAACGTACAACTAATTCATACATAATCTTCTAAACTCATACATAGTTCATCAAATGCTTCTACAATCCAACATGGGGTATTTAAATTAAACATCAAACGTGTTATCATCACATTTTATTCACTTCATCTAACAACAATTCATCATTTCTTATCCCATTTCTTTAAACATTCACACACATGTATGATTCCAAACATTATTAACATAAGTGAATCATCAAATTACATTACATCATCTAAAACCCACTTCATAACTACTTGTTAATCACTTACAAGTGATCTAATCTTAAGTTCTTCATAATTCATCATACTTTTGATATAAGTACTACCTTGTAAGCATAGTGTACAACTAGTTCATGCATATTGTGACAACTCGAAATTTAGAACCTTTCGTTGTATGCTTAAACGTGTGACTAGTTAACTTATGTGAATTAATGAATGATAAGTGAACCTTTTATATGAATATGTGTTAGGTTACATGTGTGCTTATGTGTATGTATGCAAGTTTGTATATGAACCGAAACGACACGAACCCGGCTCGAGACCATGTGGTCTCGAGTGAACGATGACCTATGGGCCGGTTGGGCCGCACCTCATTTAACCCACACGAAACCTACTAGGACTAGTATATATATCATGCTCCTAGCAAACTAGTCCATTCTTTGGACAATCCACTCATACTCTCCAACACACACACTCTCCACTCTCTCACACTAAAACCCTAAACACTAAACATCACCTCTCCTCCTTCTTCTCGGATCCAACCTACTGACCATAAAAGGACCTCTCGGATTTGCTTGTTCACACCAAACGAAGCTTCATCTTTCACCACCTCACAACCGGTTAGTAATTCTAGTGCAAACACATGTATTTTCATGATTTAAGAATGATGTGTGCTTGATGTTTGAATGCATGTTGGTTAGTGTTCATGATAATTGTTGGTTAATGATTCTTGTTATATATTTCGGATGTTGGTGATACATGTTATGAGGTTGTTTCGGGTTGATGATGATACATGATGGAGATTATGTGAAAGTATGTTTATTTGTTAAGTTTATGCATGATAATGGTTAATAAGATGACATGACTTGATTTCGGACATATGGTATGATGGGTTAACGATATCTTGTGTTTAAATGTAGTCTAAAACACTAGTTGTTGATGTTCATATGAACCGATTTATTGATAAGTTGTTCATGATTCTTGTTAGACCTAGGTTCATAGGAATAAAGATGAACTACTTGAATATTGAAGAACAAGATGAACATGATGAACACATGAAGAACTTGTTGAATATCATATGAACATGTTGAATATTTGAAATCTGATATGTTTGATCCATTTTTAGTAATTTGCTAGACAAGAAACATGTTTAAGGTTTTTGGTTGGATAGTACAAACTGTTACAAGAAATCAGAATGTTAGTGGGTAGTACACTGTACCAAATCAGCTCCTGTCCAACCGAAACCATCGGTTGCGACTCGAAACCATGCATGATGAGTCGAAATCTCCCAGTTGCGACATCGGTTGCGAGTCGCAAACACCTGGTTGCGACTCGAAACCACACCTGATCAGCACACCAACCTTGTGACTCGAAACCATGGTTGCGAGTCCAGTTGCGACTCGTAACCAAAACAGCACGAACCGAAACCACGATTGCGACTCAGGTTGCGAGTCGCAAACGCCTAGTTGCGACTCGAGACAAAACGCGGGTACACACTGTTTGGGCTTGTTTAATTATGGGCTTAGTGTTTGGGCCGGACCTTGGACTTTGTTTAATTCTGGGCATGTTACTGTTCGTTCAACTCGTATGCATTACTGCTAACTGCCATGATTAACGTGTATGCCATACGTGCACTACTTGAATACGAACCTGATTGTATGATACAACTATGATAGGACGTGAGTAGCCTCAACGTTGCTTGTTTGACTTTTCTGTGTTTTCTACCGAGCAAACCAAGGTGAGTTCACACCCTCTACAAAGCATGGGATTCCCAGGGGTCGGGAATTGGGGTTAAGGAACTGGGTTCCTCGTCCTCCTTGGGTAGGACAGCAAAGGTTCAGGAATGTAATTCCTCGTCCTCACGGACAGATAACTCGTACTAGACCAAAACTCTATCACGAAGTCCCTCATTTTTATATCGACTTAATCGCCGGGCCAATGGCGAGCGGGTCATTAGTTAGATAGCGCTATTTAGGTCTGACAAACCTCACACCGTGCCGCAGAGGACGGGCGTGAACTAATGGATCTGGGGCACGTCAATGATGATAGACATTGACAGTTTCAGGGCACATAAACATGACTACAGTCAGCAGTCGATATGGTAACGAGTCTAGTGTATACATGGGGTAGCCCCCACGGCCGAAATGCCAGATAACTAACACGGGGTAGCCCCCACGGCAGGATTGCCAGAGTAACCGGGAACAAACAAGTCACGTTTTTAACTATGGGGTAACCCCCACGGCAGGATGCCAGCTAAAGGAAACTGTTTTCGAAACAACTTAAAACGAACACCCAACCGTGAACTCACTCAACTTGTTGTTGACTCGTTACTACATGCTTTGCAGGTCCTTAGGTTTCTTAGCTGGAGCTTGCATGGAGGAGGATCGTTGTGGGACATGGACGACTGTGTGTCCACGTTAAACTATGAAACAATTAAACTTATGTTTTGATTTAAAACTTATGCTTCCGCTTGCAACTTAACTATGTTTTGTTTGAACACCAATTGTATTGGGTGGATTTTTATAACTACTTATATGCTTGTTCAATATGATTGGTGGCTGGATCCTGGTCAGTCACGCCTCCAAGCGGTAGTACTCCGCGGGTGGATTTTGGGGGTGTGACAGATTGGTATCAGAGCCATTGGTTATAGAGAACTTGGTTTTAATAAAGGGAAAAACGTTTTTGTTAAAACCAGACTATAACCTGTACAGTGCTCAACGGTCCACAACGATGCTTCACTCCACATGCAAGGCTCGACACTCTAGGTGATATGGTCTGTGTATATTGCCTACTTGTTGGTTACATAGTACATTGCTTATGATATGCTTGGTTAGTATAACTACTGTTGCATGAACACGTGCGTGCTTGCTCTGTTTTATCGTCGCATTTTCGCGAACCCCTCTCACTCACGTTCTTCTTGGTATGAAGATCATGTCTGGACGCGTTAACATGACACAAGCCCAGTTGACGGCTCTGATCAACGAACGAGTTGCCGCAGCACTTGCAGCTGCACACGCAGGAGGTATATCCTGCAGTCCGAACTCATTCTAGGGTCATTAGGATCCTACTCTCGTGAACCAACCTTTGTGATTAAACTCTGTCTTTTCTTTCACCTACGATAGGTCATCATGTTCAGCCACCCGTGTGCACTTTTAAGACTTTCATGGACTGCCGACCAACTACTTTTAGCGGCACTGAAGGAGCAGTAGGTCTCCTACACTGGTTTGAGAAACTAGAATCCGTCTTCGAAATGTGTGAATGCCCTGAGGCGCGCAGGGTGAAGTACACTACTGGTACTCTCGAGGGTTTAGCCCTCACGTGGTGGAACGCTCAAGTTCAGATGCTAGGGTTGGTTGCTGCCAACGCCACCCCATGGGAAACTTTTAAGGAAATGATCAAAGAGGAATACTGCAGTCGTGATGAGATTCACAAACTGGAAGTGGAGTTCTTCAACCTCAAGATGACGGGGTCGGAAATTGAGGCTTATGTGAAAAGGTCGAACGAACTGGCAATTCTGTGCCCTACTATGGTGGATCCTCCCATCAAACGCATCGAACTATTTCTTCAGGGCTTAGTGCCAGAAATCCAAAGTCATGTGACTTCAGCGAACCTCGCTACCTACCAGCAAACTGTCCAGTTGGCTCACCGTCTCACGGATCAGGCGGTGGAGCAGAACAAGTTACCAAAACGCATAGGTGCTGCAACTACTTCTGGTACCTCTAGTGACAACAAACGGAAATGGGATGGAACTTCGAGTAAGGGTTCGGCTTCTGTTCAGTCCCAGTCTCAGCAGAGAAAGACTGAGGACTACAAGAGCCCTAATCAGCAATCGTCTGGTGGCGGATACAAAGGAAATCACCCCAAATGCAATCGCTGCAGCCTGCACCACAGCGGGCCATGCACCAGGGGCAACTGTCATCGGTGCAACAAGCCTGGTCACGCTGCAAAGGATTGCAGGAGCTTATACCCTGCTAATCAGAATCGTCATCAAGCTCAACAGAACCAGCGCCAGCAACAGCAACAGGGTGATAACAAAGGGTGCTTTCAGTGTGGAGCTGAGGGCCACTTCAAGAGAGATTGTCCCCAACTGAACAGGAACCAGAACAACAACAACAACAATAACAACAATCAGGGGAATGGTAACAATGGGAACAACAACAACAATGGCGCCAGGGGGCGAATGTTTGTGATTGGCCAAGGTGAAGCAAGGAATGACCCCAATGTTGTGGCGGGTAAGTTCCTTCTCGACGACTTTTATGTTTCAGTTTTATTTGATTCGGGTGCCGATACTAGCTACATGTCACTAGAAGTTAGTCGAATGCTTAAGCGTATTCCAACACTTTTGAACAACAAGCACATAGTAGAGCTAGCAAATGGTAAAAGTTTAGAAGCCACACACGTAGTCAAGGGTTGTAAACTTATTCTCGCTGACCAGACCTTCTCTATCGACCTCATTCCTATTGTCTTGGGTAGTTTCGACATTGTCATTGGGATGGATTGGTTATCCCAGCACAGAGCAGAGATTCTTTGCAACGAGAAGGTTGTCCGTATTCCAGGTCCCGGTGGTGAACCCCTCATGATTCATGGCGACAAAAGGAGTGCTGTTGAGAACGTCATTTCTCTCCTTAAGGCCCAAAAGTGTTTGCGAAAGGGCCACACTGCTATTTTGGGCTCTCGTTACTGACACCTCAGAAAAAGAGAAGAAGATAGAAGATTTTCCAGTTGTACGCGATTATCCAGAGGTATTTCCTGAGGAATTACCTGGTCTTCCACCTCATCGCCAAGTCGAGTTTCAGATCGAATTAGCTCCTGGAGCTGCGCCCATAGCCCGTGCACCTTATCGTTTGGCCCCATCAGAGTTGAAGGAACTCTCCACGCAACTACAAGAACTCTTAGATAAGGGCTTCATTCGCCCAAGCTCATCGCCCTGGGGAGCTCCAGTATTATTCGTAAAGAAGAAAGACGGTACTTTCAGAATGTGCATCGATTACCGGGAACTCAACAAGGTGACGGTGAAGAATCGTTATCCTCTACCGCGTATCGACGACTTGTTCGACCAGCTGCAGGGATCGAGCTACTATTCAAAGATTGATTTGAGATCGGGTTATCACCAGCTGAGAGTCCGGGAAGAGGACGTCTCCAAAACAGCTTTCAGAACTCGATACGGGCACTATGAATTTTTGGTCATGCCTTTTGGAATGACAAACGCACCTGCGGTTTTCATGGACTTGATGAACCGAGTGTGCAAGCCTTACCTGGACAAGTTCGTTATAGTCTTCATCGACGACATCCTGATCTATTCCAAGAGTCGGGAGGAGCACGAGCAGCATCTGCGACTTATTCTGGAACTCCTTCGAACAGAACAGCTTTATGCAAAGTTCTCGAAATGCGACTTCTGGCTTCGAGAAGTCCATTTCCTAGGCCACGTGGTGAACAAGGATGGAATTCACGTTGATCCATCCAAGATAGACTCGATTAAGAACTGGCCTGCACCTCGTACACCAAAGGAAATTCGCCAATTCTTGGGTTTGGCGGGATACTACCGGAGATTCATAAAGGATTTTTCTAAGATTGCACAGCCTCTCACCTCACTAACGCAGAAGGGCGTTGTTTATCGCTGGGGAAACGCACAGGAGTTGGCATTTCAGCACCTAAAGGATAGACTTTGTAGCGCACCTATCCTTTCCTTGCCGGAAGGCACCGACGACTTTGTGGTCTACTGCGACGCATCAATTCAGGGTCTTGGTTGCGTGTTGATGCAACGAGATAAAGTTATAGCCTACGCCTCACGCCAACTCAAGGTTCATGAAAAGAACAACACTACGCACGATTTGGAGCTGGGAGCTGTTGTCTTTGCGCTTAAGTTATGGCGACATTACCTGTATGGTACCAAGTGCGCGATCTACACTGACCACAGGAGTCTCGAACACATCTTCAAACAGAAGGAACTGAATATGCGACAACGACGATGGGTCGAACTTCTGAATGACTACGAGTGCGCAATCAGATACCACCCGGGCAAAGCCAACGTTGTGGCTGACGCCCTCAGTCGGAAGGACACTGCGCCTAAGCGCGTGCGAGCTTTACAACTCACGATCCATTCTAGTCTTCCCTCCCAGATACGAGCTGCTCAGATAGAAGCACTGAAACCAGAAAACGTCAGGGCCGAAGCCCTACGCGGATCGAGGCAACGCTTAGAACAGAAGGAAGACGGTGCTTACTACGTAACGGGACGCGTTTGGGTCCCACTTTATGGCAACCTACGAGAGCTTGTGATGGATGAAGCACACAAGTCTCGCTACTCAGTACACCCTGGATCAGATAAAATGTATCACGACATCAAAACTACGTACTGGTGGCCTAGCATGAAGGCCCACATAGCAACTTACGTCAGCAAGTGTTTGACTTGTGCGAGAGTCAAGTCTGAATACCAGAAACCATCAGGCCTACTCCAACAACCAGAGATACCTCAATGGAAATGGGAGCAAATCTCCATGGATTTTGTTACTGGCCTACCTAGATCCCAGCGCGGGAACGATACTATTTGGGTGATCGTGGATCGACTCACAAAATCTGCACACTTCCTGGCTATCAAGGAGACGGATAAGTTCTCCACTCTTGCAGAAATTTACCTCAAGGAAGTTGTTTCGAGGCACGGGGTGCCCACCTCCATTATCTCGGATCGAGATGCACGATTTACTTCAGAGCTGTGGCAAGCAATGCACAAATCCTTCGGCTCACGGTTAGACATGAGCACAGCGTACCATCCTCAGACGGACGGGCAGTCCGAGCGCACTATTCAAACCTTAGAAGACATGCTTCGTGCATGTGTAATCGACTTTGGCAACCGCTGGGAAAAGCATCTGCCACTTGTGGAATTCTCGTACAATAACAGCTACCACACCAGCATTGGAGCTGCTCCGTTTGAGGCATTGTACGGACGTAAATGCCGGTCTCCTCTTTGCTGGGCAGAGGTGGGAGAAAGTCAGATCACTGGTCCAGAATATGTGGTAGATACAACCGAGCAGATTGCTCAGATACGAAAACGCATGACGGCCGCTCGCGAACGTCAGAAAGTTTACGCCGACATGGGCAGGAAACCACTTGAGCTCCAGGTTGGGGAGCGGGTACTACTCAAAGTTTCACCCTGGAAGGGTGTGGTTCGTTTTGGTAAACGCGGTAAACTTAACCCACGATACGTTGGACCTTTCGAGGTCATTGAGAAAATAGGCAGGGTGGCCTACAGACTAAACTTACCAGCAGAACTCGGTGCAGTTCACAACGTTTTTCACGTGTCGAATCTGAAGAAGTGTCCGTCAGATGAGACCCACGTAGTTCCTTTGAAGGAACTCACGATCGACGAACAGTTACGATTCGTCGAGGAACCAGTCGAAATCACGGACCGGGATGTTAAGGTCCTCAAGAGCACTAGAATACCTCTCGTTTGAGTTCGTTGGAACTCACGTCGCGGCCCAGAGTTCACCTGGGAGCGCGAAGATCAGATGAAACAAAAGTATCCCCAACTGTTCGCAAACAGTACACCCACTACTGAGGCCGAAGCTACGGAATTTCGGGACGAAATTCCAGATCAACGGGGGGTGGATGTGACACCCAAAGAAAACCGGGAAAACCATACAACTTAACTAGCTTCCTCAGTGAGTGCCTACCAAATTTCGGGACGAAATTTCTTTCAACTTGGGGATGATGTGACAACTCGAAATTTAGAACCTTTCGTTGTATGCTTAAACGTGTGACTAGTTAACTTATGTGAATTAATGAATGATAAGTGAACCTTTTATATGAATATGTGTTAGGTTACATGTGTGCTTATGTGTATGTATGCGAGTTTGTATATGAACCGAAACGACACGAACCCGGCTCGAGACCATGTGGTCTCGAGTGAACGATGACCTATGGGCCGGTTGGGCCGCACCTCATTTAACCCACACGAAACCTACTAGGACTAGTATATATATCATGCTCCTAGCAAACTAGTCCATTCTTTGGACAATCCACTCATACTCTCCAACACACACACTCTCCACTCTCTCACACTAAAACCCTAAACACTAAACATCACCTCTCCTCCTTCTTCTCGGATCCAACCTACCAACCACAAAAGGACCTCTCGGATTTGCTTGTTCACACCAAACGAAGCTTCATCTTTCACCACCTCACAACCGGTTAGTAATTCTAGTGCAAACACATGTATTTTCATGATTTAAGAATGATGTGTGCTTGATGTTTGAATGCTTGTTGGTTAGTGTTCATGATAATTGTTGGTTAATGATTCTTGTTATATATTTCGGATGTTGGTGATACATGTTATGAGGTTGTTTCGGGTTGATGATGATACATGATGGAGATTATGTGAAAGTATGTTTATTTGTTAAGTTTATGCATGATAATGGTTAATAAGATGACATGACTTGATTTCGGACATATGGTATGATGGGTTAACGATATCTTGTGTTTAAATGTAGTCTAAAACACTAGTTGTTGATGTTCATATGAACCGATTTATTGATAAGTTGTTCATGATTCTTGTTAGACCTAGGTTCATAGGAATAAAGATGAACTACTTGAATATTGAAGAACAAGATGAACATGATGAACACATGAAGAACTTGTTGAATATCATATGAACATGTTGAATATTTGAAATCTGATATGTTTGATCCATTTTTAGTAATTTGCTAGACAAGAAACATGTTTAAGGTTTTTGGTTGGATAGTACAAACTGTTACAAGAAATCAGAATGTTAGTGGGTAGTACACTGTACCAAATCAGCTCCTGTCCAACCGAAACCATCGGTTGCGACTCGAAACCATGCATGATGAGTCGAAATCTCCCAGTTGCGACATCGGTTGCGAGTCGCAAACACCTGGTTGCGACTCGAAACCACACCTGATCAGCACACCAACCTTGTGACTCGAAACCATGGTTGCGAGTCCAGTTGCGACTCGTAACCAAAACAGCACGAACCGAAACCACGATTGCGACTCAGGTTGCGAGTCGCAAACGCCTAGTTGCGACTCGAGACAAAACGCGGGTACACACTGTTTGGGCTTGTTTAATTATGGGCTTAGTGTTTGGGCCGGACCTTGGACTTTGTTTAATTCTGGGCATGTTACTGTTCGTTCAACTCGTATGCATTACTGCTAACTGCCATGATTAACGTGTATGCCATACGTGCACTACTTGAATACGAACCTGATTGTATGATACAACTATGATAGGACGTGAGTAGCCTCAACGTTGCTTGTTTGACTTTTCTGTGTTTTCTACCGAGCAAACCAAGGTGAGTTCACACCCTCTACAAAGCATGGGATTCCCAGGGGTCGGGAATTGGGGTTAAGGAACTGGGTTCCTCGTCCTCCTTGGGTAGGACAGCAAAGGTTCAGGAATGTAATTCCTCGTCCTCACGGACAGATAACTCGTACTAGACCAAAACTCTATCACGAAGTCCCTCATTTTTATATCGACTTAATCGCCGGGCCAATGGCGAGCGGGTCATTAGTTAGATAGCGCTATTTAGGTCTGACAAACCTCACACCGTGCCGCAGAGGACGGGCGTGAACTAATGGATCTGGGGCACGTCAATGATGATAGACATTGACAGTTTCAGGGCACATAAACATGACTACAGTCAGCAGTCGATATGGTAACGAGTCTAGTGTATACATGGGGTAGCCCCCACGGCCGAAATGCCAGATAACTAACACGGGGTAGCCCCCACGGCAGGATTGCCAGAGTAACCGGGAACAAACAAGTCACGTTTTTAACTATGGGGTAACCCCCACGGCAGGATGCCAGCTAAAGGAAACTGTTTTCGAAACAACTTAAAACGAACACCCAACCGTGAACTCACTCAACTTGTTGTTGACTCGTTACTACATGCTTTGCAGGTCCTTAGGTTTCTTAGCTGGAGCTTGCATGGAGGAGGATCGTTGTGGGACATGGACGACTGTGTGTCCACGTTAAACTATGAAACAATTAAACTTATGTTTTGATTTAAAACTTATGCTTCCGCTTGCAACTTAACTATGTTTTGTTTGAACACCAATTGTATTGGGTGGATTTTTATAACTACTTATATGCTTGTTCAATATGATTGGTGGCTGGATCCTGGTCAGTCACGCCTCCAAGCGGTAGTACTCCGCGGGTGGATTTTGGGGGTGTGACACATATCATTCTAATCTCATACACCATTCATCAATTTCTTCCTCCTAATCAACATGATTCATACATGCATAACATCAAACATACTAGTATCACATTTCTTTCAATTCTTCTAACAAGAATACATCATACAACTCAAAATACATCAATATTAAGCAAGAACTTAGACATAGATGATTTACCCATGTCATCATCTTCACCATAACAAATGGGTTTCACCCTTAAACATCAAATTAACCTATTTCATGCATAATCCATGTTCCAAATGATGAATCTAACACATATTCATGCTCAATTTCATACAAATTCGTGATTTACAACATAACCCATTTCGTGCATCATCACCAATCTAGAATCTAAGACATACCTTACGATTCCCTTATGAAGGTGATCATTAATCCGTGTTTGGTTATGAATTCGAGCTTCGTTTAGCCTTCCAATTTGAGGGAATTGATGAAGTTAGGGTTTTGACTTCATGAGAGCTCCTGCTCTCTCTAGAACACACGATCGTGTGTGTGTTTGTGTGTGTAAATCTTTATTTGTTAAATCAACTTTCAACTTAACCCACTTTAACCCCTCAAGTTGCCACTAATTATAAATGGGCACAACTTTCTTTCTTTTCATTATTTTTACCCTTATGTTAACTTGGTTAAATAACCCAGTCATTCATTTCTTGATGCACCACATCATAACATTTAACGAATATAAACATTCGGGTTTTGGGGTGTTACATTTTGGTTGCCTACTTTAATTAAAAAAAATTCATATGGTTGGCCATGCCAAACCACACCTCTCATTTTTCACCATAAGCTTATGGATCCCACCCTTGCCACGTATCGAGTAGAGCCCCCAACCCAAGCCCTAAACACGCCGCAATCTAAACCCAAGCCCTAAACACCCCGCAAACTAAGGGGGAGCATTTATCTTTTATAACTAGTTGTCTACCATGCGCGCGCGTTGCGGCGCGCTAAACCAAATCGTTCTATAAGAATGACAAAACATGTCAAATAACAAAAAGTAACTCAAACTAAAACGTCACGTATTTTCGGTACCGGTTCGGCACCGGTATTCACCGATTTTTACCCTCAAATACCGGTGTTGTACCAGTACCAACCGGTACCGAACCGTACCGTACCAGGTATATTCGGTACCGGTACATACTTTTGGGGATTTCGGTAACGGTATTTTCGGTACCGGTTGGTACCGAGCTCATCAAATCCTGTAGCAACGTAGCAATGCAAGTAATTGCACAGTTTAGATTACCTTTTATACACACAGTAAGTAAACTGACCGACATCATTCTTCAAACGATTCGAGATAAACGATGCGTAATCAGTCATATCCGGCATCGTGGAGTGCATTAAAAAGGGAGCAATTGGACGATTGGATGCTGGGCTAGGTGTTTCTTGGAATGCCTATGGATTGTTCGGGTCAAACCACGATTATGAGGATTCATTTTTCGTATTGTGGTTGGATGATAATTTTTTTTTAAAATAAGATAGAGATCATTATAGAAGAGGTGGAGTAGTTGTGGTAAAAAATGAATAGAAGTGTGAGTATTTATAGTGAATAGATAATTTTTTTTTAAACACATAGCCGTTGGCCAACGGCTAGCCCAAACGGCTACTTCTCTTGGCCAATGAGATCCCGCCATGTCATCTTGATAGCCCCACCCAACGCCCGGGCTGAAACCCCCGCCCAAGGGGCCACGCCGAAACCCAAGCCCACCCGGGGTGGTGACTTGGGCGTTTGTACCCAACCCACGACACAACCCCCTCCCCATACCCCATATTCTAATATTTCCTAGATTTTTTTTAAACACATAGCCGTTGGCAAACGGCTAGCCCAAACGGCTACTTGTCTTGGCCAATGAGATCCCGCCATGTCATCTTGATAGCCCCGCCCAACGCCCGGGTTGAAACCCCCGCCTAAGGGGCCACGTCGAAACCCAAGCCCACCCGGGGTGGTGACTTGGGCGTTTGTACCCAACCCACGCCACAACCCCCGCCCCATACCCCATATTCTAATATTTCCTATATCTTTTTTTTTAACACATAGCCGTTGGCCAACAGCTAGCCCAAACGACTACTTGTCTTGGCCAATGAGATCCCGCCATGTCATCTTGATAGCCCCGCTCAACGCCCGGGCTGAAACCCCCGCCCAAGGGGCCACGCCGAAACCCAAGCCCACCCGGGGTGGTGAATTGGGCGTTTGTACCCAACCCACGCCACAACCCCTGCTCCATACCCCATATTCTAATATTTCCTAAATCTTTTTTTAAACACATAGCCGTTGGCAAACGGCTACTTGTCTTGGCCAATGAGATCCCGCCATGTCATCTTGATAGCCCCTCCCAACGCCCTGGCTGAAACCCCCGCCTAAGGGGCCACGCCGAAACCCAAGCCCACCCGAGGTGGTGACTTGGGCGTTTATACCCAACCCACGCCACAACCCCGCCCCATACCCCATATTCTTATATTTTCTAGATCACTATTGATTTAGTTTGTTTTAATTAATATATGTTCAAATCACTATTCATTTGTTTTAATTAATATATGTTGAAATCACTATTTATTTAATTAATATATCTTGAAATCACTATTCATTAGTTTGTTTTCTATTAGTATATAATGTTGAAATCACTATTTATTTAATTAATATATCTTGAAATCACTATTCATTAGTTTGTTTTCTATTAGTATATAATTTTTACATAGGGAATTCCAATGCAAGAAAGTCCAAATTAACTGTGCCATTAGGTCCCCACCCCACACATGAAAGAAAAGAAATGATTCCAAAAATAGAAAGTAGAGTCTTTTTTCTCCTTCTTAAAATGGAAACATCTTAACATCACCACAGCCTAGCATTAGGGTGTACGGGGCGTTCGCGGGGAGGGGTTGCGGTGACCCTTGTCCCCGATCGGGAACACCGCCGCCATCAAAGCGGGGACCCGAATCGGGGGGGTCGATCGGTGTGGACTTACCGCTTGCTTTGGCACGATTTTCGGAATAAGACCGTTATCAAACGGTCACTTTTATAAAAAAAAAAAAATTCAACTTTTTTAAACAATATATATCTAACCAACCTAAATCAATTTTTTTACCACACTCACCACTCTCAAACTCACACCAAAACTCTCAAACTCAAATCTTTCAAATACAAAATGGATCCCAGGTTCCCGATTTTTCCTCCCCTACCCGACTTTCCCGACGATGAAGGTGAACCGTCAAACGATAGTAGCTTAATTTTCTTCCAAAATCTCTTCCAACAAGCGGAGCTACTAGACACGGCATCGTCTAGTAAAAAAAAAGTTGTCCCTCGAGATCGTGAGGGTGGCCATGAGACACTCATGGCCGATTATTTTGTTGAAAATCCAAAATTTAATGACGATACTTTTCGTCACAGATTTCGTATGTCCAAGTCTTTGTTCCTAAAAATTGTTAGTGACGTGGAAGCGTACGACGGGTGGTTTCAAGAGGGCTTGGACGGGAGAATGAAGAAAAGTTTCACGCCGTTGCAAAAGGTTACTTCGGCGATTAAACAACTTGCAACCGGTAACCCACCAGACGAAAACGACGAGTATTTAAAGATGTCTGAAAGGACCTCTCGTGAGTGCCTTGAATATTTCTGCCAGACGGTCTGTGCAATGTATGCCGGTGAATTCTTACGTAGACCAACGAGCCACGACGTTGCGCTGTTGTATCAGGCTCATGAGAAGAGACATCATCTACCTGGTATGTTGGGTAGTCTGGATTGTACACACTTCGTCTGGAGAATGTGCCCCACAGAATTGCGTGGACAATATATGAGAGGCGATCATCAATACCCGACGGTTATGTTAGAGGCGGTGGCGTCTCAAGATTTGTGGATTTGGCATGCTTTTTGTGGCCCGGCGGGTTCACAAAACGACATCAACGTGCTCCAACAATCTCCGTTATTTCTTGCTCAACGAAACGGAACGGCGCCATATTGTCCATTTCAGGTGAACGACCACTTATACAAACGCGGGTATTATCTTACTGATGGGATCTACCCTAGCTGGTCCGTGTTTGTGAAGTCTTTTCCATATCCTCACATCCCGAATGAAAAAAAGTTCAAGAGGCAACACGAGGCCGCAAGAAAAGATGTGGAACGGGCGTTTGGTGTGTTAAAGGCGAAGTGGGGAATACTAAATCGTCCAATGCGTTCGAAAACGGTGAAAAAGATAAGGTTACTCGTGTATACGTGCATTATTTTACATAACATGATTATAAAAGACGACGGAAGGGCGATAGCACCGGTACACATTCAAGATCCTCCAGTCGAACCCGTCTTCGCTGAAACAGCTTATAGCGAGCTCATTGACGAAGAAACGCATTGGAGACTAAAACACGATCTCGTTGAGCATCTCGGACGTTTAGATCTACCTCACCTTGAAGTGAGTTCCGACGACGAGTAGTTTGTTTTTATATTTTTCTAGTTTGAATGTAATTTTTATTTTTCTAGGTTGTTTTTTTTTAATTTAATGAAATGTCTTTTATTTAATTTTTATTTTTATTAATATTTTTTTAATTTATAAACATACATAATTTTACAACAAATAAAAAAAAACCCCAAGTCCCCTATTAGGGGAGTGCCGCCATCAAAATGAGGTGTTAAGGGAGTTTAAGAGGGGAGTTGACGTGGCACTATCTGATTCGTGGTGTGTAAGAGAGGGGACTCCCCTCTTAGGGGAGTGCCCCTCTCACCCTTACCCCACCATAGATTGGTTATTGTACTCCCATATTTCCTTTGTGGTACCCACAAAGGGTAGTAGAATTACCAAAATATCCTCTCATGTCTTCGAATGATTATAAACTAATTATATGTTCATAATCGTAATGAAACTTTTAAAAATCGATAATAATGTACCTAGTGAAAGGACTAGATAAGACTGCGGGGTATGGGGCGGGGGTTTGGGCGTGGGTTGGCTGAAAACGCCCAAGCCACCACCCCGGGTGGGCATGGGTTTGGGCGTGGCCCCTTTGGCGTGGGATTCAGCCCGGGCGTGGGGCGGGCTAGTAAGTGACATGGCATGCTCTAAATGGCCAAACCAGATTCATGCCCCCCAACCCAAGCCCCATCATACCCCATGGGCGTGGGTTTTGGTGGTGGGTTTTTCCCCATTCCACGTGTCAACATATGCCCCAACCCAAGCCCCCCATACCCCGCAGTCTAAGATCATATTGTATAATGAAAGGCTAAACGACCATGATGGAATGGTGAAATTTATCCGAAGAAAATAATATATATGTAAGACCCTAACACGTATTTGACAAAAGTCACAGCGGAAGTTCGTGCCATAAATTTATTTCATTATATAATACTTTGACTTACTTAAAAAAAATCATTTTAAGATAACTCTTTCACATAAATTTTTGTCAAATAACTCATTTACAAATACAAAAATAATTATATCTTATGTCTGATATATTACATACACCAACGTTCCCGTACAATCTATCTTGTGACTCGGTCCTTTGATATCTATTCTCCGTGATAATCGCCTGTGTCTCGTACAACCTGCACTCACACATACATTCATAACATTAGCACACATTATATAAACAAGATTCATTCCCGTACACTTCCCATTTCGTTATCTTCCTAACTTAAACATTCCCTTTGCGTATGCATTTCCCGGTGAGGCTTCAATAATGTACCTACATTACTTTTCATTCTCAAGGCACACTGTTAATAACGTTATTACTCAACGCATCTAAATCATGCGTTCATACATTCCTACATGCATACATACCTTCCTACATCTCTACATACATGCGTACACTCATACGCACCTTTATGCATACATACATACATACACATTTACATACGTACCTACATTCCTACATACACGTTCAAGATCTTGCATACCTCTTACATACACATACTTTAATTGCATGAGACTTAAACTTAGATTTATAGCCCATAAACATTAAAGGCACGATCAAAATCATGATTGGGAGGTTCGTCGTAGTCCACGGTTAACATACTGAAGCCTACGTCCCATAAATCGACTTAAATAACAAATTTCAGCCTTTTGGACATGGGGAGGGTGTCGGCGACGGCCCTTGGATTTACGTGTAGCCAGAACCCCCCGTAGGCAGTAAAATAAGGCGTCGGAGAAAACTGAGTTTGTAGAGCCCGTCGGCGACGCCCCTAAGGCCGTCGGCGACGCCCTCTAGATATTGCATTTTTCTGCAGCTCCGTTTCATCATACGTACGCACTAAAACGCGCATAACTTTTGAACCGTTTAACCTCCCGTTTCTTCCTACATGCTCGTAATTTGACATTTTATCATGTGAACTTGAAATCCCATATCCGGATTAAGGAAATTCTTAACTTACGCGCTATCGGCTTATTATTCATTTACGATTTATCCGACCCGTTCATGTTTTTATCAAATAACTCATTCCTTTTAACTCAAAACTTACATGAACATTATGACCATAATACTTTTACATTATCCGGAGTGTCATACTTGGGGTTTACGCACCCGATACCCGGTATTCGTTAAATTCATTCGTTATTGCGTAATTGACCATTAAATAGTACAATTTCCATCTATGAAATTGTTTATTCATTTACTCATAATTTACTACCGAACCCCTTGCCCATTAACCCGCGTCACCGTTTCTCGGTTAGCATGCTTACGTATAATTTTATCCATTACCCGGTTATCATACCGAAGTTGTTACTTATGCAACCTTTCCAGTATGCAATTAAACCTCATATTGACCCATTTGATTTACTTAGCGAAATTCATCGATTTCATACAACTCACTCCTATTTGACCTCAATTATCATACTTAATTAAATCGCACCTAAGTTTACATAAACAACTAAGAAGTGATTACGGAAATCACTTACCTTGTGCATCCGTGTCCGTATCCGCTTCCTTGCCTCCTTTTGACCCATTAGCCTTTCATGTTTGAGTCCATCTCGACATGATTCCTCTACTTTCATGCCACCAAATCACATTCTCATTAGCATACACAATTGTACATGTTAACGATCATATCAATCGCATATTTCACATTTGACTTTCTTTAGTCACAATTAACAAGCATAAGACATATAATCAAATTCATATTCTTTCAAACTCATGTAATTCGTCATGCCATCACAAATATCACGTATTGACATAACATGTAACTTACGACTTCCTATAATCATATTTTTACGACAACAAATCATATCATGCTTCTTATGCGTAGTTGACTTTCAGAAGTCAACAATTCATCATGTGAACTTTCGACTTATTCTCATCTACTCGTAATATCAAAGTAGGCTATACGAAAGGCACCATATACATTACCTACTCTCGATGCAAATGTGCTTACAACCATATTCAAATTAGTAATTTAACATGATCATGCCATCATTTTCGTATTTCGTTCCTATATACACCAAGCTTTTTCATAACATTTTGCATCCTAACTTCACTTAAGCATTTCATCATACACTTGGTGGGCGTACAACCTTCTAAACATAAGGTACAACTAGTTCATGCACAATCTCCTAATTTCATACATAATTCATCAAATCCTCATACTAATTAACATATATCATTCACACATAAGCATTCAAACATATTATCATCATGTTTCTTTCAATTATTCTAACAAGACTCCATATTACTCACATAATTCATCAATATTCAACAAGAATTAAACATGGATGGTGATTCAACTCATCATTCTCACCATAACTAATGGGTTTCACCTCTAAGCATCAAATTAACCTAAATAATGCATAACCCATGTTCTATATGATGATTCTAACATATCCTCATGCTCAATTTTATACCAATTCACGATTTACAACATAACCCACTTCGTGGATAATCACCAATCTAGAATTTAAGACATACCTTATGATCCCCTCGTGTAGGTGATCACAAATTCGTGTTCGGTTCTGAATTTGAGCTTCGTTTATCCTTCCAATTTGATGGATTAGATGAAGTTAGGGTTTTGGCTTCATGAGAGCTCCTGCTCTTTCTAGAACACACGATCGTGTGTGTTTGTGTGTGTAATTTTTTAGTTATTAATTCAACTTTCAATTTAACCCACTTTAGCCCCTCAAGTTGTCACTAATTATAAATGGGCACAACTTTCATTCCTTTAGTTGTTCTTACCATTTTGTTAACTTGATTAAATAACCTAGTCATTCATTTCTTGATGTACCATACGAGAACATTTAACAATTATGAACATTCGAATTTTGGGGCGTTACAATATATACCATGCCTAAAGACATATAAATACTTAAAGTGTGTATATAAAGGAGTAGAGCCGCTAAGCTAACTGAGGTTGGATCCCAGGAGCCTGGACTGTACAACCTAAATAAGAGGTTATTCAAGAAACGAGTCAATCTATGGCTTCATACACTAAACTTCATTAGATTTGTGTGCCTGAACAAGAATAATATTTAAAAGAATGAGATAAAGTTATATATAATGTAATAGATATACTTAATTATGAAATACATATTAATACTATTATATGTATAAAAGTTTCTTTTCTTTTAGGTTATTTTCAATTTCAGTAGTGGATTTCACCCTTTTTCTTTTCGTCAAAAAGTAAAGGCATCACAAAGTAGGGTTTCTAATGTACCAAAACACGTTGTTGCAACCAAATCATGTTGTACAACGTCGTTTTTGTGTTTATGGATCAAGTTCATATCGAATGGTATTTTCATCTTTTTACATTTATCTACTACTGCAACCAAATCGTTTTTGTGTTTATGGATCAAGTTCATATCGTCGTTTTTTGTGTTTATGGATTAAGTCGGTACCGGAGACACATAACAAGATATCGAGCAAGTCAAGATGCTGAAGATTATTACTGAACTGAAGTTTACTACTTAAAGCATGATTTCTACAAAAGATCATGAAGAACAGAACAATGGTTAATCAGGAAGTTTTTTATGATGCTGATACAAGATAGAAAGATTTCGAGATGGAATATAATCTTTATTATAAGTCACAATAAAATTACTCAATATAATAGCCTTCTTAGAACTTTCAGTACCTATAAACAAGATTTATTATAAGCCGAAGGCCACACTACTACAATAATAAGCAATAGCTACCAAAAATTGCTACCAAAGAAAACGATAGCAAATTTAGTTGCCTATTTCCAAGCTAATTTCAATAAGCGTACTTTCCTTCCTTATGGTTTGATAGCAAAATAGGTAGCAAATTGAATTTTTTATTTTCTTTCTTTATTTGTTTTAGAGTTAAATGTCCGGATAGTCCCTGTGGTTTGCCCTTTTTTCACCTTTAGTCCTTAACTTTCTAAAATTACAGCTATAGTCCCCAACTTTTCAATTTTCGTTCCCGGATAGTCCCTATGCCTAACATTAGTTAGTTTTCTTAGTTAAAAGGTGTGAAATGACAAAAACACCCTTACTATAAAACAAAATAACTTAATAGATTTATTATTTGTAGGACCCACTTTATAAAAATAAAAAAACAACCACACCCCTACCCCACCCCCCACCTTCCTCTCTCTTTCTTCTCTCTTCACCCACCCTGCAACTCCATCATCCCATCTTCTCCACAAAAAACACACACTTACACACACTCTACTTCACCATTGTCATCAACCTCCTACCGAACACCATCTCCCTACTGCATCAACATTCACTACATTAACCCACCTCCGATAACCACCATTTGTGACTCGGACAACGACCACTACAACCACCTACATACTCCGACATCGAACGACCATCACGCTCACTATCACTCTTTGACAAAATGCTCCACACCCACCTTCGCATTTACCAACTTATTACAAATTTGAAGAAATTCGTCCAAAATCGCCCGAAGTTCAGACGTTTTCCACTGAAAGACATGAACGGTGTACCCCGTTGGTGTTTCTGATGTCTTGTATGGAGATGAATCATCGATCTTTTTAGATAATTTGATTCCTTCAATAAGCTCAATAAGTTTCCGTATCGATATGTTCATACCTTCATCAAATTTGTCGACATTTACTTCTTTCTTGTCATTCGTCACGCTAAAGTTGCAGTTATCTTTTTCCGACAAAACGACTTTGATATCATCTGCAACTGGTTTGTCCACTGAAACTAGAGCCAATTTTTCCATCTCGACAAAGTCATCCATTAAACTGATATCAGAAGCTCCGACAGTATTGTATGACGGTGCCCACGATCCAGCCATGCCGACTTTTTCATCGCTACCCATGTCAGACGTTTGACTTTTCGATAATTACTTTATTAATTCGATTGTTTTTTGGTGAAGGAATTCCTTGAGAAGCTTGTTCTCTTCTTCAAACGAACTTAACTGTTCGGTCAAGAAGGTGATCCTTTTACTATAAGTTTGGACAACCATCTCTGACTTTTTGATTGCTACCCACTGTAATGCCCGACTCTTTTGTACTTTCCATTTATAGAAAGTTTTGTTCGTATTTCTATTTTTGGAAACCTTGTATTCTCGTAATCGTTCCTTCTTTGTAATCATTGTAAAACCGAGACTTGGATCATTAATGAAACTCGTATTTTGTTACAAATATGTTATACACACTCTACATATGCTCGTATGTTCGATTTTGTAAATCAATTGATGATTAATCATATTCTTGGAAACTAAGTGCTAAACTTGCAATTATTTAAACTCGTGTTATACGTACTTTATACATGTTTGTACGCTTAAATTGAGAAGCAATTTGGTATTTATTTGAGATGTTTGCAAACTTATGATAAACTATTACACTCGTGACATTTATGTTTTAAACGAAACTTATACTTAATCATATTCAATTGGACACTTACATAACTTTTGGAACATGTTACTTATACCTTAGAACCTTAAAATAATCCCAAAACCCGTAACTTTTAACTTGGGGACGAGTTACAAATTGAAATAACAAAAAAATAAAAATTTTGTGCTTCTGACCATGGCTTACGGACTGTAAGCCACGACCCTTACGGTCCGTAAGGGGTGTCTGGGCGGACAGAAAACACAGCAGCCCGCGTTTTTGCACGAAATCCCACTTTCTTAACCCCTCCAATCACCTCTAATCCACCTCTAAACACCTCCAATCATACTCAACCTCTTCCCCTATAAATATACACCTCCTCCAAGCCATTTTACACTTTCACAACTCTCTAATCTTCTCTAAATCACTCTCAAATCTCTTGCAATTCAGGATTTTGGCAAATTCATACTCTTGCACTAAAGTGAGTGTAACTTGCTCATTTCTCAACCAAATCACTTGGTTCTTCTTCCTACTTCTTTGGATAATCCTTGGGTTTGATTCCTTGGTTTCTCCTTGGAGAAATCAGACTTGGAATTGCCCTAAAAAGGACCCAAACTTTCTGTTTCATTTTATGTTATTCAAAAACTTGTTTATACTTATCATTCTTGTGTCTAACACATCTCAAACTTATGTACTAATGCTTACAACCTATCCCATGGTTGATTAAGTGTTAGAAACATGATTGAGACATACAAATCAGAGGTTAAACCTCAAATATTTTCTGTTTTGTTTAGGGTATTTAACCCACAAGTCATGTCAAGCTTAGACCTTGATGAACGAGTGATTATGGAACAACTTGGGTTGTCCAAACATACAATCCTCACATGATTTGATGATTTCTCTTTAGTTAGGTTGTTTATATTATTGTACTAATCCTAGTTCGTGACCCTCCTTGGTTGTTTTTACATCAAGTGAAGTGGTGAACATTCAAGGGGTTCCTAAACGGAAGCTTGTTCTCCCTACCCCATACATGACTTCCATGATAACTCGAGGTGCCTAAATGAAGATCCTAATCTTCTACCTCCTACATGAATTATTGGACTAAATAATATGTAACCTAGATATATATATATACTCATTTGAACCTTTAATGTTGAACTTGTGTTTATATGTTAAAGTAGTAGAATATCATCTAAGACTGTAAAACCTTGATATGATTCTAATGGGTGTACTACCCATGAAATACAATATAACCCTAGTGGTTACATAGTGTCATATAAGAGTTATAAGTTAAAGATGATTATTTTTAATATCATACTTTATGTTATGTTAAACTCCAAAATTATAATCTTCCGTTAAACGCCAAACTCACACACCTATGTTTCCTCGTGTAGAAGGACTAGGTGCTCCAAACTAATCCATCCACAAACTCACTCGCGGGAATTCCAAGTCGGAAAGCTTGCAACCACCGTGAGTATACTCGATCCCTTTTTCCCTTTATACTTTGGGATGCAACATGTATAATTATGCAAACAACTTTTAAACTCAATTAAACTTACTCTATCCATGATTAAACATGAAACTAATGTGAATTACTTGTTATTCTCGTATGCTATGTGAACGCTTTGGAACGTTATATGCTCATTAACTTTGCTCGCCCACCTTAACAATTATAGCGCTATAGGATTAACGCCCCGCCCGTTATACTTTTGGGTATTGTTAAGTTAAACATTACCACCCGCTAAACTTTTGGGATTATGCTCTTTTATGCGTTGTATTCTCGGGTTTGATCATATGGTACGCCAAAATTGCATACTAGTAATCACATATTATGAATCATGTTGGATTTGAGTTTTTATCCTATTATGCTATGTAATTAAACTTGTATACTCGCCTTTGCTTTTGAATTGAAACTCTATTTTAATACATGTTGCAGGTTGATTATTGAAGTATGGATGAATGATGAAACAAGTTTAGGGTGGACTAGATACACACCTTTAATCTATTTATCTTTGATGTTATGTTGAAATTTGAACAATGTTGTTATTTCTATTTTAAATGTTGTATGACAATTTAGCACTTGCAATGAAATTTGAATTTAATTAAATATTGTCATATAGTGTTATGAAGTCTCTAGCAATCTATACACACTTCGTCTCATCCCAATGTTTCCGCCATCGGTTGGGGTGTGACACCCACCGCCTCTGGCAACTAGTTTGGACAACCATCTCTAGTGCAGTAGTTCTTATTCTGAATTTTTTGCAGCGAACCCTTTGATTCATTGAGCTTTCTTTGTTTCTAGCATTTGTATGTATTTCAAGTATTCGTTTTGATTTTCTTTTAACTAATTTATTACTTGAATGTCACATATATCCACTTTAATGTAAGTAACTCATGTATTATTACTTCATAATAATATATTATATTTTTAAAGTGTTAGAATTTCTACTAAATTCTTCTATGAAAATTGTAAAGATCTGTTATTTTGTCAAGTAAAGGGTGAATTTGAATGATTCTGAAAACACACCGAGAGGAAGAGAGAAATGGGAGAGGGGGTAGGGGTAGGGTAGGATAAAGGTGTACCATTTGATTTAAATATATTTGTTTTAACTTTTAAGTCATTTTTTAATAACAATGACATTTTAGTAATTTCACACCCACTTAACTGAAAAAACTAATCTTTATCTGCGTCAGGGACTATCCGGAAACGAAAATTGAAAAGTTAGGAACTATAGAGATAATTTTAGAAAGTTAGGACTAAAGGTAAAAAAAGGCAAACTAATCTGTTATTGCCGCCGCCGCCGCCGCCACCACCACCACCATAACCACCACTGCTATCATCAAACTGTACAATCAAACCGCCGTTCTCACTCTCACGAACCAAACCGTCGTTCGAATCAAAGCTCGTTTCATAAAGAAGAGGAAATTGAAGGAGTTTTTATAAAGACAGTGGCGGTGCGTATGGAATCTGTGATTTGATGCTCGTTTGTGCTGCTAATTTCGTTGATTTTGGTCAGCGTTTCCAGTGAGAAAGGTGGTAATTCGAATCTCCGATGTGTTTTCTTTCTCGATAGTTGGAATTGAAGCTCAATTTTGTGTAGTTGATGATAATATTACGTGTTTGAGTGTTTTGATTTGGTGTTATCTGCATTATCATGATATTGAGTTAGGTATAGAATGTTGAAATTGTTGTGTGTTATGTGAAATTAAGATGTTGTTTAGGTTTCTTCAAATCCTCCGGTGGTTCCGTTAAAGACGTCGTTGCTGACATCATCGGCGTTTTAGTTGCCGTGATTGCTCTCAATCTATGGAATTCATTTTGTTTTCGTGATAGATCTATGAGATGGTTTGATTCGAGTTTGACCGTTATAATTACAGTTCCAGATCTGTTGATCATTGTTGAATCGCTCACAATTCAGGTTTTCACAGCCTTTGAATTTTGTATTTGTTGTTTAATTTTGAATATGTTGTTATGTTTTCAGGCTGATTTTGTTGTATAGATTCTAACCAGAATAACTCATATAGTTAGTTAGATGTAGAATATGTTGCTGAGATATTTAACATTTTCACCTTTTGATTTGAGAAACATTACTCTAGTGACTTGATTATTTGATGATATAGCACACCAAGGTTGATCTGATAGTTGCAAATGTATGCGCATTGAAAGTTGAAACAAGTATAGAGACTAAACGAATGGGTGAAAAGCTTTAACCGTCACATAGGTTCATGACAAAAAAAAATGGGTGAAAAGCTTCCAATTTGTATATTTGCACGAATCAGGTGCGTTTCTTTAATCAAACCGTTTATGTATTACTTTGTCGTGAACACTTGTATAAAAACAACCCCAACTCAAAGTTGTATATTCCTCCCATTCCATTTGTCTTGCAGAAGTTCATAGTGTTAGAAAAGATAAAGGAGATTGAGTTGCCACCTTATGAACTTGAGCATCTTGAGCATGAAGAATCATCAGATCATGCGGCTTTTGTGGATGCAGTTCTTTGTTATTTCCATCCTCGATTTCTAACCTTAAGATCATCCTTTCCTTTAACTGATTCTGAAGAACAAAGTGCTCTTTGATTATCCTTTATTGAATTTCAACATTGGTTAGATTCTGTTTGCACACCGCAGTTACTTAGAAATATTGGTTTTTTTTTTTCTTTAGTTTACTTACGAGAAGCTACTTAAACAAGAAAATCAAGGCCATACCAGTATTCAGATTGTGTCGCCTTACTCTTCCAAAGCAAAAGAGCAGGGCTTGATGTTATTGGCAGACCCCTTACTTGAAGAAAAAGCAATTAGCTTTATAAAGGAAAAAGGTACGCATATTAGTGAGTTATTTTTATAGATACATTCTTTACCTCACACGTTAATACCCAAACAGAAGAAGCATGCGGTCAAAGGTTTGCGGATTTGGAGAATTTATGATGCGTTGGATATAAGAGTCTATCGGTTAATTTGGATTGAAGATTAGAGTTTAACAAATTGGAATTAAACTTTATAAGTATTATGCTCTTTTATATTTACATATGTAGTGATGGTTTTGAATCATGACAATATCTACGATCGAAAAAATAGGATGCGCACCTGCCCAGAAGCAACTGTTTGGCACCAGAAATGTGTGTGTCGAACATATTAACAATGCCTGACTCTTGTGCACTAGTTGGTTCGTACAAGGGTAATAGTGTGATCCGGGAGGTTTGGCTTGGGCTGCACAAACCACTTTATTTCTATAAAAATCTTAGATTTTTTAACAAAATTTGAATATTTTAGTAATAATCAATTGTTTTTAGAATAATATGATTTAGGGAATTTAAAGTATGAAAAATACACCTTTGGTGACTTTTATCATGTTTCTTTAGAAGATACTGTTATGTTCTTTGACCTGTTAGTGATCAAACATAGACGAGTCTAAATTGGCAGACCAAGCATCATGTATATTACCAGTTACCTTTCCAATTTGTTTTTTCAGACATAAATGAATGTGCCAGCTCTTCAACAAATGATAAACTGCTATCTATAGATGGTCAAACAGGTAAACAAATCAGTTATATCATTCTCTCTTATTGTTATATTAAACTTTCTCATCATTTGTTCCTTGTTGTTGAAGGTATCTCTGCAAATGGCAGTCAGAATCCAACTCCGGAGCCTTCTCCTAGACGGTCAAATAGTGACAAAGCTCAAGAAGATGTGGTAGCATAGTATTTTACACTTTTAGTTTGAATGTTTGGATTTAGTTGTTTTAATTTGGGTTATTTGATGGATGAACATTGGATGTTTGTTATGGTTTTCATATTATATAAATGGTTATATGTTTTAGTTCTTCGAGTAGGTTTAAATGGTAATAAAACAGCAGGTATTTTGGATAAATAGCCAAATAGTGACAAAAAGGTGTTAAAAAGCGGTAGCAAAATGGTGACAAAAAATAGTAGCCGTAGCAAAATGGTGGCGAAAAGCGGTAGCAAAATGGTGACAAAATAGTAGCGGTAGCAAAATGGTGACAAAAAATAGTAGCGGTAGCAAAAGGGTGGGCAAACAAACAATGGCAAAACCGTAGCAACAAATAAAACAGTACCAAATAGGTGGCAATAGGGTAATTGCCGCTTTAGTTTTTTCTATAGAATTTTTTGTGGCAAAAAGGGCAATTGCCACCGTTTTGCAACCGAAAATGCGGTAGCAAATACCCAATTTTCTAGTAGTGATGTAATAGATATACTTAATTATGAAATAAATATTAATACTATTATATGTATAAAAGTTTCTTTTCTTTTAGGTTATTTTCAATTTCAGTAGTGGATTTCACCCTTTTTCTTTTTGTCAAAAAGTAAAGGCATCACAAAGTAGGGTTTCTAATATACTAAAACACGTTTGTTGCAACCAAATCATGTTGTACGACGTCGTTTTTGTGATTATGGATCAAGTTCATATCGAATGGTATTTTCATCTTTTTACATTTATCTACTACTGCAACCAAATCGTTTTTGTGTTTATGGATCAAGTTCATATCGTCGTTTTTTGTGTTTATGGATTAAGTCGGTACCGAAGACACATAACAAGATATCGAGCAAGTCAAGATGCTGAAGATTATTACTGAACTGAAGTTTGCTACTTAAAGCATGATTTCTACAAAAGATCATGAAGAACAGAACAATGGTTAATCAGGAAGTTTTTTTGTTGCCTAACTCTAGCACATCTGCTTGAAAAACCCAGCCCCAAAATAAAACATCTGGGACCTGGCCCATCAAAGTCGAAAGTACAACCCAATCTTTGCCTACCACTCCTACTAAGCCCAGTCATGGTCTAGTAATCCGGTTACATAGTCTAAACTTACAGAGTAAGCCCAACAGACGGATCTTATAAAACAATCGACTTATCGTCCAATTCTTAGTATGCCAACTAGGCCCATTAATTGTGCTAATAGATGAAACCCAAAGTAGAGGTGCACAAACCGGGCATTAAAAAATAACTGGTTCCGGTTATGGAACAGGTTTCAGTTTCTCTTTTTAAGGGTACGAACCGGTTAGTGCTATAGCTGGTTCGTTTCCGGTTATTTGACCAAAAAACTATACCCTATGTGCCTGGTTCCGGGTAGGGTTCGGTTCCGGTTCTTAAGAAACTGGGTATTAAAATACCCTATTTTCAGGATTTTTATACCCTAATTCTGAGTTTTTTAGTTCTATATTTTCCTATTTTTTAATATTATAATGCGTTTTTATTACCCTATTTTCTCGTATTTTTTGTTTATTATTATTAAATATGCAATGTATAATGCAAGAAAAATTAAAATAAACTCACTGACATAAACTTAAAAGAAAGATATTAAAATCATGACGATTTCACCAAGAATTTACCCTAATTCCTCCACAAGCGCTGGCTCTGATTGTCACACCCAATCGATGGCGGAAACATCAGAGTGAGACGAAAACATGATTGTTCATAGCATCATAACACTAAATTGTGACAATATATGATTAATCAAAATTTCATAAATGCTAACATGAATACATTGTTCACATAAACAAATATGATCAAATTGTAGCAACCAAATACATGAAACATAAATAAATGTTTAACATTAGGCGTGTGTCACACCCCAACCGATGGTGGAATCATCGGGGCATGGCACTGAGCGAAACAGATTGTCCAGAAGTTTCCATAACAATTATCATAACCATCCAATTTAAATAATACGTCCCATACCGTATCTCAAACAGTCAAATAATTATTACAGACAAACATCAAGGCAAATATTCTGTTCCGACAACTCAGATTCAAACATAGACAGTTTATTTATTGGTTTCTAGGACCTCCTTTCCTAGCTTCAATTTCATCACAGCACAGAGAGCATCCTAGACCTTTCCTAGCCTCAAGTTCACAGCATGCTAAGCATGTAAACTTCCTAAGCACCTGTCACATACGTTAAAATAAAGTCAATACATAAAATGTAAAGGTGAGCATACAAGTTTGATAATAGTATATAGAGTTCGAATTCGTTTACGCATAACCAGCACGTACACATAGTGAAATGAAGCACGTTAGTTATCGACATAGATCCATCGATACCAATGACTGCGGGTTGACTGCCCGAGGCAATTCGCAATACATGATTACCACCGTAATCCATGCAAGTAAAAGATCCTTAACAACCCCCGTGTGAACGGGTGCTGAGTCCAAACTATAGTACTATCGTTGCTAAGGCAGGTAGACAGCATTCCATGTGTAAACATAACAAACAAGCATTCATGAGCCACGTATATCATGCATTAACGGTTAGCGTTCAAATAGTATTTGAGTAGTGTGATTGTTGTAGATTGAATATTCGTAACGTATGTAACACCCAAAAGTGCGTAAAGCAAAAAGGGATCGAGTATACTCACAGCGATTTATGGATTGAAGGGAGCGCTTAGCGAGTACGGTTAGCCTGAATAAATTCGATAGCATAACGATAAGGAAAACGTAACAAGTGAAGATGGGTCGGATGGTAGTTCGATCGGATGGTAATCCGATCGGACAGTAATCCATGCGGATGGTAATCCGTTCGGGTGGTCATCCATGCGGATGGCAATCCGTTCGGATGATGATTCGAGTGGATTGTTTCTTCCTATGCTAAGGATGTGTTTGTGTATGATGGCTTGTCCTTTGAAGTTTTCGTTGTAGTATTTAGAAAACATTTAAGTATCTCTATCCTTCAAGTCGTTTGATCGGATGCTGGGTCGTACGGATGACAATCCGTTCGGATGGTCATCCGGTCGGACGGTGATCCGGTTGGACGGTGACTTGATGGTGAGATTACTTGTTGAAGACAAGTTCACAGTTGGAGTGTCACTCGATCGGGTGGCAACTCTGGTGATGAACATGTTGAAAATTGTTTAAGTCTTTAAAGTCTTAGCATCTCATGATCCAAAGAGTAATCCAACCAGATGGTTGTCCGATCGGATTGCAATTCGTTCAATACTATTACTCTAGTTAAGGTTGTTTGAGGATGGGACCCAAGTGTCATCCGTTCGGGTGACAATCCGATCGGACGGCAATCCGTTCCGATTGTTCCTTTCATCCTACACTTGGTCGTTTTGATGGTTTGTCTATATTTCGAGACATCTTGACAACTCGTTAGCCAACTAGAACCCTGCCTTGACCCAAATAACCCAACCGACTAGGAATCACCCTAGTTCAGCCAGTTACCGGCTCGAGACGGTTGTTCTTACTTAACTTGAAGTCGGTCGTCTCGTAGGTGGAGTCCAGATCTGAACTAGTACAGCACTATGGATGAGTAGGAGACTAGATCTGATCCTGACTCTACCGGTTTTGAGTGTTTTGAGTGTAAAAGAATGAGAAAACTTGTGTTTATTTCTTTCAACTCTTTTATCCTTTTGAAAATGTTCAGATCTATGCGAAGTCGTTGTGAAATCTTGTGGAAACCGTTCAGATCCGAGTTATCCTTGGTGGAATGAGGTCAAACTTGAAGTTCATGAGAAATTCGCGATGACGTCACCCTAGAATACCTCAAATCTTGACGATTTCATGGTTAAAAGTTAATATTTAAAAGATAGAAAGGTGTAGAAGTGCGTATAGATCAAGGAAGTACAAGATTTAGGGAGAGATCTTACCTGGATTGAGAGAAATCGAAGAAAAGGCGAAGAATACGAGCTGTTCGGATAGAAGGTTTCCAAAAGTGGAAAGAATGACAATGACAGGGGTATTTATAGGATTCCAAAAGGGGAAAGAGTGATCCGATCGGATGGCACTCCGCTCGGATGGCGATCCGGTCGGATGACATACAGCCTGTCATCAATTGTGTTATCCGGTCGGATGGCTATCCGGCCGGATGGTGCTTGGTTCAAGTTTCCGACGCGACGATTTTTCGGTGTTTCGATTTTGATTGCGAGCGGTTCGATTCGATAGAGTTTCCTATTCGAATTACTTTCAGTCTCAACTACTTCGAATCTTGCGTAATCTATTTTCCACCATCTATCATAGTTCAATCGTGATTCGTGTTCGAGTTCGATTGCGTTCGTGTTTCGATTTAGTTCGCTTGATTACCACAACATAACATAAGTAAACATGCACAGATAACACGTAGGGCACACACACATGTATAACAACAAGTAAAACTACGTAGCTCGAGTTGCGTTTTGATGTCGATTTGATTAGCATAGCTTGATTATTAGTTGATTAACTTTATCGCATTGTTACTTCCTACAATTCACAGTCGTGGGTCGATTGAATAACGATTACATACGTCGATTATTGCAATTAACGACACTTACTCCACATAATATAAATAAAATAAATGAATTTCTACAAGTCAGGTTGCGCGAAATCGGTCGTTGACTTAACCTTGACTTTGACTTTGACTTGTGAGAACACGGGGTGTTATAGCCTCCCCTTGTTGAGGGAATTTCGTCCCGAAATTAAGCTGTACAACGCCGTGAATCACATTGAGAACTTTCTCTTGCTAGACTTTCTCTTGGAACAATTGTGGGTATTTGGCCTTCATGTCGCTTTCGAGTTCCCAAGTGAACTCTGCGCCTCTTTTGCCTTCCCATCGGACCTTCACGATAGGTATGCGAGAGCGTCTGAGTTGCTTGGTTTGGCGATCCATGATTTCAACAGGCTTTTCCACGAAGTGTAATGTTTCGTTCACTTGTAGATCGTCTAGAGAAACGTGCAAGTCGTGGTTGGCTAGGCACTTTCAAGGGTTTGACACGTGGAAAGTCGGGTGGACGTTACTAAGTTCCTCCGGTAGTTCGAGTCTGTAGGCGACTTTTCCGGTCATTTCCACAATCTTAAAAGGTCCAACATATCGAGGCGCGAGTTTTCCCTTCTTGCCGAATCGGACTACACCCTTCCAAGGTGATACCTTTAGGAGTACGTAGTCACCAACGCCAAATTCACGGGGCTTGCGCTTTTTATCGGCGTAACTTTTCTGTCGATCCCGAGCCTTCTTCAGATTGTCTCGAATTTGGAAAATTTTGTTTGTCGTTTCTTGTAATAACTCAGGACCGGTTAATTGCGAATGACCGATCCCGTGCCATAAAATAGGCGATCGACATCTTCTTCCGTATAATGCCTCGAATGGTGCTATTTGGATGCTAGAATGATAGTTGTTGTTATACGAGAATTCGACTAACGGCAGGTGTTTATCCCGATTACCACCGAAGTCTAGGACACATGAACGGAGCATGTCTTCAAGAGTACGAATCGTTCTTTCAGTCTGACCGTCGGTCTGTGGGTGAAAAGCAGTACTTAGATTAAGCGTTGTACCGAGTGCTGTTTGAAACGTTTCCCACAATCGCGAAGTAAACCGAGCATCACGATCAGAGATGATGTCACGAGGCGTCCCATGATTACAAATGATCTCGTCGGTGTAGATTCGGGCTAATCGTTCCACCTTGTAGTCTTCTCGTATAGGAAGAAAGTGAGCTGATTTAGTCAAACGGTCGACCACAACCCATATGCTGTCGTGACCTGATGACATGTGTGGTAGCTTGGTTACGAAATCCATAGCTATACTCTCCCACTTCCACATGGGAATTGGTGGTTGTTCGAGCAAGCCAGAGGGTCTTTGATGTTCAGCCTTGACTCTAGCACAAGTCAGGCATTTTCCGACGTAGAGAGCGATATCCCTTTTCATACCCGGCCACCAGTACTTATAACGAAGATCCTGGTACATTTTGTCAGCACCGGGATGAATAGAATTCCGGGATTTGTGGGCTTCGTCCATCAGAATTTGTCGCAAATTGGTTCGCTTGTGAATCCAAATTCGGTCCAAAAAGTGGAATATCCCATTCGATTTGCTCACAAGTTGGGCTCCATCGTGGTAGATTCTTTCTTTCTTCAAAGTGAGTTCGTTAAAACATGCATGTTGAGCGTCGCGGATGAGAGTTTCGAGATTATGCTGGGCTTGAACATTACGAGTGCTAAGCAGGTAGCTCCGTCTACTAAGTGCATTGGCAACAACATTCGCCTTGCCTGGGTGATAACGAATCTCACAGTCGTAATCGTTGAGAAGTTCTACCCATCGGCGTTGACGCATATTAAGTTCCTTCTGATTAAAGATGTGTTGTAGGCTCCTATGATCGGTGAAGATCGTACACTTAGTACCGTACAGGTAGTGTCGCCATATCTTTAACGCAAAAACAACTGCGCCTAGCTCGAGATCATGGGTTGTATAGTTCTTCTCGTGGATTTTGAGCTGACGAGATGCGTAAGCTATGACCTTGTCCCGTTGCATGAGAACACAACCAAGACCGAGGTTGGAAGCATCACAGTAGACAATGAAATCATTGTTTCCGTCGGGCAATGTGAGAACAGGAGCATTGCAAAGCATGCGCTTGAGGGTTTGAAAGGCAGTCTCTTGTTTAGTTCCCCAAACAAAAGGCTTGTCTTTATACGTGAGAGAGGTAAGCGGTACAGCGATCTTTGAGAATCCCTCGATAAATCATCGATAATAGCCCGCTAGTCCGAGAAAAGAACGGACTTAAGACGGATTCTTAGGTGTAACCCAACTCTTGACTGCTTCAATCTTTGCAGGATCGACGTGAATACCCTGACTATTAACAATGTGACCCAGAAACTGAACTTTCTCCAACCAAAATTCACACTTGGAGAACTTGGCATAGAGTTGGTTCCCCTGGAGTAACTCGAGAACCAAACGTAGATGTTGCGCGTGTTTGGTTTTCGATTTGGAATAGACCAAGACATCGTCGATGAATACAATGACGAAACGATCGAGATACGGTTTACACACGCGATTCATCAGATCCATGAAAACCGCTGGTGCGTTGGTTAGACCAAAAGGCATGACAACGAATTCGTAATGGCCGTAACGAGTACGAAACGCGGTTTTGTGTATATCCTCCTCTTGAATACGCAACTGATGATAACCTGAACGTAGGTCGATCTTTGAGAAGCACGTTGCGCCTTGTAGCTGATCAATTAAATCGTCGATACGAGGTAGGGGATAGCGGTTTTTGATAGTCAACTTATTCAATTCCCGATAGTCGATGCACATCCGGAACGACCCATCCTTCTTTTTGACGAAAAGGACTGGCGCGCCCCAAGGAGAGGTGCTCGGGCGAATGAAGCCTTTCTCAAGTAGTTCCTGGAGTTGGGTTGAGAGTTCGCGCATTTCTGACGGTGCGAGTCGGTAGGGAGCTTTGGCAATAGTATTGGCTCCAGGAATGAGGTCGATACGAAAGTCGATATCATGACTTGGCGGTAGTCCGGGAAGATCCTCCGGAAAAACATTAGGAAATTATCGAACCACGGGAACGTCTTTCACTTCCTTCTTCTCTTTCTTTTCCTTCTCCGCTACTACAATGTTAGCCAAGAAAGCCCTGTATTCCTTACGGAGATACTTGCTAGCTTGCACGCATGACATAAGCTTGAGCCCCCTTGAAGTAGTATCGCCATAAACACACAATAGGTCACCATTTGCGAGCGAAAAACGGATCATCTTGTCGAAGCACACAACTTCAGCATGGTTTTCCCGAAGAAAGTCCATGCCTACTATGACGTCAAAACTTCCGAGTTGCATCGGAATGAGGTCGATTGGGAAGATGTGATTGTTGAGCTCGAGTGTGCAATCACGAAGAACAGAATTGACAGCGACGGTTCTTCCGGTAGCGACTTCAACATCGAACGTCGAGGAATACGTTTACGACTAAGGAGTTTCTCAAATTCGAACGACACAAAGCAGTTATCGGCTCCAGTATCAAACAAACATGAAGCATAAATACCATTCACGAGGAACGTACCATTGACCACGTTGTTGTCGGCCTGGGCTTGACGTACGTTGAGGTTGAAAGTTCTGGCGCGTGCGGCCTATTGTTGCTGCTGTTGTTGTTGCTGCTGTGGCTGCTGTTGCTGGGGCTCTTGTTTCACAACCCTGTTTGGGCACATGTTGGCGAAATGGTTCGGGTCGCCACATGTGAAGCAGGCTCTGTCTTTGACCGCGGGTGCCGGAGGAGCTTGTTGACCCTGTGGGGCAGTGAGTAAAGCTTGATGAGCAGGAGCTTGTCGAATACGGCAGTTGGCAGTAAAGTGGCCGTATACATTGCAATGAGCACAATAACGGCAAGCAATGGCAGTCGGGTGATGATAGGTGCAAGTAGGGCAGAGCGGGTGTGGTCCAGTGTATGCACGCTTTGCAGGCGGTGCATTGGCCACAGGCGCCGCTACTTGACGCTGTTGGGCAGGTACAGCTTGAATCGGTGCAGCAGTGATCACGCAGTTCTTGTTGCTGGAGCTGTTCTTTATCTTGTTCTTCCTCTTGTTGCTTGATGAGGTAGGTTCAGCAGTTGGTGCGGTAGCGGTAGCTTGATGCAGATGCTTTGAAGTCTTATCCCAGACACCAGCCTTAACCCGTTTGTCGTTGATCTCAGCGGCTAGCAGATAGGTTTCCTCAATCGTCATAGTCTTAGCCGCTTGCACGAAATCAGCAACGCAGTCGGGCAGTGCCCGGATGTACTTCTTGATTGTCATGTCGGGAGTCTTGACTTGATCGGGACAGATAATGCTGAGCTGTTTGAAACGAGCAGTGAGACCAGCATTGTCACCATCCTTTTGCTGTATGTGCCAAAATTCATCTTCTAGCTTTTGACGTTCGTGAGGAGGGCATAATTCCTCTAGCATAACTTCCTTGAGCTCGTCCCACGACAGACCGTAGGCTGCATCGTTCCCTCGCTTGTTCCTCTCGGCTGTCCACCAGTCTAGTGCACGGGACTGGAAAACCCCGGTAGCATTCAGAGTACGGAGGTCATCAGGGCAACCACTCTGTCGCAGAGTAACCTCAATGGAATCAAACCAGTGAAATAGTGCAGTGGGACCTCCTTCACCAGTGAATTCTTTTGGCCCACACGACTTGAATTGTTTGAAACTGAAGGGCCTTGCAGTAGCTTTGGGAGCTTCGGTTCTCGATTCCTAGGATGATTTGTTGGCATTCTCATAGACGTAACTTACGGCCTTTGATATTCGCTAATTTACACATATTTTAGTCCCCCGTTTTACCCCCATTTTATGCGTTTTCGGCCGTAAAACCGTCATTCGGATGCTTAATCATCTACACTTTTGTTTACAGGCCTAAAACAGCATACCAGACAAGATGATAGCGAAAACGAAGACTTTCCGGACAAAACGACGAAGCTGCGAACCTTCTGTTAGAAAACTGGCTTGGGCGTGTGGAACGGTCGTGCGACTCAATGCACGACCGTGCATCTCCGACAAATGCAAGAAAATCCGGAAATGAACGACCAGTGCGACTCAGCGTGCAAAGCATTCAAAGCCATCCCGGTGATGCACGGTCGTTCCACATATTGCACCCCGTGCGGATCCGATGATCAAGCCAAACCTCGGAACTGAACGATCAGTGCGACCAGGCGTGCAACAAGAACCCGGTAATGAACGACCGTGCCATATGAAGAACGGTCGTGCGAGACCGAAGACCAGTCAAGATCTGTGACGTCATGCAGTATGGTGCACCATACCTACAATAATTGCCAAAAGTGAACGGTCGTGCCACAGGAAGCACGACCGTGCGACATCGAAAAAATATAAAAAACTTGCAGAAACTTTCTGTTCGACATTCTGGAATTTTGGGAGCTTCACAGGCAATTTTACAGGCTCCGGAGGCTATGCTTTTGACCCGGATTCAAGCCACATTGTGCCGTTTAGCTCCATTACTATCCGGATTCTTAGTCTAGTGCTTGTTTATGGTTTGGTTTTCTAATCTTTCCATGTTTTTGTTAATCTTTCAAGCATTTAGATTAATGTTTATGTATTATTGTAGCCCTTGGGCAAAAACACAACAATCCCTTGCTTGATTATAGCCATTAGTGTGTTAATCTTTGTTTGTAATGACGCTTTGAAGTATTTTCTATGTTAATCTTTGATGATTAGTTTGCAACCTTGTTATTGATATTGATTTCTTGATTATAAGTAATTATGTTGGATGATTGATGCTTGGTTAGTTAAGATAGTTGAAAAATGAAGCTTAATTAATCTTGTATTAGTAAACTTTGAACTTGGTTAACTAGTTTAGCTTGGTTTAAATGTATGCATCATGATACTAGAAATGGTTAGTGATTTAATAAAATGTAATTATTGTTAATCAAGAGAGCTTGCCGTCACGTAAGGACCTTAACGGGTTAGATGGTGCCGTTATAAATTCTTGCCATGATTTCTTAACTTAGTTAGTAGTTTAGGCCAAAATTGCTATCTTGGTGAATTATTGTGCAAGATTTGTAAAATGAACTCGGTTGTGATTTAATCTAGTTTATGCTTGTCTCGGTGGTTGCATTGTGTTTATCGGTGTTGCTTTCCTTGATTAAGTGCGGTTAGAAAACTCCTAACGGATGACTAACTCATTTTTAAGAGATTTTCATAGACATTTATCAATTGCACGTTAAAGAACAATTTTAGGTGGTTAAAGTGTGTTTATCATTTTAGCTTTCCGAATGATTGTCATGTTAGGATTCCCGAAAGGGATACTAATTGTCTTAAATTGGAAAATTGACCGAATGCTTCTAGTGCCAAAACCGACTTAGTTGACATGCTGTGGTTGTGTATTAAGCAAGGCTATTTATCTATTATCTATTATGTTTTTATTATGTATTTGTTTACGCTTACTTTAGTTTAATTAAAATCAAGCAAAACTTATGTTTTTACCGGTAGTTTAGTGACAAAGGTCTAGTATTATTTCTCCGCCCATTTCCTTGGATCGATACTTGGTTCTTACCGATACTTTATTACATATGTGACGGGGTACACTTGCCTCTTTCGTGTGTGTTTTGATGTAAAAGTAATAATCACTTTTATAAATTTAAAACCCAATCGTGTGTAATTTCATTGCAATATTATGTATATATACGCACACGTCAAGTTTTTGGCGCCGTTGCCGGGGAGATGGCGAGCTTTAGGAACGACCCGAGTCATTGTTTTATCGGTGTATATATTTGTTAATATTTGTGTATACTTTCTTGATTATTTATTTGTTTATTTATTTGTTAATATTTCTTGCTTTTATTTCATTTATTCGTTTTCCAAGTCATTTTTGTACACTTGTAAATTTTTATTCCATTTATTTATTCGATCCGGATTTATTTATTCATTTATTCATTGGGTTTTCGGCACCTTTAAATCATTTTTGTATTAGCCGATTCGATTATTTTTATTGTGTTGATTTTTATAAAATTTCGTGCCCATTTTCGGATTTTTATAAAATTTTCAGCCCATTTTTAATAATATTCTGTTTCTATTCAGCTGGAAAAAAAACAGCATTATTTTATTAATAAAATATTCATTGTGTCAAATTTTCGTTTGCAGGTTAATGTTCTCGACCCCCGCTCCAGAAGTTGTTGAACCGTCAGACGAGCCCGAACGTGATCTTAGGAGACGTCTACACGCGAGAGGTCGGGCGGTTGGGCTACTGCTCGCCAGTGGTGAGCCGGAGCCGGTGGTACCCGCTGAAGCCGAGGGCTCAGGAGGAAACGCAATCATGGCAGACGATGAGCGACCGTTGAATGAGACAAATCAGCCCGGCAGGGCAGGCCTGGAGCCGAGTATCCTTCAACCTACTATTGATGCACCTACTTTTGAAATTAGATCTAGTATTATTAACATGGTGCAGAATTCAGTACAGTTTGACGGACATGAGCACGAGGATCCCGGGAGGCATATTGCTGCTTTTCTCCACATTTGTTCCACGTTTAAGATTACAGGTGTTTCGGAGGATGCAATTCGGTTGAGGTTGTTTCCGTTTTCGTTACGTGACAAAGCTAGAGCTTGGCTTATGTCACTCCCAGTCGGGTCCATCAGGACCTGGAATCAGTTGGCGGAGCAGTTTATGCAGAAATATTTTCCACCTGAGAAAACGAACAAGCTACGGAACCGAATTGTATCTTTTCGCCAGGACGAGGGTGAGTCGTTGCATGCAGCTTGGGAGAGATTCAAGGATTTGTTGATTGATGTGCCACATCATGGTTTCTCTAAGAGACAGCTGGTTTTGACGTTCTATCACGGGCTCAGTTATAATACACAGGAGCGATTAGACGTGAACGCGGGAGGCGATCTAGGAACTAAGACGCCGACTGAAGCGTATGATATTATAGAAAAAGCCGCGTTGAAATCCAGCTCGCGTCGGGAAGGAGATAGAGGCCGGGCATCATCGTCATCATCTCGCGCAGGAGTTCATGCTGTAGACGACTATACGGCCATTACTGCACAAATCTCGGCTCTTGCATCGAGATTTGACAGGTCCCAGATGATTGCGCATGCTGGCTCGGGATGTGACCAGTGCGGAGTGTCACACGAGCCTGGGGCATGTTTTCAGGGAGTCGTATATGAGGGCCACGAAGAAGTAGATTTCGTGAGTAATCAGGTGAGGCCGCAGAACAACCCGTACAGTAACACCTATAATCCCGGTTGGATAAATCACCCAAATTTTGGGTGGCGAGCGAATACAGGCAATCAAAACCCTTTGGGATTTACTCAGCGCGCTCCAGCGCCACAGCAGGGTCAAGGTCAGCAGTTCCAGCAATACAACCAACCTTACCAGCAGTGTCCATATTCATATCAGAATCAGGGCACTGGGAGTAGCTCCCAGCAGCAGGCCCCTCAGTCTAGTTCGAAGCTGGAGGATATGATGGCTCAGCTTCTTACTAGCTCCTCGAGTGCGAATCAGTTAGCTGAAAAATGTTACTAATAGAGCGAGGATCGTTTTATTTCTCATGAGGGAGAAATGAGGAGTCACAAGGCCTCGATTCAGAATATCGAGAATCAGGCTGGTCAGCTGGCACAGATGATGTCAAAGAGGCCCCAGGGTGGTCTTTCGGGTAATACAGAACCAAACTCGGGTGGACTAAGGGATGTGAATGCTATTATGACCAGGAGTGGAAAACCTACTGGACCCGTCATATCGGACTCAGCACCGATCACTGAAGCGATCCCGACTGACACACCGGACGAGGTGCAAGCCAGGCTACGCCCAGCAAGTACAGCACAAGTCCAGGAGCCGGTCAAAGATTACACTCCTCCAGTACCTTATCCAGGCAGGCTGAAGAAGCAGAAGAATGAAGAACAATACGGTAAGTTCCTTGAGTTGTTTAAGCAACTACACATCAATATACCGTTTGTTGAAGCCTTGGCCCAGATGCCAAAGTATGCTAAATTCCTTAAGGATATCCTCTCGAATAAACAAAAGCTCGAGGATATTTCATGTGTGGTGATGAATGAAACTTGTTCTGCCGTTCTACAAAACCGTCTGCCCATGAAAATGGGAGATCCAGGTAGTTTTACGCTTCCGTGTTTGATTGGAAACATGTCTGTTAGCCATGCATTGGCTGACTTGGGAGCGAGTATCAACCTTATGCCTTATAAGGTTTTTACTAAACTGGATCTAGGTGAGCCGTCACCTACTAGGATGAGCATTCGGTTGGCAGACCGTTCAATCAAGTATCCGCGTGGATTTGTGGAAAACATGCTTGTAAAAATTGATAAATTTGTTTTCCCCGTGGACTTTGTTATTCTTAACATGGACGAGGATTCAAAAGTACCTTTGATACTTGGACGTCCTTTCCTCAATACAGCGAGGACGATTGTTGATGTGGCAGCTGGCCAAATCACGCTCCGAGTGAATGATGAGCACGTGACATTCGATATCAAAAGATCGATGCAGCATCTGCAATGTCACGATGACAAGCTTTATTACGTCGACATTGTCGATGCATGTGTGTGCTCTCATTTTCAAGGTACTGTTGACGAGATTGATTCGGACACACGTCTGTCGTGTGGGGACCTGATTGGCATTACGCAGAAGGGCCATGATTTCGAGCAGCCAGTCTATCAGATTGGCGACGATGGTTCCCAGAGTCCGGAGAGATTTCTTGAAATTGTCCATGTAGAAGAAGAGAAAGCAAAACCGTCGGTTGAAGATCCACCGTCTTTGGAGTTGAAAGAACTCCCGCCACATCTCGAGTATGCATTTCTTGACAAGGAGCATCGCTTACCGGTCATAATTTCGGCATCATTGGAAAAGGTTGAGAAAAATCAGCTTCTTGAGGTTCTGAAACTTCATAAGAGAGCCATTGCATGGAAAATCATGGATATCAAAGGCATCAATCCTTCTTTCTGTACTCACAAGATTCTGATGGAAGACGAGTACAAACCGTGTGCACAGCATCATAGGCGTTTAAATCCAAATATGCAGGACGTGGTGAAAAAGGAGGTGATTAAGTTGTTGGATGCCGAGATGATATATCCTATTTCGGACTCTGTGTGGGTAAGTCCAGTGCAGGTTGTACCCAAGAAAGGTGGTATGACTGTAGTCACGAATGATAGGAATGAACTAATTCCTACCCGTACCGTTACTGGGTGGCGAGTTTGCATTGACTACCGCAAACTCAACGATGCTACTCGTAAGGATCACTTCCCGCTTCCATTCATCGATCAGATGTTGGAACGTCTGTCGGGGAAGTTGTATTACTGTTTCCTAGACGGGTTCTCTGGGTACTTTCAGATTCCTATCGCTCCTGAGGATCAGGAGAAGACTACCTTTACCTGCCCCTTCGGCACATTCGCCTACCGGCGGATGCCTTTTGGGTTGTGTAATGCACCAGCGACCTTCCAGAGATGCATGGTTGCAATTTTCCATGACATGATCGAGGATTCCATGGAGGTTTTCATGGATGATTTTTCGGTATTTGGGGATTCCTTTGATCACTGCTTGGAAAATTTGAGAAAGATGTTGAAAAGGTGTGAGGAGACGAATCTGGTCCTGAACTGGGAGAAATGCCACTTCATGGTGAAGGAGGGCATAGTTCTGGGACACAAAATTTCTCATGTGGGCATGGAAGTCGATCCAGCTAAAGTCGACGTTATTTCACGACTTTCGCCCCCCACCTCTGTTAGAGCTATACGGAGCTTTCTCGGTCATGCCGGGTTCTATCGGCGATTCATCAAAGATTTTTCGAAAATCGCCAGACCCATGACCCGTTTGTTGGAGAAAGATGCTCCGTTCGTGTTTGGAGATGATTGCTTGAGGGTTTTTGACCTTCTCAAGCAAAAGTTGAGTGAGGCCCTTATTTTAGTTGCACCGGACTGGAGTCTGCCGTTTGAAATTATGTGCGACGCGAGTGATTACGCTATAGGGGCCGTTCTGGGTCAAAAGAAAGAAAAGCACTTTCACCCGATCTATTATGCGAGCAAAACTCTTCACGACGCTCAAGAGCATTACACCACGACTGAAAAAGAGCTCTTGGCGGTCGTTTTCGCATTTGATAAATTTAGATCGTATTTGGTGCTTTCGAAAACCGTTGTATACACTGATCACGCAGCCATCAGATATCTTTTTAGCAAACAGGACGCTAAACCGCGTCTAATCAGATGGATCCTGTTGCTGTAAGAGTTTGATATAGAAATCCAAGATAAAAGGGGTGCGTTGAATGTAGCGGCTGACCATCTATCTCGGTTAGAGCACGGAGACATCGAGGACGCGCGTTGGGATTCAATCAATGACAATTTCCCACACGAGTCTTTGATGGGTGTAAAGATATGCGATGAGTCGCCTTGGTTCGCCGACTTTGCGAACTACCTTGCTTGTAGAATTCTGATTAAAGGGTTGACTCACCAGCAAAAGAGGAAATTCTTTTCAGATATCAGGCATTACATTTGGGACGACCCTTTTCTATTCAAGGTGGGTGCTGATCAGGTGATCAGAAGATGTGTATCAGGGACTGAGGCAACCGATATTCTGCGCCAGTGTCATGAGGGACCTACCGGAGGCCACCACGGAGCCAACTTCACCGCGAAGAAGGTGTTGGATTCCGGGTTTTACTGGCCGACCATTTTCCGTGACGCGCAGAGTTGGGTGAAAGCGTGTGATGCTTGTCAGAGGGCGACGAACATATCGGCACGCGATGAAATGCCCCAGAACTGGATACAAGTATGTGAAGTCTTTGATGTTTGGGGGATAGACTTCATGGGACCATTCCCCCCCTCACGTGGAAACAAGTACATACTCGTGGCTGTTGACTATGTATCAAAGTGGGCGGAGGCGCAAGCCTTACCCACTAACGACGCCAGAGTAGTTGTGAGGTTTCTTAAAAGTTTGTTCGCCCGATTTGGCGCTCCAAAAGCGCTCATTAGTGGCCGAGGGACTCATTTTTGTAATACACAGCTTGAAAAGGCTTTGTCCCAATATGGTGTGCATCACTGTTTGTCCACGCCCTATCATCCGCAGACAAGCGGGCAGGTGGAAGTCACGAACCGTGGGCGTAAGCGCATCCTTGAGCGGTCTGTTGGTGTAAACAGCAAGGAGTGGTCGGACAAACTTGAGGATGCATTGTGGGCATTCCGTACAACTTATAAGACCCCTATAGGGACCACCCCCTTTAGGTTGGTATACGGAAAGGCATGCCATTTACCGGTGGAGTTGGAGCACAAGGCTATGTGGGCGTTGAAAACCGTGAATTTGGACCTTAAAACCGGAGGTGAAGCCCGGTTTCTCCAAATTCATGAATTGGAAGAATTGCGACAACAAGCCTATGAAAGCTTCGTACTCTACAAAGAGCGCACGAAGAAACTTCACGACAAACGCTTGAAGGACCACAAAGAATTCCAAGCGGGTGATCTTGTTCTTCTATATAATTCACGGCTGCGCTTATTTCCTGGGAAGCTTCATTCAAGCTGGACAGGACCATACACAGTTAAGGAGGTATTTCCGTATGGTACTGTTGCAGTAGAGAACGCGGATGGCGTTACATTCAAGGTAAATGGTCACCGGTTGAAGTTGTACGTTGCCGGGCCGATAGAGTCGGCGGTGGAGGTAATTGAGCTCCAAACCCCGCACACATCATAAGTGTGGGGAGGAGAGAGTCTACGCTACTGACTCGCGGATCAAAAATGTAGCAAGAGCGTATTTTGCGCTTTAGGGGTAGTATCGTCTTTTTAAGAATTTTTCTAGTTTTAGCATGGAGTCTTGCTATCGACTCGCCGACAAAAAATTAGCATGAGTCTACGCTACTGACTCGCCGACAAAAATGTAGCAGGAGTGTCTTTGGCGCTATAAGGGTAAAATAGTCCACTTTTATGTTTTTGTAGTTTTAGCGTAATTTAGGTAAGTTAGGTAGTTTCCGTTAGTTTGTTTAAGTTTCTTACGTGCCGGGCGAAGGTTTTGTGTTGCAATATTGCTAGAAAAGTTTGTGTGTCGAAAAAATGGCGAAAAACGGCCGAAACAGTTGCTGGAAATAGCTTCTGCGGAAAATTCTGATCTGCAGCTGTTGCACGGTCGTTCCTCGGGTCGCACGACCGTGCGTTTCCGAGGGCCGACACGGTGGATCGCACCCCCGGTGCATCTCCGAGAACAGTTGTCTGGGTTTGAGAGATGTCGGTGATGCACGACCGTGCGAAAGGTCGAACGACCGTGCGTCAGGCTGAGGGCAGTTTTGTCATTTGGTACATTATAAATACCCACATCTGCTTCCAAACCCTTCATTCGCGAACCCTAGCCATCTGCAGCCGTTCCAGAGCGATATCTCTTCAAATCGCACGGTTCTTCGCACGATCTCACACCCTACTTCGCACGGTACGTTCCTAGTTGTAGATTATCTGTTTTTCCGTTTTCTAGGGTAGATTAATCCGATTCTTCAAGGCTTTTTAGGGTTCTCTTCATAAACAAATCGAAACCCTAACCCTTGTTTGAATCTTGCTTATCGTGAACACCCGGTTAAGTTTCCGACCCCTGTTTGTACAAAAAAGTTGTTGATTTTGAGAAAATCAGGCTATTCATAGTTCAGGGGTTCGAAATCTGCAGAACAGGTGTCGCACGGACGTTCCTTGGATGGAACGGTCGTGCCATTCCGGGTGGTTTACGATATCAGCTTGTTGGTCGGTGTTGCACGGTGGTGCCGTTGGTCGCACGCCGTGCAGTTCCGACGGATTTGGGCAACTGGTGTTGGTTATCGGCGACGCATGACCGTGCAACTCGTCGCACGACCGTGCCATATGCCCAGATCAGAATTCACAGCTTCTTCATAATTGGCTGCTCGGCTGTTTTTTATTCAAATTTCTCCTGTTTCCGTCTTTTTAACGTTATTTCCCATACAGATGGATCACCCTTTCCTTCAATTCGACCCTAATGATGAGCGAGAAGCACTTTGCATTCTGAAACGCGACGCCTTATGGGCAAGGCGGGGGCAATTCGGAGTCCCCCGATGGCTGGATTGGGAAGTCATGCGGGAACTAAATTAGTATGACAGACTCGACAATATGATGAGTATCCCGCTTGAAAATCTGGTCGGTATCAACCTACCCGTCTACCGAGAGCTGACAATAGAGTTCTTCGCGTCTTACGCCTATGAAAAGCCGGTTGCACATAGAAGACCCAAATTCCGCCACAAGGAGCGGGTAGCTTTCCGGTTATGTGGGCGATGGTATACGTGGTCGGTTGGTCGTTTGGGAAGGAGGCTCGGGATCTATACAAGGGATGACATGGATGATACCGATGTCTTCACAGATCAGTTCACCTTCCCTTCTGATGCAGCACGGGATGCATTTTGGGCTGAAAATGCTATTGGGGACCCTTACAACCCAAGGATGTCGAAGGCTTCACGACTGAGAGACCCTTTGGTGCGAGTGATGCACCATGTGTTCAGCCACACTATATGCGAGCGCATGGACAGTCTTGGAAACAGTCCAACACCAGCATCAGGACTGGCCCGAGTTCTATCAGCAGTTCCAGCAGATGCAAGTTAACCAGGATCAGATCAGGGTTAACCAGGAACAGCATGGGGTTTACATTGACCAGATCCGATCTAGACAGGACGAGATTCAGGCCAGTCAGGATCAGCTTCGGGCCACTCAGGACCAGCTTCGGCAGAGCCAGGATACTCTATACCAGGGGGCGAGTGCGGGATTTTCATATCTTTTCGGGGAGATGCATCACGCATATCCCGACCACTTTCAGCATCCACCACAGTTCCCATCGTGGAACCCCCCTGGTTATGGCGATGCGGGCCCGTCCTTTACTAGAGACGATGATGGTGATGACGCTTAGGAGCGGTGGAGTGATAGTTGGTGGTTGTTTTTAGTATTTCAGTACTTTGTTTTGGGTGTTTATTTTAACTGTTATTTCAAACACCCCGGTTATGTATGCTTTATTTTTCAGACCCTTTACTTTAGTTTTTATGTTATGTCTTTGTTGGGATTGCTAGTATTTCTATTTATGTAAATTATGGTTTATTTGTGATTTTTCTGTTTCTGTTCTGTTTTGGTGCACATATGACATACTTGCAGGTTTTTGGCCGACATATCTTGGACCGGAGCACGTGGCAGATACAGCTTCGGAAGTCTCGTTGCATCAACATCAACTTGAGGGGAGTATTATTATCCTTTTCTCTATATTTCGGGTCTCGCATTGGGGACAATGCGAAGTTCAAGTGTGGGGAGGGGGTTAACTTTGTTTGTCCTCTAAAAAAAATCAGAAAATCAGAGAAATCATTCAAAAATACCTGTATTTTGTATATATTTTAGTAAATAAACCGGTCGGTTGTGTTTTAGAAAGCTTCGGACTTGATAAAAACTCGACAAGCAAAATATTTTTGAAAAAGGAAACCAGAAAGCGTGACAAACAAAGAAAGACTTACATGATAGTTTTCACACTTTTACCCATTCCTTCCGTTACGTGAGCAAATTTGAGCCTTGATATTGTTATATATTTGTTCATTTCGGATATAGAAGTGAGCCGGATGTTATGTGTAATTTAGAACTTGTCACTAGTATGCTTGTTAAGACCATGAACGTGCGGATTTGTGTAAAAGTGATAGAGGCACTTAGATTACCCCTTTGTTGTAAACCTTGTTCTTTGTGTTGTGCTTCCCGTTCACCTTTAGGATTAACCATTTCGAGCCTTCCCGTTTACCTTTGTTTACCCACATTATCGCCCACTTAGCCAAATTTAGCCTTTTTATGTTTTAAACCTTTTTAGTGTTGAAACTCGGTCAAAATAATCGTTTAACTAGCGCTTGTTATTGTTTATGTTTCATTGTATAAATTAGTTTGCAAAAAAAAAACACCCTAAAATAGGGTGAAGTTGATAAAAATCGAGCCATTTTGAATGCTTAAACGTTAAAATATCGTTGATTAGCTCGATTGCGAAATAGTCGCCTTTTTAAGGCATTTGTATGTATAGTTGTATATTTTGTTGCTAGTTAAACGCTACTACCGAGTTTTAACCATTTTCGCCACTTTATATGTCCACTTCCATACCCTACGCCCAAGCCTAACGTTACAACCCGTAAAGACCTCTTGATTTACACTTTTTCGCATGTTAGTTGGTGGAGACGAGATCTTATGACAAGCTTATGATATTACACATTTCATTGACGAGGCATTGAGTGTTTGCACGTACACATTTTATGTATGTTTCATAAATAAAACCGAGTGTGTGTGAACATTGTGAGTTGTGTGAAGATTAACATGTTGAGTCAATAAAATGTGAAGTCACGGCTTTTTGGTTGTCGCTATTTATTTGCATATGCTTGTTGGGTTTGAGTCTTTTGATGTTGTTCTTCGAAAAAACGGCTAACCGTTTATAGTAGTTTTCAATAAAATAGTGTGTAAATTATCGTTCTTGTTTGTTTCTGTCTTTTATTGCTTTTAGTTCAGCTTGCTTGAGGACAAGCAAGGTTCAAGTGTGGGGAGATTTGATATTCGCTAATTTACACATATTTTAGTCCCCCGTTTTACCCCCATTTTATGCGTTTTCGACCGTAAAACCGTCATTCGGATGCTTAATCATCTACACTTTTGTTTACAGGCCTAAAACAGCATACCAGACAAGATGATAGCAAAAACGAAGACTTTCCGGACAAAACGACGAAGCTGCGAACCTTCTGTTAGAAAACTGACCTGGGCGTGTGGAACGGTCGTGCGACTCAATGCACGACCGTGCATCTCCGACAAATACAAGAAAGTCCGGCAATGAACGACCAGTGCGACTCAGCGTGCTAAGCATTCAAAGCCATCCCGGTGATGCACGGTCGTTCCACATATTGCACCCCGTGCGGATCCGATGATCAAGCCAAGCCTTCGCCACACTTTTGGCGATGATGGAAGCAAGGCGTTTGTCCCTCTTTTCTTGACGAGAGAGTGCATGACGGGATCCAGACGACATGGTCTGCAACAGACATCGTCACAGGACTCATCACATTGTATTCGAATCTCACCACACACGTCTACTACTTACTAAAGCTTAGGAACACGCAATGTAACACGTAACACATAGATTTGTAATCACAGACTCACGCAAACATATGAGCACGTAGGCATGTAGAGCACAGATCCACCAAAGCACATAATCATGTAATACCTAAGCACGTAAGCACAAAAGCAAAGAAACGCATACACCTTTAATTTCTAGAGGCGGTCAGAAAACAGAATCCTAGGTCTAGAGAAAGTGGCAAATGGTGATTCTTGGAGCGTGTACTTGTCAAACTGATCAATAAGAATCACGGTAAATTGTACATCGAGTGTGTTCGGTCACGCACGTTCACGGATTTCGCACGTCGAACGTGTCGTTACGCAATCGTTTGGAGTCAAAATAAACACATAATCACAAGATGCAGTCAGAATACAGAAACCTATCATTCACAGTTCCCGGTCGTCCGGATTTAGTGTTCGCGTTTGATCGTCCGGATATAGTGTTCGGTTCGACTATTCACACAGATCTGTTGTGCACCCTTAACCTTCAGGACTGTGCCTTTGCCTCGATTCTTGGGCATTTGGCACTCATCCCGTTAGTCATATCGTGACTTCAGGTCGTTGGAGTCCGTCGAGACTTTGGTGAGAGTTTTGTAAAATATGCGGGACAAGTCGTCAAGGTTAGGGTCTCACCCCTGGCTTAACAACTTCGCCCCTGTTTTGATAAAAATAGAGGAGATTATTCATCAAAATATGGGTTTCACCCCTAATTTGGTATAATTTACTCGTTGAACAACATCGATTAAGCAATTTAGTCGGGAGTTTGGGGTTTTCACACCTAATCGCGACTTTATCGCCCTTTTCATAGTTGGAAATTCGAGTGCAGTGATAGTGTAGTATAAGTGAGGATAGTGAGGAATAAGTACGCACAAAGTTTCTACTGGGCGTACTCGAGTCGGTCTGTTGGTTCTTAACTATAGTCTAGGTATCTAAGACATCGACCCGGACTAGGTCGAGTCTTGCCTAATTCCCTATAGTTATGGCTCTGATACCAATCTGTCACACCCCAACCGATGGCGGAATCATCGGGGCATGGCACTGAGCGAAACAGATTGTCCAGAAGTTTCCATAACAATTATTATAACCATCCAATTTAAATAATACGTCCCATACCGTATCTCAAACAGTCAAATAATTATTACAGACAAACATCAAGGCAAATATTCTATTCCGACAACTCAGATTCAAACATAGACAGTTTATTTATTGGTTTCTAGGACCTCCTTTCCTAGCTTCAATTTAATCACAGCACAGAGAGCATCCTAGACTTTTCCTAGCCTCAAGTTCACAGCATGCTAAGCATGTAAACTTCCTAAGCACCTGTCACATACGTTAAAATAAAGTCAATACATAAAATGTAAAGGTGAGCATACAAGTTTGATAATAGTATATAGAGTTTGAATTCGTTTACGCATAACCATCACGTACACATAGTGAAATGAAGCACGTTAGTTATCGACATAGATCCATCGATACCAATGACTGCGGGTTGACTGTCCGAGGTAATTCGCAATACATGATTACCACCGTAATCCATGCAAGTAAAAGATCCTTAACAACCCCCGTGTGAACGGGTGCTGAGTCCAAACTATAGTACTATCGTTGCTAAGGCAGGTAGACAGCATTCCATGTGTAAACATAACAAACAAGCATTCATGAGCCACGTATATCATGCATTAACGGTTAGCGTTCAAATAGTATTTGAGTAGTGTGATTGTTGTAGATTGAATATTCGTAACGTATGTAACACCCAAAAGTGCGTAAAGAAAAAAGGGATCGAGTATACTCACAACGATTTATGGATTGAAGGGAGCGCTTAGCGAGTACGGTTAGCCTGAATAAATTCGATAGCATAACGATAAGGGAAACGAAACAAGTGAAGATGGGTCGGATGGTAGTTCGATTGGATGGTAGTCCGATCGGACAGTAATCCATGCGGATGGTAATCCGTTCGGGTGGTCATCCATGCGGATGGCAATCCGTTCGGATGATGATTCGAGTGGATTGTTTCTTCCTATGCTAAGGATGTGTTTGTGTATGATGGCTTGTCCTTTGAAGTTTTCGTTGTAGTATTTAGAAAACATTTAAGTATCTCTATCCTTCAAGTCGTTCGATCGGATGCTGGGTCGTACGGATGACAATCCGTTCGGATGGTCATCCGGTCAGACGGTGATCCGGTCGGACGGTGACTTGATGGTGAGATTACTTGTTGAAGACAAGTTCACAGTTGGAGTGTCACTCGATCGGATGGCCATCCGATCGGGTGGCAACTCTGGTGATGAACATGTTGAAAATTGTTTAAGTCTTTAAAGTCTTAGTATCTCATGATCCGAAGAGTAATCCAACCAGATGGTCGTCCGATCGGATTGCAATTCGTTCAATACTATTACTCTAGTTAAGGTTGTTCGAGGATGGGACCCAAGTGTCATCCGTTCGGGTGACAATCAGTTCGGATGACCTATCCGATCGGATGACAATCCGATCGGACGACAATCCGTTCCGATTGTTCTTTTCATCCTACACTTGGTCGTTTTGATGGTTTGTCGCTATTTCGAGACGTCTTGACAACTCGTTAGCCAACTAGAACCCTGCCTTGACCCAAATAACCCAACCGACTAGGAATCACCCTAGTTCAGCCAGTTACCGGCTCGAGACGGTTGTTCTTGCTTAACTTGAAGTCGGTCGTCTCGTAGGTGGAGTCCAGATCTGAACTAGTACAGCACTATGGATGAGTAGGAGACTAGATCTGATCCTAACTCTACCGGTTTTGAGTGTTTTGAGTGTAAAAGAATGAGAAAACTTGTGTTTATTTCTTTCAACTCTTTTATCCTTTTGAAAATGTTCAGATCTATGCGAAGTCATTGTGAAATCTTTTAGAAACCGTTCAGATCCGAGTTATCCTTGGTGGAATGAGGTCAAACTTGAAGTTCATGAGAAATTCGCGATGACGTCACCCTAGAATACCTCAAATCTTGATGATTTCACGGTTAAAAGTTAATATTTAAAAGATAGAAAGGTGTAGAAGTGCGTATAGATCAAGGAAGTACAAGATTTAGGGCGAGATCTTACCTGGATTGAGAGAAATCGAAGAAAAGGCGAAGAATACGAGCTGTTCGGATAGAAGGTTTCCAAAAGTGGAAAGAATGACAATGACAGGGGTATTTATAGGATTCCAAAAGGGGAAAGAGTGATCCGATCGGATGGCACTCCGCTCGGATGGCGATCCGGTCGGATGACATCCTGGTCGGATGACATACAGCCTGTCATCAATTGTGTTATCCGGTCTGATGGCTATCCGGTCGGATGGTGCTTGGTTCAAGTTTCCGACGCGACGATTTTTCGGTGTTTCGATTTTGATTGCGAGCGGTTCGATTCGATAGAGTTTCCTAGTCGAATTACTTTCAGTCTCAACTACTTCGAATCTTGCGTAATCTATTTTCCACCATCTATCATAGTTCAATCGTGATTCGTGTTCGAGTTCGATTGCGTTCGTGTTTCGATTGAGTTCGCTTGATTACCACAACATAACATAAGTAAACATGCACAGATAACACGTAGGGCACACACACACGTATAACAACAAGTAAAACTACGTAGCTCGAGTTGCGTTTTGATGTCGATTTGATTAGCATAGCTTGATTATTAGTTGATTAACTTTATCGCATTGTTACTTCCTACAATTCACAGTCGTGGGTCGATTGAATAACGATTACATACGTCGATTATTTCAATTAACGACACTTACTCCACATAATATAAATAAAATAAATGAATTTCTACAAGTCAGGTTGCGCGAAATCGGTCGTTGACTTAACCTTGACTTTGACTTTGACTTTGACTTGTGAGAACACGGGGTGTTACAGCGTGTATTTAAGTCCACCCTAATTGTGTTTCTTCATCTCATCGTCTATCAACCTGCAACATCTATTAAATAATGATCAACAAATATGTTGGCGAGTATACAAGTTTGAATACATAGCATAATATGAAAATGTTCTAAATGTGCTCATATCCAACATGATAAATGTATACAATTTACTAACATGCCGTACCAGTGTAAACTATATGTCAAACCAGAGTTTATTGCAATCATGATTACCCAACATCGTCGAAACGAAGAGGGTGTAATGGTGCTTACTTAACAATACCACAAGAATACGGGCGTGGCGTTAATCATATAGCGCTATAATTGTTAAGGTAGGCTTGCAAAGTAAATGAGCATATAGACACAATGTAAACATAGCATATGAGTTTAACAAGTATAACAAGTTTCATGTTTAATGTTGGATAGAGTGTGATTGATTAACAAGTTTAATTGTGATTTCGTGTTTTTGTATATATGTACATGTTGCACCCAAAGTGTTTAAAAATGAAAAGGGGATCGAGTATACTCATAGTTTTGCGTAGAGTTCCACGAAAACCGAGAGCTGATGGATTGAAGGTTGGAACACCGACGTCACCCTGAAATGGGTAAACAGAGGTGTAAGTATTCTGATGTGAAAAGGGTTCGAATCAGATTGTAAAATACGAGAAAAGTACGTCGGAAAACAAGTAACAGATCCTTTCGTGCGAAAGGGATTTCCTTTTCGTGCTACTGGTCTGTTGTAAACATGAGTCACGCGTAAAAATTAATTGTAAACTGATTTAAACATAAGACAGTAACATTTAGTTGTTAAACAAATTGAAAACAGAAAGTAAAAATTGCCAAACAGTCAAGTAAGGACAACCCAGGTGTGCCAAGATGACATGGAAAGAGTGAACTAAGTGTCGGAGGCTGTTCGGGGTTAACTCACTTTGTGAGTAGCAAACTGTTTGGGGTTCATCACTGACGAACTGATATGAAACAAAAACTAAATCGAAAACAAAACATACGAAAACAATCCCTTTCGTACAAAAGGGGACTCCCTGTCTCGCGAATGGGATCTCCTTCCGTGCGAGAGGTGTCTGTTTTGTTGAAAATGTATGTTAGATCTGTCCGAAACAGATCAATACTTGGTGGGAATTAACCCTGATGCAAACCCTCGACTATGAAATGAGTTGAGGGTCTGATGGGTTCCAGATTCCATCAAGTTTGTACAGAAATTCGAACGAAATGTATGAACAAGTTGTAAAAATGTTAAAGTTTGTAAATCTTGATTTGAATCTCATATGGTGATGCTCCAACATCATTTTGCCTAAGCAAACTAGTGGAAACCATCCCTGAGATGTGTTAAAGCAAGAAAGTTTGCAAGAAAAGTTTAAGAATTAAAATTAAAATTCAATAAGTGTAAAGAAAACGAATGGAAAATGAAAGGGATTCAGTACCAAGCCTCTGATCGCGAGAGGGAATGTTCAGAACGTTTTGGAGGGTGTCAAGTGAAATGAGCAAGCAAAAGAGTGGAGTAGTGTGCCTATTTATAGGCTTTAGGGCAAGTTGGGATGAGAGGGGAGTACGGGCGCCAAACCCTTTCGCGCGAGAGGTGTCTTTCCCTTCCTCTCGAAATTCAAGTTCGATTATGTTTTGCGATTTAGCTGATTTTACGTGTAACGAGCATAAATGTGTATCGTGTAACGAGCATAAATAGCAAGTGATCAAAATTTTAGCGGGCTTTGACAAAAGGCCATACGTAGTAATAACTCTAGTAAGTAGTAAAAAAACTTATGGAGCTATTAGAGTTATTTCATTTTGAATTTCAAAAGTCACAAAGTAATAAAATGTAAAGTTTATCGTAAAATAAATGACAGATTAACATACAATAATAAAAGGTTAATGAGGGCAACACCAGCGTGTTGCGGGGTGGGTGTTAAAATTTGTAAGCCTTGATTTCGACGATTTGTGCCCTTGTATTAACCCCGTGAGTAAAATCTCAGTGTCGACGACTTTTAAATTAGTATTTACACCACGAAAAAAATGAAGTCGAAACAATATTAAAAATAAATATGTCATCGCGGTAAATCTGCATGGTTATAAAACATCACATCTTAAAGGTTGAACGAGTAAGTTTTCTGATGTCTATTTTAATCCATACAACCTCGTAGATCATTTATTCAATGAGAAGTATTTTATTGTAACACCATTGTTTCTGTAAGTGGACCAGGGTCACAAGTCGAATCTCAAGCGGGTAGCCACTACCCGCTTAGCTACACCGTCGCTGGTCCGGTGGGTAGTGGCCGTTCAATCATTTTCATAAAGTTGGACCGTTCAACAGTCATTTTTCATATAAATTAATTATTTTTAAATACTTATATAGTGGAGGGTTCAAATGAGAAGAAAAATTATGTAAGAATAAAAAGAATAAGTCTTAAACCAATAGAAATGCTCCATTTACTTCATTTAATATGTGTATTTAATGTTATTGAAAAGGGCATATAGGTAAATTTATAATTGTAATTAATTAGCTAACTAATTAAACTTTTAACTCACTTTTAAATATACTCTTTCAAAATAAAATAATTTATGGTGAAGGACAATTTTCGGCATGTGTAGGATAAATTTTAGTATGTGTAGGATAAAATTTGAAATGTGTAGGATAAATTTCGATGTGTGTAGGGTAAATTCCGGTAAGTGTAAGATATATATATAGGTTAAATTTGAAATGTGTAGGATAAAAAGTTTTTGTTTTATTAATGAGAGGTAAGATAATTAATGAGAGGAGTTATAAACTATTTGATATTTTACCATTATGTCCTTTCTTCTTTTTCTTCTCATATTAAATTTCTTCTCAAATGAATCTTCCCCTACTTATATAATATCTATAAACATATACACAAATCACACCATATTTACAAAAATTCAACCACAAACTCTCACATACTCTCATCTTTATGCACTCATTTTCTTCCAATTTTTTTTACACAATGTCTGACGAGTTTTTCATTCCACCACTTAGCCTACAATATTTTTTGGATAAAGAAAGAATGGTGCCAAGTGATCGTGAAAACGGATACAATGTTTTGTTTGAAGATTAATTTTCGACGAGCCTAAATACCACAAGGTATATTTAGATAAGGTTTCGTATGTCGAAACGTTTATTTTAAAAATTGTAGCCGATATAGAAGCAAAATACGAGTGGTTTCAAGAGGGCTCGGACAGGAAGATAAGAAAGAGTTTTATGACTATACAAAAAATGCACATCTGTCTGTCGTTAAAAAACTTGCAAGTGGCAATCCTCTTGACGAATAAAATGAGTATTTATGTATGGCCGAAAGGACGTTGCGTGAATGTGTTCAATATTTTTGTAATGTCGTGATTAGATTATACGACGAGGAGTTTTTACGAAGACCCACAAGCCATAACACTGAATGCTTGTACCAAGCACACGAATAAAGACATCACCTTCCTAAGGAGTTGCGAGGACAATATATGAGAGGTGATCACCAATACTTTACGATCATGCTAGAAGCGATCGCGTCACAAGATTTGTGGTTTTGGCATGGTTTGTTGGTCCGCCCGGATCACCAAATGACATCAATGTTCTCCAACAATCTCCATTTTTTCTCACCCAGCGAAATAGAACTGCACCGAATTGTCTGTTTCAATTAAAAGGACACCTATACAAGCGTGGATACTATCGTACCGTTAAGATCTACCCTACTTGGTCAACGTTTGTGAAAGTGTTTCGCTATCCAACAAATCCGAAGGAAAAGAAATTCAAGAAGGCGATAGAGGCGGCATGAAAGGATGTGGAGCGGAGGAGAAATGAGGTGTACATAATCGATCATTACGGGCTATGACCATAGATAAGAATAGGAGCGTTGTCTATTCGTGCATGATATTGCACAACATGATCTTGAAGGACGACATAAATGCAATATCACCGGTGCACATAACAGATCACTCGTCGAGCAAGTTTTTGACGAAAACGTCCTTGCGGAGTTGCACAATGAAGACATATATTACCGACTTCGTTATGGTCTTGTGAAATACATTGCATCTCTAGATTCATCCTACCTTAACGAGCCGGAGCCGGAGTCGGAATTGGAATAGTTTAGTAATGTTTTTTAGTTTGTTTGTTCCGACTTCGTTATGATCTTGTGAAACACATTGCATCTCTAGATTCACGGAGTCAGAATCGGAGTAGTTTAGTAATGTTTTTTAGTATTTTTTTAGTTTGTTTGTAATTTATGGTTTGTCACATTTATATAGTTAACTATGTAACTTTTATTTAATTTAGTGTTTTATATATTTTAACTTAAATCGATATATCTATATTTCTAATTAAAAAAGAGGTTAGTTTAGGTTAGGGTAGTTATGCCACCAAATTGGGTAGTTTATGGTCATAGTGGACGGAGTGGGTGACGTGACGGGTAAGGATTGAAGGATGTTAGGGTAGGAAGGGCAAGTGGTCTTTCCCCCTAAAGATTATTAACACTATTAATTTTTTTAAAATAATAGGCCAAAAAGTTGTTATTCAAGCAAGCTTAGGGTCGTTAATTTTTTGTAACCCACTCATCTCATGGTTATTATTCAAAACTGCAGTTCCAAGAAACATAAAGTATCTAATCTATCTATATTGATGAGTACTTTAGTAAGATTTAATCTTCTCAAATAGTTCTATTGCATCAGGGAATTTCCATATGTTTTAAGTTTTGTACTCACGTTTGACATGCTAAGTATCTATAAAATTGGGGACTTTTTGGCACCAAGTGTTTCAGGTCAAACCAGACCAAAATTACCCGTTTTGACCCGTTATCTGACCCACCCATAGTTTTCAAAGATTAAGCATTTTCATAACATTCCACATTGCATACAGGCATTACTTGCAACCGTTTAAGGTGCATAATGATCTTAGTAGGACTTGAACAAATGAAGAAAGAAATAAGTCAACTGTTGACTAAACTAGCTATCTTGAATGGGAACCAATTTCAGTTTTCCTCCATAAATATCTGGAAGTTGGCTTTCATCAATGTCTTTCAGAAGGGTAGATGTCAGATGCTTATTTTCAACAAATACAATCTGCAAAGTAAACACAAACTCAACTTTATTTATATGCAAACAAGTATAAGCGGATTAAGGGGCGGGATGGGCAGCGTTGTAATATGGGTAACTTTTTTTGTACAGGTCAAAACGGGTTGTGCAGGGTCGTCGGGTTGACGCAAAACACTTATTCAATTTTCTTTATAAATAATTATTGTGTTAAATATGATTACAAAATATATACTATTTCTATAATAATCTATCTTTTTATAGACAATTATTTCACTGGTTTTATGCAATAAAAGTATACTTTTGGGTGACGCCTGTATGGACAAAGCTTACCTTTTTCTTTGTTTTTTCATCAATAAAAGGATAAACCATCTTCCATGCTGCCATAAATACATAAGGAACATGTACGACAAACATTTTTGCAAGTCTTTCTGGATAATAATCCTGTCATAAACATCGATATTTTACATTAGAAAGTAGTTTATACCTTATAGTACCGCGATCATAATGTTACTATAAAATTTCTGGAACTAAAAGCTGCTTTGTTCAAACACACACACTCAAAGTGAAATGCATGTGAACCTGCAAGATAGAGAGCGCGGCAAGATATCCACGGACATCACTGTTTGTATATCCCCATCCTTGAATGTCTGCAATAGACACAAACTTTTCCTGCCCTTCAGGCATCCTGATAATCAAATATTAGATGTTGGCATCAACCCATTTACTTATGGACGGGCCTAAGGTTTAAAAGAACGAAATCGAGCCTTGAGGCATTTTCCGTTCGCCTCACGAGACGTAAGCCTCGAAGCAAACCAAAGCGTATTAAAAAAAATAAATATAAAAAGTTATATATCTTATAAGAAATAGAATAATTGACATAACGAATCTAAAACATCAAAAATTAAATAATTGATACAGAAAGTCTAAAACATAAAAAACACACATAACCTCACGAGGCGCATGTTTTCTTACCGCCTCGGCCCTCAGAGGCATACATACAAACATAACCCCATGAGGCGCCACCTTAGACACGATTTCTTACCGCCTCACCTCGAGGCGCACGCCTTGACCATTTTTTTAAACCATGGATGGGTCGATTCAAATATAATCCACAAAATATAACCAAAATCTCCTAAATAACTCAGCTCAAAGAATAGTAGATTATCATTAAAATCAGGGGCGAAGTATTGTGGATGCCCGGGGGTGCACCCGCCCACCCCAATATTTCGGTTAGAAGTGTATAAGTTCCGATTTTTCGTCCGAAAATTTTAAAATTATATAGGATCGCCCCCTTGATTATTTTTCCTAAATTGTATATCCTAAATATTTATAAACTTTGTATATAAATGATGGGTAGTTTGGTAGATATACACTTCGTTTTATTTGGAACTATTATTATTTGACCCGATTTGAATCGAATAGCCAACCCAACCCCACCCGAAACATAAGGATAGGAAAAAAAAAAGTTGGGTCCCATCACTTTACGCCCCCTCGAAACTTTTGGTCAAGCTCCGCCACTGATTAAAATAATATAGTTTTTGTAATTATATTTAATACACTAATTGATTACAAAAAAAAGAAGGTTCAGGCCAACCCGGCCCGTTTTGACCCAAGCCCAGTTTGCAACAAGACTAGGAAAGAGTTGTGGTGGACCTAGGAATTATTTTTTGGGAGTGCGAACGATTGGTTTAACCAAAGTTTCACGAGTTGCGATCAGGATTTTTACCTATAAACTACACTAATTTTTTTAAGGGGGGTGGCCGCCCAATCGCCCACCCACACCTTCACTTAACTAGTGAATCAAAATGGTCATACCTTGCAATTATTCTTTCAAGTGTGAAGACCACATAGCCTGTGATGCATTCACAATCATAATAAGAACATAATTAAAAAATCAAATATTTTTTTTGGATTAATGGACATATGTGGTTAGTTAAACAACATACGTTTGAACTCTTCCAGACCTCCTGGATTGTTGGGATAATGTCTGCCACCAAACACGACGGTTATTAGGCGTCCACTTTTATCGGTTCCTTGCATAAACAGTTTGTTTTGAGCTATATGATTTGGTATTTCTGATACAGATATTGAACCAGTTGGAACAAATGATTTTCTCCATTTTAGGTACTTTAGAAACATAGTACATGCTTTGTTTATGTCCAGGTCACGAGCACGAAGAAACCTTCTTAGTGTCAAATCGTCGTATTCCTATAATAAAATAAAATTCTTTAGACGAATACATCACTAACATTAAGGGGCTGTTTGGCAACTTCTGAATGGTTAAGTGCTCTACCAGGAAGAGGTCTGAACCAAGAGTCGGTATAATGCTTAACCGTTCAAAGACAAATGTCTGACCAATTCAGATTAAAGTCTTAACCATTCAGACTCAGTATAATGCTTATCCATTCAGAGGCAAATGTCTGAACCATTCAGACATCTACTCGCGAAACAAACAGTCTGAACTATTAAGTGCTGAACCGGTAAGAGACCTGAACCATTAAAAGCTAAACAAACAGCCTCTAAGTTATATCTCATTTTCATTGAAATGAACAGTCACGTTTTAATTATGTTAGTATTTGGTGCCAAACTTTCATTCATTATGTAATCGATCTCATTACTTTTGAGTAAGGATGGAAGATCGGTAGAGTACTCGTATCCATACCTGTACCGGTACTGAATTTGATCAAATCTGGGTACCTGAATACCGTACCGAATATATTGGAACGGTACCCGTTTTGGTACCACTTTGGTTTTTTTAGCACTAATACGGGTACCAAACAGGTCAGATTTGTACGAGTACAAATACAATATGGGTATCAAATCGGTAAGAATACCAATACGATACGCGGTACCAAATAGGTAAAATTGGTATGAATAACATTAATAAATTACACCCCTTGAAATTCTATATATTCATAAAAAAAAGATAATGCATTCTAAAAAAACTCATGAAAAATTCGGTACCAGTACCATTTTTTGTCCATACACGTACCAATACCAAAAGTAGAGAATACCAAAATCAATAAAACTGGGTAGACATACATATACCGAATACCCAAAATCAGTAGGAGGTATTTGGGAAAAATATCACATCCCTAATTTTGAGTAGAGTTGGTAGTTTTGACCCATGTAGTTATGATCCGGCCATTTCAGCTCAACGTAAACAAAATTAGCTAAAGACGAAAGGCGGAAAGACGAAACCCGGGTAGAAAGTGTATCGTGCTAAGCGTAGCATTAAGGAGTTAAGGCAAGAAACATGATTCGATCACTCCTAAGTTTTGTTAGCAGAACATTGGTGTTATCAAAACAACATAAAACTCGTAATCCGGTTTGACATTACTTATATAAAAATCTATAGCAAAAGTGTTTTGTGTCAACTCAACCCGAGTACCCGACCCACAGAATTTGATCATCCAGGTGCTTAAAAACTGAATTAGAATCCATAGATCAAAAGTCAACTGTGTTGCTTTCTTAAACTCACAGTTGATGTAGTCGGGTCGGGTCGGATGGGTTAATATAATCTTAAAAATTACTTTCATGATACCAACAATATACTTAAATAGTTAAATCTCCAGAAAATCTATAGATCCTTTTATTGAAAAAAAAAAACACCTTAAGAATTTGAGATGACTAGATCCAGGTTATAGTGACTTGTATGTTATGCATTAAGACAGGTACCTTGGATGTTGAGTCTTGTTTTTCGACCAATTCTCTCATTTGCAAAATCTTGTTATGTTCCTCTTCACTGTTGCTTCCATTCTCGTACTGCATATTTTGGGTATCCATTTGTTGTTGTTTCTGCAGAGTGCACACAATATTTGTTTTGGTCTTATTGGATGTGAAATTACCAAACAGGGCTTTGTTTGCTGGTAGCCATAAATAATATGGGCAAAGTAGGTGGGTGTGGTCATCAAGAATTAAATTTGTTATAAAGGTTTTCACTTGGCCCTTTCTATTATCACTTGGTTTTTATCTATCATCCCCATATTTAATCAAAATTTCACAGGTCTATAAAGCCTAGTATCTTAATGGGAGCGGTTACCTCCCATTTGCGGTATGCTCATATATGTATAGGCGCTCGGGGACAAAAGTGAAAGTGCACTAATTTTAACGTTATTTTACTAATTTCGTGCAAATAACGTTAAAAGAGTGGGATGGTTAATCATGCATCATCTGTTGGCTTTGATAGCCGAAAGACAAGGGGGTTCATGCACTAATCGGCGTCTGTCTCAATTGTTGAGTGTTATGTGCATTATGTCTAAGGTTTGATGCAAAACTACTATCAAGTCGACGGTCTCATTGGAAGCAGTCTTTCTATTCTTAAGAAGTAAGGCAAGGTTGTCTACATCTTATCCTCCTCAGACCCTACCTTAACTTTGCTATTGGTATGATATACTGAGTATGTTGATGATGATGATGATCTTAACGGGAGCGGTATCTTTGTCCCGCGATAGAGAAAAGATTTATCCTCATTTTACCAGAGTATATATAACAACCCTCAATAAACCGACACCCTAATATATTTTAAAATATCCCAAAATGTCCCAAAATACACCTCATACGCGAAAACGGGCCTCAAATACATTAAATAGTATTAAAAATAATTAAAAAACTGAATTTTTAAGTTGAGGCGGGCCGCGTAAAGGACCCTTAACCCTTACGCGGGCCGCGTGAACTTAAAAACCTGGCAAAGCCCGATGCGGCCACCTTGCCCAACACCTGGCAGACCTATGTGATGACCCAGCCCAGCTACGCGTTGACCTGGTTTGACGCGGGCCGCGTAAGCCTTAGCTTACATTTACGCGGGTCGCGACAAAGTGAGAAATCAGCACTATATAAAGGAGCCATCGGGTTTCAATCAGAATTCGTTCAAAATCGAAATCTCTTTCTCAAATCTGAATAGTAGGCTTATTATATGGGTATTATACCCCCCCTAAATAGCGAAGTTCTGCTCCGTTGTAAGTATTATAACCCCTGGATACGTATTAGATACGCTGCCCGATTGATCTAGGGTTCCGTAACGGCTGTCGTGGTTCTGCCCGACGTAGTCGTTGGAATGCCGTCTCGGGGAAGGTATTACTAATGTTAAAATGGGTTATTATACTAACACGTGTGCATTTGTGTAAATTTTAGATTGTCACCAGGAAACCCTTACGGAAAATCTAAGACACCAATGTGAGTTGATCCGCTTTTTGTAAACTTTTTGTTAACTGTTTTTACAAAACCTTAAATACTTTTCCATGCGAATAACAGTTATTGAGTATTTGTAAGAATACAATTATCATGAGTATGTTGGGGTTTTGTATACAAAATTTGTTACCACCTGGTCAAGGAGTAACATTTCCACAAGTCGGGTCTGACAGTATCATGGATGTTAATTGATATGTCTTGGAAACAAATATAATTGCGAGATCGCCCTCAATACTGTACATTGGGTTTTACTTAAACTTGATTAAACTGGGATTCACTCACCAGTATTTCCCACTGACAAATGTTTTTAAAACGCGTTTCAGGTAACAAAATGTGAAAGCCAAATAGAAGCCAGCTGGACAGCACTGAAGGCTTGGAAAAGTGGCAATAAAGTTACCTAGAATACAATAAATGTTTTTATTTAATAAAATAGGATTTATTCATACAAAAATATGTGTAATACAAACTTGGGTTTTATCCCATATGTTTAATACTATAAAAATGTGGTATTTTACTCTGATCAAATATTTCCTAACTACGGTCCTGATGAAAAATTCCGCTGCCAAATTAGACAATACAAGATACCACCGAAACTGGCTCGCGGCCGCCCGTTCCCGGGGATTTGGGATCGGGGGTTGCGACAGAAGGTGGTATTAGAGCTAAGCCACTGATTCAGCCACAGAAGTGTTCTGCTGACATCAAAATTTAAAGTGTTAGGAAATAAATTACGGAAATACATGCATAACTGTATTTATTGTTATGTGTTATTTGACTATTTGTTAGTTTACAGTATGAGCGACCAAGGACCATCTGACGCGTATCGTCAATTGTCTGGTTCGCCTAAAAGAGAAGGCACCTCCTCTTCTCAGCCTGCCCTCTCAGGGTACTCTACTGATACGGAAGAAGGAATCTTTGTGTTTAAGGCTCAGTCAGAGGAGCCATTTCCTCAGAAAAAGAGGGGATGGTTCGGTCGAGGGGCACACGAGCGTAGGAAGCGTATGAAAAAGTTACAAGACCAGAGGGTACTAGCCGCAGCCAAGAGAGAGACAGATGCCTATGCCCAGGACATGATAAATAGGGGTATAGCCAATATTCACATCCTAGCAACTACTGCAGCTGACCCTAATCTGGAGCAATTAATAGCACCCCAACCACAACTGCCAATCCCTGATCAACCCATGGAGATAGAAAACCCTGAAAACCAAGTAGAGATGCATGACTTCAATCCGGAAGAAATACCTAGGGTACCTGCACCAAATCCCTTAGACCCAAATTACGACCCCTGGTGGGATGACGTTAGGGACTATGTGCAACGCTACCCGATACATGAAGACACACCCATGCGGAACATAGGAGCCTATCCATGTATGGACCCTTTAGATCCCTATTACCACGATGAATATATTAGGGAGATTTTAAAAGATCCTTACCGATTTCAGGCACCTACACCCCCATACCAGGAACCCGCACCCCAGATTCCAAACCCAGTCCTAGAACCTGCACCCCCAATGAGTGCAGAAAACGTACAAGAACTTAGGACATTTGGTGAGGAAATTCTAGAGAGTAGTGAACGAATGCGACAAGTGGGAGAGCGACTCGTCTGGAAGTACGACGAGCGCAATATGGATTTTTGGATGAATCCATATCCGTGAATGTGACGGGGAGACGGTAATAGTAATAATAATATAATAATAAAAATAAAATATGTGTGTAAAGATGCCTACTACTATTAGTATGATTTTATTTCAGTTGGTATTGTAATTTTTATTTCAGTACTGGTGTGTAATAGATGCATAATATATGAATAGAGTAAAGTCGCAATGATCGACGCTTTTGGCTAGATTGCGTGTCATGTGAATGACTATATTAAATATTATTTTGTGATATTAATACGGGGTAAATGTTTAAAATTCAGATGGCTGACGAAGGAAATCAAGGAAATTTGAATAACGATAACCAGAGTAACGTTAACTTGGTTAATGAGAATCCAAACGTCAATAACAATGGAAACCAAATGGATAATAGTGCCGTTCAACACATAGTGGCACAAGGAATCATAGATGCAATGCCATTTATTATTCAAACGATTCAAGAAGAGAATAATAAAAGTAAACATAGCAGTAAGCGACCAATTAAACTAGAACACAGCGTGAACAATGGACCTGTACTTCAAGTGCCCATTCCCAAAAGAAGAAGAACCGTGTCTTACGGTTGTTCTTACAAAGAATTCTGGTCCTGCAAATCAATAGAATTCTTGGGCAATGAAGGACCCATTGCAGCTCTACGCTGGATAGAAAAGACTGAGGCTGTTTTGAAAATAAGCAAGTGTGCTGAAGAAGATAAGATAATGTTTGCTTCTAATTTATTTAAGAACTTAGACTTAGAATGGTGGAACACTATCCTCTAGTCAAGAGGAAGTGATAGGATATACAACATGGAATTGGAGGAATTTAAGAATATGGTAAAAAGGAAATTCTGCCCTCCCAATGAAAAGGAACAGATAGCTAATAAGTTTCTGAACCTTAGGATGACCGGGGTAGATAGTAAGGGGTATACTACTACATTCTTTGAATATGCTAGAATAGTACCAACCCTTGCATCACCTGAACCAGTGTTAATCTCCCGTTACATCTGGGGATCAATTGGAGAGATTAGACACGTAGTCAAGGCAGCTAGACCACAAACTCTAGAAGAAGTTGTAGAACTAGCAAATACCTTGACAGATGAATTAATCCGTACTAGAGAAGAAGACCAGAGAAGAAACCTAACCCAAAGGCTTACTCAAGAATTCCGTTCTGGGAATTACAACCGTAGGAATATGGGTTCTACCTCTGCACCATTCTGCAAGGTCTGCAAGAAAAAAGCATTCGGGAAAATGCTCTACTCTTTGCAATTTCTGCAAGATGCCAGGACACAAAGAAGAAGATTGCAGGAGAAAATCCAGTAATGGATTATGCTACAATTGTGGAGAAAAAGGTCACATTAAGACAAACTGTCCGAAATTGGCTCCAGCTGTGAACAACAGGAACACTAAAAATGCTAGAGCATTCGTTCTGACTGCAGATGAAGCCAAGATGATTCCAGACGTGATAGCTGGTACGTTTTTAGTTAATGATGTTTTTGCTAAAGTATTATTTGACTCTGGTGCAAACCAAAGTTTTATTAATACTTCATTTTGCAAATTTTTAAATCAGTCATTAACTAAACTGCCACAAGAATGTCTCGCAGAGACAGCTAATGGGGAAACTGTTAGGATTTCTGAAATCTTGCAGGGAGCAAGAATAGAAATTCTAAACCAAAAGTTTATGGCAACCTTTATCCCATGAATCTGGCAGGGTTTGATATCGTTTTAGGAATGGATTGGTTAATAGCCAATAAAGCCAGTATTTTATGTGATCAAAAGTCAATCCAAGTAAATTCACCAAAAGGTGAAAAGATCACAATTAAAGGAAATAAGCCCTCTAGGTCCACAAAATTCATCTCTGTGATGAAAACTGCAAGTTATATAAGAAAATGTTCTATAGTGTATTTGGTTTCCATAATCACTAACACTAAAGGAAAAGAACTAAAAGACATTCCAGTAGTGTCTCAGTTTTCAGATGTATTTCTAGAAACCAGGACTACCACTGGACAGAGAAGTTGAATTCAGAATTCACCTACTGCCTGGAACAGCACCAATTGCCAAAGCACCTTACCGTTTGGCACCGGCCGAAATGCAGGAACTGAAGAAACAATTAGATAAATTGCTGGAAAAAGGATTCATACAGCCAAGTTCATCACCATGGGGAGCGCCGATTTTATTCGTTAAAAAGAAGGACGGATCAATGCGTATGTACATTGATTACCGTGAATTGAACAAAGTTACGATTAAGAATCGGTACCCATTACCGAGAATCGATGATCTGTTCGATCAACTGCAAGGAGCTCGATTTTTCTCTAAAATCGATTTAAGGTCAGGATATCATCAATTAAAGGTACAGGAAGAGGATATTCCTAAAACCGCATTCAGCACAAGGTATGGCCATTATGAATTTACTGTCATGCCATTTGGTTTAACCAATGCCCCAGCCGCATTTATGGACATGATGAACCGAATATGTAAGCCATATTTGGATAAATTCATAATTGTTTTTATAGATGATATTCTAATTTACTCTAAGAGTAAAGAGGAACATGCAAAGCATTTGCACGCACTTCTAAGTTTATTAAGAAAGGAAAAGCTTTATGCTAAATTTTCAAAATGTGAGTTTTGGTTAGAACAGGTGCAATTTCTTGGACATTTAGTTAATCATGAAGGAATTCATGTGGATCCCACGAAAATCGAGGCAATTACTAAATGGAAAACCCCTGAATCACCAACCGAGGTCAGAAGTTTCTTAGGATTAGCTGGTTATTATAGAAGGTTTATTCGAGATTTTTCTAGAATAGTCATTCCTTTAACTAAGTCAACCTGTAAATCTATTAAGTTTAAATGGGGACCAAAACAAGAAGAAGCTTTTAGAATTCTTAAGCAAAGATTAACTAATACACCCATACTAACGTTACCAGAAGGAACTGAAAACTCTTTAGTCTATTGTGACGCTTCTAAGTTAGGTTATGGATGTGTATTAATGCAACGCCAAAAGGTTATAGCCTATGCATCTAGACAACTTAAGAATCATGAAGAGAATTATTCAACTCATGATCTAGAAATAGGAGCTATAATTTTTGCCCTTAAGATTTGGAGACATTACCTTTATGGTAGTAAGTTTACCATATTCACTGATCATAAAAGTTTAAGGTATGTTTTCGGGCAAAAGGAGTTGAATATGAGACAAAGACGCTGGATGGAGATGCTTAGTGATTATGATTATGATATCCAATATCATGAAGGAAAAGCAAATGTAGTAGCAGATGCTTTAAGCCGAAAATATCACGAAACGCCAAAAAGGGTACGTTTCCTTAAATTAAATCTACAAGTAGATTTAAATGATCAAATCAGAAAAGCACAAGAATCAGTAATCAAGGATGATGCTGAAAAACTAAAAGGTATGATTAAGGAATTAGAACAAGGAATAGATGGAATTTGGAGATTCCATAAAAAGAGAATGTGGATACCTAAATTAGGAAACCTACGTCATCATATATTAGAAGAAGCCCATAAGTCTAAATATACGATGCATCCAGGAAATGATAAAATGTATCAGGATTTAAGGAAAAATTTCTGGTGGATAGGAATGAAGAAGGATATAGCAGCCTATGTTTCTAAATGTTTAACTTGTTCACAAGTTAAAGCTGAACACCAGAAACCCTCAGGTTTGTTACAGCAATTAGAAGTGCCAGTGTGGAAATGGGAATTGATAACAATGGATTTTGTTACTAAATTACCCAAAACAAGGAAAGGTAATGATACAATCTGGGAGATTGTAGATAGACTAACTAAGTCAGCTCATTTCCTACCAATGAAAGAGACCTTCAGTATGGAACAGTTAGCTAAATTGTATGTAAATGAAATCGTTTCTTTACATGGAATACCTTTATCAATTGTTTCTGATAGAGATAGCCGTTTTACCTCTCATTTTTGGTCAAGTCTCTAAAAAGCCATGGGAACCAAGTTAAATCTAAGCACAGCTTATCATCCTCAAACGGACGGACAAAGCGAAAGGACAATCCAAACAATGGAAGACATGCTTAGAGCCTGTGTAATTGATTTCGGAGGTAATTGGGACGATCACTTACCTTTAATAGAGTTTTCTTATAATAATAGTTATCACACAAGTATCAATGCTGCACCATTTGAAGCACTTTATGGACGAAAGTGCCGAACCCCAGTCTGTTGGGCAGAAATTGGGGAAAAGCAACTATCCGGACCTGAGATAGTACAAGAAACAACCGACAAGATTATTCAAGTCAAGGAATGACTAAAAGCAGCACGTGATCGACAGAAGAGCTATGCCGATAACCGACGCAAGCCATTGGAATTTCAAGTAGGAGACAAATTATTGTTAAAGGTCTCTCCTTGGAAAGGAGTAGTAAGATTCATCAAAAGAGGAAAGCTAAGTCCCAGGTATATTGGACCTTTTGAGATTATTAGAAGAATAGGACCTGTAGCTTATCAGTTACAACTGCCAGAAGAAATGGCAGGAATACATGATGTGTTTCATGTATCTAATCTCAAGAAATACCTAGCTGATGAATCACTAATGGTACCTCTTAAGGATATAGAGGTAAATGAACAACTCAAGTTTGTAGAAAGACCTCTACAGATTGAAGACAGGAAAGTCAAAAACCTCAAGCATAAGAGACTAGTTCTGGTCAAAGTGAAATGGGACTCCAAAAGAGGACCTGAGTACACATGGGAGCTGGAATCTGAAATGCAAAGGAAATATCCACACTTGTTCCAGTAGATCTCGAGGACGAGCTCTAAAACAAGGTGGGGAGGATATAACAACCCTCAATAAACCGACACCCTAATATATTTTAAAATATCCCAAAATGTCCCAAAATACACCCCATACGCGAAAACAGGCCTCAAATACATTAAATAGTATTAAAAATAATTAAAAAACTGAATTTTTAAGTTGAGGCGGGCCGCGTAAAGGACCCTTAACCCTTACGCGGGCCGCGCGAACTTAAAAACCTGGCAAAGCCCGGTGCGGCCACCTGGCCCAACACCCGGCAGACCTATGTGATGACCCAACCCTGCTACGCGTTGACCTGGTTTGACGCGGGCCGCGTAAGCCTTAGCTTACATTTACGCGGGCCGCGACAAAGTGAGAAATCTGCACTATATAAAAGAGCCATCGGGTTTCAATCAGAATTCGTTCAAAATCGAAATCTCTTTCTCAAATCTGAATAGTAGGCTTATTATACGGGTATTATACCCCCTAAATAGCGAAGTTCTGCTCCGTTGTAAGTATTATAACCCCTGGATACGTATTAGATACGCTGCCCGATTGATCTAGGGTTCCGTAACGGCTGTCGTGGTTCTGCCCGACGTAGTCGTTGGAATGCCGTCTCGGGGAGGGTATTACTAATGTTAAAATGGGTTATTATACTAACACGTGTGCATTTGTGTAAATTTTAGATTGTCACCAGGAAACCCTTACGGAAAATCTAAGACAGCAATGTGAGTTGATCCGCTTTTTGTAAACTTTTTGTTAACTGTTTTTACAAAACCTTAAATACTTTTCCATGTGAATAACAGTTATTGAGTATTTGTAAGAATACAATTATCATGAGTATGTTGGGGTTTTGTATACAAAATTTGTTACCACCTGGTCAAGGAGTAACATTTCCACAAGTCGGGTCTGACAGTACCATGGATGTTAATTGATATGTCTTGGAAACAAATATCATTACGAGATCGCCCTCAATACTGTACACTGGGTTTTACTTAAACTTGATTAAACTGGGATTCACTCACCAGTATTTCCCACTGACAAATGTTTTTAAAACGCGTTTCAGGTAACAAAATGTGAAAGCCAAATAGAAGCCAGCTAGACAGCACTGAAGGCTTGGAAAAGTGGCAATAAAGTTACCTAGAATACAATAAATGTTTTTATTTAATAAAATAGGATTTATTCCTACAAAAATATGTGTAATACAAACTTGGGTTTTATCACATATGTTTAATTCTATCAAAATGTGGTATTTTACTCTAATCAAATATTTCCTAACTACGGTCCTGATGAAAAATTCCGCTGCCAAATTAGACAATACAAGATACCACCGAAACTGGCTCGCAGCCGCCCGTTCCCGGGGATTTGGGATCGGGGGTTGCGACAGTATACTTTATAAAGAGGTTTTTACCGAGTATGTTTGTTTGTATCAGTTGAGTTCATACGCACGTGCTAACTGCTAATATTCTATAAAAAGTTGAAATCTGTCTCGTTGGCTTACATATTGTCTTGTTTGATTTGTAAGGCTATAGGGTGTGGTCATGGCCCTCATGACCACCATGATCCTCTACATAGGCACCATGTCATCCATATTTAATTCACCGTTTAAAACCACTACCCTAAGGGTGTGGTCATGACCCAAACCACTATCCCCTTTATTTTTTTAATTTATTTTTGTCGTGGCAGTCGTGGTTTAATCCATGGGAACCACCATCAATCAAGGAGGGGGTGGTATACCATTTAATTAATGGTCCTATGTGGAAATAATGTTTCAATCCATGACCCCCACACCCCATAGCCTAAGTGTGTTATATTGGTTGTAATGTAAATGATAACGAATGACATGACTGTTCATTTAATCTTTTATAAACATGGGTGTGTAGTGCATGGAGCCCTATAACCTCTTTAGCAATCATTACTCAATTATTTTTTTTTTTAATTTTTTTAATCTCTAAATTTATAAAATAAAAAAAGAGTAAACTGCAATTTTACCCCCTAGGGTTTAGGCCAATTGGCACTCTTACCCCCCTAACGAAATAATTGCAATTTTACCCCCCAACGTTTGGTGTTATGTCGCAATATTACCCCCCGGAGTCAATTTTGCTTAACAGTCAACACAACAAGGGTAGAGTCAAAGAGTAAATAGGTAGTTTTGCCAAACCATTATTATTATTATTTTTATTATTATTATTTAACCAAACCGCCTTCATCTTCCATCTTCTTCTTCACTAATAAAACCAGTTAGGGTTTATCAATCTAAACCTTGATCCTAACACCATGGCCCGATCTCCATCCTCCACGGCGCGTCTACTCTACACTCTCCGTTCACCCATTTCTGCATCACCGAAATCACCGCCGTCGCCAATCACCGCGCCCCTCCACCTCCACCGCCACTACTCCGCCGCACCATCTCTGAGAGTAAAGGACGACAAGGATCCATGGTGGAAGGAATCAATGGAAAGGGATTACTATTCAGTCTAACTCCAAAATGGATTCTATGGAGTTGGAGCGGGAGAAAGGGATTACTATTCAGTCTGCTACTACTTATTGCACTTGGAAAGATTATCAGGTAGTTTTATTTATGTTTTGTTTATTGTTAGTGGTTTTGTAGATTAATTTACTGGTTTTATTTGCAAAAACAATGCTGTTAGTTCTAAGGTTAAGGAGATCATCATTGTTGAATTTCAAAAAAAAAAATCTTCAAATAACCAGATCCATCATCATCTTCAAATATACCCAGATCCATCGCAAACAGCTTTTCAAACAGCTTTTCAAACGATTAGGTCGCCCCTTAATCCACACCACTCTGTACGAGGCAAGTTGATTGATAATTGATTAGTTTCTTCATTCATATGTTTAATTTTACCTGAAATTAGTCAGAACCCACTCAAAATTAGTTGATAAATTTTGTGGTTTGAAAACAGGGGTAACTCAAGTGAGAGGTAAGATCACAGGGCTTAAACTAGGTCCTCATGGCTTCCATATTCATGCTCTTGGTGATGTTCCGTCTACATGTTCTACACCGGCAAATGCTCAATCAACCCATACAAGACTCCACAAATCTGTGAATCGCTCCTCCAGGTCAAATCCAAGCTCTGGTGACGAAGAATTGGACCGAATTAGGGCAGCCAAGGTTGCGCATGATCATTTGGTGTGGAGTGTTTGGTGGTTTGATGGGATTCATGTTTTTTTTTTTAATTCGTGCTGGTCTTTTGATGTGGTTTGCTGGAATGATTGTTATGTGGTGGCTGGAGGTGGCAGGGGTGGTTGTGGTGGTGAATGGCTGTGGCAGGGGGTAATATTACAGAGTAGAACAAAACATAGGGATAATATGAAAGGGCATTATAGTCATTTCACATTTCACATTCCAGTTAACAGATCTGTTAACTTATTTGACGGCAAGGGGTAAACTTGCAACATAACACCAAACGTTGGGGGTAAAATTGCAATTATTTCGTTAGGGGGTAAGAGTGCCAATTGGCCTAAACCACAGAGGGTAAAATTACAGTTTACTCTAAAAAAACAAATAACACTACATTCAATTAAAAAAAACATTATAATAATTAGAAAAGCATTGCAATAAAATTAAAAAACACTCTAAAACTCAAAGTTCATATATCTTTTCGATGATCGCCATTATTTGTAGAGCCATTTCCAACGTCTTTCCGGTTAGGTGGTCGTGCGGCTTCAAGTAAAACTCAAAGTCTCTCTCAAATAGGCGGTTGGTCGGGTGGGAGCCGGAGCAACGGGTTGGTTAGGGCGTTCGTTTGGTTCGGGTCGCCGCTAGAACGAGGAGGAACGAAACCACGGTTGTAAGGATACATGGTAAAGTGAGTGGTATAAAAGTTTAGATGTTTTTTTATAATAGAGTTAACTGCCATTTTCGTCCCTGTGGTTTGGTCACTTTGGCCATTTCAGTCCATTTCTCAAAAATGCGCCATTTTCGTCCCTCACGTTCTGGAAAGGTGCCATTTCAGTCCAAAAATCATAACCCAGTTAAGTCAGTTGTTAAATAAGGACTGATTGTGTAAATTTGTAACATAAAGGACTGATTGTGTAAATTTGAAAAATGGACTGAAATGGCAGTTAACACCACCACCACTAGCCCTGCCACCACCACCACTCCGCTGCCACCACCACCACCACCGCCACCACCGCCACCACCGCCACTCCGCTGCCACCACCACCACTCCGCTGCCACCGCCACCACCACCACTCCGCTGCCACTGCCACCACCACCATGGTTCCGGTGTCTGGGGAGCTGACGAATGCGGTTATGGATAGTATGGGTGGATCCGGGCCTGGTTCGTTGGTTACAGATGCTAACTCGGGGCTTTCGGGAGGTACTCCCTCTTTCAAACAAAGTGTGAGTATCAAGACAGAATCTTACGTACGGTTTCCTGCGTCACCGTTATCGTTTAATTCTAATAATATTAGTATTTCCGGGTCGACTGTTATAGACGGGCCGTCTAGTCAACAGGGTCTTCAACAAGGAGGTTCTACTGCCACATCGTTACCTTATCCAAGGGTTGGGCCGAGTTCAATGTTTCACGGGTCGCATGATAATGCATACCATTTGCAAAAGAAGCCTCGAATTGATATCAAGCAGGAAGATATCTTGCAGCAGCAAACTTTGAGACAGATGTTGCAAAGACAGGAGTCAATGCAGTTGCAAAGCCCGAATCATCAGTTGCAAGCTTTGTATCAGCAACAACAGTTGCTGCAGTCGTTGCCACCTGTGCAGCGGGCCCACTTGCTTCAGCAGCAGATGCTGCATTCTAGGCAAAATGTTCAACAACCTGCGTCTGCAGTCAACTGACCCTATGATGTTGGCGTGTGTTCACGAAGACTGATGCAATACTTGTATCATCAGCGTCAGCGTCCAGCTGTGAGTTGATTATTAAGAATATAATATTGCCCTTTTCATTCCCTTTTTTGTTAATCTTTGTTCTTAAGTGCAATGTAACATTTGCTTATAGGATATAACTTACTGGCGGAAGTTTGTGGCGTAGTATTATTCTCCACGTGCAAAACAAAGGTGGTGCTTGTCTGTACATAATAATGTTGGGCATCACCCGTTAGGTGCATTTCCTCCTGCAACTACAGTAAGTGCTTTTTAAACGGACATTTGAGTGGTGGTGGTGGCGGTGGCAGCGGAGTGGTGGTGGTGGTGGTGGTGGTGGCAGCGGAGTGGTGGTGGTGGTGGTGGTGGTGGCAGCGGACTGATTGTGTAAACATCAACAGTAACAGCAGCAACAACATTATCATCAACAGCGGAGTGGTGGTGGTGGTGGTGGCAGCGGAGTGGTGGTGGTGGCAGTGGCAGCGGAGTGGTGGTGGTGGCGGTGGTGGTGGCAGCGGAGTGGCGGTGGTGGCGGTGGTGGTGGTGGTGGCAGCGGAGTGGTGGTGGTGGCAGGGCTAGTGGTGGTGGTGTTAACTGCCATTTCAGTCCATTTTTCAAATTTACACAATCAGTCCTTTATGTTACAAATTTACACAATTAGTCCTTATTTAACAACTGACTTAACTGGGTTATGATTTTTGGACTGAAATGGCACCTTTCCAGAACGTGGGGGACGAAAATGGCGCATTTTTGAGAAATGGACTGAAATGGCCAAAGTGACCAAACCACAGGGACGAAAATAGCAGTTAACTCTTTATAATATATGGAGTGAAAGATTGATTGTAGGGAGTGTGCTTTTTTAAAAAAAGTGAGGTGAATGGTATATATATATATATATATATATATATATATATATATATATATATATATATATATATATATATATATATATATATATATATATAAAGGTATTTATTTGTTTAAAAAAAGTAAATACATATTACCGTTCAACACTAATATACATCGATTCCCCATAATTTTTCACCCGTTATAATTTTCGCGAGCATTCCAATTTCCGTCGTATGGCTCCCCAAGGGCCGGTGTTGCGCGGCGCCATAAGGCGCTATGACCTCCTTTGGCGCGATACCCCTTTCGACTAAACACGGTCTAATTTGGATATAAGTTTATCAACCTTTCAATCTTTATAAGTTATAACATTATTAATTGTGATAAATCCATTTAATAACCTTTTAATTAAACATCTATACACACACATATATTTTGGTAAGTCTACATAATCCACAGGAAGGTTTTTGATCTCCCTTTTGTATTTCTTTAGTTTTGAAATTTGAAAGAATCATTTTGCTTCAAACCGATCAAACACATTTTTATCCAATTGAAAGGATCATTTTGCTTCAAACCGATTAAACACATTTTTAACTAGAATTTGTTTCATATCCGATAAATTCTGCAAATCGTCGTTTTAGTGACTACCGAGGGAGCTTTCACCTAATTTTTTTTTATATTTTAAACTTCATGGAATATTTGGTAAATTTTATGCTCTTTCTTAAAGTGGAGTGTTATTATTATATAAAAACATGATAAAAAAACATCGAACCATTGATATTTACGCCATTTAATTTTTTTTTAATTTCTCTTGTATGCATTATCGGTAATAATAATAATAATAATAATAATAATAATAATAATAATAATAATAATATATTTAAAACACCTTTATGGTTTAACCATTGTATTTAACTGTTAAGGGTGTACTACTCTTACATTTAAAAATATGCATGGGAATGTTTGGGTGTAAATATGGGCAAAGTTTTATTTGAATTTGTCAATTTAACCCATGTAATGAAGTAAATGGGTTGATATTGGTTATAGTTTATCTTTGGCCTTGATTAAAATTTAATAAAACGAGTCAAAAGGTTAAAAGTTTATTAAGCAGTGGCGGATCTAAGATTCGCGCCAAGCGCTAACGTTTTATAAATAAGCGGTAACGAAATCGAAAAAACGTCAAATTTTTCCAAAATTTACACTAATTTTACACTACCGCCGGAGCGCCAAGCCGTAGCGGACGCCACCCCTTACATACATGTACATCCGCCCCTGTTATTAAGTGTTTACGGAACAGCTAATTCGACCCATTTAAACCATTTATTAGACTCTAGTTTGCTGCCAAAACTTCTAATATCATGCCTATGTGTAGCAAAGTTAGGGGCTGTTTGGCAACTTCTGAATGATTAAGTGTTGAACCAGTAAAAGGTTTGAACCATTAAGTGCTGAACTTATAAGAGGTCTGAACCATTCAGAGCCAATATAATGCTTAACCGTTCAGAGATAAATGTGTGACAACTCGAGTTTTCAAGGTCTTTCCTCTACACATCAATTGTTCACAATTATGTTTGCATAACTTGTTTGCTTTGTAATTGTACATGTTTGGTTATGATTGGGATTTTGTGTCACTGTTTGATTGATGAGTGATAGAAATTTACTAACTGTGTGAGATTACAATTCCACAATCGACGAAACATGGTGAGCTACACACCACACACACACCACGACGAAACCTAGGAAGTTTTGCCACAACTATCACTCGACGAAACCTAGAGGTTTCGTCATGTGTTCCTCGACGAAACAAGAGAGTTTCGCCATCTCCTTGACCAACGAAACATGGATGTTTCGCCATAAGGGCCGCTGGCCCAGGTAGTTACGGCCCAACATCAGACGATTTAAAACATAACCTTGTGTTATTGAAACCGTCAATCATAAACTCAAACCCTAATCCTCGCTATACCAAGTGACGACAACAAACTCTCTGCGAAGCATCACTCCCTCGGTTTTTCTTGCGCGAGACTACGATCCTTCTAGGTTAGTCCATTAACACTAGCGTTAACTCTTGTTTGTTCGTGTTATGCGACGTATTTGTTATGTGTTAAGAAACTGAAATTGTTCATGATTTTTGTCGATGAATCAGTGATTAGAAAACTAATGGATTTTATGACCTAGACGGTATGATATTTGAGAACTGTTGTGTTGTGTTCGTATGTATATGAATTGACTCGATTAAAGATTTCATGATGATACTGTTAAGCGATAACTAGGGTTTGTGTGTGTGCATTAATAATCATGTTCGACTATAATTATGTGTAGGGAATGTAAACAGGTATACTGGGAAGGGTTAATGTTTGTTCATATCTAGGGTAGTATGAGCACGAATGAATGTTGATTGCTCCGTTGTTCATGACGATGGTGTGCAACTGCTAGTATGTGTTGATGGTGATTGGTAAACTGTACATGTGATCCGACGAAACAAACACCTCGACGAAACACACATCACGACAAAACCTATGATGTTTCGTCGAAGGGGAATCATGACGAAACTTGGGAGTTTCGTAATGAAGGATCACGACGAAACCTGGGGTTTCGTCAGTAGGGAATCACGACGAAACATGGGGAGTTTCGTCCAGTGGGTAAACAGATGCAGTGAACTAAGTTAATTTCTATTGAAGGATGTTAAAGTTATGGTAAGTATGGTAGTTACTGTTAACAATAATTGACTATGACCAAAGAGACGTGATCTACTTTTCATGCATAGTATACTTACTGTTAGGCGTTGTTACAGAACATACGTGTGAACTGTGAATTTGAACAAGTTGTGTAACTACTATGTGCTATTTGGTGACCACTGAATTGATACTCACTGTGACTTGTATTTATACGTGAACCTTGCAAACATAAACTGATTTCATATGTATGCACACTCTAGGCTTTGACTGAAAAACTATGATCAAGTAGATTAACAAACCGAGCAAACCAAGGTGAGTTCACACTTTTTATAAGGCATGGGATTCCCGGTGGTTTGGGAATGGGTTAAGAAGTTAAAACGAAACCTACATATTCACCTTTAACAGAATATGTACCTCCATCCTCGTTGGGAAGGATGACAACATTTAATCTACGTATTCTCCTTGGGTAGATTACGTACCCCCATCCTCAGTTGGGAAGGATGACAACCTATAACTTACTAGAAAAAACTCTATCATTAAGTCCCCCATTTTTATATTGACTTAATCGCCGGGCCAATGGCGAGCTGGTCATTAGTTAATAGTGCTATTAGGGTTGACAAGCCTCACACCGTGCCGGGAGGACGGGCGTGTACTAATGGATCTGGGCACTTAGTCAATGATGATAGACATTGATGTAGGGCACAACTTTCTCAGTCAGTTGTCGATATGGTAACGGTCTAGTGGTTACATGGGGAACCCCCCACTGGTTATGGTTTGGGAAACAAGGAATTGGATAACTTGTGGTTTTCGAAACAACTTATGGTTTTTGGAACAACATTAAAACTGGACAACCAACTATGAACTCTCTCAACTTTGTTGTTGACTTGTTGTTACATGCCTTGCAGGTCGTTAGATGTTAGCTGGAGCTTGCAGGGGAGTGGATGTCGTTGTGGCACATGGACTGTTGAGTTCCATGATAAACATTGAACTTTTAAACTTATACTTTGGTTTCTTGTTTTAAACTTTAATGCTTCCGCTGATAACTTGAATTGGATTAACTTGTTTGAACACCAGTTATATTGTGTGGTTGGACTTTTATTTAATTAAGTTACATTGTTCGATATGATTGGCGGCTGGATCCTGGTCATGTCACGCCTCCTGCGGTGAACTTGGTTTTAAAAAGGGAAAAGCTTTTTGACAAAACCAGACTATAACCTGTACAGTGCTCAACGATCCACAACGACGCTTCGCTCCACGTGCAAGACTCAACACTATAGGTGATAGGGTTTATGTTTATATTGCCTGCTTGTTAGTTTACATAGTACATTGTTCATGGTATGCTTGGTTAACGTAACGACTATTGTTTGAAACCCTGTGTGCTTACTCTCTTCTGTCATCGCACTTTCGCGACACTTTTCTCGCTTATGTCTACTTCGATGTGAAGATCATGAGTGGACGTCTGAACTTGACTCAAGCCCAGCTGACGGCTCTAATCAATGAACGAGTTGCTGAGGCACTCGCAGCAGCTCAAGCGGGAGGTATAACCTGCCATTTCAACTTACCCTAGGATGTTTAGATCATACTCTCGTGAACTAACTCTCGTGCTTAACATTGTCCTTTCTTACTCTCGCAATAGGTCAACCTGCTCAGCCTCCTGTGTGTACGTTCAAGACTTTTATGGACTATCGACCCAGTACCTTCAACGTCACAGAAGGAGCTGTAGGCCTTCTCCACTAGTTCGAGAAGGTCAAATCCATTTTTGAGATGTGTGAATGCCCTGTGGCTCGTAGGGTGAAATTTGCTACTGCAACACTCGAAGGTGCTGCGTTAACTTGGTGGAACGCACAGGTTCAAATACTAGGGTTGGAAGCTGCTAATGCCACCCCATGGAACGACTTCAAAGATCTGATCAAAGAGGAGTACTGTCATCACGATGACATTCACAAGCTAGAGGTGGAGTTTTATAACTTGAAGATGACAGGGTCTGAAATCGAGGCGTATACGAAGAGATCGAACGAGTTAGCTGTACTATGTCCTACCATGGTGGATCCTCCTATCAAACGTATCGAGCTGTACCTCAAGGGTTTAGTGCCAGAGATTCAGAGCCATGTGACTGCAGCTAACCTTGGTACCATCCAGCAAGTTATACGACTCGCCCATTGTCTCACGGATCAGGCAGTTGAGCAGAACAAGCTGCCTAAGCGTATTAGTGTTACTACTACCTCAGATGCTCCTAGCGACAACAAGCGTAAGTGGGATGGAAATGCAATCAAAGGTTCTACACCTGTTCAGCCTCAGTCTCAGCAGCGAAGGACTGATGACTACAAGAGCCCCAATCAGCAGTCTACTGGGAATCATGGTCAGGGTGGATACAGGGGAAATCACCCTAAGTGCAACCGATGTAATTTGCACCACAACGGGCCGTGCAACAAGAGTCGTTGTCAGAGATGTAATAAGCTGGGTCACGCAGCCAAGGATTGCAGGAGCTCACACCCCGTGAACCAGAATTGTCAACAGCAGCCACAAGCTCCACAGCACCAGCACCAGCAACAGCAGGGTAACAAGGGATGCTTTCAGTGTGGTACTGAGGGTCACTTCAAGAGACACTGTCCACAGTTAAATCAAAATCAGAACAACAACAACAATCAGGGGAACGGAAACAATAAAGGGGGTAACAATGATGGCAATGGTGCCAGGGGACATGCTTTTGTGATTGGTCAGGGTGACGCGAGGAACGATCCCAACGTTATGATGGGTAAGTTTCTACTGGATGATTTCTTTGTTTCAGTTTTGTTTGATTCGGGTGCCGATACTAGTTATGTGTCTTTAAAAGTTAGTCAAACGCTTAAGCGTACTCCAACACCTTTGAACACCAAGCATGTGGTAGAACTAGCTAACGGTAAAAGTCTTGAGGCCACACACATAGTTAAGGGTTGTAATCTTGTCCTAGCTGGTCAGACCTTCTCTATCGATCTTATCCCCATCGTTCTTGGTAGTTTCGACATCGTCATTGGGATGGATAGGTTATCTCAACATCGAGCAGAGATCCTTTGCAAGGAGAAAATCGTCCGCATTCCTCGTTCTGGTAAAGAACCTCTCGTGATTCATGGTGACAAGAGTGGTGCTATAGTGGGCACCATCTCTTTTCTTAAGGCCTAGAAGTGCTTGCGAAAGGGGCACACAGCTATTCTAGCCCTCATTACTAACACATCAGTGAAAGAGAAGAGAATTGAAGACATTCCGATTGTACGCGACTTTCCTGAGGTATTCCCTGAGGAATTACCTGGTCTTCCACCTCATCGCCAAGTCGAATTTCAAATCGAGCTAGCTCCTTGAGTAGCACCGATAGCTCGTGCACCTTATAAATTAGCACCATCAGAACTAGAAGAACTGTCCACGTAACTACAAGAACTCTTGGAAAAGGGTTTTATTCGGCCTAGCTCTTCGCCCTAGGGAGCTCCAGTCTTGTTCGTGAAGAAGAAAGACGGTACCTTTCGAATGTGTATAGACTATCACGAACTCAACAAGGTGACTGTGAAGAATCGTTATCCTCTTCCGCGTATTGATGACCTTTTCGACCAGGTGCAAGGGTCAAGCTTCTACTCAAAGATTGACCTGAGATCAGGCTACCATCAGCTGAGAGTCCGAGACGAGGATATCTCCAAGACAGCATTCAGAACTTGTTACGGGCACTACGAGTTTCTGGTCATGCCTTTCGGATTGACGAACGCACCTGCGGTCTTCATGGATCTCATGAACTGAGTATGCAAACCCTACCTGGATAAGTTCATTATTGTTTTCATTGACGACATCCTGATCTATTCTAAGAGTCAGGAGGAACACGAGCACCGTCTACGACTTATACTGGAACTTCTTCCAGCAGAGCAGCTTTATGCTAAGTTTTCGAAATGCGACTTTTAGCTTCGTGAAGTCCATTTCCTAGGCCATGTGGTAAACGAGGATGGGATTCATGTTGATCCGTCCAAGGTTGACTCGATCAAGAACTGGCCTGCACCCCGTACACCAACCGAAATCCGCCAATTCTTGGGTTTGGCGGGCTACTACAGAAGGTTTATTGAGGATTTCTCCAAGATTGCGCAACCTCACACTTCGCTAACTCAGAAGGGTGTCACTTATCGTTGGGGTGATGCACAGGAATCCGCGTTTCAGCACTTAAAGAATAGACTTTGTAGCGCACCTATTCTCTCATTGCCTGAAGGCACAAACGATTTTGTGGTTTACTGCGAAACGTCAATTCAAGGACTAGGTTGTGTGTTGATGCAACGTGAGAAAGTCATTGCTTATGCATCACGCCAACTAAAGGTTCACGAAAGGAACTACACTACACACGATCTGGAGCTGGGAGCTGTTGTTTTCGCACTCAAGATTTGGAGGCAGTACCTGTACGGTACCAAGTGCACCATTTACACCGATCACAGGAGTCTCCAGCATATCTTCGAACAGAAGGAGTTGAACATGCGACAGCGTCGATGGGTCGAACTCCTGAATGATTACAATGCGCGATCAAGTACCATCAGGGCAAAAGGAGTCAAAACCTAAGCGCGTGCGAGCGTTACAACTTACCATCCAATCTAGTCTTCCTACTCAGATACGAGATGCTCAGATTGAAGCATTAAAAGCAGAGAACATCAGGGCTGAGTCCCTGCGAGGATCGAGGAAACGGTTAGAACAAAAGGAAGACGGCGCTTACTACGTGACAGGGCGTATCTGGGTTCCACTATATGGTAATTTACGTGAGCTTGTGATGGATGAAGCACATAAGTCTTGTTACTCAGTACATCCTGGTTCGGATAAGATGTACCACGACTTAAAGACTACGTACTGGTGGCCTAGCATGAAAGCCAACATAGCAACCTACGTTAGTAAATGTTTGACTTGTGCGAGAGTCAAGATTGAATACCAGAAATCATCAGGTCTACTTCAACAACCAGAGATACCGACATGGAAATTGGAGCAAATCTCCATGGATTTCGTTATTGGCTTGCCTAGATCTCAGCGAGGAAACGATACCATTTGGGTGATTGTGGATCGATTGACTAAGTCTGCACACTTTTTAGCTATCAAAGAAACGAATAAGTTCTCCACTCTGGCAGACGTCTATCTTAAGGAAGTTGTTTCGAAGCACGGGGTGCCAACTTCCATCATATCTGATCGTGACGCGTGTTTTACATCTGAATTGTGGAAGCGATGCACAAGTCCTTTGGCTCTCGATTAGACATGAGCACGGCGTATCATCCACAGACGGATGGGTAGTCAGAACGCACCATCCAAACCCTTGAAGACATGCTTCGAGCATGTGTAATCGACTTTGGAAATGGCTGGGAAAGACACCTCCCGTTAGTGGAGTTTTCGTATAACAACAGTTACCACACCAGTATCCAGGATGCTCCGTTTGAGGCACTGTATGGACGTAAGTGCCGATCACCTCTTTGTTGGGCAGAGATTGGTGACAGCCAAATCACTGGCCCAGGACTTGTCGTAGACACAACAGAGAAGATTGCTCAGATACGACAACGAATGGCGGCAGCTCGTGACCGCCAGAAAAACTATGCTGATAAGCGAAGGAAACCACTCGAGTTCCAGGTTAGGGATCGAGTGCTACTTAAAGTCTCACCCTAGAAGGGTGTGGTTCGTTTTGGGAAAAGGGGCAAGCTTAATCCGCGATATGTTGGACCCTTCGAAATCATTGAGAAAATTGGCAAGGTGGCCTACATGCTGAATCTACCCGAAGAACTCAGTGGAGTTCACAACGTATTCCACGTGTCGAATCTGAAGAAGTGTCTGTCAGATGAGACCCTCATAGTTCCTCTCAAGGAGCTCACTATCGACGATCAGCTGCGATTCATCGAGGAACTAGTAGAGATTACTGATCGAGACGTTAAGGTTCTGAAGCGCACCAGAATACCTCTTGTTCGAGTTCATTGGAACTCCCGTCGTGGCCCAGAGTTCACCTGGGAACGAGAAGACCAAATGAAACACAAGTATCCCCAGTTGTTTGAGAAAAGTGCAACCACTACTGAGGCTGAAGCTACTGCGGAATTTCGGGACGAAATTCCAAACCAACGGGGGGATGATGTGACACCACAGGAAAACCAGGAAACCAAGCAACCTAACTAGCTTCCTCAGTAACCACGTGCTAAATTTCAGGACGAAATTTCTTTCAAGTTGGGGATGATGTGACAACTCGAGTTTTCAAGGTCTTTCCTCTACACGTCAATTGTTCACAATTGTGTTTGCATAACTTGTTTGCTTTGTAATTGTACATGTTTGGTTATGATTGGGATTTTGTGTCACTTTTTGATTGATGATTGATAGAAATTTACTAACCGTGTGAGATTACAATTCCACAATCGACGAAACATGATGAGCTACACACCACACACACACCACGACGAAACCTAGGAAGTTTTGCCACAACTATCACTCGACGAAACCTAGAGGTTTCGTCATGTGTTCCTCGACGAAACAAGAGAGTTTCTCCATCTCCTTGACCGACGAAACATGGATGTTTCACCATAAGGGCCGCCGGCCCAGGTAGTTACAGCCCAACATCAGACGATTTAAAACATAACCTTGTGTTATTGAAACCGTCAATCATAAACTCAAACCCTAATCCTCTCTATACCAAGTGACGGCAACAAACTCTCTGCGAAGCATCACTCCCTCGGTTTTTCTTGCGCAAGACTACGATCCTTCTAGGTTAGTCCATTAACACTAGCGTTAACTCTTGTTTGTTCGTGTTATGCGACATATTTGTTATGTGTTAAGAAACTGAAATTGATCATGATTTTTGTCGATGAATCAGTGATTAGAAAACTAATGGATTTGATGACCTAGACGGTATGATATTTGAGAACTGTTGTGTTGTGTTCGTATGTATATGAATTGACTCGATTAAAGATTTCATGATGATACTGTTAAGCGATAACTAGGGTTTGTGTATGTGCATTAATAATCATGTTCGACTATAATTATGTGTAGGGAATGTAAACGGGTATACTAGGAAGGGTTAATGTTTCATATCTAGGGTAGTATGAGCACGAATGAATGTTGATTGCTCCGTTGTTCATGACGATGGTGTGCAACTGCTAGTATGTGTTGATGGTGATTGGTAAACTGTACATGTGATCCGACGAAACAAATACCTCTACAAAACACACATCACGACGAAACCTGTGATGTTTCGTCGAAGGGGAATCATGATGAAACTTGGGAGTTTCGTAATGAAGGATCACGACGAAACCTGGGGTTTCGTCAGTTGGGAATCACGACGAAACATGAGGAGTTTCATCCAGTGGGTAAACAGATGCAGTGAACTAAGTTAATTTCTATTGAAGGATGTTAAAGTTATGGTAAGTATGGTAGTTACTGTTAACAATAATTGACTATGACCAAAGAGACGTGATCTACTTTTCAGGCATAGTATACTTACTGTTAGACGTTGTTACAGAACATACGTGTGAACTGTGAATTTGAACAAGTTGTGTAACTACTATGTGCTATTTGGTGACCACTGAATTGATGCTCACTGTGACTTGTATTTATACGTGAACCTTGCGAACATAAACTGATTTCGTATGTATGCACACTCTAGGCTTTGACTGATAAATTGTGATCAAGTAGATTAACAAACCGAGCAAACCAGGGTGAGTTCACACTTTTTATAAGGCATGGGATTCCCGGTGGTTTGGGAATGGGTTAAGTAGTTAAAACGAAACCTACATATTCACCTTTAACAGAATATCTACCTCCATCCTCGTTGGGAAGACTGACAACATTTAATCTACGTATTCTCCTTGGGTAGATTACGTACCCCCGTCCTCAGTTGGGAAGGACGACAACCTATAACTTACTAGACAAAACTCTATTATTAAGTCCCTCATTTTTATATCGACTTAATCGCCGGGCCAATGGCGAGCGGGTCATTGGTTAATAGCGCTATTAGGGTTGACAAGCCTCACACCGTGCCGGGAGGACGGGCGTGTACTAATGGATCTGGGCACTTAGTCAATGATGATAGACATTGACGTAAGGCACAACTTTCTCAGTCAGTTGTCGATATGGTAACGGTTTGGTGGTTACATGGGGAAGCCCCCCACTGGTTATGGTTTGGGAAACAAGGAGTTGGATAACTTGTGGTTTTCGAAACAACTTATGGTTTTTGGAACAACATTAAAACTGGACAACCACCTGTGAACTCACTCAACTTTGTTGTTGACTCGTTGTTACGTGCCTTGCAGGTCGTTAGATGTTAATTGGAGCTTGCAGGGGAGCGGATGTCGTTGTGGAACATGGACTGTTGAGTTCCATGATAAACATTGAACTTTTAAACTTATACTTTGGTTTCTGGTTTTAAACTTTAATGCTTCCGCTGATAACTTGAATTGGATTAACTTGTTTGAACACCAGTTATATTGTGTGGTTGGACTTTTATTTTAATTAAGTTACATTGTTCGATATGATTGGTGGCTGGATCCTGGTCATATCACGCCTCCTGCGGTGATACTCCGCCCGTGGATTTTTTGGGGGTGTGACAAAATGTCTGACTAATTCAGAGTAAAGTTCTTAACCATTCAGACTCAGTATAATGATTAATCATTCAGAGGTAAATGTCTGAATCATTCAGACATCTGCTCGTGAAACAAACAGTCTGAACCATTAAGTGTTGAACTAGTAAGAGGTCTGAACCATTAAGAACCCCATTAAGATGTAAACAAACAGCCCCTTAGACTAGTTCTTTTAGGCTGACTTGTCAAATTTTTGTATTTTTTATTTTTATGAACATACAATATATTAAATATCATCAACCAAACTCATTAGGTCATATCCAATGGGGTTTATGTAGGGGTGTTCAAAAAAATCCGGATCCGAAACCGAATCCGAAATATCCGAAAATCCGTATCCGAAATATCCGAAATTTCGGATTCGAATTCGGATATGAATTTCAAAAATTTCGGATAATCCGATTATCCGATATCCGAAAATTAATTATTTTTTTATAAATATATATAGTATATGAGCATTATATTTAGTTTGAAGTATTGTAAAAATTAGTAAAAAAGTAGTAAATAATTATATTCGTGTGAATTTATGATTGTTTTTAGTTTTAAATGTTGGAAACTTAAAAAATCGAATATAAGTTTAGTTTTAATCTATACACGAAACGGATTTTTTGATTTTTTTTTATAAATTCGGATATCCGTTTGGATATCCGTATTCGAAATTTCGGATATCCAAAAATTGGATATCCGAAATTTCGGATACGGATTCGGATACCAATATTCACTATCCAAAATCTTCGGACATCCGGCTTTCGGATATCCGAAAACCAGATAATCCGATCTTGAACACCCCTAGTAGTTATTATCGACACGAACTAGATACCTCACTCTTGTACATATATCCATAGCATCATAAATATATTTACATTATAGATGGTAAAGTAAATAATAGTTCTAGTTACACGATGAAAGGCAATTCCAAAGCTAGCTAATATGTTAACGAAGATCACATGACCAACACCAATATGGTTGTAACTTGTAGGCTGGTTCACAAAGATGGGTTCAAGCTTGTGGGTTCCTGAAAACGAGCTAACCAAAGCGAACTGAGTGCTCGGAGACGTTGAAAGTACTCCCCTAATGCAATCAACCCTCTTGCAGCTTGATGGGTGGTTAAGATTCGAGACATTTGTTGAAACACTTGTTGTCGTAGGTGATCCGCCTCCGAGTTCTTCAAATGTAAGTTGGGGCGTATATTAAATTTTGATGTCATATGATTTATAAATAACTTATAACCGTAATAGATTTTTTTTCTTATAAATAAATTACAAAGTAGACGCACGCAATTTGTAAGGACCTGCAAAAATGCCCCAAAACGACCCGTAAGTGAAAACCCGGACCCCTGAAACCCTAATGTGCATGAAAAACCAAGAAAACAAGAATTTTGAGTTTCAGGCGGGCCGCGTAAAACGTAAGCTTAGGCTTACGAGGGCCGCGTCAACTTAAAGTTGACCGGATAAGCGTTCCGGGCCACGTGTCGCCCACGTGGCAACCCTACTCGTGACACACCAGCCCTACACGTAGGATAGGGGTCCTCGCGGGACGTGTAAAAGCCATGTTAAGGCTTACGCAGGCCGCATAAAAATCAAAATGTTTCTATAAGTAGCTTGTGCATGGGACTTGCTTCTGTGTTCGAAATTTCAGTTTCAAAACGTCCCAATTCTGCTAAAAACGAGTTTTACGGTGTCACGACGCTGCTACGATACAGGGTATTAACTCTATCACTGCTATGATACAATGTCCGATTGATTAAAACCGATCCGATGGATGTTTAAGTGCTGCCCAAATCTGGGCTATACTTTGTCATTTGTCGTGAAGGTTTTGATTTCGTGAGCTTATCGTAAATGTTGTATTAAGTTACTGACCTAGTTTCGTGTGCATTGTTATTTAAACTAGGTTACATGGCTAAATTAGTAGACTAAACTCTGTCCATCTAAACTTGCAATGTGAGTCATTCTCTTTTTATCAACAATGTTTTACAATACTCAAATTATTTTCAAAGGTTATAATTACAGAGATTAAGTCTTGGTTATCTTGAATCACTGGCAAGTGGGGTATTGTGCACATTACTAATTTCTCACGGTTAGGTTAACAAACTTAACAGTGACAATCATCACTATTTGGGTGAAAGGACCCAATAGTGGTATGACCATCGTCACCAGGGTGTGACACTACGCCAGATAAAAATAAGAGAGTAGCCATTGTAATCGCTCTTATGCTGTAATTTATAACTATGGGTCATTTTATTGAAATCGAGTGACTCGCCAGTATTTCCCCGCTGATAAAATATTTTTAAACATGTTTCAGGTGACCTACTGTGAACCAAGGAAAACTTGCTACAGAGCACTAACAAGCTTGAAGTGGTGGCTCAGTAAAATAAATAAACATGTTTTGTAAAGCAAGGGATTTCCTTGTGAAATTACCTTTACTGTAAATTATAGGGTTTGTCCCAATTTGTGAAATAAAATAATTGGGCATTTTCAAGTTTTAAAAGATCCTGTTAAACTTCCGCTGTCAACTAAAATAATAAATACCACGGGTTTTCTGTCCCGCGGCTCCTGGACCGGTTAACACCGGGACGGGGGCCGTGACAGAAAAAGGTGGTATCAGAGCCACTGATTTAAGCCAATTAAGTATTTAGAAATACTTAATTTCTTAATTTGCCACTCTGTGATTCTGTGAAATTTAATTTGCAATATATAACTTTCTAACTAGGATTTTGTGTTTCCTTATATTCTGATAGCATGAATGAGTTGTCTGAAGCTCTTCAGAATCTCAATATCTATCCTACTGACATGGAAGTTTCTGAGGGCTTTTTCGGTTATTGGGCCGACACTGAGAAACCTATGGAATTCCAAGCCCAACCTCAGGAGAAACCTAAGTCGAAAAAGAGAAGGAGAATCGTAGGCTGGAGACGCGCACGGAGGAAGAAGCCAGCCGCACAGAGGGTTAAAAAGACTAAGGACCCAAATGATAAAGGGAAAGGAAAAGAGATAGGGGAAAGTTCAGGGCAAGCCCAGGAAATGCCACTTTGGGAGGAGCTTGATCGCAAACTGGAAAATTATGACCTCATTGGACCTGCCAATGAAGACCTCTTCAATTACCCCGCTGAATCACAACTTCCAGTTAACTTCGCACCTGCTATCCCAGATCCCATTGTCAACCACCAACTTCTACCCAGAGAGCTGGAGGAATGGTGGACAAGTGATTGGCAATTTCAGAATCTCTTGAATAACCCTAACACCTTTTTCCCCCAGTTTGACCTTGAGCCTGCACCAAACCCACCAATGAGCACCAAGAACTTGGCTGAACTCCGCCACTATGGCGAGGAGCTGGTGGACGCAGGAAACAGAATCTGGGAGGTGGGGGAAAGGATATCATGGAAATACGACGAGAGGGAACGTCGTTTCTAAAATGCCAGCTGACGGGGATCGTATGTGGTTGTGTGGTTACGTGTTTAATAAAAATAAAATAATAATAAATAATAAATAATAAAAATATAATCATGTAAAATAACTTAAAATAAAACTTTTGTAATATAACTGGTGTGTATGGATGCATACTAATATGTAACACCCTTGCTTGTTTAATACAATATTTTATATAAGATTCGTAAAAATGCATGTTTATACGATTACACGTAAGTATGTCAATACGAGTTTACTAAAACTTTTACAATTTAAAAGTTTAGAACAATTTAATGTAATTGAATTCGTCGTTTAAAAGATACGACGAAACGCCGCGCGGAAGCTTTTAACTTTATCGTGTTCGGTTCTTCTTCGAGCTTGATCTTCATCCGGGCACTCTTGGCAATCACCTATGATCAAAACCAACTCAAAAGTTAGTTTTGATAGTTAAATAACAAGTTTTTCAGGTTCAGGGGGGCTAGGCGTCACGCCTAGGGGCTAGACGCCCCACCTAGCCCCCTTTTTGGCAGAAAGTCTTTAAACTGTTGTTGCATATTCCCAGCATGACCCGATTTCACGGAAACAAGCATAACTCTCTCGTTTTTAATCCGTTTTACCCGATTCCTTTTCCTACGCGTCCGTAATTTAATTCTCCATCATATGGAGTTAAAATCCAACATCCAACATAATAAATTTTGAGACTTCTAAGCCTTCGACTCGTTACCTTTTTACCAAATTTTAACCCGTTTATGCATTTTATCAAACAAACATATTTGTTTGATCCTTATATCACATACACTTCTTCAAATTAATGTTATCTACCACTTTAGGTTCTAATCATAGGTTTATTACACAATTTAAACCCGTTTTTGCTCGTATGCTTATTTTGACCCGTTAAGGGTATTTTAAGCACTTTAAAGCTTGAGATCGCTTTCATTCATTTCTAGCATCTTATTCCTACATTTCTTATCAAGTAATCTTCAACTACAACTCTTTGTGTGTTGGATTTAAATGTGGATATCTATATGTTCCGAGTTTTACTCTTCGGATTGTTATTTTACGGCAAGACTCAAATAGAGCTATTTGACTAACGTATTACATCTTTCAACTTCTACACTTATTCTAAGTGTTTATTTAATCATGAAACTCGTTTCCAAACAACCTTTAAGGGTTGTTTGTTCAACTTAGCCTACAAGGGCGTTTTGGTCGATTTTGGTCCTTCTTTTACGACGAAGGACTCTCACCAATTACTCGACCAAAATAGCACTTTTAACTACAACATAATTATGCGTACCTGGCTCGGATCAACATATTGACCCGTTTTAATACCTTTTTGCTATTAATATCTAGATAATAGCAATGCTAACCATGAGTTAATTCCTGTGATCACAAAACTCAACAAGCAATCATCAAATATTATTGACAAATGGTGTTAACAACACCATTTGAACCGTTTAGTCGAAATGACTAATTGTCATTATAAGATGGCACTTAATTACCATTTCACCCTTTTAACCTATCCCGGTTTACTTTTTGAAATCATCCAACTTGAAAGTCGTTTCCTGTTTTATTTGACCCGTTATGACTTATGCCAAATGGTGTCGTATTAAATCCCTTTATCTATTTGTTAACCCATGTCCGGATTACCATTTCACCATTTTCACTTGTTCCGACTAGCATTATATCGCGTCAGAATATCATGTTTCATTTACTTAATATAAATCGTATTCCATGCTCACAAATAAGCATTTTGTAATAAAAGTAAAAAAGGGCGTAAGCTTAACTTACCTCGCATCCGAACTACGCTTTTCCTTTCCTTCTTGATTCATTTGACCCGCTCCCTCATCAAGCTTCCACCTAGCTTGTTACGCGTCAAACTATCATCATCGTTTTCAAGGTGGTTAGTTTAATCATAATTTATTACGATTATTCCACCTTACGCATTTCATAACAAAATTACCATTTATCGTATTATAGGTCAGTTTGACTTTTTGAAAGTCAAACATCCCTTAATATATAAAATGCACATTCGTGTTCATTAGCTAGTTTAGGCATTTTAACGAACACCTTGTGGGCAAGATTCGTATACTTCTTTTGTCAAGTTCTTGGTTAACTCCCATCCAAGTTTCGAACATCAATTTCAAGCCCTTATGCCTAGTGTTCATGAACTACATCTAAAACTTGTATCATAACATCAATATTCATGAATTTAACATCCTAATTCAAGTGTTTATCTCAATGACATAAAAACCCACTTAGCATATGAATGGGTAATAATCTATTTCACAATTTTTTTTCATCATCCTACAACACCCATTTAACACACATATAGGTAATCACCAAATCATTCAAGTCATAGCATCATATATATGATTTTCACTTAGGGTTTAGTTCCTAAACATGTGTACATCACTAACTTAGCCATAGCTCCTCTAATCCTTACATAATTCGCGAATTATGATGCTAACTCAAATTTTGCAACTTCACGAATCATCAAATTTTTACATACCTTATGATCCCCACGACTAGGTGATCACGAATTTGTAATCATGCAGACGATTCGGGCTTGATTTGAGGTTCAATTTGGAGGATTTGTTGAACTAGGGTTTTTTAACCCCTTTCTTTCTTCTCCTGGCGATTACACGCACACACACACCAAGTGTGTTGTGTTTTTTTTTAATAAAACAAGTTTCCCACTTGTCCATATTAGTCCCTCATGTTTTATTTTGATCAAATGAAGCTATATCTCACCATTAGTTACTTAATCACATGCTACTAACTAGGTTAATTACTCCTAGTTACTTTAACGGGTTCGGGAAGTTATAACCCATTATGTTTTAAGTCCCGTTAATTTGGCCTTTTTATATACTTTGTTTTCTCAAAGTATTTATTCCCCTTTTTAATTAATATTAGGTTTATTTATTTGAGTCCTAATATTTACCGGGTTAATTTTTACCACTAACGATATTTTACCCGTCTTTACTATTAACGTGGTTTGATTACCAAACCCGTTTTTGGGATGTTACAAGTCTACCCCCCTTAAAGAGGTTTCGTCCCCGAAACCTTATTTACGTAGTTCATCGGTTTAATCAAACGAACCTAGTTTCGTTTTCAAGGCTCCCGTTTCCTTTGGTCAAAAGTTTTCATCTATACTGACGCGTACGTCTTTCATGTGTAAGGCCTCGCGGGCCGTTACTTACAGCTTATAACCCTTTATCTTTATTGACTGAGTTGTCACTTGACCACTTAGTCTCGTTAGTCTTTTAACATGTCTATCCCGCGCTTGTGTTATATTAACAAGCACTTGTATTTGTTATGACGCTTTCTTAACTCTGAATAGTTTTACCGGCTAGACTAATTAGTCGCCGTCACTTCATACCCCGTAACTCACGTTACAACGTGATCATTTTCTATATTTCTTTTCTTGTCCGTGAGCGTGTCACGTCATGTTTAAGTTTAATTCAACGTTTCTTTATCATACTTCTTCTTTTCGAATGTTTCGTCTCGCACCTATCGATGTCAAGACCCATACTCTTTGATATTTGTTATTTCCGAATTCGTCTTATAGTATTCATATTTGTTAAAACGTTATTTCTTACTAAAACTGAATTTTAGTTTAACGTTTTTCTCTTTAACTATGTCAATTACTTATATCAAGGAAATTGACAACCCATAATTTATTGTTTTTCGTTCTCGTTTTACGCGGGGAATCGTAACAAGTTCCCTCACCTTACACTATTGACTCGTAAGTTCCTTCACTTAACCTCGTAGGCTATTTCCTTAAGCTTTCACCTCTTTAAGGCAAGGCCCTTATGATCCCTTTGCTTCAATTCATGACCCGTGGGTCATTTTGGCCCCGTAGACCTTTACACTAATTAATATCCCGTAGGTTATGATGACCCCGTAGATCATCTTTTATTCTAGTCTTTATTCAATTGTCTATTTATACATATATAGCTTTAAAGCATCCTTTGTTATGTTTGGAATCATTTAATTTTGCTTTTGAACTTTAGTTGACCTTGACCGTAGTCTAAGGTTTCATTTGTTTACTTTCGGACTATCTTTTCCGACTTTACGACTTCTAACGTCATTTACACGTCGGTTTGTCCTACGCTTACCGTTACCGGGTTCATACTTATACTCCGTTACAACCCATTACCCGGGTCCTTCTATCTTATTGTTTTTAGCTTTCCGGTTTCACCGGTTTGCGTTTTCCTATTATATTAAGCGTTATTCCTTAATTGACTCGTTTGACTCAATTTGGGTGAATTTTCATCACTTATGAATGTCAAACTTCATTCTTTATTTCACCCGTCCAACTTTGAAATGGTCGAACGTAATTACCAAAATTTATGTTTGCGAAAATTCTTGTCATCCTTTAGTCATGACTCATATTCCGAGTCTTTTGACTTTCTATTTCGCGTTCATGTTTCTCAGTCTACGCATGCGTTTAATTCCTTACCCATCAACCGGGTGTTTTACCGAAATCGTTATCATTGCACCCCCTTCCGGTATGCATTAAGACTTTGTTTCGATTTACTTGGTCATCTTAGCGAAATCCGTCGCTTTTATTCGACCATGTCTTTTATTCTTTACGTGACCACCATTGGCGGCCTCATTAATTATGAGTGACGATTATCATCATTATCCTTGCTTTACAACGACTAAAGTTAACAACCTTGATTATCTTTTTCGTGTGGGCAACACCTTTGTTTTTATGACCCGGCGGTCATCTATACTTTGGTTTTACTTGCCCGTTTTGTTCACCATGGCCCTTTCGTCCAAGATGATTTATTTTCGTGAATTTTCTTTTGATCATTCATTTATATCATCATTTACATCAATCCTTGTCCCTTCTATCGGGCTCATTATCCTAATGTAATACGCTTCCGTCACCCGGCTGTGCGTTTACATTATTTTCAACTATTTTGTTCATTTGTTTCATTTGGGTACTTTTTAATTTGTCCCATTCACCCCGTCCTTACTACATCGGATGTAAATGTGTCCGCTATAAGAAGTTCATGGTATCATATGCCACTACTTACTTGGCCAGAGTAAGCGATTAACACATGGCACGCATGACCTTTTTATAGTTTTCACATCACGCCCTATGTAAGTAATGCCTCTATTTGTTTCTCTTGGAAACAATATCCCGAATACATTTTCTATTCGGTTTTTTTTTTCCAAATTTTTTTTATCTACATATGCAACTTTCAATTTCTACATATTTGTTGCATATTACTATTTGTGCAATTATATTTAAAATGTGCACCTGGTAATGCTTGCCCTAACTGGCTTCTCTTGCCATTAGCCTTGTTCGCGACCGCTACGCGATTTAGGTCCTTGATGAGCATACACTTTGGACCGTTCCTCTGTCAAATCTGCGATTTGTTAAACTCTCGCTATCTTCATATGCGAGTGTCCTTCAACTAAAACATATACAACAGTTAGTAATTTCGACATTAAGGGATGCCTGTATTATAATACAAGGCTTTTCTACTATACGCATCAACGCGTGTAATTTCGTTGACTATATCTATTCTATATCGTTTTTTTTATTGGTGTAACGTGTATTACACGATAACCATATGTGTTGTTCTCAACACTTTAAACATACTAAACCATTGATATACATGTACTTACCGGATTTGCGATCAAGCCTCGAACCGAACACCAATCTTTATTAAGAGCATAAGGTTTAAGTCCAAGCATGGTTTTCCCCACCATACTTGAATCTCTTAAACCAGGGCTCTGATACCAACTTGTAACACCCTTGCTTGTTTAATACAATATTTTATATAAGATTCATAAAAATGCATGTTTATACGATTACACGTAAGTATGTCAATACGAGTTTACTAAAACTTTTACAATTTAAAAGTTTAGAACAATTTAATGTAATTGAATTCGTCGTTTAAAAGATATGACGAAACGCCGCGCGGAAGCTTTTAACTTTATCGTGTTTGGTTCTTCTTCGGGCTTGATCTTCATCCGGGCACTCTTGGCAATCACCTATGATCAAAACCAACTCAAAAGTTAGTTTTGATAGTTAAATAACAAGTTTAAACAAGTTATATGGGTCAAACAAACAAAATTAAACGTTTTTCAGGTTCAGGGGGGCTAGGCGTCACGCCTAGGGGCTAGACGCCCCACCTAGCCCCCTTTTTGGCAGAAAGTCTTTAAACTGTTGCTGCATATTCCCAGCATGCCCCGATTTCACGGAAACAAGCATAACTCTCTCGGTTTTAATCCGTTTTACCCGATTCTTTTTCCTACGCGTCCGTAATTTAATTATCCATCATATGGAGTTAAAATCCAACATCCAACATAATAACTTTTGAGACTTCTAAGCCTTCGACTCGTTACCTTTTTACCAAATTTTAACCCGTTTATGCATTTTATCAAACAAACATATTTGTTTGATCCTTATATCACATACACTTCTTCAAATTAATGTTATCTACCACTTTAGGTTCTAATCACAGGTTTATTACACAATTTAAACCCGTTTTTGCTCGTATGCTTATTTTGACCCGTTAAGGGTATTTTAAGCACTTTAAAGCTTGAGATCGCTTTCATTCATTTCTAGCATCTTATTCCTACATTTCTTATCAAGTAATCTTCAACTACAACTCTTTGTGTGTTGGATTTAAATGTGGATATCTATATGTTCCGAGTTTTACTCTTCGGATTGTTATTTTACGGCAAGACTCAAATAGAGCTATTTGACTAACGTATTACATCTTTCAACTTCTACACTTATTCTAAGTGTTTATTTAATCATGAAACTCGTTTCCAAACAACCTTTAAGGGTTGTTTGTTCAACTTAGCCTACAAGGGGGTTTTGGTCGATTTTGGTCCTTCTTTTACGACGAAGGACTCTCACCAATTATTCGACCAAAATAGCACTTTTAACTACAACATAATTATGCGTACCTGGCTCGGATCAACATATTGACCCGTTTTAATACCTTTTTGCTATTAATATCTAGATAATAGCAATGCTAACCATGAGTTAATTCCTGTGATCACAAAACTCAACAAGCAATCATCAAATATTATTGACAAATGGTGTTAACAACACCATTTGACCCGTTTAGTCGAAATGACTAATTGTCATTATAAGATGGCACTTAATTACCATTTCACCCCTTTAACCTATCCTGGTTTACTTTTTGAAATCATCCAACTTGAAAGTCGTTTCCTGTTTTATTTGACCCGTTATGACTTATGCCAAATGTTGTCGTATTAAATCCCTTTATCTATTTGTTAACCCATGTCCGGATTACCATTTCACCATTTTCACTTGTTCCGACTAGCATTATATCGCGTCGGAATATCATGTTTCATTTACTTAATATAAATCGTATTCCATGCTCACAAATAAGCATTTTGTAATAAAAGTAAAAAGGGCGTAAGCTTAACTTACCTCGCATCAGAACTACGCTTTTCCTTTCCTTCTTGATTCGTTTGACCCGCTCCCTCATCAAGCTTCCACCTAGCTTGTTACGCGTCAAACTATCATCATCGTTTTCAAGGTGGTTAGTTTAATCATAATTTAATACGATTATTCCACCTTACGCATTTCATAACAAAATTACCATTTATCGTATTATAGGTCAGTTTGACTTTTTGAAAGTCAAACATCCCTTAATATATAAAATGCACATTCATGTTCATTAGCTAGTTTAGGCATTTTAACGAACACCTTGTGGGCAAGATTCGTATACTTCTTTTGTCAAGTTCTTGGTTAACTCCCATCCAAGTTTCAAACATCAATTTCAAGCCCTTATGTCTAGTGTTCATGAACTACATCTAGAACTTGTATCATAACATCAATATTCATGAATTTAACATCCTAATTCAAGTGTTCATCTCAATGACATAAAAACCCACTTAGCATATAAATGGGTAATAATCTATTTCACAATTTTTTTTCATCATCCTACAACACTCATTTAACACACATATAGGTAATCACCAAATCATTCAAGTCATAGCATCATATATATGATTTTCACTTAGGGTTTAGTTCCTAAGCATGTGTACATCACTAACTTAGCCATAGCTCCTCTAATCCTTACATAATTCGCGAATTATGATGCTAACTCAAATTTTGCAACTTCACGAATCATCAAATTTTTACATACCTTATGATCCCCACGACTAGGTGATCACGAATTTGTAATCATGCAGACGATTCGGGCTTGATTTGAGCTTCAATTTGGAGGATTTGTTGAACTAGGGTTTTTTAACCCCTTTCTTTCTTCTCCTGGCGATTACACGCACACACACACCAAGCGTGTTATGTTTTTTTTTTTTTTAATAAAACAAGTTTCCCACTTGTCCATATTAGTCCCTCATGTTTTATTTTGATCAAATGAAGCTATATCTCACCATTAGTTACTTAATCACATGCTACTAACTAGGTTAATTACTCCTAGTTACTTTAACGGGTTCGGGAAGTTATAACCCGTTATGTTTTAAGTCCCGTTAATTTGGCCTTTTTATATACTTTGTTTTCTCAAAGTATTTATTCCCCTTTTTAATTAATATTAGGTTTATTTATTTGAGTCCTAATATTTACCGGGTTAATTTTTACCACTAACGATATTTTACCCGTCTTTACTATTAGCGTGGTTTGATTACCAAACCCGTTTTTGGGATGTTACATAATATATAAAAATATCAATGTCGCAAAGTCGACAATTTTGGCTATATATGTTGACATGATTATGTGTGATTGTTTTATTGTGCCTGATTATTAATTATTCTATTTTATGCCAATAATTTATACATTTGTATATTGAAAATTATCATATGGAACCCGCCGTCAATGAGCCAGTTAACGAAGTTAACCAATCTGAGCAAAATAATGAGGATCACTTTCTTAATAGGCAAGATATAGAGAATATCGTTGCTTAGGGAATAGCCAATGCTATTCCAGCAATCCTTGCTGCTGCCCGAAATCCAGTTGAACCTCAGCCAATTATTCCCAGCAAACGTACTCACGGCGATAATTTCAGTAATAGTGTAAATGGAGGCGGCAACAGCAATAATAATAATGATAGGATGAAAGCCCCATTTCTTAAGAGAATGAAAGCTGCAACGCCTGGTTGCACTTACAAGGAATTTCTTGCCTGTAAACCAATCGAATTCGCTGGTAACGAAGGGGCAACTGCCGCACTGCGTTGGTTAGAGAAAACCGAAGCAGTAATTAAAATAAGTAAATGTACTGAGGAAGACAAGGTTATGTACGCGTCGCATCTTTTTAAAGAAGGAGCGTTAGAATGGTGGAACACCGTGCTACAAGCCAAGGGAAGCGAAGTGGCTTATGCCATGAATTGGGAAGAATTTAAGAGATTAGTGGAAAGAAAATTCTGTCCCGAATATGAAAAGGAACAAATAACAAATAAGTTCCTAAACCACCGGATGGTGGATGTTGATTGTCGAAGGTATACTTCGACATTCTTCGAGTATGGTAGAGTTGTACCAACCATGGCTTCGCCAGAACCAGTACTTATTTCTCGCTATATTTGGGGTCTAATTAGCGAGATTCGTGATATCGTCAAAGCTGTGAGACCCCGCACAATTGACGATACGGTGGAATTAGCCAACACCTTAACTGACGAGCTGGTGCGCACAAGAGAAGAAAACCGGAAAAAGGAAGTAGCCCAAAAGATTACCCAAGGATTCCGTGTGGGTAATAGTAGTAATTTCAAGAAAAAGGGAACCGGGCAATCTCCCACTGCTCCATTTTGCAGTACCTGTAAAAGAAAGCATTTTGGAAGATGCAAAGGATATTGCAATTTCTGCAAAATTCCAGGGCATCAAGAAGAAGATTGCAGGAGGAAGAAATCAACAATCTGCTTTAACTGTGGAGAAGCTGGACATTTTAGACCAAACTGCCCTAAACTGGTCAAACCAGCTGACAACAAGGCCAAACCAGCTGAAGGAACTAATAAAAAGAATGCAAGAGCATTCCAGTTGACTACCCAAGAAGCAGAACTTATCCCAGATGTAATAGCTGGTACGTTCCTAGTTGACGACGTTTATGCAAAAGTATTATTTGACTCTGGTGCAAACCAAAGTTTTATAAATACTTCATTCTGCCAAGCTCTTAAATTACCCTTAACCAAACTTAGACAAGTTTTTACGGTAGAAACCACAGATGGTAATTCTGTTCACATAGATAAAGTTTTGCAAGAAGGAAAGATAGAACTTTTAGGCCATAAATTTTCTGCAAACCTGTTACCTATGAATTTAGCTGGATTCGATGTTGTATTAGGAATGGATTGGTTAGTAGCCAACCATACTCGAATCCTATGTGATAAGAATTCCATAGAAATTCTGTGACAACCCAAACTTTCAAGGTTCGTAACGTTTGTCTTGTAATTATAAATTCTCGTTATTTCATTCTCTTCATGCGCTGCGTCTAACTTTCGGTGTGGTATTAACTTAGTTGTTCTAACATGCTAAGTATATTGGGCCAACACACACATTTCTATTCAAATTAGTTGGGGCGGCTATCAAGTAACAACACCCACAAATGGAATACAATGTTGGGCCGGAATACACATTTCTATTCAATTCATGGCCGGTTATTATTATTAGTATATAATGAGCCCAACCTTGACTATATAAAATTTCGTTGCCCAACATACGTCCAGATCAGGCCCACCCACAATAGTTAGGTTGTTTGCATTATTTTTGTTATGTACGTAAACCTCTTTAAGATATTCCACAATAATTACAACATAATAAAACCCCACCCTCTTCCTGTTTATGCGATTGGGCTTGAGCCCATTACTTGCCCATTACTTCGGTTAACTAGGAACCGCCCCTAGTTGTGATAAAATAGGTGTACGTAACAAGATAACTTAAAACAAACGAAAACCTACTGCTTCCATATTCTTCGTGCATACGACAACAGGAGACTTCCTCCTCTCTCGAGTCATCGGCTTGTCGATCAAACTTTTTGGGTTAGTAAATACATGCTCATGCTTGCTTTTAATTGATGATTGTACACTATATGTTTAATCGTAAATGTGTGGAAGATTATGTTATGTTCATACAGGTTAGTTAATGTTAGGGTGCATGCTATAAAAGTGCTAATGAACTCGACTGAATCCGCATACTGAATCCGTATGAAATCTATTGATGGTTGTGTGTTCGAAATAGTTGTGATGACCTACATGTAGATTGATTTAAGTACTGCCATGATGAATTATATATGTGTTGTTTATGTTAATTCCTACTTTATTATTCTGCATGAAATTTAGATTAATAAAAGTATTATGATGAGGTAGTCGATTAATGGTGGCATAACAACAGAATGTTAGGGTCCTAATTAATCATAAAGGCATGATGGGCTTTATTTAAACATATTATTGACCTTCTTTGTTAATGAGTGTGTAATAATCGATGGTTTAATTGTATGGATCTGTTGAGTGCGAATCAAAGATTAGAACTTGTTATGTGGTTGCAAGTTAGGGGGTTGACTGTAATTAGATGAAAGAACCGTATAGGGGTTATTGGTTAATGATGTGTAGCAAGAATTTGTTTATGACTATCTGTTAGGTCTACATATGCTTTTATTGAATTGTTTGAGTTGATTGCTTAATACACAGTGAACCTATGAATAATAAACATGAATTAGGGATTGTTGTTTGCTATTAAATGGGGCCGCTCACACAATACTTGAACACACATATTTAATTTAGTTTAGTAAGTCTGGGCCACCACATATAATGTTGTTAAAAGCACTGATTTAATGGGCTATTATTTTTTAATTGGAATGCATTAATGGGCTCACATGATTAATGTATTGGTAATCTTTATGTTTATTATATATGTGGGCCGGAAGGTTTGGATTTTATGGTAAGGGTCGCGCCCTTTTTGGATGGGACCAAATGGCAGGTGGGTTGGGTCATGCAATTTTAACACAAGTTTTGGTAGTCTAGTGAGTATGGAATATTATGAACTATGGTTAAATGCACATTCTTGAGTTGTGAACTGTTAGTGTAATATATGTTCATGTAGTATGAAAATACATAGGGGCCGAACAGTTATTATAGTTTGTGTAATGATATGTGCCATGCTTGTTCATAATTATATAATAGGAATAGGTGAATTTATGTGTGTAAGTAACTAACTGGCGTTGAAACTATACTAGGATTGGATTTATCAAACCGTGAACACATATTTTAATCTAACCGAGCAAACCAAGGTGAGTTCACACTTTCCACAAGGCATGGGATTCCCAAGGGTTGGGAATGGGTAAAGGATTGAAACCAAAACTGCGTGATCTCCTGGTTTGGAACACGTACACACCCTCTTTATTGAAGGGTGACAACATGTGATAAGTATTTAATCGGAACCTGCGTAATTTCCTGGTTTGGAGATTACGTACACACCCTCTTTACTGAAGGGTGACAACACGGATACTAGACCAAAATCTCTATCATGAAGTCCCTCCTTTTATATCGACTTAATCGTCGGGCCAATGGCGAGCGGGTCATTAGTTAGATAGCGCTATTTAGGTTTGACAAGCCTCACACCGTGCCGCAGAGGACGGGGGTGAACTAATTGATCTGGGCACTAGTCAATGATGATAGACATTGACGTCAGGGCACCAACTTACTTTAATCAGTGGTCGATATGGTAAACGGGTCTAGTGGTTCACATGGGGAAGCCCCCACATAAGATATGGATATGTTTGGGAAACAGGGAAAACTGGTTAACTTATGACTTACAAATGAACTCATGGTTTTTTAAACAACTTAACAATGAACACCAACTGTGAACTCGCTCAACTTTGTTGTTGACTCGTTGTTACATGCCTTGCAGGCCTTTAGGTGCATATTGTTGGAACTTGCTGTCTGGGATGCTGGAGTGGTCATGGGTCGAGATACATGGAAACGCGAGACGAATCTAATGGATTTCACATGCTTGGTTTATAAATTTCTTAATTAATGTATTATGCTTCCGTTGAACGTAAAATAATGTTTTGTAACACTTCTATCAATAATAAATGAAAGTTTTATTTGGAATAATTGTTATGAGTTCAACATGATTGGTGGCTTGGATCCTGGTACGTCACACGCCCCGCGGTGATTCCGCATGTGGTATTTTGGGGGTGTGACAAATTCATACACCCACATCAGAAATAGTGATGAATACAGGAGATAAGCCACATAAGCCAATGAAATTCATTTCCGTAATGAAAATGGCCAGTTATTCGAGAAAACAAGGAATAGTGTATATGATTTCAGTAATCATTAACGCCAAAGGCAAGGAACTTAAGGAAATTCCTATAGTATCAGAATATCTAGATGTATTCCCCGAAGAACTACCTGGATTACCACCCGATAGGGAAGTAGAATTTAGAATTCATCTAATTCCTCGAACTACACCGATAGCCAAGACACCTTATCGGTTAGCACCCACTGAAATGTTAGAACCGAAAAGGCAGTTAGATGACTAATTAAGCAAGGGATTTATACAACCTAGTTCATCCCCGTGGGGAGCACCAGTGCTATTCGTGAAAAAGAAAGATGGTTTGATGCGAATGTGTATTGATTACAGGGAATTGAATAAGGTTACAATTAAGAATCGATACCTATTACCTAGGATTGATGATCTTTTCGATCAACTTCAGGGAGCTAGATATTTCTCTAAAATAGATTTACGCTCCGGATACCATCAGTTGAAAGTACAAGAAGAGGACATACCTAAAACTGCTTTCAGAACTAGGTATGGTCATTACGAGTTTACAGTCATGCCCTTTGGACTGACAAATGCTCCTGCAGCATTTATGGACATGATGAATATGATCTGTAAACTGTATTTGGATAAATTCGTAATTGTCTTCATAGACGATATACTTATTTTTTCTAAAAGTCAGGACGAGCATTGTGAACACTTGCATGCACTCTTAACATTGTTAAGAAAATAGAAACTTTATGCCAAACTCTCGAAGTGTGAATTTTGGCTACAAGAGTTACAATTTTTAGGACACATGGTGAATCACGAAGGTATTCATGTAGATCCCTCCAAAATAGAAGTGATCACCAAATGGAAGGTCCCGCAATCTGCTATGGAAGTTAGAAGTTTTCTAGGGTTAGCCGGATACTATAGACGGTTTATTAAGGATTTTTCCAAAATAGATGTGCCATTAACTAAGCTAACCTGTAAATCAGTTAAGTTTGAATGGGGACCTAGGAAGGAGGAGGCCTTTAGGATTTTAAAGCAAAGGTTAACAAACGCTCCAATTCTTGCCTTACCAGAAGGGACAGAAGATTTTGAAGTTTACTGCGATGCTTCCAAGCTAGGATTAGGATGTGTGTTAATGCAACGCAAGAAGGTAATTGCGTACGCCTCAAGGCAATTGAAGAAGCACGAGGAAAACTATACAACTCATGATTTAGAGTTAGGAGCCATAATTTTTGCCCTTAAAATTTGGAGACATTATCTGTATGGTAGTAAGTTTACAGTCTCTACAGATCATAAGAGTTTAAGATACATATTTGGGCAAAATGAATTAAATATGAGGCAAAGAAGATGGATGGAAATTCTAAGTGATTACGACTGTGATATTCAATATCACGAAGGAAAAGCAAATGTAGTAGCAGACGCCCTAAGTCGTAAGTATCATGAAAAGCAAAAGCGAGTTCGTGCTCTTAGATTAAATCTACAGTTAGATTTAATGAAACAACTGAAACACATTCAAGAAACAGCAATACAGGTTGATGCTGAAGGAATGAAGGGAAGAATAAAAGAATTAGAACAAGGAAATGATGGAATTTGGAGATTCCACAAGAAGAGAATTTGGGTACCCAAGCAAGGAAACTTAAGAGACAAAATTTTAGAAGAAGCCCATAAATCTAGGTATACCATGCATCCTGGTAATAATAAGATGTACCAAGATTTAAGGAATAATTTCTGGTGGATAGGAATGAAAAAGGATATAGCTAAATATGTATCTAAGTGCTTAACTTGCTCACAAGTTAAAGCAGAACACCAGAAACCTTCAGGGTTACTCCAACAATTAGAAATGCCTGTATGGAGATGGGAGCTCATAACAATGGACTTTGTTACTAAGTTACCCAAAACCAGAAAAGGTAACGACACAATTTGGGTAATTGTGGATCGATTAACCAAATCAGCTCATTTCCTGCCCATGAAGGAAACCTTTAGCATGGAAAGATTAGCCAAGTTATATGTAGACGAGGTAGTATCCTTACATGGAGTCCCACTCTCCATTGTATCGGATAGGGATAGTCGTTTCACTTCACATTTCTGGACAAGTTTTCAAGAAGCAATGGGGACCCGACTAAATTTAAGCACCGCCTACCATCCCCAAACAGACGAACAAAGTGAAAGGACGATCCAAACCTTGGAAGACATGCTTAGGGCATGTGTGATAGATTTTGGAGGAAACTGGGATAAATATTTACCTTTAATTGAATTCTCCTATAACAATAGTTATCATTCAAGCATCGAAGCTGCCCCGTTCGAAGCACTGTATGGACGAAAATGTAGAACTCCAGTTTGTTGGGCAGAAATAGGAGAAAGCCAATTATCAGGTCCCGAGATCATGCAAGAAACCACCGACAAGATCACTCAAATCAAGGAAGGACTGAAAACGGCTCGAGATCGCCAGAGAGTTATGCCGATAATCGACACAAGCCATTAGAATTCCAGGTTGGAGACAAAGTACTATTGAAAGTTTCTCCTTGGAAAGGAGTGGTTCGGTTTGGTAAGAAAGGGAAACTGAGTCCAAGATACATAGGACCATTCCCAGTAATTTAGTTAATAGGACCAGTCGCCTATCGCTTGCAACTACCAGAAGAGCTAGTTGGAGTACATGATGTGTTTCATGTATCTAACCTCAAGAAATGTCTATCGGACGAATCACTAGTAGTCCTTCTTCAAGAGATACAGGTGAATGAAAAGTTGAAGTTCGTGGAGAAACCGCTTCAAATAGAAGACAGAAAGATTAAGTTTCTCAAACACAAAAGATTGGTACTTGTCAAAGTCAAGTGGGATTCGAAAAGAGGACCCGAATACACCTGGGAGCTGGAATCAGAGATGAAGCGAAAATATCCTCACTTATTCCAGTAAATCTCGAGGACAAGATTTTAAATAAGGTAGGGAGGATGTAAGGACCTGCAAAAATGCCCCAAAACGACCCGTAAGTGAAAACCCGGACCCCTGAAACCCTAATGTGCATGAAAAACCAAGAAAACAAGAATTTTGAGTTTCAGGCGGGCCGCGTAAAACGTAAGCTTAGGCTTACGCAGGCCGCGTCAACTTAAAGTTGACCGGATAAGCGTTCTGGGCCACGTGTCGCCCACGTGGCAACCCTACTCGTGACACACCAGCCCTACACGTAGGATAGGGGTCCTCACGGGCCGCGTAAAACTCAAAATGTTGCTATAAGTAGCCTGTGCATGGGACTTGCTTCTATGTTCGAAATTTCAGTTTCAAAACGTCCCAGTTCTGCTAGAAACGAGTTTTACGGTGTCACGACGCTGCTACGATACAGGGTATTAACTCGATCACTGCTACGATACAATGTCTGATTGATTGAAACCGATCCGATGGATGTTTAAGTGCTGCCCAAATCAGGGCTATACTTTGTCATTCGTCGTGAAGGTTTTGATTTCGTGAGCTTATAGTAAATGTTGTATTAAGTTACTGACCTAGTTTCGTGTGCATTGTTATTTAAACTAGGTTACACGGCTAAATCAGTAGACTAAACTCTGCCCATCTAAACTTGCAATGTGAGTCATTCTCTTTTTATCAACAATGTTTTACAATACTCAAATTATTTTTAAAGGTTATAATTACAGGGATTAAGTCTTGGTTATCTTGAATCACTGGCAAGTGGGGTATTGTGCACATTACTAATTTCTCACGGTTAGGTTAACAAACCTAACAGTGACAATCATCACTATTTGGGTGAAAGGACCCATTAGTGGTATGACCATCGTCACCAGGGTGTGACACGGCGCCATATAAAAATAAGATAGTAGCCATTGTAATCGCTCTTATGCTGTAATTTATAACTATGAGTCGTTTTATTGAAATCGAGTGACTCGCCAGTATTTCCCCGCTGATAAAATATTTTTAAACATGTTTCAGGTGACCTACTGTGAACCAAGGAAAACATGCTACGGAGCACTAACAAGCTTGTAGTAGTGGCTCAGTAAAATAAATAAACATGTTTTGTAAAGCAAGGGATTTCCTTGTGAAATTACCTTTCCTGTAAATTATGGGGTTTGTCCCAATTTGTGAAATAAAATTATTGGGCATTTTAAAGTTTTAAAAGATCCTGTTAAACTTCCGCTGTCAACTCAAATAATAAATACCACGGGTTTTCTGTCCCGCGGCTCCTGGACCGGTTAACACCGGGACGGGGGCCGTGACACAATTGATAAAGATAATTAGGCCCATATTTCAATTTAGAAGAGAAATGATTAAAAATAAGTTAAACTTTTGATTTTTTAGAAAAATATAACATTATTTACCTGGTTCAAGAAGTTTTCGATTCCTTCAAGCCTCTCCATTGCCAAAGTCATCTGCGCATTGTAACTCTCAATTCCGGTTATGTCGATGGTGATACCTTGAGCAAGAATTTGTTGAAGTTTATCCATTCCTATACTTAGTGCATCCTCGGCTTGTTTGCACGAATGTTTCAGAGTCGAGAGACTCATGCGTTGTTCTTCCGTTAGCGGCTCAAGTTGTGGCATTAGCATCTACCATGTAAAAGAAGACAAGAATAAATATTGCAAATTGTAAATTAGGGTTAAGCAAGTTAGAATAAAACTTGTCTTTTACTTCTATTCATATATGTGTATATATATATATATATATATATTTATATAGTTTTATAACAAATATAATGTATGATCTTTTATGTTATGGTAGATATCTTTTTGTATCTCAACTTACACACAGGAGTTCTGATGGTCGTGGTCCTCCAAGCCATTGAAAGAGCCTTTCGATAGGCGTTCTCCACATTCCATACATAAAATAGAACACGTCAGTCTTCATAGCGTTGGCTTTCATTTGGAAAAGCTCATAGTAGTGGTTCAAGCTACTGTCCACAGATATATGAAGATCTGGTTCACTTACTTGATTTTGCAACATAATCTTAAGTTCGTTGTCCCTCTTTCGTTGTTCAAAAACCCACAAATCATACATGATCTCAAACGCAACGATACCTACATATAAGTTGTCCATATTAATAATTTTTTTACATGCATTGATAAAAGTTGTAATGTATATGTAACATGTTACATACCTGAGTTGATGTTACTAGATGATATACCATTGCTTGTATGAAGTAAACCGCCACACACACCCTGTTGTCGAGATCTCTCAAGTTCCTGCTCCAATTTCACCAACTTCAAACGACATGTTTCTAGTTGTTGAACATATGCCTAAAACGAACATCAACGAAAAAGAATTAACCGAAGAAAATCGAGATAGTCATATTAGTTAATTGTGATGGAAGATATAAATAAACCATTTACTTTTTTTCTTAAGCGACTTTTACGTGCAGCTTCTCTGTTTTGTGCTAATCTTCTTTGCAACTATAGGTAGATAAGCAAATACTGATGCAGGAGCATCCGGATGCAAGCACAAACAATTTTAATATTTTATTATTTGAATTTTAGTCTTTTATTTAGTTGCCTATTTTGTGGGGATTTCAATTTCCTAGTTTATCTCTTTTTTATTCATTATAAATTAGGATCTAGGGTTTATGTTTTAATCAGTTTTTGGTTGATTATTAATATAAAGAACTTTGTTCTTGGAACCATTCGGTTCGATTTATTGTCTTTGATTATCAATAGTTTCTTGAGCCATTTGAATGCTTCCGTAATTGTATCAGTTTCTCTGATACCACCTGATGCAGTTTCGCGTGCAATCAAATGGCTCAAGAACAATTAGTTAATCAAAGACGATAAAGGAACCAAAAGGTTCAAGAACATAGATCGTTCTATTCAATAATAAACCAAAAACGGTCTAAAACAATAACCCTGAACATCCTATTTATAAGATATGAATCATAATTCAAAAGGAAACAAAATAAGATAAAATATTAAATTCAAATAAAGAGATAACTAAAGAGATCGGGCCTATCCGCATCATTCTCCCCGTCTTAAACAAAACTCGTCCTCGAGTTTTGTCTTCAAACCAAAGCCACCTGGGTCGAAAGGAACATCAACCCGATTCCGATTTGTTATCATAACGACCCGCCTTAACAACTCAACTTCACCAGTTGTCTCGCCCGACTCTAGGCCTGTACCACCTGGGTCAAAAGGAGCACTTAACCGTTTCTTTTTCACTAGCGATTCAGAAACGGATCCACCCATTTGTGGCCCATTAACTATACCACTTAAATTCTTTGACCCAAAGCCATTTTGTTTATCCTATTGACTCTTCTTATTCAGCCCATTCACATGCAATGCATTTCTATCTTTTTTGTTTTTTCATGTGTTCAGCATTAGCCACTTTGGATAAAACATGCATGCCCCATCCAGATGCAACCTTCATGTCCATGCAATCACCAACAATGGGGCCCACTATACACTTTTGATTGTCCCCCATAATTGAATAAAACTTCATCTTTTCATTCGGTTTATCTTCAACCTCACTAATATTAATAATTTGAATTTTCAAACTAATAAATGGAGATACCATATCCCTACTTTCCTTGTTTACCGTAGAAATTTTCAATTCATCCATGATTTGCGGGTCAACAAATCTTGTATCTTACGTGGTCGATACAACACCACCATTAGCCACCCAATCACAATCCTTAACCATCTCTACTACACCAGAAGCTACCACATCACCACCGTTATTTACCGTCGTATCACCTTCAACATTATGAATTTTGAAACCCCATTCATCACCCGATAAGTCACCACCGGTAACCCAAGAATACCAATCTTCGTCCCCGTATTCATCATACACGGGAGGAGAATCGTAGATAGTGTCGCCATTGGTAGGATACTCCTCATCCCCGGATAACTAATCCCCGATGAATCCTTCCGGTTCCGTTTCCTCCCATGTCGACGGTGCCTCAAGATCGTGGATCCGTTGCTTAAGTCGTTGGATCCCGTGTTGTAATTCGAGGTCTCGGACTCGTTGCTGGAGTCATCTGATCTTAAAATCCCGTGGTTCAGCACCAACCCTTCCACTGCCTCGGTCGGCGATTCTGCGGGTAGGATGTTTGTCTTCTCCACGAGCACATGATTCGGGACCATCTCTGCCGTTGCCTCGGTCGGCGATTCTACAAGCATAAGAGTAATCACTATCACGTCGAGCCATTTAAAAACCAAAGCTCTGATACCAACTGATACAATTACGAAAGCATTCAAATGGCTCAAGAAACTATTGATAATCAAAGACAATAAATCGAACCAAAGGTTCCAAGAACAAAGTTCTTTATATTAATAATCAACCAAAAACTGATTAAAACATAAACCCTAGATCCTAATTTATAATGAATAAAAAAGAGATAAACTAGGAAATTGAAATCCCCACAAAATAGGCAACTAAATAAAAGACTAAAATTCAAATAATAAAATATTAAAATTGTTTGTGCTTGCATCCGGATGCTCCTGTATCATAACACCTGCATGGAAGCTAACGGAAGGTGGCTACTTATTTGGAAGAGATCGAGACGAAATCTTTTATTTAATATTTGAATTATAATTTCCGTGTTCATCCTTTAATTGTTTAGTATAAGTAGGGCATCTAGGGTTCATTGTTAGTCAGTTTTTGATTGAATTTTAATAGAAAAGAACGTTGTTCTTGAACTTTTTGGGTTCCTTTATCATCTTTGATTAACTATTTGTTCTTGAGCCAATTGATTGCACGCGAAACTGCATCAGGTGGTATCAGAGCTTTGGTTTTCAAATGGCTCGATGTGAAAGTGAATACTTGTTTGCTCGTAGAGTCGCCAACAGAGGCAACGACATGAGTGTTTTCTATTCACGTGCTCGTGGTGAAGATCGACACCCTACTCGCAGAGTCGCCGACCGAGGCAGCGATGGAGTCTATCTCGACCCACGGGATCTTAAGATCAAACGACTCCATCAACGAGTCCGAGATCTTGAAGAAATCAGACGGCTGCGTCAACGAGTCCGAGATCTTGAAGAGATCAGACGACTCTAACGACGAGTCCGTGATCTCGAGTTACGACACGAGATCATGCGACTCAAGAAACGCATCCAGAATCTTAAGGCATCACCGGTATGGGAGGAAACGGAACCGGCAGAACCTGTCTGGGACGAGTTAACCCGGGATGAGGAGCATCCTACCCATGGCGGCTTTATCTATCACTCACCTCCTTGTTTTAATAATTACGAGGACAAAGAGGTGAGCCAGAAAGATTATTTAAGGGTTACAAAGGCCTTGAACGAATCAGACGGCGAAAGTGATGACGGGGAGGCGGAAAGGATTGACGAGTTGAAGACTGGAATGGATGTGGGTGATGGCATGGTAAGAAACATGGGTAAAAAAACCACCCGCAGTGGTGATACGGTGATAGAGAGTGGCCGATTGAAAGATTCATCATTTTTGGTGAGTAATTCAAAAATCTCGACTGCTAAAGAAGTTAGTTCGGTGGTTCCACAAAATATGGACAGTACAAATCTTTTGAATATCTCTCCTAAAATTCAAGATATAGTTAATAATTTGGATGCCAAAGAAGAGATTGAATATCCCGAAGATATTGTTGGTAACCCATTTGAAGAAGATTTGTTTTCATACATTGAAAAGTTTATAGATGATAAAACTATTGAGTTACCACATGATAAGCCAGAATATTTCAAATTTTGTGGGTGCATTCATTCACTTGGGCTACATATTACTATCAATTTTAATGGGGCTGTGGTGGATGTAGGCTCGCATGTAAATCCACATTTCAATATTAAAAAAGGGATTGGATTGTGGGAGCCCAAGCAAGCTATGGGAAATAAGGATTCGTTTTTACTTAGTGGACTTTCTAGTTCGGGTTTCAGCAAAGCCCAACATATACAATTTGGGTCCAATCCAATGAAGGATAATAAACATGATGATGCCGGTGGTACAAGTTTCGATAATAAACATGATGATCCCGGTGGTACAAGTTTCGAATTAGGCCCAATGACTTGTGGAGTTAGGATGTATTGGTGGCTCATAATGTTAATAATAAATGGGATACGGTTTGACGTTCCTTTTGATCCCGGTGGGTTTGTTCCAGAGGCAAAACTCGAGGACGAGTTTTTTTTCGAAGACGGGGAGTATGATGCAGGAGCACCCGACTCAACAAGTGATCCAAGCTGAACTCGCATAGTTTCTTGAGCAATTAGTTTCTTTAGCCATTTGAATGCTCTGATACTAACTGATACAATTACGGAAGCATTCAAATGGCTCAAGAAACTATTGATAATCAAAGACAATAAATCAAACCAAAGGTTCCAAGAACAAAGTTCTTTATATTAATAATCAACCAAAAACTAAAAACTGATTAAAACATAAACCCTAGATCCTAATTTATAATGAATAAAAAAGAGATAAACTAGGAAATTGAAATCCCACAAAATAGGCAACTAAATAAAAAACTAAAATTCAAATAATAAAATATTAAAATTGTTTGTGCTTGCATCCAGATGCTCCTGCATCATACTCCTCATCTTCGAAAAAAAACTCGTCCTCGAGTTTTGTCTTCGAATCAAAGCCACCTGGATCAAAAGGAAGATCGACCCGCATCCTAGTTATCATTGTCATGACCCACTTACACAGTTCAACTTCTACTGGAGCCTTGTGAAATGTCTTGTACATCATTTGCATAATCTTGTTCTGGCAATATAGAATACCTTCTAGGCTTGGTTTAGTCATGTAAGGCCCACCTCCATTGTTCTTTTTCCCATCAGCAAGAATTGAATTAAAATGACCAATAAGATCATGGTCTCTATTATTAATTCTTAAAGATGGATACACCAACCCATTATCATTAATCACATTTGTATCTAAGCCACATGTTCCAATAGGTGGTACACGTATACTTGCTCCATTTTTTTAACCCTGTCATCCACTTTCATAAAATCACTGTTTCCAACATCACACATATTATCGGCAATATGGAATTTTGCATTTAAATTGTATTTCCTTCCATTTGAACATCCACAATACTAGGATATATCATAAGGTAGTCCGTAATATTCAAACCTTTAACAATTATCGGCTGCATTAATGGAGTTTTCAAACCAAAACCACTAGCTTCCTGGTCACCGGTAGCCACTGACGAAACCTTCGCATACTCGTTACCGTTACCATTTGTTTCTTTTATGGGCTTTTCCTTGAGAATAGTAATCCCGCTAAGAACCTCCAACACAAACGAACATTCTTCTTCGTCGGGTTCAATCCCGTCTTCATCGAATCTGGGTTTGTCTTCCCACAAACTCTCTTGATCGATCGGTTCGTAGAACCGGGGTGGGTGATGACCAAACGGATGCTCCTCTCCGTCACCACCTTCGTCCCAGACGAGGGTGCTCGACTCGGTTTTCGTCTTGTGCATCTCCCGTTGCAACTCCAGATCTCGGACTCGTTGATGGAGTCTTCTGATCTCTTTAAGATCTCGGACTCGTTGTCGAAGCCGTTTGATCTCTTCAAGATCTTGGACTTGTTTCCGGAGTCTTTTGATCTTAATAATATCACGTGGATCACGGTTTCTGATCTCGTTGCCTCGGTCGGCGGATCTACGATCACAGTTTAATCGATCTCCACGAACACGTGAATCACAAATGTTCTTTTCGATGCCTCAGTCGGCGACTCTTCGAACAAGAAAACATTCGTCTTCACGTAGAGCCATTTGAAAACCAAAGCTCTGATACCAACTGATACAATTACGGAAGCATTCAAATGGCTCAAGAAACTATTGATAATCAAAGACAATAAATCGAACCAAAGGTTCCAAGAACAAAGTTCTTTATATTAATAATCAACCAAAAACTGATTAAAACATAAACCCTAGATCCTAATTTATAATGAATAAAAAAGAGATAAACTAGGAAATTGAAATCCCCACAAAATAGGCAACTAAATAAAAGACTAAAATTCAAATAATAAAATATTAAAATTGTTTGTGCTTGCATCCGGATGCTCCTGCATCAAATACACACAAAAATATAGCATTAATACACATTTATGTAGGGGTGTTCAAAAAAATCCGAAACCGAATCCGAAATATCCGAAAACCGGATAATCCGAATTTTTGGATTCGGATATGAATTTCAAAAATTTCAGATAATCTGATTATCCAATATCCGAAAACTTAATTATTTTTTTTATAAATATATATAGTATATGAGCATTATATTTAATTTGAAGTATTGTAAAAATTAGTAAAAAGTAGTAAATAATTATATGCGTGTGAATTTATGATTGTTTTTAGTTTTAAATGTTGGAAACTTAAAATATCGAATATAAGTTTAGTTTTAATCTATACACGAACCGGATTTTTTTATTTTTTTTATAAATTCGGATATCTGTTTGGATATCCGAATCCGTATCCGAAATTTCGGATACGGATTCGGATATCAATATTCACTATCTGAAATTTTCGGATATCCGAAAATCGGATAATCCGATCTTGAACACCCCTAGGTTTATGGCGTATTATCTCTCCTCCACAGTGAATCAACAAAATTCAATACGTCATATCCAACGGAGTTTATGACTTCTTATCTCTTCTCCAGGTGAAAAGTTGTTCATCTAGTCTAACCAGACTCTTCTCTCCTTATTTTCGACGAACGTAGATAGACTCATGGTCCTCTCCCCTCTCATGTTACACATCTCGACGAATCCCACCCGTCCTCAAATAATTATACTTTTGAGGCTTAGGCACAATGTTTTTTTTATTTTGATTTTAAGACAAAGTTGAATATCTTAATTTTTTTCTTCTCGATGTTCTGATATAAAGTTTTTGAGGAATTGAACCGTTGCCGACATCGGTAAACGGTATTCACTTTTATGATCTTCGATTGATGTAAAACACGTGCCAATATCCTTTTAGGCATATCACACCTATATTTCTTTGCTTTATTATTTCGGTTGCAATACTGAGTGTTGATACCGTAACAAACTGAACCTATACCTACAGAAACCGAATACCTGCCGCATCGCGTGGGAATCAGACTAGTTACAAATACAATTACAACATCTTTCAACCCGTTTGCTGTCGCAACCCTCGCCCCCTATCTGTCCCGGAAACGGGCGGCCGCGAGACCAATTTTGGTGGTATCGATGTTTATCATTATTTGGCAGGGGAAATTTCATCAGGACCGTAGTTGGGAAATATTTTATCAGAGTAAATACCACTCTTTTATAATATTAAACATATTGGGATAAAACCCAAGTTTTCATTACAAACTGATTTATAGAGATAATCTCCATTTTATTGAATTGAACATCTTCTTTTATTTAGGTAACTTTTATAGCCACTTTTCCAAGCCTTCAGTGCTGTCCAGCTGGCTTCTATGTTGGCTTTCATATTTTGTTACCTGAAACGCGTTTAAAAATATCTTGTCAGTGGGAAATACTGGTGAGTGAATCCCAATTTAATCAAGAAGAGTTTTATCAATTTAACACAGTATTGAGAGCGATTACAATGTTTATATCTACACAATTGCTCAATCAGTACTGTCAATCCTGACTGGTGGGTCATATTACCCATTGGCTAACTCTTTGTCCAATGGTAACGTGTTCCACATTTTGTATATAAAACCCCAACATACCGGCAGTAATTGAAGATTACAAAGACTCAATCACTGCTTAATCACATTGTAAAATATTTAAGGTTTTGTAAAAACAGTTTATAAAAAGGAGATTACTCACATTGCTGTCTTAAGTTTTCTTTAAGGGTTTCCTGGTGATTATCTATAATTTACACAAATGCACACGTGTTAGTATAATAACCCTTAATATTTACATTAGTAATACCCTCCCCGAGACGGCATTCCAACGACTACGTCGGGCAGAACCACGACAGCCATTACGGAACCCTGGATCAATCGGGCAGCGTATCTAATACGTAACAGGGGTTATGATAATTACAACGGAGTAGAACTTCGTTATTTAGGGGGTATTATGCCCGGAAATTATAATTGCTATGTAGAATATTGAGAGAGAGATTGAGAAAATGAACGACGAAAACTGAAGGCTGAGGGCCTTCTTATATAGTGCCTTTTCGACTTCTCTCGCGGCCCGCGTAATAGGCTGGGTAGGCCCTAGCCTGGCCCAGTCATTGAACTAGCTTTGCCACGAGCCCGACACGTGGTGGCACCGGGTTAAGCCTGGTCACCGATCTGTCGCGCCCCGCGTAAGAGACCCTAATGGTCTACGCGGCCCGCGAGCGACAAATAAAACTTAATTTTATTTTATTTTTAATTATATATTGTATTTTGGGCTTGGTTTTTGTATATGGGGTGTATTTTAAGACGTATTGGAATATTTTAATATATATTTGGGGTGTCGGAAAAAATATTTAGGAGGGTTGTTATATCCTCCCCACCTTGTTTTAGAGCTCGTCCTCGAGGTCTACTAGAATAAGTGTGGATATTTCCTTTGCATTTCTAATTCAAGCTCCCATGTGTATTCTGGTCCTCTTTTGGAGTCCCATTTTAACCAGAACTAATCTCTTGTGCTTGAGGTTCTTAACTTTCCTGTCTTCAATCTGTAGAGGTCTTTCTACAAATTTAAGTTGTTCATTTACCTCTATATCCTTAAGAGGTACTACAAGTGATTCATCTGCTAAGCATTTCTTGAGATTAGATACATGAAATACATCATATATTCCTGCCATTTCCTCCTCTGGCAGTTGTAGCTGATAGGCTACAGGTCCTATTCTTCTAATAATCTGAAATGGTCCAACATACCTGAGGCTTAGCTTTCCCCTTTTGATGAATCTTACTACTCCTTTCCAAGGAGAGACCTTCAATAATACTTTGTCTCCTACTTGAAATTCCAACGGCTTTCGTCTGTTATCTGTATAACTCTTTTGTCGATCACGTGCTGCTTTTAGTCGTTCCTTGACTTGAATGATTTTGTCTGTTGTTTCTTGCACTATCTCTGGTCCAGATAATTGTTTTTCCCCAATTTCTGCCCAACAGACTAGGGTTCGGCACTTTAATCCATAAAGTGCTTCGAATGGTGCAGCATTGATACTTGTGTGATAACTGTTATTGTAAGAAAATTCAATTAATGGTGGATGATTGTCCCATTTACCTCCGAAATCAATTACACAAGCTCTAAGCATATCTTCCATTGTCTGAATTGTCCTTTCACTTTGTCCGTCCGTTTGAGGATGATAGGCTGTGCTTAGATTTAACTTGGTTCCCATGGCTTTTTGGAAACTTGTCCAAAAATGAGAGGTAAAACGGCTATCCCTATCAGAAAAAATTGATAAAGGAATTCCATGTAATGAAACTATTTCATTTACATATAATTTAGCTAATTGTTCCATACTGAAATTTTTCTTCATTGGTAGGAAATGAGCTGACTTAGTTAGCATGTCTACAATCACCCAGATTGTATCATTACCTTTCCTTGATTTGGGTAATTTGGTAACAAAATCCATTGTTACTAATTCCCACTTCCACACTGGCATCTCTAACTGCTTCAATAACCCTGAGGGTTTCTAGTGTTCAGCTTTAACTTGTGAACAAGTTAAACACTTAGAAACATAAGATGCTATATCCTTTTTCATTCCTATCCACCAAAAATTCTTTCTTAAATCCTGATACATCTTATCACTTCCAGGATGCATCGTATATTTAGACTTATGGGCTTCCTTTAATATACGGTGGCGTAGGTTTCCTAATTTAGGTATCCACATTTTTTTCTTCTGGAATCTCCAAATTCCATCTGTTCCTTGTTCTAATTCCTTAATCGTTCCTTTTAATTTCTCAGTATCATCCTTTATTACTGATTCTTGTGCTTCTCTAATCTGTTCATTTAAATCTACATGTAGATTTGACTTAAGAGAACGTACTCTTTTCGGTTTTTCATGATACTTTCGACTTAAAGGATCAGCTACTACATTAGCCTTTCCTGCATGATACTGGATATTACAATCATAATCACTAAGTATCTCCATCCAGCGTCTTTGTCTCATATTTAATTCCTTTTGCCCAAAAACATACCTTAAACTCTTATGATATGTAAAAATAGTAAACTTACTACCGTAAAGGTAATGTCTCCAAATTTTCAGGGCAAAAATTTTAGCTCCTAATTCTAAATCATGGGTTGAATAATTCTCTTCGTGATTCTTAAGTTGTCTTGATGCATAAGCTATAACCTTTTGGCGTTGCATCAATACACATCCATAACCTAACTTAGAAGCATCACAATAGACTACAAAGTCTTCAGTTCCTTCTGGTAATGCTAGTATGGGTGCGTTGGTTAATCTTTGCTTAAGAATTCTAAAGGTTTCTTCCTGTTTTGATCCCCATTCAAACTTAACAGATTTATAGGTTAGCTTAGTTAAGGGAATGGCTATTCTAGAAAAATCTCGAATAAATCTTCTATAATAACCGGCCAATCCTAAGAAACTTCTAACCTCGGTTGGTGACTCAGGGGTTTTCCATTTGATAATTTTCTCGATCTTGGTGGGATCTACATGAATTCCTTCATGATCGACTAGATGTCCAATAAATTGTACTTGTTCTAACCAAAACTCGCACTTAGAAAACTTTGCATAAAGCTTTTCTTTTCTTAATAAACTTAGAAGTGCGTGCAAATGTTCTGCATGTTCCTCTTTACTCTTAGAGTAAGTAAGAATATCATCTATAAAGATAATTATGAATTTATCCAAATATGGCTTACATATTCGGTTCATCATGTCCATAAATGCGGCTGGGGCATTAGTTAGACCAAATGGCATGACAGTAAATTCATAATGGCCATACCTTGTTCTAAATGTGGTCTTAGGAATGTCCTCTTCCTGTACTTTTAATTGATGATATCCTGACCGTAGATCAATCTTAGAGAAAAATCGAGCTCCTTGCAACTGATCAAACAGATCATTGATTCTTGGTAATGGATACCGATTCTTAATCGTGACCTTGTTCAATTCACGGTAGTTAATGCACATACGCATCGATCCGTCTTTCTTTTTAACGAATAAGATTGGCGCTCCCCATGGTGATGAACTTGGCTGTATGAATCCTTTTTCCAACAACTTGTCTAACTGTTTCTTCAGTTCCTACATTTCTGCGGGTGCCAAACGGTAAGGTGCTTTGGCAATTGGTGATGTCCCTAGTAACAGGTGGATTCTGAATTCAACTTCTCTGTCTGGCGGTAGTCCTGGTAATTCTTCTGGGAATACATCTGGAAACTGAGATGCGACTGGAATATCTTTTAGTTCTTTTCCTTTAGTATTAGTGATTATAGAAATCAAATACACTATAGACCCTTTTCTTATACAACTTGTCGTTTTCATCACAGAGATGAATTTTGTGGATCTAGATGGTTTATCTCCTTTAATTGTGATCTTTTCACACTTTGGTGAATTTACTTGGATTGACTTTTGCTCACATAAAATACTGGCTTTGTTGGCTATTAACCAATCCATTCCTAATACAACATCAAATCCTGCCAGATTCATTGGGTAAAGGTTTGCACTAAACTTTTGGTTTAAAAATTCTATTCTTGCTCCCTGCAAGATTTCAGAAATCCTAACGGTTTCCCCATTTGCTGTCTCTACTAGACATTCTTGTGGGAGTTTAGTTAATGATTGATTAAGAAGTTTGCAAAACGAAGTATTAATAAAACTTTGGTTCGCACCAGAGTCGAATAATACTTTAGCAAAAACATCATTAACTAAAAATGTACCGGCTATCACGTCTGGAATCATCTTAGCTTCGTCTGCAGTCAGAACAAATGCTCTAGCATTTTTAGGGTTCTTGTTGTTCGTAGCTGGGGCTAATTTCGAACAGTTTGGCTTGATGTGGCCTTGTTCTCCACAGTTGTAGCATATCCTGTTGTTAAGTTTCTTCCTGCAGTCTTCTTCCTTGTGTCCAGATATTTTGCAGAAATTGCAATATATGGAGCATCTTCCAGAATGCTTCCTTTTGCAATACTTGCAATAAGGTGCAGAAGTAGAACCTGCATTTCTCCCACGATTGGAATTTCCAGAACGAAATTATTGGGTAAGCCTTTGAGCTAGGTTCCTCCTCTGGTCTTCTTCTCGTGTACGCACTAATTCATCAGTCAAGGTGTTTGCTAGTTCTACAGCTTCTTCTATAGTTTGAGGTCTAGTTGCCTTGACTACATGCCTAATCTCACTGATTAATCCCCAGATGTAATGGGAGATTAATACTGGTTCAGGTGATGCAAGGGTTGGCACTATTCTGGCATATTCAAATAATAATTTAGTGTATCCCTTACTATCTACTCCAATCATCCTAAGGTTTAGGAACTTATTTGCTATCTGTTCTTTTTCATTGGGAGGGCAGAATTTCCTTTCTACCATGTTCTTAAATTCCTCCCACCCCATATTGTAAACCCTGTCACTTCCTCTAGTTTGGAGGATAGTGTTCCACCATTCTAAAGCTGAATTCTTAAACATATTAGAAGCAAACATTATCTTATCCTCTTCCGCGCACTTGCTTATTTTTAAGACAGCCTCAGTCTTTTCTATCCAACGTAGAGCTGCAACGGCCCCTTCATTGCCCGAGAATTCCATTGGTTTACAAGACCAGAATTCTTTATAAGAACAACCATAGGACATGGTTCTTCTTCTTTTGGGAATGGGCACCTGAAGTATGGGTCCATTGTTCACGATGTTTTCAGGTTTAGTTGGTCGTTTACTATCACGGTTACTTTTATTATCAACTTCCCTAACTGTTTGAATAATATATGGCATCGCATCTATTATTCCTTGTGCCACTATGTGTTGGATGGCACTGTTATCCACTGGGTTTCCATTGTTATCGTCGTTCGGGTTATCGTTATTCGGATTATTGCCATTCTGGTTTTCCGGGTTATTATCCGGGTTCTCTTGATTCACTTGGTCGGCCATCTGAATTTTAAACAATTTCCACGTATTAATATCACAAAATAATATTTAATACAACCAATCACATAACACGCATTTTGGTCAAAAGCGTCGGTCATTGCGACTTACTCTTTCTTATAAATAATATGCGTCTAATACCAACCAGAACTGGAATTTAAAATTACAATACAACTGAAATAAAATTACACTACTAGTAGGCATCCGTAGCTATAAAAAAAATTTCAAACATACACACATATTATTATATTATATTATTATTATTACTACCTCCATCATCACCTTCACTGATATGGATTCATCTAGAAATCCATATTACGCTCGTCATACTTCCAGACGAGTCGTTCTCCTACCTGCCTCATCCTCTCGCTACTTTCTAAATTTTCTTCTCTGAAAGTTCGGAGCTCTTGCACATTTTCTGCACTCATTGAGGGTGCAGGTGCTGGGACTGGGTTTGGAAACTGGGGTGCGGGTTCCTGGTATGGGTAAGGATTCTCTAAAATTTCCCTAATGTATTGATCACTATCATAGTAGGGATCTAGAGGGTCCAAACCTTGGTAGGCTACTAGATTTGGCATGGGCATGTCTTCTGGTATTAGGTAACGTTGCACGTAGTCCCTATTATCATCTAACCACGGGTCGTAGTCGGTCTAAGGGATTGGGTGTTGGTACCCTAGGTGTCTCTTCTGGGTTGAAATCATGCATTTCGACTTGGTTTTCTGGGTTGTTTTCTATTTCCATTGGCTGAGCAGGAAATAGTGGTAAAGGTTGGGGTGCTATAAGTTGCTCCAGGTTAGGGTCGGCAGCTGTGGTTGCTAAGATGTGAAAGTTTGCTAAACCCCTATTAAGCATATCCTAAGCGTGGGCATCTGCCTCTCTTTTAGCGGCTGCTAGGGCTCGCTGTTGTTGTAACTTTTTCATTCGTTTCCTACGTTCATGCGCTCCCCTACTGAACCATCCTCTCTTTTTAGGAGGGAATGGCTCTTCAGACTGAGCCTTAAACACGAATATCCCGTCTTCATTATCAGCTGAATACCCTGAGAGGGCAGGCTGTGAAGAGGTGCCTTCGCTCCTAGGTGAGCTGGGCAACTGACGGTAGGCGTCGGAAGGTCCTTGGTCGCTCATACTGTAAATTAACAAATAGTCAAATAACACATAACAATAATATACAATTATGCACGTAGTTCTGTAATTTATTTCTAACATATGATATTTTGGTGTCAGCAGAACACTTCTGTGGCTGAATCAGTGGCTTAGCTCTGATACCACCTCCTGTCGCAACCCCCGCCCCCTATCTGTCCCGGGAACGGGCGGCCGCGAGACCAGTTTTGGTGGTATCGATGTTTATCATTATTTGGCAGCGGAAATTTCATCAGGACCGTAGTTAGGAAATATTTTATCAGAGTAAATACCACTCTTTTATAATATTAAACATATTGGGATAAAACCCAAGTTTTCATTACAAACTGATTTATAGAGATAATCTCCATTTTATTGAATAAAACATCTTCTTTTATTTAGGTAACTTTTATAGCCACTTTTCCAAGCCTTCAGTGCTGTCCAGCTGGCTTCTATGTTGGATTTCACATTTTGTTACCTGAAACGCGTTTAAAAATATTTTGTCAGTGGGAAATACTGGTGAGTGAATCCCAATTTAATCAAGAAGAGTTTTATCAATTTAACACAGTATTGAGAGCGATTACAATGTTTATATCTACACAATTACTCATTCAGCACTGTCAATCCTGACTGGTGGGTCATATTACCCATTGGCTAACTCTTTGTCCAATGGTAACGTGTTCCACATTTTGTATACAAAAACCCAACATACCGGCAGTAATTGAAGATTACAAAGACTCAATCACTGCTTAATCACATTGTAAAATATTTAAGGTTTTGTAAAAACAGTTTATAAAAAGGAGATTACTTACATTGTTGTCTTAGGTTTTCTTCAAGGGTTTCCTGGTGATTATCTATAATTTACACAAATGCACACGTGTTAGTATAATAACCCTTAATATTTACATTAGTAATACCCTCCCCGAGACGACATTCCAACGACTACGTCGGGCAAAACCACGACAGCCGTTACGGAACCCTGGATCAATCGGGCAGCGTATCTAATACGTAACCGGGGTTATGATACTTACAACAGAACAGAACTTCGTTATTTAGGGGGGTATTATGCCCGGAAATTATAATTACTATGTAGAATATTGAGAGAGATATCGAGAAAATGAACGACGAAAACTGAAGGCTGAGGGCCTTCTTATATAGTGCCTTTTCGACTTCTCTCGTTGGCCGCGTAAAACGTAGCCAAGGGCTACGTAGCCCGCGTAATAGGCTGGGTAGGCCCTAGCCTGACCCAGTCATCAAACTAGCTTTGCCACGAGCCCGACACGTGGCGGCACCGGGTTAAGCCTGGTCACCGATCTGTCGCGCCCCGCGTAAGAGACCCTAATGGTCTACGCGGCCCGTGAGCGACACATAAAACTTGATTTTATGTTATTTTTAATTATATATTGTATTTTGGGCTCGGTTTTCGTATACGGGGTGTATTTTAAGACGTATTGGAATATTTTAATATATATTAGGGGTGTCGGAAAAATTATTTAGGAGGGTTGTTATATTTTCCTTTTTTACTTATGATCTATTACCGGTTAAGCATAAACTGATCCTCAAGCTATCCCTTTGCACACATGTAGAAGAGGTTATTTTGCCACAAATGGGCATATCAATTGTTATTTTATATTTTATCTTTTGGGGTTGTTTTGGTGAAACAAGAGGCCATAACGGGCTAAAACTAAAAATGTATGTGTTTTGACCTAACAAGTATAGTGTGATTAGGGGCGTTCAAGATCGGATTATCCAGTTTTCGGATGTCCGAAAACCGGATATCCAAAAATTTCGGATAGTGAATATTGATATCTAAATTAGTATCCGAAATTTCGGATATCCGAAATTTCGGATATCCGAAATTCCGGATACGGATTCGGATATCCAAACGGATATCCCGAATAACGATGCGGCGATGGTTTTGGCCGGAAAAGAAAGGGTGCAATGGTTGCCGGAATAACGAGTGGCGGTGGTTTTCACGCCGGAGAAGAAAGGGATGTGTAATGTGTAACGCCTGCGTCCCTAGACTTTTAGCTAATTGTCACTTTTAGCCCCTATACTATGAGTTATGTGATACTTTTGATACTTGGTGAATCTTATACTATGATACTTGATTCTTAAAACTATGATTCTTGATATTTGATACTTGGAAACTATGATTCTTGACACTTGGAATCTAGATACTTGACTCTTGATACTTTGGTGCTTGACACTTGAGGCTCGTGAAACTTGAGACTTGGTTGAACGAGGGACTAGAGTCTTGTCATTGGCGGAAACTATGGAAACTATGGAAACTTTTGTGTTATGTGATACTATTACTAAATAATACGCAACGCAACGCTTAATCTAACTCGCAAATCGAATCAAGGACGGGAACGCAGAAAGGATGGGATTGACCGAATAGCAATTCGATCGGATGACCATCCGATCGGATGGCCATTCGACCGAGCCGCCATCCGATCCGTGCACACCACCTCACTCACTCCCCCTGACACTATAAATAGGCCTGTCATATCATTATCACTGATGTGACAGCCTCACTCGATCCAGACGCATGCACTCCTACTTTTTCTTCATTTCTCGGTGATTTCAGTACGTTTTACACTAGATCCTTGTACAACTTTGATCTACACATCATTCTCTACATAATTCTCCTTTGAAATCTCACTTTTCACCATGAAATCTCTAAGATTTAAGCTCTTGAAGGTGATATCATCATGACGGTTTGTACCAAACTGCTGTGTGATGTCATTCTAGTCAAGATCTAGCTCAGATCTAAGGAATTTCATGTGTTTTACACAGAATCTTAACCAAATCTAGACGTTTTTTCAGCTAAAACTTATGTTTATCTTCATCTTTTCTTAACTTTTCACTTAAAACGGTGGAATCCGGGTCTGAACAGACTAAAGACTTGATGAATAGTCTTGATTCAGCTTGGAAATGGATTGTTGCCGGAGAAGATGACCGGAGTACGGATTCTGACATAAGCACCATCAGGAACGAATGACTGAACGGACTGGGGTGATTCCTATCTGAACAGATTGGCTGTACTGTCACACCCCAACCAATGGCGGAATCATTGGAGTGGGCCTTGTTCAAGATTGCAAGAGACTTCATAACACTATTTGTGACAATATTTAATTCAACAGATTTCATTTCATAGATAAATTGTCAAAATATTACAAGAAATTCAAATAACAACATTGTTCCAACATAACGTAACAAAATTGATACAACACTTTAAACCTAAACGTCTAAGTGAGTATCTAGGCATCTTTGCTAGTCCATTTTCATAGCATCATCAATCCTCAACCTGTAACATGTTTAAAATACAATTTAATGCAAAAGCAAAGGCGAGTATACAAGTTTAAGAATAAGTATAAGTATAAAAGTTTAAAAACGAATCCACATGGCAACTTAGTTTATACAAGATCAACCTATCATGGCATGCAATATTTCTAGCCAACCCTCTGTTTACGCAAAATGATATAATTCAACATGACCACTAGTCTACGGGCGGTGCGTTACTCCTATAGCGCTATACATGTCAAATGGAGGCTCGTGAAAGCTAATGACTAAAACATATCACATAAGTATGGTCCACGTATAAGCATCAAGTATCATAAAATAGTATTCATGTATAAGGATTGTTTTCGTGCATTGCATAAAGAATAAGTTTAAGTGTGTTTTAATAAGGTAACATGTTACACCCCAAAAAGTGGTAAACATAAAAAGGGGTTCCGAGTATACTCACAAATTTGCATATGCTTTCCAATTATCCAATTGTTGACGAGAAAGGGATTAGGAGATCGAAGGTATAAGGGTTAAAGTTCAAGTATGTTTATAGTCGAGATTCAGAATTTGAAACATAAAGATATAACGTATGAAAGTAACGTATGCAAATAATCACCTAGTACATATGATACTTGTTCTTGACACTAGTAAACTCTAAGGAGTTTAAATGTTTTCATGGAACAAGGTCCCATTAGAATCGTGACAAGTTATCAAAGTCTAGGATGATATAATCTAGTACCTTGACATATGAACACTAGTTCATCATCAAAGATTCGATTATTCGGATAATATGTTTATGTATTATATAGGTTATATTACTATGTCCAATAGTTTAATAGTTCAAGCATGAGGTAGAAGATTAAGATGTTCATTTAGGTACCTCCTAATGTCATAGAAATCATGTAGGAGGTAGGAAGATCAAGTCTTCCATTTAGGCACCTCTAAGTGTTCACCACTACACTTGATGTAAAAACAATCAAGGAGGGTCATGAACATACAATAAAGGATAACTTAACTACACTAATCTAAGAAATCATCAAGTAATGTGTGGATATTTCAAGTAGGATAGCCCAAGCTAATCCTATTATCACACAAACATCAAGCTTCATGCTTGTTCATTACTTGTGGGTTAAACCCTAACCAAAACAGAAAGTTTATGAGGTTTTAGCCCCTGATTTTAAGTGTCACAGCCTTGTTTTTAAGCCCAACTAACCATAGAAGTGATTATGAGCATAAGGACATAGGAACGTGTATGAGATAACTCAAGTTTAAGCAAGCTTAGCAAAGTTTAATCAAAACATAAAATTTGGAGCCTTATATGGTAATGTTCCAGCCTTGGTTTTCCATGGAAAACCTGTTGGAAACATACCTAAGGTTGTTCCAAGCAAGTAGGAAGAAGAATCAATGAAAAAGACCAAGAAATGAAGAAGTTATGCTAGTTTTTGTAACTTGGAATGAATCTGAGTTTGCTTCTGATTTGCAGTTGGAAATGGAGTGATTTGAGAGTGAATTTGTGAGTTTGTAAAGTGTATTAAGTGTGGGATTGAGTTGGGTTTTATAGAGGGTGATTAGGTGAGTGTTAGTTGGCTTATTAATGGAATAAGCACAACAAGAAACACAAAATTGACCAACCCAAGGGCTAGAAACACCTTTCTGCCGGATTGAGGCCGTCGCCGCACGCCACCACAGAAGGGTTTTGCCATGGCGCGACGCCACGGCTATGGTTTCCTGATTTTAGTTTAAAAATTTACATTTCAGCCCCCTGAAGTTTATATTTTAGGGTTTTAGGGTGTTTTAGGGACTATTCTCGTCATAAAAGCATAGTTTAAGGACAAAATCAGTATGAGGATCATAAAAGCATAGTTTAAGTGTATGAAGGTCGTATTTAAATATCGTTTACGATCAAAACATGTTTTATGCATAAGTTTCACATATTTGCAAGTTTAGCATATAGTTTCCAAGAATTACGAATAAGCGTCAATTGTTTCACGAAATTGAATGTATAAGCATGTATAAAGTATGTATAGAATGAATTTAACAAAATATGAGTTTTATTTATGATCCAAGTCTCGGATTTTACAACGATTACAAAGAAAGAACGATTACAGGAACACAAGACTTCCAAAAATAGAAATACAAGTAAGACTTTCTAATTATGGAAAGTATGAAAACGCAGGGCGTTACAGTCTCCTCTCCTTTAGGAAATTTCGTCCCAAAATTTATTCAAGAGGTAGACTTGAAAGAGTTTTGGCAAAAATTTGAGACTTGGAAATTTTGAAACGTTTTGAAAAGTACGAAATTTTGGGAGAATAGCAAAATAGGTTTGTAAAAATGATTTGTTTGGCTAAAACGGTTTTAAAGCATGAGTGAAACGTGCATAGGTATTACGATTTTGAATATCTAAATTTGGGGTTGTTTTACAAATGTATTGTATTTACGAAGGAGGTCTTTATAAAATGGTTTGTAATCAATAAGAGTGAGGTAGGTTGCATAGGAAGTTTTAAAGGTAGTATAAGACCACATATTCATAAAAATTGCTTTTCGAGTGGAACGAGAAAGTTTGGTACTTTAAAATAAAGTGCTAATGGTCTACTAAGTATGTTACACAAGAATAACGAATAGGAATTATTTTTTTAAAGGTAGGAAGGTAAGTTAGGATTTGAAAGTTTCAAACAGACTTGATTGTAAACAGGGTTCGAAATAACGAAATGGATAATGGAGAATAATACAAGTATAGAAGTGAACGATTGACTCTTAAGGAATGCAAGTATAAGAATCGCATAAGTGTTGGATAGATGAAAGTGGCGTGTTAATAATGAAGTCTTGCCGTGGATAATCGGATATAATGCGTTTACAAGTTGTTTAAAGTTTGAATTAGATTCAAAAGGTCTGCAAAACACTGAATTTCTCACGGCACGTTTTACGAAAGTTTAGTAACATGGTGAAAACACTTATATATAGGAAGTACCAACGGCGTATCCACCATGTTTTGACTACGTTACGTTCGTTTCGTATTCGGTGTCATGTTACGTTCCGTGTCTTACCATACACAGTAGTACACTCTATGGTTCTCATGAGCCAATCACTATAATCCTGTGTGCACCCGCGATTATTTTGATCGTCGCATGATCCGCATAGCTTGTACTAGTTGTGTATGAATCAGGGTATACATAAAAGGATAAGGATGTGTACGTATAAGACTATAGTATGTAAGCAAGTCCATGCTTAAGTATGTATGGGACCCACACAAGCGAACCCCTCGGATTCCACTCGCGTACGGGTACGAATGTATGAGTATGAATGAAAGTATGAGCATAGATATGAGTTTAAGTATGATTATTCATGCAAGTATGAGTATAGACATAAAACGTATGAGTAGTATATGTGTACAAGTATAAGCATAAAAACGTATGAGTATGAATGTAGGCACGATTAATAAAACTACGTATATAGTGTATGTTGAAGTATAACGAATTCGGACATATAAAATGCTCGAGAAATTTGAATATGTAAAACGAATGATATGAGTGAACTCGTCGCAAGGTAACGATCAAAACGTGTATGATGATTTACATGTATAGTTGTTGAGTTTATCGAATCAAAATAGATTGAGTGGATTTGGAAGGTAGAATATAGTTTGTAAATGTAAAGGAACATAAAAGTACTCATTGGTTATGCATAACGTATTTTGTAATGATTGAAATGCTACTTTTGTTTAAAAAAGGAGTTTATGTATGTTGAAGATTGTCGGTCCTCATGAAGTCTTCTAGCCTACGTGTTTTGAAATTTGAATGATGAATTAAGCGGTGTAGAAAAGGTTTTTGAAAATAACGGGTTTGTTTCATTTGCATCAAAACAAGAAATTTTGAACTTTGAAGGTTCTTGTGAAAACGTCGACCCTTAGAAAAGAAATTTAGTAAAAGGACTTAGTGATTGTTTTTTTTTTAAATAATAATTTTAACAAATGATTTATTGATGTTGGAAAGTGTCTTTGGTAAAATGGTCATATAATATCTATAGTATCCTACAAGTATGTGAGAAGATTGGTTTGAATTCCGTTTGAGAATGAAAGTCCTTAGTATGGTGATATAACGTGAGTGTGTGTTTTGGTGGTTAAGTCGAATGTGAAGTTCTTGGGCAAGAGACTCATTGGACCGATTAAATTGATATGTAGCATTTCGTAAGGTTTTGAAGTTTGGGTAATAAAGCGTTTTAAGACATGATTAAGAATCTCGTGTATATGAGTTGAGTGAAAATAGATTGTAGGATGGAAAGTACGCTTGATAAGACAATGTATTTTGAAATCGGTATAAGTAGGTATTTTGAATAATGATAAACAATTTAGGTATAAAGTATGATCGAGTTTGCATAATAAGATATTTTGAAGAGACGTTTTGGTAACGATCACCTAGGTAAGGGAATCACCCCTAACTCGTTGGTGAGGTCGTTTTAAGAAAAGGGGAGTGGAGTTAATCGTCAAGGTAAGGAAATTACTCCTATCTCGATAATATGTCTCCACTTGTCGTTACACGGAATATGAATTTAAATTATAAGAAATCATGCATATGTATAAATGTATGGAAAAGATTCAATATGTTGTGTGTGTGAAAAGAGAATATCTAAAGTAAATTTTGAATTTGGAAGGTTGCATCGTATAAGATAAATATTAGAAACACATGTTTGATTAAAATTGGATGGTTCCAAAACAGAACTTTGACTAACCAGAGTGGTCGAAAAGTCTTTCGAATTTGAGGAGCATGCTTTGGCCTAATAAGTGGAATACTCTCGCCGACAAGTCGGTTAATGGTATTTACCCTTCCGGTTACTACATGTCCCAAATCAATTGAAATTTCGAGACTTGGCTTGATTTATGAAAATCAAGGAGTGGAACTAGTCGACAAGGTGCGGGTTTCACCCCTAACTTGGCGATTTCGTATCCTAAGTGTGGTTGGTACTCGTCAGGTCAAAATTTAATTTCAACACTTTGACAAGGGTCCACAAGAATTTGAAATTTGAATTTCTCCATCGAGGTGAGGATTTCACTCCTAACTTGATGGTGAATTTCATGTAAAAAGGAAAAGTAGATTGAGAATCGTTCACCAAATTGTGGGTTTCACGCCTATTTTGGTGAAGTTGTCTCGTTTGTATAATACGAGTGTTTGTGAATTTAGAATAGTCGAGTAAAATGTATGAGGAAAAGCGTATGTTGAAGATTAAACAAACAAGTATAAACATGTCAAGAATGGCACATAGAGAATGAAATATTAAAACAAATATTAACACATAATAAAACATGTATTAACACATGAGAATAGCATGTCAAGTATAATACATAAGGATAAAATGACATATATGTTTAAAAGGGCTCAAAGAGAATAAATAAGAAACACATAAAGTGGCATGCATGTAGTTTCAAACAAAACATAAAAATAAGGCTCTAAAACTATAGACTAGGTAAAAGCATTACTACTTTTCCTAATTCCCTATAGTTATGGCTCTGATACCAATCTGTCACACCCCAACCAATGGCGGAATCATTGAAGTGGGACTTGTTCAAGATTGCAAGATACTTCATAACACTATTTGTGACAATATTTAATTCAACCGATTTCATTTCATAGATAAATTGTCAAAATATTACAAGAAATTCAAATAACAACATTGTTCCAACATAACGTAACAAAATTGATACGACACTTTAAACCTAAACGTCTAAGTGAGTATCTAGGCATCTTTGCTAGTCCATTTTCATAGCATCATCAATCCTCAACGTGTAACATGTTTAAAATACAATTCAATGCAAAAGCAAAGGCGAGTATACAAGCTTAAGAATAAGTATAAGTATAAAAGTTTAAAAACGAATCCACATGGCAACTTAGTTTATACAAGATCAACCTATCATGGCATGCAATATTTCTAGCCAACCCTCTGTTTACGCAAAATGATATAATTCAACATGACCACTAGTCTACGGGCGGTGCGTTACTCCTACAGCGCTATACATGTCAAATGGAGGCTCATGAAAGCTAATGACTAAAACATATCACATAAGTATGGTCCACGTATAAGCATCAAGTATCATAACATAGTATTCATGTATAAGGATTGTTTTCGTTCATTGCATAAAGAATAAGTTTAAGTGTGTTTTAATAAGGTAACATGTTACACCCCAAAAAGTTGTAAACATAAAAAGGGGTTGCGAGTATACTCACAAATTGCATATGCTTTCCGATTATCCAATTGTTGACGAGCAAGGGATTAGGAGATCGAAGGTATAAGGGTTAAAGTTCAAGTATGTTTAGAGTCGAGATTCGGAATTTGAAACATAAAGATATAACGTATGAAAGTAACGTATGCAAATAATCACCTAGTACATATGATACTTGTTCTTGACACTAGTAAACTCTAAGGAGTTTAGTATCTATGTCCAATAGTTTAATAGTTCAAGCATGAGGTAGAAGATTAAGATCTTCATTTAGGTACCTCTAAATGTCATAGAAATCATGTAGGAGGTAGGAAGATCAAGTCTTCCATTTAGGCACCTCTAAGTGTTCACCATTACACTTGATGTAAAAACAATCAAGGAGGGTCATGAACATACAATAAAGGATAAGTTAACTACACTAATCTAAGAAATCATCAAGTAATGTGTGGATATTTCAAGTAGGATAGCCCAAGCTAATCCTATTATCACACAAACATCAAGCTTCATGCTTGTTCATTAGTTGTGGATTAAACCCTAACAAAAACAGAAAGTTTATGAGGTTTTAGCCCCTGATTTTAAGTGTCACAGCCTTGTTTTTAAGCCCAACTAACCATAGAAGTGATTATGAGCATAAAGACATAGGAATGTGTATGAGATAACTTAAGTTTAAGCAAGCCTAGCAAAGTTTAATCAAAACAGAAAGTTTGGAGCCTTATATGGTAATGTTCCAGCCTTGGTTTTCCATGGAAAACCTATTGAAAACATACCTAAGGTTGTTCCAAGCAAGTAGGAAGAAGAATCAATGAAAAAGACCAAGAAATGAAGAAGTTATGCTAGTTTTTGTAACTTGGAATGAATCTGAGTTTGCTTCTGATTTGCAGCTGGAAATGGAGTGATTTGAGAGTGAATTTGTGAGTTTGTAAAGTGTATGAAGTGTGGGATTGAGTTGGGTTTTATAGAGGGTGATTAGGTGAGTGTTAGTTGGCTAATTAATGGAAGAAACACAACAAGAAACACAAAATTGACCAACCCAAGGGCTGGAAACACCTTTCTGCCGGATTGAGGTCGTCGCCGTGCGCCACCACAAAAGGATTTTGCTGTGGCGCGACGCCACGGCTATGGTTTCCTAATTTTAGTTTAAAAATATACATTTCAGCCCCCTGAAGTTTATATTTTAGGGTTTTAGGGTGTTTTAGGGACTATTCTCATCATAAAAGCATAGTTTAAGGACAAAATAAGTATGAGGATCATAAACCAAGTATAATTAAGTGTATGAAGGTCGTATTTAAATATCGTTTACGATCAAAACACGTTTTATGCATAAGTTTCACATATTTGCAAGTTTAGCATATAGTTTCCAAGAATTACAAATAAGCGTCAATTGTTTCACGAAATTGAATGTTTGAGTATGTATAAAGTATGTATAGCATGAATTTAACAAAATATGAGTTTTATTTATGATCCAAGTCTCGGATTTTACAACGATTACAAAGAAAGAACGATTACAGGAACACAAGACTTCCAAAAATAGAAATACAAGTAAGACTTTCTAATTATGGAAAGTATGAAAACGCAGGGCGTTATATGTACACTGATGTTCTTACCGTTGTCTCAATACATACCATGTCGTCACGGTTTAAACAGAAACTTAGTAAACTTTACAAGGTTGTGAACGGGACAAGGATAGCCTAATCAAATGGCAATCCGATCGGATAGCCATCCGATCAAACTGCCATCCGATCAGGTGACACTTACCTCTTAACCTTAAACACTTTGAAACTTGAATTCTTGATCGTCGAACGGCAATCTGATCAGATAGCCATCTGATCGAACTGTCATCCGATCAAGGTGACATTGTGTTATGGAACCTTTCAACACTTAGAATCTTTTGAGACTTTGGATCTTTGAAAACTGGGAACTTAGGATCGAATGGCAATCCGATCGGATAGCCATCCGATCGAACAGCCATCTGATCAAAGTAATTTGAGTTGACACTTGACTTGACATTTTGAGAATCTCAACACTTGGATCGAACGACCATTCGATCGAATGGCTATCCATACGGATGACCATCCGATCGGATGGCAATCCGTCCCACATACTTATGTCACCTAGATCGAGTGGCAACCCGATCGGATAGCCATCCGATCGGACAGCCATCTGATCCAGTGACTGATCTGCCACTTTGCTTAAATCTCGTTATTCTGCCCGACACTTATCTATTGTAATCTAATCAGGCTAATTCTAAAAGAGCTCCCTTTGATCCAATACCAGTTAATCTGTTAAGCAATCACTGTGAGTATACTCGATCCCTTTTTGTTTTAAACTTTGGGATGCAACATGTATTCTATTAAACTATGATACTTGAGACTTTTTGGAAACTAAACTCTATCCTATGTGTATGTGAAACTTGTGATTCTTGCATTCTATGTGCTATGTGGACGTTTAATCCAGGGTGTGTAGTTCCGCCTTAACAATAGTAGCGCTATAGGAGATGCACCTCCCCATTATTCTCGGGGGTATTGTTAGGAGGATTCTAGTTTTCCTTGAGACTTGGGAAAATAACATAGCATCGGGATACTTGGGCTATCACTAGTTAGACTGCGAATACTAGCATGGCTGAAACTATTTTAAGTAACACTTACACGATGGATATGAGTTGTTTTAATCTATTATTCTATTACTTAAACTTGTATACTCGCCAGTACTTTTTGTACTGACTCTATTTTAATACATGTTGCAGGCTGACAGGATGCTAGGAATCGTGAAACAAGCTAGGATGGAACTTAGATACTCCACTTAGCTAAATCTAGAAACTTTGAACAATGATTATGCTTGTTTTAATTTGATACTGTGTTTTGTTGGTTGATGTTGGTTTTAGACAGTTGTATAAAATGAATCTAATTTTTATTGAAACTATTTAGTGTTATGGATTCTCATGAGCAATCTGAACGCTTAGTGCTCGCACCCCGATGTTTCCGCCATCGGTTGGGGTGTGACAGATTGGTATCAGAGCCATAACTATAGGGAATTAGGATAAGTAGGAATACTTGCCCTAGTCTATATTTCTAGGAATCTTGATTCTTATCTGTTGTTTAAGACTTATGCATTCTACCATATCTACTTCCTAGCAGCACATTTTCCTGTTAAACTTACATGCCTTTCCCAAAGCTAACACAATATACACTTGATACTATTGAAAACACTGTTAATAGGTGTTTGTATTTTGCACGAGATTTGCCCTCAAGTCAGGAGTGACATCCGAACCTTGATGGAAAATCTCCATATTATTCTAGTGGGTCTTGTCTATGGATAAGTACTGACGCTATTAGGGTACGATGTTGTCAAGTTAGAGGTGAAACTCAGATCTTGATAACTAGTCCCACTCTTTGACATTTTATGTCTCGCCAAAGTCTCGAAATTCCCAATCAATTAGGGACGTGAAATGACCAAAGGGACGAATATTGTAGGCCTAACATCGATGACGTATTTGTCTAAGTAAGTCAAGACACGTTACCTCAATTCGAAAGGGGTTTGAATCACTTTGGTTAGTCACCGTTCCTCTACCCGGAACAAACCTATGTTTTATGAGCCTATCTTTTATGTTATCTTGATTTTTATGTGTGGTTTTAAACTCGATTCTTCGCTTATCTTGATTCTTTGTTTATTTTGAGGCTTTTTACACAAATTTTGCACGTATGTCCGCAATCTAAAACGGTAACTCTAATCTCAGGATCAAACTAAATTTATGAAGCTTTATTCTATCATGTTAATCTATGTGGGAATCTTGATCGACTATGATACTATGTGAATCTATCTGATGAATCTATGTGTATTTTGTGGTTGTAAGGCACTAAATGTAACATGGCATAGAATACGAGGGGGAAGTGACGTGTCCGAAACATGGTGGATACGCCGCTGGTACTTCCTATATATAAGTGTTTCAGACATGTTACCAACTTTCATACCAAGTGCCATGCGAAACTTTGTGTTTTGCAGACCGGCGATAAGGTTGTTGAATTCTAAAACTATGGGAAACTACCTGTGTAATCTATGTGAAGTCTATGAGATCTATGTGTACTCTAGCGCAATCTATGTGTAATCTATGTATGTGTTGTTTTGAGAAACAAAATACGAAACGTAGACTAACGCCGAAGACGAGGTGGACGTGGCATGTCCGAAACATGGTGGATACGCCGCTGGTACTTCCTATATATAAGTGTTTCTGGCATGTTACTGAATCTTCGTACCACGCGCTAAGCGAAGTTCGTAGTTTTGTAGGCTCGGGTTGAAGTTGTGGAATCTATTTGGTTAATCTATGTTGTGGAATCTATTCGGCTAATCTATGTTGTGTGAAGTGATATGGTTAACAAAGCATGACACTAATGACGGGACGGACGTGGCATGATTGAAGCATGGTGGATACGCCGCTGGTACTTCCTATATATAAGTGCTTCCGTCATGTTTCCGAACTTTCGTAGCACGTGCCATGCGGGATTTCGTTGTTTTGTGGATTGTTAACACTAATCTATGTGAATCTATTGGGATCTATGGGAATCTATTGAATCTATTGGAATCTATTGAATCTATTGGAAGCTATGTGAAACTATTGGAATCTATGTGAACCCATGATGATGATGATGAGTGTGTTATGCAATTGCGACACGTAACATGACACCGAGTACGAGGCGGAAGCGATGTGCCCGAAGCGTGGTGGATATGCCGCTGGTACTTCCTATATATAAGCGTTTCTGACATGTTGCCAAACTTCGTACAACGTGCCATGCGAAGGTCGTGGGTTTTGCGTTGTTGAGTCTATTGGAAATCTATGTGAAACTTGAATATTTAACCTACGTGAATCTTCTTGAATCTTGAGTCTTAATCTATCATGTGTAAATCTATATTATGAGGCTTGTGAATCTAGACTTATACGATCCTTTTGTCGGATCTTTAGATGTCTTCTCGAAAGCTATCCAACACTTTCAAGAGATCCAGGGAAAAGTCTCAGAAAAAGATGATGTCATTTATGGCCGACCAGATTGCTCGAGTCATGCCAAAGATCGTCTCTGAGATCCAAGGATCAAACACTCCTCCATCCTCTGTGGACTCGAAGGCCGAGAAGCTAAAGCCTATTAAGTTCAGCTATAAACATTTCGTCTCCTGCAACCCAAAGCCTTTCACAGGTAGTGATGGGGTGACCGCTATGCTCGAGTGGTTTGACAGCATTGAGGTTACTTTTATCAACAGCGAATGCCTAGATCATCTAAAGACTAGGAGTGCGACTGGAATGTTTCAGGGCAGAGCGTTGGAGTGGTGGTCCAATGAGAGAAATATCCGTTTAAACGAAGAAGCCTATGCTCTTCCATGGACTGAGATGCGTGAACTAACGATGCTTGAGTTCTGCCCGCCCCAGGAACAACTGAAGTTTGAAGAAGAGTTCTGCCACTTGAAGCAGGTTGGTGATGATTATCTGGCTTATACTACTCGTTTCAAGCAGCTCAGCTTGATTGTTCCTCACTTGGTTTCTACTCCTAAGCGCATGATAACCAAGTACATCAATGGTTTACCTCCTGCTATGCGTGATTCTATTGAAGCAGCTCAACTCGACACTATTGAGGAAGTCTACCGTCTCGCAGCTAGTCTCAATAACAACCGTGTTTGTGATAAGCAGTTTGCTAACTCTGCTCCCTCCAAGTTTGCACATCAAGTTACTCAGTAGCCTAGTGGCAGCAAAAACAAGAGGCGAAAGTCTCAGGGTTCAGGATGAAATGCAATTGTTCCTCCTGCAAACCCTACTGCTAAACCTGCTCCTACTGCTACTGTTCAGAACCCTGCTATACCTGAAGTCAAGAAGCAGTACTCTGGGTCTTATCCCAAGTGTACGACTTGCAACTTTCATCATCCTGCTAATTCTGCATGTCATTTGTGCACCAGCTGCAATCGCTATGGTCACATGACTCCTTACTGCCATCAAGCTAACCCTGTTCAACCAACTCAGCAAGCCCCAGCTCAGGTAGCCCTACCAGCTCTCCCAGCCCCTCAGCAGAATCTGAGTCCCATTAATGTTGTTCGTGCATGCTACAAATGTGGAGATACTACTCATCTTCATAACCAGTGTCCTCAGCTGAACCAGGATCAACAGCCAGCCGCTCGTGGACGAGCGTTCAATCTTAATGCTAATCAGGCTCGTAACGACAATGACGTCGTTAATGGTACGTTTCTCGTGAATAACCTTTACGCTTTGATTTTATTTGATACTGGTGCCGATAGAAGTTTTGTGTTCGTAGAATTCGAATCTTTGTTAAATTGTGCACGCTCTATGTTACCTAAGTCCTTTTCGGTGGAGATTGCCGATGGGAAGTCTATTCTAGTTGATTCTATTCTCTGTTGTTGTTCCTTGACTCTTAACGACCACGTATTTACTATTGATCTAATACCCATGCAATTGGGTAGTTTTAATGTTATAATCGGCATGGATTGGTCGTGTAAGAACCATGCTGAGATTGCCTGTCACGAGAAGTTTGTTCGTCTACCTCTCCCGTCCGGTGATATTTTGCATGTCTATGGAGATCGACCATCGAAAGGACTGAAGTTAATGTCATGCACTCAAGCGAACAGATGCTTACGTAAACATAACTTTGCCTTCTTGGCCCACGTTGTGGAACAAAAGGGCAAAGGGAAGAACATAAGTGACGTTCCAGTAGTGTGTGATTTCCCTGATGTCTTTCCTGAAGATCTTCCTGGTCTTCCTCCTCCTAGATCCGTCGACTTTCATATTGATCTCATACCTGGTGCGACTTCTATCGCCAAGGCTCCCTATCATCTTGCACCTTCCGAGATGCAAGAATTATCTAGCCAACTACAAGAACTACTCGACAAGGGATTCATTCGTCCAAGTACCTCTCCGTGGGGTGCTCCTGTGCTATTCGTCAAGAAGAAAGATGGTTTGTTTTGTATGTGTATTGACTACCGTGAACTTAATAAGCTCACCGTTAAGAATCGTTATCCTCTCCCTCGTATTGATGATCTATTTGACCAACTGCAAGGCGCATCCTGTTTCTCGAAAATCGATCTTCGTTCTGGTTATCATCAGCTTCGTGTACTCGAGGATGATATACCCAAGACCGCATTTCGTACTCGTTATGGGCACTACGAGTTCGTGGTCATGCCTTTTGGATTGACCAACGCACCCGCTGTGTTCATGGATCTGATGAATCGTGTTTGTAAACCCTATTTGGATCGTTTTGTGATAGTTTTTATCGATGTTATCTTCATTTATTCTAAAACTAAGGCTGATCATGCTCATCGTTTACGATTGATGCTTGAATTGTTACGTGGTAATCGTTTGTATGCTAAATTCTCTAAGTGTGAATTTTGGATTGATGAAGTGCAATTTCTTGGTCGTGTCGTTAGTCAGCAAGGTATTCATGTTGACCCTTCTAAAATCGAAGCTGTGAGGAATTGGAATACGCCTAAATCTGCATCTGAGATTCGTTCTTTCTTAGGATTGGCGGGTTATTACCGCCGATTCATCTCGGACTTTTCTAAGATTGTTGTTCCTCTCACCTCATTGACCCAAAAAGAGAAACCTTTTGCTTGGGGTCCCGAGCAAGAGGAATCTTTTCAGACACTTAAGGACCTTTTGTGTGACGCTCCTGTTCTTACTCTCCCCGATGGGAATGACGACTTTGTAGTATATTGTGATGCCTCGAACCGCGGATTGGGTTGTGTGCTCATGCAGCGGGACAAGGTTATTGCTTATGCCTCTCGTCAACTCAAGGTGCATGAGAAAAACTATACTACTCACGATCTGGAGCTTGGTGTAGTTGTATTTGCATTAAAGATCTGGCGACACTACCTATATGGTACTAAGTGTGTGGTTTTCACCGACCATAAGAGCCTTCAACATATCTTTGACCAAAAGGAACTGAACATGCGACAGAGACGTTGGGTGGAATTGCTTAACGACTACGACTGCGAAATTTGCTATCATCCTGGCAAGGAGAATGTAGTGGCCGACGCTCTTAGTCGTAAAACTCATGTCAATATTATTCGTATCTCTAATGATCTTCATGCATGTATTCGTGAAGCTCAGTATTCGTCAGCTAATGAAGGTAGTCTATTTGTTGAGGTTCGTGGTGCTAATATGGATCAACTCGAAACTAAATCTGATGGTCTTCAATACTATCTCAATCGCATCTGGGTGCCAGATCGCGATAATCTCCGTCAGCTCATTATGAATGAGGCTCACAAATCTCGCTACTCTATTCATCCAGGTGCTGATAAGATGTACCATGACATGCGTAGGACTTATTGGTGGCCCGGTATGAAGAAGGACATTGTTGTATATGTTTCCAAATGCCTTACTTGCTCGAAGGTAAAGGCTGAACATCAGCGTCCTTCTGGACTCTTGGAACAACCAGAAATCCCTGTTTGGAGATGGGATAGCATTGCTAGGGACTTTATTACTAAACTGCCCCGTACACCTTCTGGTCACGATAGTATCTGGGTGATCGTCGATCGTTTGACCAAATCAGCCCACTTTCTTCCTATTCGCAAAGATTATACAGTGGAGAAACTTGCTCGAATCTATACCGATGAGATTATATGTCGTCATGGCATACCTCTTGACATAATCTCAGACCGTGATGGTCGTTTTACTTCACATCTTTGGCAAACCTTTCAATCCGCTATAGGTTCTCATTTGAATCTTAGCACGGCCTTTCATCCTCAAACGGATGGACAGACCGAGCGAACTATTCAGACCCTAGAGGATATGCTCCGTTATTGTGTCCTCGACTTTGGTGGTAACTGGGATGTACATTTACCATTGATTGAGTTCTCGTACAACAATAGCTATCATTCCAGTATTCAGATGGCTCTTTTCGTAGCTTTGTATGGCCGCAAGTGCCGATCTCCTCTTAGCTGGCATGAGATTGGTGACAAGCAGTTTACCGGACCTGAAATCACTAAGAGACAATGGATAAGATTCTTCAGATCCGTGATAACTTGATCAAGGCTAGGAGCAGACAAAAGAGCTATGCTGATAATAGGCGCAAGCCTCTGGAATTTGATGTTGGTGACCGAGTTCTTCTCAAGGTATCTCCCTGGAAGGGAGTAGTTCGTTTTGGTAAGAATGGAAAGCTCGCTCCTCGCTATGTGGGTCCTTTCACGATACTCGAAAGGAATGGCAAGGTGGCATACAGACTCGACCTGCCATAAAAACTAAATAACGTACATCCAGTGTTCCACGTATCTAACTTACGTAAATGCCTAGCCGACGAGGAACTGCAGGTTCCCCTTGAAGACTTGCAAATCAATGAAGCTGTACACTTTGTGGAGAAACCGGTTGAAATCATGGATAAGGGTGTCAAGCGACTGAGGCGCAACAAAATTCCCATAGTCAAGGTTCGATGGGAAGGAAAGAGTGGCGCCGAATTCACTTAGGAACTGAAAAGCGAGATGAAGACCAAGCATCCGCAGCTCTTCGAGCAGTCTTCTTCCTAGATTTCGGGGACGAAATCTCCTAAAGGAGGGGAGACTGTAACGCCTGCGTCCCTAGACTTTTAGCTAATTGTCACTTTTAGCCCCTATACTATGAGTTATGTGATACTTTTGATACTTGGTGAATCTTATACTATGATACTTGATTCTTAAAATTATGATTCTTGATACTTGATACTTGGAAACTATGATTCTTGACACTTGGAATCTAGATACTTGACTCTTGATACTTTGGTGCTTGACTCTTGAGTCTCGGCGATTTCGGTACGTTTTACACTAGATCCTTGTACAACTTTGATCTACACATCATTCTCTACATGATTCTCCTTTGAAATCTCACTTTTCATCGTGAAATCTCTAAGATTTGAGCTCTTGAAGGTGATGTCATCATGACGGTTTGTACCAAACTGCTGTGTGATGTCATTCTAGTCAAGATCTAGCTCAGATCTAAGGAATTTCATGTGTTTTACACAGAATCTTAACCAAATCTAGACTTTTTTTCAGCTAAAACTTATGTTTATCTTCATCTTTTCTTAACTTTTCACTTAAAACGGTGGAATCCAGGTCTAAATGGACTAAAGACTTGATGAATAGTCTTGAGTCAGCTTGGAAATGGATTGTTGCCGGAGAATATGACTGGAGTACGGATTCTGACATAAGCACCGTCAGGAACGGACGACTGAACGGACTGGGGTAATTCCCATCTGAACAGATTGGCTGTACACTGATGTGCTTACCGTTGTCTCAATACGTACCATGTCATCGCAGTTGTAACACCCCGTGTTTCTGAAGTCAAAGTCAAAGTCAAGATTGAAGTCAAAGGAAGACAAGATTGCTAATTGTGATCTGTCTCTTCTTGCTCAATTCCTGTTTTGACTTCTTTGACTTGTAATTAGTCTATTTTACTTTTTGTTTTAGTTATATTATGTGGAGTAAGTGTCAATAATCACTATAATCGACGTGTGTTATTCGTTATTTAATCGACTTACGACTGTGAAACTATAGGAAGTAACAATGCGGTAAAGTCAACTAAACGCTAATCAATCTAATTTAATCAACATCAAATCGCAATCGCACTCGCAACTCGAATTACGCATTATGGTTATTATTATTATATGTGTGTGTGTGCCTTATGTGTTACTTGTGCATGTTATTTATGTTATGTGTGGTAATTAATCAAATCGCAATCGAAACTCAAATCGCAATCGAAATGGTATGATAATTAGTGGAGAAGAGATAGTGCAAGATATGAGTAGTTAGGATTAAAAGTAATTTGACTAGGAAAATCTAACGCATCGCAACGCTCGCCATCACAATCGAAACATCAAAAATTGTCGCGCCGAACACTCGAACGAGGTGACTGATCGACCAGGCGACCAGCCGATCGACCAGCCAACCGATCGGACTACCGTCCGATCGGACAGGCTGTCCGCACGGGCTGCCTAGCCGATCGACCAGCCCCTTTCCTCTTTGGGTAACCCTATAAATACCCCTTGTCACTTTCAAACTTTCTACTTTTGGCAACTGACGTCCGACCAGCTCGTTTTCCTCACTTTTCTTCAGATTTCTCGAAATTCCGGTAAGATCTCGTCCTAAATCTTGTACTTCCTTAATCTACACGCACTCCTACACCTTTCTATCTTTTGAATCTTAACTTTTAACCGTGAAATCACCAAGATTCATGGTGTTCTAGGATGACGTCATCATGTGTTCTTGAAGAACTTCATGTTTTGGCCTCAATCTACCAAGAACAACTTAGATCTAACCGATTTCCACATAAACAAACAAGGATCTTTCATAGATCTTAACATATTCACAAGAAAAAGGATTGAAAGATGGTTTTTCAACTTTCTTTCAACTCTTTTACACTCAATGCACTTAAAACCGATAGAATCGGGACTTGTGCCGGCTCACTATTGTGGTTGTGTTGGTTCAAGATCCATATTCTATCCACGAGATTATCGATTCCGGGTTAAACGTGGAACATCGTCTCGAACCGTCGACTGATCAGGTTTGGGTGATTCCTATCCGATCAGGAGCACCAAGTGTTGACGAGGTTTCTGTTGCTTGACACGTTATCAAAATATCTCGATAAAACGACAAACTACACGTTATCAAAATATCAGGAGCACCAATGGCTGGCTCTGCTGGCATGACGTCATCCCCAAAGTCTGCGTTGCGCTGTAGGCCAATGGCCTGCAGTGCAAATGAAGTAACGGATGCATAAGAGGAAGCATCCGAGTCAGTATCTGCATCAGAAGAAATATCAATCACCGAGACCACTGGTGATGCAATGTCTAAGATAACCACATTGTAAACGTCTCCGTCTCCCAAGTCATCATCTATATGCTCTACGGGAATCACCGGGACAATGTCGTCATCATCCTCGTCGAGGTCGACGAAAGGCACCATAGCAAGAGGAAGTACATCCAAAGGTATAATCTCGACTACATGTTCACCCTCCGGGTGACCTATGATAACGATGTCATTGAGTAGTGGAGGTACAGCTAATACGTCATCGTCAACAATATCCCCTAGAAATGCGAATGGCTGAAAATCATCCATATCGCTATCAGATCCCGTCTCACTATCCGATGTAATGACCTGAACCTCTGGTATGTAATCATCATCTGAAGAAGGTGTCATAGGATCCACATCATCATAAATGTTGCTTCCTTCGGATGAAGACATGATATCCTGGAAAATAATTGGTTTGACGTATGTATTAATAATTAATTTTTCAATTAATATATATATATACACAAAATGTTGAAATCACATAAGTTCATTTTAAGTTATTCTATTTGTGTTGTGCGGATTAACTTAATGTTTCAGATCTACCATTTAGAGACTAAGGCACTTAATGTCCTTGCTTGATTTGTATGATATGAATTTTGTTTTTGTTGTGATGGACCTTGAGAAAAAAATTGTTTATGCAATGAAAACTCTTGTTTTTGTATAAATTGTATTCATGAGAGGTTCCCTAGTGATTGTAGACTAGACTCGAGAAAGAATCCTGGTTCACTACAATCGAAGCTCTGATACCAATCTATCACACCCTGCTCGTAGCGGAAGCGCGAGGTGTGATCTGTTGGTTCTCATTGCATAACGATATAAGTAAACATACTAAATGAATAAAACATACTCCATTACCATTACCATAATTGTTCAAAAGATGCGCAACATACATTAAGTTTATAATTTACAAACCATTCAAAGAAAATAAGTTGTTATTATTTCATACATCCAAAACGAAAGTTTTAAACATTAAGGCTTTGTCCACTATAACACCGCAAAGCGGCAGTATAATAGATAAACCCTTCAAAAGATGGCACGGAGTCTTGATACTTGTTTCTTGAATTAGAATCCCTGACAAGGTCCACTAATTCCCTGAAATACATGTTTAAGTAGAAAAATCAACAAAGGTTGAGCGAGTTCATGCAGTTTAGTTGTGTATGATACACCCGAAAAATGTAGAATGTATTTGTATTTGAATCAAATATAGTATGAAAAGCGTCAATGAAATTGTGATCATTAATGTTTTGCAAGGACATTAATATGTGTGACGAAATAGGAAGCAATCCAACCCTAGACGATTTTAATTGTATCGACACCATGTCGTAGGGCAACAAAAGCACTCCTAAGAAAACGAATGGCATGAGTGGGGCTCGCCAAAACCCATTAGATCTAACCCTTTTGTTCCTTGGTCCAAACTTGGATTAATGGTGCTTTAGTTATGGCCCTAATTTCTCACATGATCTAAGGTGTTTCATTCCTTGACTTATCATACTATTGTACATTTATTTTCCCCGATAGTTGTAAAACTTGAAAAGCATTTAAGATGAAAAGGGGACATGAACTCACAGTATCGCTTCAGTGAGTAGAAGTAAATATAATTTCACGTGCGGTAGTCCTGAATAGTGTTGCGACCTACAATCGTTGTTATATTTGTTAGACACTTCGGTCTTTGTAAATAACTTGAGTACAAGTCTTATGTCTTAAATATGTGTAAGACTAGTATGTCTTTATTGTTCGTTGAACTTTGTATTAGATGCATTTATTGTTTAACCATTATATATATATATTTTTTTCCAAATATATATATATAAGTAATCTTGTATCTTGTATGTCATATAGTCGGATCTGGTCCTCTTGATTTCGTGTCTAGTATGTATCAATCGTATACTTGTATTTCTTTACAATTTATGTCATTGGACTTAGCCCAAGAAATTATGATATTGGGCCCAAATAGTGTTGGGCTTAAATAGTGTCGGGCTTAAATAGTGTTGGGCTTTGGCCCATATGTTTGGTATTGGGCTTAGCCCATAAGTTATTGATATTGGACTTAGCCCATGTATTTAGTTTAAGCCCATTATGAATATAAGTCCATTAAAAAGTGTAAGCCCATTTATATAAAAATAGCCCATTAAAAAGTATAAGTCTTTCATTATTATAAAAACATTTTTATAAAATTAACTAAGTATACTTTTTAGTAAATAAAAACATAATAGTTTTTATAAGTTTCAAAATGTCCGAATTTTGTTAATGATAACGTAATTTTTGTGTCCGTGTCGAAAGATCGACTAGATGTCGTATTAAGTCCTCGGATTGGTAATATGTCCATAAGTTCGTCCGTCGTCCGTTTTGACCATAATTTATGTCCGATTGTTCGTATTGTCCGTAACATGTCTTTAAGGCATATTTGTATGTAGTTTTGTAAGACTTTAATTATAAAGTCTCTTGAGTTTATTATTACCATTTTAATCAAGTTCCTATCTTTGATATATATAACTAATACACAAATTATTACATATCACATAGCTTGTTAAAACGAACAAATATATATTTTCTCAAAAATATATATTTATCTAATCTTTTCTTTTTATAAAAACCTTTCTTTAAGATCTTTTTAAATCTTGTAAAGATTTAACCAAAAATGATAGTTTTTATAACATAATGTTTTTAAGAAAATTTGCCATATAACCTTTGTTTTAATCACTTTGCCATGTTTAATAAACATATATTTTTCTTTTCAAATCAACATCAACAATTTACTCATAACTTTTATAAACAATACACATAAGATTTATAACATAACCTTGTCAAGATGATCTCAAAATCATGTAGGGTTTTGAACTTGCTCATAACATATGTTAACTAGTTCAAAAACCAAGTTTACTTCTAGTTTTAACAACTTTTATAAAAATCTCATGTTGTATGTTACTTTTTATAATCTTGTAAAAAAGTCTTGTTTTTACTTATAAAACCTTAGATACTTTAATTACACCATAAATTTTGATCATCCATTATCTTTTAAATATATAAAAAAAAAAAACTTTAACATATTCATGTATACTTGTTAGAACATGTTTTTAGAACATCATCTAACAAGTTATACATATCTTAATCATCTCAACAAGATCAAATATGCAAATAACAAATCTTAATCACAACATAAACAAACATATACATATCATGATTTGTATTTTTGCTTCTTTGTATCTTTATATTATTATGTATGATTATTTTGTTTATTACTAGTTATAATAATAATCATAACATAAATAAGTAAGAAAAATAAATTTAGAAGCTCACTTCTAGCTCTAGGCTAGGGATAATCTAGATGATGTTAAGAAACAAAGAAGATGAAGATCTTGTTGGTAGAAGACTCTTGGATGGATGAAAATGCTTGATTTAGCTTGCAAATGCTTTAGATCATCCTATGTTCCATGAAAATCCATGTTGATCATAAGAAAAATGAAGAAGGTGAAGTGGGTTTTTATGGTGTTCTTGGTGAGATGATGAAGATGAAGAGAGAGTTTGTTAAGTGTGTGAAAGTAAAGGTGAAAAAAGAGTTGTAATTGTGTTAGTGATTAATGAGAAGATGTTATAAGCCTTCCACCACATCATTCACTTACCCATTTAGATAAGTATTCAAGTAATAAAATAATAAAAAAAACAATGGGTGGGGGGCCCACTTGTGGTTGACGGTCACACATGGGGGGGGTCATTTTGTGGTAAAAATGTGATGGTAAAAATATTATGGTAAAAACAAGTTAACATGTTTAGATGTTTAGGTTTATATGTATTACCAAGTTTCAAGATGTTTCAAGACTTAGAATGATCAAGAATAGGATGAAAATGACCAAAAATAATGTTCACTGGTTCACTACATATGTCAATTTGTAGTTCGGATAGTCTTTTGTCGCTCGTTCCGCAAGAAGATAGTCGAAAGGTTTGCTTATGAAAGTTGTAGAGAAACATTCGGTTATATATTTATATGATGTTCCCTATGTATTTTCATATGGAATTTGAGTTTAAACAACCCATTTTGCACTTTGTAATAAAAACACTAATGCTGAATTTTGCGGAAAAATATTGAAATGGTCACTTTTGGTGCTTTTTGGCAGTTTTCGGGCAGTTTTTGTGCTATCAGACATTGGTAATATATTAGACCAAACCCTTGCATTTCCAATTAGGGTTTATTGTATAATTGATGTTGGACTTTCGTCTGAGTTCTAAAAATATCGTTACACTAATTTCTGCGGATCCTGAGTTTTTGTCAGCACGCTAGTTTACTAGGCACTACTCTAGTTGTTTCGATGCACTGTTTACACTGTTTCAAATGTAACCACTAAAAATGAATCATGTGCCTCATAAATGAATATTCCATAAGTATTCTAAGATGTATATTATGAAATCATGCATTTCGGATATTCTAATCACGTATTTGTATAATGTAATTCATTGCTTTAAATGTAAGTAATTTACCAGAAAGTGGCAATTATCACAGAAAACTTCAAAAGTCAAGCCATCATACACAAACACATCCTTCTCAAAGGAATAGACAATCCACTCGAACAGTCATCCGACCGGACGACTGTCCGAACCACTTGTACTTTGCATCGTTTTGCGCGTCACTTATCATTATGCTATCAATCTATTCAGGCTAAAACTACTCTCTAGCGCTCCCTTCAATCCATCCATCGCTGTAAGTATACTCGATCCCTTTTTGCTTTATGCACTTTTGGGTGTTACATACGTTACTTATTCTAAATCACATCGAACACACTACGCAATACTTTAAACGCTAACCGTTATCGCATGTATTACGTGACTTAATGAATGCTTGTTTGTTATGTTTACACATGGAATGCTGTCTACCTGCCTTAGTAACGATAGTACTATTAGTTTGGACTCAGCACATGTTCACTCAGGGATTGTTAAGGACAATTATTTGCATGGATTACAGTGGTGATCATGTATTACGAACTGCCTGGGGCAGTCAACCCGCAGTCATTGGTATCGATAGGTTCATGTCGATAACTAACATGCCTCATTTCACTCTGTGTACGTGCTGGTTATGTGTAACGCTTTCAAACTCTATATGCTATTTTCAAACTTGTATGCTCACCTTTACACTATGTGTATTGACTGTTATTTTAACGTATGTGACAGGTGCTTAGGATGCTTATCTGCAAGGAAATCGAGGCTACAATAAGGCTCTAGAGGCCAACAAATAGTTGTCTGTACAAATGAAATCAAGGGTCTCTAGAAGCAGATAAACAATTGGGCTATTTGAAAAATCTGAGTTGTCGGAACAGGACTATTTGCCTAGATTTTGTCTGTAATAATTTGTTTACCTTTTGAGACATGGTATGGGACATGTTACTTTAAATTGATTGGTAATGATAATCGTTATGGAAACTTCTGGACAATCTGTTTCGCTCAGTGCCATGCCCCGATATTTCCGTCATCGGTTGGGGTGTGACAGATGGGTATCAGAGCCATAACTATAGGGAATTAGGCAAGACTCGACCTAGTCCGGGTCGAAGTCTTAGAGACCTAGTCTATAGTTAGGAACCAACAGACCATGCCCCGATATTTCCGTCATCGGTTGGGGTGTGACAGATGGGTATCAGAGCCATAACTATAGGGAATTAGGCAAGACTCGACCTAGTCCGGGTCGAAGTCTTAGAGACCTAGTCTATAGTTAGGAACCAACAGACCGACTCGTGCATGACCAGTAGGGACTATGTGTGAGCGTACTTGTTGTTTCTCGTTATTCTCGCCTATGCTGCACTATCATTGCACTCTGATTTTCAATTATGACTGAGCGATTAAGTCGAGAATTAGGTGTGAAAACCGCAAACTCTCGATTAAATTGCTTGTTCAACCTGCATTTTATCTATGTACACGAGAATTCGCGTTGAACCCGGAGTGAAATCCATACTTTAGCGCGGATTTTCGTCTCTATTTTACTAAAAGCTCATGAGCAAAAGTTGTTAAGTCAGGGGTGAAACCCGAACCTTGATAACTATTTCTGACTTATTTTGGTTTTACAAAACTCTCACCAAAGTCTCGACGGACTCCAACGACCTGAAGTCACGGAATGACTAACGGGATGTGTGCCAAACGCCCAAGAATCGAGGCAATAGCACAGTCCTGAAGGTCGAAGTGTGTACAACAAGTCCTTGAGAATAGTCGAATTGCTTTGGATAGTCAATGTCTAATAGCTGCAGACGATCTATTTCTCGAATTTTATGTGTTTCGATTCTGAGCCCGCAACTGTTGACTCTGATGATTCGTCGATTTTATGTGATTTATGTTTATTTGTTAGCGTTTTGAGGTACCACTGGTTTCGATCTAACGCCTTTTGCTTCCAATAGTCACACAACACACTACACATCGCTGACAAATCGCTAAAAATATGGATGACCTTATACTACGATATACGCTTATGCTATACTACTCGCTATGCTATTCGCGATCGCTATACTCGAATGCTCGTCGACTATGAAGGATAGGTTTCTGTATTCTGACTACCCCTTGTGCTTAAATACTTCTGGGATTCTGTGATCTATGTGTTTCTGTGATTATGTGCCCTATGTGCTTATGTGTTTCTATGTTATGTGATACATGTTTCACTGTATTCCTAAGCTTTAGTTGTATTAGGCGTGTGAGGTGAGATTCAATTTTATTGTGTTGAGTCCTGTGACGATGTCTGATGCAGACAATGTCATATCTCGCGCTTCCCGAGATGCTCGCCGAAAGCAAGCTGGCAAACGTCTTGCCGCTATGATTACTAAACAAATGGCGAAAGTTGTTCCTCAAGTCGTCAGCGAGATATACGAAAACATGAGCAAATCGTCTGAGGAATCCTGAACTGAGACTTCCAAAGTTGCTTTCAGCTTCAAACAATTTAAGGCATGTGGGCCGAAAGAGTTCACAGGATAAGAAGGCCCTGCAGCTTTGTTTCAATGGTTTGACTCCATCGAGGTCACACTGCGACAGAGCGGTTGCCCAGGTAACCTACGCACTCTCAACGCAACTGGAGTCTTCCAGTCCTGCGCTTTAGACTGGTGGACGGCTGAGAGGAACAAACGTGGGAATGATGCAGCCTATGGTCTGTCGTGGGACGAGCTCAAGGAAGTCATGTTGGAAGAATTTTGCCCTCCTCATGAGCGCCAAAAGTTAGAAGATGAATTCTGGCACATAAAGCAGAAGGATGGAGAAAACGCTGCGCTCACTGCTCGCTTCAAGCAGCTCAGCATTATCTGTCCTGGTCAAGTCAAGACTCCGGAGATCGCAATCAAGAAGTATATCCGAGCCCTGTCTGACTGTGTGGCAGATTTCATGCAAGCGGCCAAGACTACAACGATCGAAGAAACTTACCTACTGGCCGCTGAAATCAACGACAAGCGGGTTAAGGCTGGTGTCTGGGATAAAACTTCAAAGCACCTGCATCAAGTCACCGCCACACCAACTGCTGAAACCGCCGCCGCTCAATCGTCCAAGATCTCACGCCGCAAGAAAAAGAACAACAACAGCAACTCCAGCAACAAGAACTGTGCTGTCACTACCACTGCTGCTCCTCTTCAAGCCGTACCGGCTCAGCAGCAGCACCATCACCGACCAGCACTCGTTGCTTATGCACCACCAGCAAAGCGTGCATACACAGGCCCCCACCCGGCTTGGCCAACATGTTCTTATCATCACCCGGTGGGTCTCGCCTGTCGTTTCTGCGCTCACTGCAACCTGTACGGCCACTTTACTGTCAACTGTCGTACTGGTCCCCGTCAAGCCCCAGCTCAAGCCACAGCTCATCAAGCTCTGCTGCCCATGGGCGGCTCTTATGGTGTGCGGGGAGGACTTCCGCACAAGGCCTGTGATTTCGAGGGGCACGAGATTAAAAAAAACGATAGATATATCTTATTTAAAAAAAATTGTAAACACATACAAATCCAATATAGAGGCCCATTATCAAATACCTTTTTATGCTTTATAATTTATCCAACTTAACATTAGGTTTATTGGGCCCAACCCAATACTAATATGATTTTAAAAAAAAAACAATTTTCGTTAAAACATGCGGGCACATTTTTCGAGCTCGAACAGGGTACGTAAATTCTCAGAGACGCCACTGCTGCTCCCAGCCCCGCAAGGCCAACAAGTGGCTCAGGCACCCGCGATCAACGCTAGAGTCTGCTTCGCATGTGGTGATCCCAACCACTTTGCGAACATGTGCCCGAACAGGGTGGTGAAACAAGAGCCTCAGCAGCAGCAGCAGCAACAGCAACAAGCCGCACGCACTAGAACTTTCAACATCAACGTGCGCCAAGCCCAGGCTGACAACAACGTGGTCAATGGTACGTTCCTTGTGAATGGTATTTATGCTTCGTGTTTTTTTGATACTGGAGCCGATAATTGCTTTGTGTCATTCGAATTTGTGAAACTCCTTAGTCGTAAACGCTCCCATCTCTCCTCGACGTTCGATGTTGAAGTCGCTACCGGAGGAACTGTCGCCGTAAATTCTGTTCTTCGTGATTGTACTCTCGAGCTCAACAATCACATCTTCCCAATCGACCTTATTCCGATGCAACTCGGAAGTTTTGACATCATAGTAGGCATGGACTTTCTTCGCGAAAACCATGCTGAAGTTGTGTGCTTCGACAAGATGATTCGATTCTCACTCGCGAATGGTGATTTACTGTGTTTATGGCGAAACTGCTTCGAAAGGCCTCAAGCTCATGTCATGTGTCCAAGCTAGCAAGTATCTCCGCAAGGAATACAGAGCTTTCTTGGCAAACATTGTAGTAGCGGAGAAGAAAAAGAAAGGTAATCCAGGTATGAACGATGTTCCTGTTGTGCGCGAATTTCCGAATGTATTTGCTGATGATCTTCCTGGACTACCACCAAGTCGTGATATCGACTTTCGTATCAACCTCATTCCTGGAGCCAACCCTATTGCCAACCCTATTGCCAACCCTATTGCCAAAGCTCCTTACCGACTCGCATCGTCCGAAATGCGTGAACTCTCGAACCAACTCCAGGAATTACTCGAGAAAGGCTTCATTCACCCGTGCACCTCTCCTTGGGGCGCGCCGGTCCTTTTCGTTAAAAAGAAGGATGGGTCGTTCAGGATGTGCATCGACTATCGGGAATTGAATAAGTTAACTATCAAGAACCGCTATCCCCTGCCTCGCATCGATGAATTATTTGATCAACTACAAGGTGCTACGTGTTTCTCGAAGATCGATCTACGCTCAGGCTATCACCAGCTACGCATTCAAGAGGAAGATATACCCAAAACCGCATTTCGCACTCGATACGGCCATTACGAATTCGTTGTTATGCCTTTTGGTTTAACCAACGCACCCGCGGTTTTTATGGATCTGATGAATCGCGTGTGTAAACCATATCTCGACCGTTTCGTCATCGTATTCATCGACGATGTCTTGATCTATTCCAGATCGAAAGCCGAACACGCACAACATCTACGTTTGGTTCTCGAGCTACTCCAGGGGAATCGACTCTATGCCAAATTCTCCAAGTGCGAATTCTGGCTGGGGGAGGTTCAGTTTCTGGGTCACATCGTAAATAGTCAAGGTATTCATGTTGATCCTGCGAAGATTGAAGCCGTTAGGAGATGGATTACACCTAAGAACCCGTCTGAAGTCCGTTCTTTTCTCGGACTAGCGGGCTATTATCGATGATTTATCGAAGGACTCTCAAAGATCGTTGTGCTGCTTACCGCTCTCACGCATAAAGACAAGCCTTTTGTTTGGGGAACCGAACAAGAGTCTGCTTTCTAAACGCTCAAGCACATGCTCTGCAATGCTCCTGTTCTCACATTGCCTGACGGAAATGACGACTTCATTGTCTATTGTGATGCTTCCAACCTTGGTCTCAGTTGTGTTCTTATGCAGCGGGACAAGGTTATAGCTTATGCATCTCGTCAGCTCAAAATCCACGAGAAGAACTATACAACCCATGATCTCGAGCTAGGCGCAGTTGTTTTTACGTTAAAGATTTGGAGACACTACCTGTATGGTACAAAGTGTACGATCTTCACCGATCATAGGATCCTACAACATATCTTTAATCAGAAAGAACTTAATATGTGTTAACGCCGATGGGTAGAACTTCTCAACGATTACGACTGTGAGATTCATTATCACCCAGGAAAAGCAAATGTTGTTACCGACGCTCTCAGCAGACGGAGTTATTTGCTCAGCACTCGCAATGTCCAAGCCCAATACGATCTTGAAGCTCTCATCCGTGAAGCCCAGCATGCATTTTTAATGAGCGTACTCTGAAGAAGGAACGAATCTATTATGATGGAGCTCAACTTGTGAGCAAACAGAATGGGATATTCCACTTTCTGGACTGAATTTGGATCCCTAAGCAAACCAATTTGCGACAGATTCTGATGGACGAAGCCCACAAATCCCGGTGTTCTATTCATCCTGGTGCCGACAAGATGTACCAGGACCTTCGCTACAAGTACTAGTGGCCGGGCATGAAAAGGGATATTGCTCTCTACGTTGGAAAATGCCTGACTTGTGCAAGGGTCAAGGCTGAACACCAAAGACCCTCTGGCTTACTCGAACAACCGCCAATCCCTATGTGGAAGTGGGAGAGTATAGCTATGGTCTTCATAACAAAGCTTCCGCACACGTCATCAGGTCACGACAGCATCTGGGTTGTTGTTGACCGTTTGACCAAATCAGCTCACTTTTTGCCAATACGGGAAGACTATAAGGTAGAACGATAAGCCCGAATCTACACCAACGAGATCATTTGTAATCATGGGACGCCTCGCGACATCATCTCTGACCGTGATGCTCGGTTTACCTCGCGACTGTGTGAAACGTTTCAAGCGGCTCTCGGTACTACGCTTAACTTAAGTACCGCATTCCACCCTCAAACCGACGGTCAGACTGAAAGAACGATTCGTACTCTTGAAGACATGCTCCGTTCGTGTGTCATAGACTTTGGTGGTAATTGGGATGCATACCTACCGTTAGTCAAATTCTCGTACAACAACAGTTATCATTCCAGCATACAAATGGCACCATTCGAGGCTTTATACGGAAGAAGATGTCGATCGCCTATTGTGTGGCACGAGATCGGTCACTCGCAATTAACCGGTCCTGAGCTATTGCAAGAAACGACTGACAAAGTCCTCCAAATTCGAGACAACTTGTTGAAAGCTCGAAGTCGACAGAAAAGTTATACCGATAGATGACGCAAGCCCCTTGAATTTGACGTTGGCGACTACGTACTCTTAAAGGTATCACCTTGGAAGGGTGTGGTCAGATTCGGCAAGAAAGGGAAACTAGCGCCTCAATATGTTGGACCTTTTAAGATTCTAGAAAGGATTGGAAAAGTCGCCTACAGACTCGAACTACCAGAGGAACTTAGTAACGTGCACCCGAATTTCCACGTGTCAAACCTCCGAAAGTGCCTGGCTGAGCATGATTTAATTGTACCTCTCGATGACCTTCAAGTAAACGAAACACTACACTTCGTGAAGAAGCCTGTCGAAATCATGGATTGCCAAACCAAGCAGCTCAGACGCTCACGCATTCCTATTGTGAAAGTCCGATGGGAAGGCAAACGAGGCGCAGAGTTCACTTGGGAACTCGAAAGCGACATGAAGGCGAAGTATCCGCAGTTGTTTGTTACGGCTTCGGACTAATTTCGGGATGAAATTCCCTCAACTAGGGGAGGCTGTAACACCCCGTGTTTCTGAAGTCAAAGTCAAAGTCAAGATTGAAGTCAAAGGAAGACAAGATTGCTAATTGTGATCTGTCTCTTCTTACTCAATTCCTGTTTTGACTTCTTTGACTTGTAATTAGTCTATTTTACTTTTTGTTTTAGTTGTATTATATGGAGTAAGTGTCAATAATCACTATAATCGGCGTGTGTTATTCGCTATTTAATCGACTTACGACTGTGAAATTATAGGAAGTAACAATGTGATAAATTCAACTAAACGCTAATCAATCTAATTTAATCAACATCGAATCACAATCGCACTCGTAACTCGAATTACGCATTATGGTTATTATTATTATTATACGTGTGTGTGTGCCTTATGTGTTACTTGTGCATGTTATTTATGTTATCTGTGGTAATCAATCAAATCGCAATCGAAAATCGAATCGCAATCGAAATGGTATGATAATTAGTGGAGAAGAGATAGTGCAAGATATGAGTAGTTGGGATTAAAAGTAATTTGACTAGGAAAATCTAACGCATCGCAACGCTCGCCATCGCAATCGAAACATCAAAAATCGTCGCGTCGAACACTCGAACGAGGTGACTGATCGACCAGGCGACCAGCAGATCGACCAGCCAACCGATCGGACTGACGTCCGATCAGACAGGCTGTCCGCACGGGCTGCCTAGCCGATCGACCAGCCCCTTTCCTCTTTGGGTAACCCTATAAATACCCCTTGTCACTTTCAAACTTTTTACTTTTGGCAACTGACGTCCGACCAGCTCGTTTTCCTCACTGTTCTTCAGATTTCTCGCAATTCCGGTAAGATCTCGTCCTAAATCTTATACTTCCTTAATCTACATGCAATCCTACACCTTTCTATCTTTTGAATCTTAACTTTTAATCGTGAAATCACCAAGATTCATGGTGTTCTAGGATGACGTCATCATGTGTTCTTGAAGAACTTCATGTTTTGGCCTCAATCTACCAAGAACAAATTAGATCTAACCGATTTCCACATAAACAAACAAGGATCTTTCATAAATCTAAACATATTCACAAGAAAAATGATTGAAAGATGGTTTTTCAACTTTCTTTCAACTCTTTTACACTCAATGCACTTAAAACCGATAGAATCGGGACTTGTGCCGGCTCACTACTCATTATTGTGGTTGTGTTGGTTCAAGATCCGTATTCTATCCATGAGAATATCGATTCCGGGTTAAACGTGGAACGTCGTCTCGAACCGTCGACTGATCGGGTTTGGGTGATTCCTATCCGATCAGGAGCACCATGTGTTGACGAGGTTTTTGTTGCTTAACACGTTATCAAAATATCTCGATAAAACGACAAACTACCAAAAAAAACAACCAAGTGTAAGACGAACGGTTAACCAGGACGGAGTGCCGTCCGAACGGACTGCTGTCCAAACGGACAGCCCAACCGAACGACTGGCCACCCATACGACTTGCACCTTGGTCCCACACAACCATTTTGCCAACACTTGAAGTTTGAATGTTGAACGAATTGCTGACCGATCGGACTACCAACCGATCGAAATGCCATCCGAATCATGAGGCATTTGAACTTCAACACTTAAACAATTTTCAACATGTTCAATGCACAAAGGATGCCACCCGAACGGACAACCGTACGATCGGGTGACACCCTGCTGTGAACTTATTCCCACTGAAGTGCCAACCGAACGGGTTGCCGTCCGATTGAACGACTGTCCGATCTGTCACACCCCGACCGCGTAAAACAACAAATCGCGGCGGAAACATCGGGGCGTGTTGCAACAGAATTAATGTTTCATAACCATGGATATCAAAAGTGTTTCGTTTTATTAAACATTGAGTAATTACATCGTCTGGAAATCTAAATACACTATTTAAACATAGTCTATCATTGTTATTGAGTCACTAAGGCCTTGTCCAGTCCTATGTGAGCATGCATCTTATCAATCGATATCATCCAACAATACCTGAAACATATGTGAAAACGAGGTCAGCAAAGAAATGCTGGCGAGTACATAGGTTTTGTGAAAATAAGATTCATGACTTCTGTTTAAGAAAATGTTTAGTCATGAACCTTGTAATTTGCTTTGTCTTTGTAAATCATTTGAAAAATAATAAGTTCGGATGATAAGTATAAATAAGAGAATAATGCATGATTAAATGAATAACCATGTAAATGAGTTTGCATAAGATAAGTTGTTTATAAATCAATGTCTTGTGAAAAGTATGTTATTTGTATAAAATGTTCTATGTCTCAAACTGAAATGATTCAAATAACGCTATGATATGTAATACCATACAAACACTTATATATAGGAAGTACCAGCGGCGTATCCACCATGTTTGTATCATATTACACACGCATCGTTACTTAATCACTTAACCAAACCAAACCAAACAATGTAAAATGTCTATGTTTAAATCAATTGTCAAATGTATATGTCAAATATCCATGTCAAATGTCTATGTCAAATATCCATGTCAAATGTCTATGTCAAATATCCATGTATGGCAAGTGAAATGTCTCAACTAAACCATATACACAAAAACAAAGTATTGAAGTAAAACTTGGTTTAAATCAAAGTTATGTTTTGTGGAAAATACATGATCAAATGTCAATCATGTACAAATGTTTACCCAATCGTTAACCCATTTTGTAATATCGTTCTAGTCGTTCTTGTTTTAATTGTGAAACTACTTTATGGTCGATTCTCTAATAACATTCAAACCTTCTTGACGCGTTCCTCGCTCCATCTCGCTCTCGCTCTCGTTCTTAACAAACCCTTACCAAAGGATAAGTTAATAATTACAGATTCAGTCGCTACCCACAACCCCCACACATAACAATGGGTGCAGTAAATAACGGGATTTGTCAGATCCTATGGTACCATAACCTAATACTGGTCGGCTTGATCATTGCTAATGAATGTCATCGGTCATGTAAACTACAACCAACAAGTTTGTTCACTTTTTGAAATTTGTTATTAGTTTTTGAAATCATTGTATTCGTTCTTGAAATCATTGTATTCGTTCTTGAAATCATTGTTAGCGTTCTTGAAATAATTGTTATTGTTCTTGAAACCACATAGTAATTGTTATTGAAATCATTGATAAAGCATTTAGCACATATGAGTCACCCCAAAACAGTTGAAAACAGTAAAAGAGGGGAATAATGTACTCGCCTGGGAGTGCTTAGGAGTCTTGAACAACTACCAAGTAAGCTAGAGGAGTTCCGGAAATCAAACGGTACCTAATATAGGTAACTACATAATTAACCCGGACCTAAATCGGAAGACTGGGTAGCAGGAGGGTTTGTAAACCAAATGAGTGTAGGAACTCATATGATATGGTTTAACAAAGCCTACATACTAAATGAAACTTAACCTAAGTATTATCGACCCATCGCGACCCATTAAGGTAACTTATGCTACTTTAACGCGTCGTGCGCGTGAAACGCGTTCGGACCGTCTAACTAGCCCTATGACAAGTGTTATATGCCTAAACATGTTACATAATCAGTTATGTGACAAAGGTTTAGGTTACATATGCTTAATTACCAATTATACATGAAAAGGGTATTCTGGTAATTTACCTAAGGCATATGAACCACCTATCATACAACTACTCAAACGATGTGACCATAGGGTATAACCTCGGAAGGTTATTCCCTACCTACTATGGTCACCTAATGTATTTGGTCGGATCCTAATGATCGACCAAACTGGGTCGGGTTCGAGGTATAAGCGATTTATTAGATCGCTTACCCTACGACCCTAGACAACGTGGTAATCAGTAGGCATAGTCCCAAGGGACTATAACCATCGTGATTACAATCACGTTGCGAAGTTCAAATGAACTTCGCATTGACCATTACTGGTCAACGCTGAAAGTCAAACAAAGTTTGACTTTCTGACTCGAAAAGCAGTAAAATAAGGAAAAGAACGAAAGAATACTTACGAAGGGTCCCCGAATGCTAACCTCGATTCAAAAATCTCAGGTATGAAACAATAGTTTCAACTTAGAGTTTCTCAAATCAAAGTTCTAGTGATTTTAGCAATGGGGGTGGATGGGTATTTATAGGAATACCCGAACCGTTAAGATCGTTTCATGGAAAACGTGCCTTAATCCCATCCGTACATGTGTTGAAATGTCATGGTGTTTAGGTGTTTAAATTCCATCCATACATGTGTTGAAATGTCATGGTGTTTAGGTGTTTAAATTCCATCCATACATGTGTTGCAAAGTCATGGTGTTTAGGTGTTTAAATTCCATCCTTATCCGCTGACTAAGCATTGTTAGAATGTGTGGTTGTGAATTAAACAACGGCTAATACATCGAATCTGGTCCCGAATGCGAAAAACGATCCAAATGACGTGACGAATGGATTTTTCTTATGGCGAACACTAAAATAAAATATTTTAGTGCTTACATAAATTTTTGGATGTCCGGGTGTATTCAGAACGTAAGTTATGCGCGAAAATGCAAACTTGTGCACTTTTTGACACTTTTAGTCCCTGAATGACCCAAAAGTTTATTTTAGCACACCGAACCCCTCAAAGCCTATTTCTAAGCTATGTAAAGGATATTTATGGTATGTTTAACTTATGGTCATGTTCCGGAAGGTCTGTTACAGTTCAAATTGGCATACTTTCGCAGTTTGTCAACTTTAGTCCCTGTAAGCGAGTTAACTTGTTTTCGGCATACCAAACCTTCCAAAACTTATTTCTAAGTTATGTAAAGGTTATTTAAGGTATGTTAAGCCTATTTCACTATTCCGGAGTGTTCGTTGCATTAAACTGGTTATATTTACGCATCGGTGCGCGTATAACCTTCCAGAAAGCGATTTAGAGTTTGAAATAGAACAAGAATTGATATGTGTAAATGATACACACATTTTTACAAATCCCAAGTATGAAATATAATATTTCATTGGTTCGGTATTTGTTTGATGGCCGTGGAGGCACAGGTGTTACAGTCTCCCCTACTTTAGGAAATTTCGTCCCGAAATTTATTTAGAGGAAACTTGTGAGAGCTTGAAAACATGAAGTTGAAAAGATCGAACAACATTGGTTAGGGTTCTTGAACTTCTAGGAACCTTAATAACATTATGTTTGCAATGTAAGAGGGACACTTAGGTGCTGTTTGTTTTTTCTGAGGTAAAACGTCTGCAGTCTGCGGACCACATCTGCAGGCATCTGTAGCAGAAGTGCTGGACCAAATGTCTGCAGTCTGCAAGAAGAAGACTGTTTGTTTTTTTACTTCTGCAAACTGCTGAAATAAACTGAAATATAAATAAACTGATTTATTAAACTTAAAAGAGTTTTTCGACATTCAAACTTAAATAACAGTTATACAATACTTAAATAATATTCATAAAAAAGACAATAACATTTTTTTTAAATCATTGTATCCGTGCTTTGCATTAACTGCTCAGCAATCTCATCTCGTAACTGATTCATATATTATCGATCTGATGCAGTACCATGTGCTTCAACCTCGTCTTCACCAGCATTAACGTGCACTTGCCTATTATGCACCGAAACATTGGGTTGATCGTATTCTGTAAACAATTCATCGCTCAAATCCTCTTTCCTTATAAAATTATGTAGCGCGAAGCATGCAATGGTAATGTTCCTTTGTGTAACCAATGGAAATGGTGTCATCCTCTTCAAAATAGGGAATCTTGCTTTCAAGACACCAAAAGCACGCTCAATTACGTTCCGAAGTCTTGCATGAGCATGGTTAAATTTCTCTTTATTAGTCAATGCACGTCTTCGGCGAAAATCTCCTAGCCAATACCTCACATTACGATATGGAGCTATAAATCCCCGTATGTGTGCATACGCGGCATCACAAAGATAATACTTGTCTGTAAAGATATACAATTATTTTAGAAAAGTAAACCAAGTGATAAATATCTAAAAAAACATAAACATACCTTGTGGTGGAAAACGGGAATGGTGCATCTGGATCTGATAATGCCTCTGATAATATTCTTGCATCATGTGCTACACCTTCCCAGCCGGCCACGACGAACGTAAAAATCATGTTGAAGTCACAAATTGCTAATACGTTTTGATAACAATCTCCTTTTCCTCTTCCTCTATATAAATCTTGTTTACTAGTAGGGACAACAGCATGTATTAAAGTTCCATCTAGTGCACTAACCACGAGTCTTTATGCAAACTCAAGCCTTTTCTACCCACCGTGTGTATCTATTCGATGCAAGTCTCTAATAAGCATTTTAGATGGTCGTTTGACCATTGCTGTTTCTCTCCCATTTCTACTAATCATGTCAATCCAAAATCGAAAGAAACACACAGAAGATATGAGACCAGTTTCAACTTCAAATATAATTTGACTCTAGAAAAAATACCAAGTATATGAGACTATTTGCTGCTTTCTTTTACCCGACCCGTTTTACCCCTAACGAAAACTCCTGGATATGAACTCAAACCAAATTAATAGAGACAAACTGCTATTATCTCAATAACCCATGTAAAAGGATTCAATCAAAAATTAAATTTGTACCCTTAAAACCTGTTTCATGAGGGACACACATAATTCAATTCCAACAACTCCTAAACAACGTAAGAATCAAACAGATAACCCATGAGAAGATCTTCAAGAAACAAAAAAGGGCACAAAAAGTTCTCAAAATCAATCACCACAACACTGTCATCTTTTCAGCCCTAAACCCAATACCCCATTAATAAAAATGGCATCTTTTTATCATATAAACAATCAAGAAACACAAAACAAGAATCTTTATTACATCAAACCAAAAACCCATGAAAGGAAAGTGGAGATATCATATTATTCACAACCCTAAACAGTAAACGCTATATCCCATTAATAAAAATTGAATCTTTTTATCATATACACAAAACAAGAATCTTTACAAGATCAAACTAAAAACCCATGAAAGAAATTACCTGATGTTGGAGGATGAGTGGAGATACAAGGGGGCTCGGCGGTGGTGCTTGGCTGTGGAAGGTTTCAGATCGGCTGGAGGGGTGGAGGGCGGCGTGGCAGCGGCTGGAGGTGGAGGAGCAGGGGAGGTCGGCTTTGAGGAATGGAGAAGGGATAGGGTTTTGAGAGTTTTGTGTTTGGAAGAGGTATGTGAAGAGGTAAAACAAGATCTGCCCGAGGAAGAGCCTTTGAAGAGGTTTTTTAATGAATTGTCTTCTGAAAAACAAACAAGCTTCAGACCTCATTGTCTGCGCGTGGTCTGTTTGGTGAAGACAAAAGAGGTCCTGAAGCTCTTTTAACAAAAAACAAACAGCACCTTATATACAAGTATATGAAGTGTCATTGGTGCGTCCACCGTACCTCCATTACATCGTTGTCATTTTGTTATTGTTGTCGCTATCGGTTCTTACACATAATAAATCTTACTGGGTTTCTGTGCACTAAATTTCATAATTATGTACGCGTCCATAATTAGACAATTCCTTGCCCAGTTCACACAGTCTATTTTATAATGTGTAGTGTGAAACCAAATGAACAATCCTGTGATGAGTGTGACTAGACCGCCATAGAATCCTTTTAATCAAATCATTAAATGATCTAAATAGACTATCAAGGAGTCTGTTCAGCTACATCACTAGATGTCGTTCTTTAACCAAATTGTGAATCAATCTTTTTTTTTTTTTACTAGACCACTAATGGGTCTCTTATGAATCATGGAGTAGTACTATATAATCCAAGGGTCTTAACTCTTACATAGAAGCCCATTAAGGATTTAAGGTAGTACCTTTTTGAATATCCTGCTACGAATCCCTCATATGAAGATATGAAAGATTCTGCAAGGATTTGGATAACGAATATCCAGAGTATTAAAAACACAAAAAAATGCATAAAAGAAAACATAAGATGAATAAACACATAGTCACATAATTGCATACTCGTTCAATCGCATAATCGTTCAATTTGACCTATAATTTGTTATCTTTGGACACGGGTATTTAAAGCATACCAGAAACCCAATCCGTGGATTTCCTTTGGCACTTTAAATATTTTCAAGAATCTAACTATGAAGATAGGAAGATCTTAAAAGGAATTCGGTTTGTCCTAATTGAGTTGTTTTGTACATTTTAAAGTGTACAAGGAATTCAATCAGGGTTCCGATGTCAACGAAGGTGTTGATCGTGATCGGCTCAGGACATGAATAGATCAAGATGTCATCAATAATAACAACGACGATCTGATCCAAAAAGGCTTGCAGACTCCATTTATTAAGTTCTTGAAGATGGCTGGAGTATTTGTCAACCTATAAGGCATGACTGTAAACTCGTAATGGCCATACTTCATGCAGAAAACCGTTTTGGGAATATCTTCTTCGAGAATACAAAGTTGATGATACCCAAAACGCAAATCGATCTTGGAAAAGCATGTACGCTATGCAGTTGATCGGAGAAATCGTTGATTTAAGGTAGGGGGATATCGATTCTTGATGGTAAGCTTACTAGGCTTACGTTAATCGATATACATTCGAAAAGATCCATTTTTCTTTTCACAAGGAGAACAGGAGTTTCTCCAAGGTGAAAAGTTCGGACGGATGAATCCTTTATCAGACAACTCTTGAAGCTGTTTTGATAATTCTTGCATCTCGAACGGTGCAAGATGATAAAATACTTTAGATTTAAAAGAAACCAGTGTTTGAGGTTCTTAGGGAGATCTCAAGTGATCGTAAAAATGACAGAACCACACGAGTAGTTTTGTCTTTGTGTTGACATCACAAGGTTGAATCAAACATTCATACAATTGCATTAGTTAGAAAATAAAACCACAAAAATTTTTTTATTTATATAACAACCGCATTGTCTTTAAATGTTACAAGATACCAACCAGAGGAAAAACAAAATACTAATTGTTCACTCCTTCATCAATGAGTGCCTCATTGATGTTAAACACTCGACCACGTGCTGGATTCACATTGACGTTGACATTCGCATTTGGGTTTGCGTTTGCGTTAGCATTTGCATTCACCAGTCTTGGGCAGTTGTGGCGGAAGTGACCAATCTCTCCGCAGTTGAAACATGAACCCAGTGGAAATCTCGCAGCATTCCCTTGAACCGGAGCTTGAACCTGAGCAGCCTGATTTTGTCCCAAACGACAAATCTTGGCCAAATGCCCAAGTTTACCACATGTCGTGCATTGCCAGCAAGCTTGTTGTACTGCGTGATGACCGTTGCAGCGTGCACAATAAGGTGCGGTACCGGCATATGCTTTCTTTGTAGGTGGCTGAGCTGGTTGGTTCCGCGGGTTCTGTGCAGTCTGTGCTGTAACAGCAAAACTTTGGGCACCCTTTCGCTTCTTTGATTTCTTTGACGTCTCACCTTCCTTACCCTTCTTGTTTTGGCCTTTCTTGCTATCCTCCTTGTCAGCTGACTGTTTCCTGCCCTTGTCACCCTTCCTGTGTAACTTGTTCTTCCGAATCTGCGACTCAGTCAATGTCGCTGATAACTCGATCGCCTGACGGAGTGTGGCAGGGTTACTACCAGTAAGGATGTCTTGTACCGAGTCAGGTAGGCCGTCGATGTACCTTTCGATAGCTATGTCAAGTGGGGTAACCATTGTAGGGCAAAGCAGACTCAGCTCCTCAAACCTATCAGTATACGCCCTGTGCTCACCACTATCTTGCTTCAACTCATCAAATTCCTTCTCCAAAGCTCGCTGCTCATGACGAGGACAGAATTCCCTCATCATCAGAGCCCTAAGTTCAGCCCAGGTCTGTGCGAGAGCAACTTCCGCACCTCGGTCTCTCATTACCCCATTCCACCATGTAAGAGCCCTCTTCTGAAACACGCTCGAGGAGAACTCGACCTTGCGATTATCCGGGCACTGCACGTGGCGAAAAGTATTCTCAATGCTTTCGAACCACTGAAGAAGCCCAGTTGCTCCTTCAGAACCACTAAACTTGAGTGGTTTAGCCTGGTTGAAATCCTTGTATTTGCATAGCACATTGTTGTTGTTGTTGGCTTGGTTCCATTGAGCAAAGAGGTTTGGGAATTGAGCAGCCATTTGCTGCGCAATGATTTCTGCCAGCTCGGTAGTCTCTATCTGGCTTTCGCGTCGAGGAGGCATTGTCTAAAAGAGGAAACATGAAAGGAAACGAGTGAGAGAATTTAGACGAAAAGAATGAGATGAAACAAATCTGATGAAAGCAAGGATAGTGGTCATTTGTTTGTTACTACAAAGCAACGAACGACCTTGGTGATTAGTCAAAGTAAATAGGTTAAAAATAATGTATCGCGAAGACATGCTCGCCTATAAGTGAACACTCATCCCAAGAATTCCCAGGTAAGCACAACTGGTCTCGCGTCTGATGAGATGTATACGAAGTGCTTGCCTAGACAGAAAACCCAGAATACAGGCATTCACCCTTCCAGTTTGCACGTGTTCACATTATTTAAAACCCAAAACCTTGACGAGATTTTGAAAATTCAAAGGGGTTCAAAACCATATAACAGAGGGTTCAAAACCTTACAATAGAGGGTACAAAACCTAGAAATTAATCATCCTAGAACAGATGATTAGTTTTCAAAGCGGTTTTGAAATTTATGTTCTTGTTGTGGTCGTCACCTAAGGATAGGTGACGGTATTGTTTTATGACTAAACGCAAGTAAACTCGCGTTAGGGTCCTAAGAAGGTTATAGACTAGGTCAAAGCATTACTAATTACTAATAACCTAATTCCCTATAACCATTGGCTCTGATACCATCTTTTCTGTCACACCCCGACCGCGTAAAACAACAAATCGCGGCGGAAACATCGGGGCGTGTTGCAACAGAATTAATGTTTCATAACCATGGATATCAAAAGTGTTTCGTTTTATTAAACATTGAGTAATTACATCGTCTGGAAATCTAAATACACTATTTAAACATAGTCTATCATTGTTATTGAGTCACTAAGGCCTTGTCCAGTCCTATGTGAGCATGCATCTTATCAATCGATATCATCCAACAATACCTGAAACATATGTGAAAACGAGGTCAGCAAAGAAATGCTGGCGAGTACATAGGTTTTGTGAAAATAAGATTCATGACTTCTGTTTAAGAAAATGTTTAGTCATGAACCTTGTAATTTGCTTTGTCTTTGTAAATCATTTGAAAAATAATAAGTTCGGATGATAAGTATAAATAAGAGAATAATGCATGATTAAATGAATAACCATGTAAATGAGTTTGCATAAGATAAGTTGTTTATAAATCAATGTCTTGTGAAAAGTATGTTATTTGTATAAAATGTTCTATGTCTCAAACTGAAATGATTCAAATAACGCTATGATATGTAATACCATACAAACACTTATATATAGGAAGTACCAGCGGCGTATCCACCATGTTTGTATCATATTACACACGCATCGTTACTTAATCACTTAACCAAACCAAACCAAACAATGTAAAATGTCTATGTTTAAATCAATTGTCAAATGTATATGTCAAATATCCATGTCAAATGTCTATGTCAAATATCCATGTCAAATGTCTATGTCAAATATCCATGTATGGCAAGTGAAATGTCTCAACTAAACCATATGCACAAAAACAAAGTATTGAAGTAAAACTTGGTTTAAATCAAAGTTATGTTTTGTGGAAAATACATGATCAAATGTCAATCATGTACAAATGTTTACCCAATCGTTAACCCATTTTGTAATATCGTTCTAGTCGTTCTTGTTTTAATTGTGAAACTACTTTATGGTCGATTCTCTAATAACATTCAAACCTTCTTGACGCGTTCCTCGCTCCATCTCGCTCTCGCTCTCGTTCTTAACAAACCCTTACCAAAGGATAAGTTAATAATTACAGATTCAGTCGCTACCCACAACCCCCACACATAACAATGGGTGCAGTAAATAACGGGATTTGTCAGATCCTATGGTACCATAACCTAATACTGGTCGGCTTGATCATTGCTAATGAATGTCATCGGTCATGTAAACTACAACCAACAAGTTTGTTCACTTTTTGAAATTTGTTATTAGTTTTTGAAATCATTGTATTCGTTCTTGAAATCATTGTATTCGTTCTTGAAATCATTGTTAGCGTTCTTGAAATAATTGTTATTGTTCTTGAAACCACATAGTAATTGTTATTGAAATCATTGATAAAGCATTTAGCACATATGAGTCACCCCAAAACAGTTGAAAACAGTAAAAGAGGGGAATAATGTACTCGCCTGGGAGTGCTTAGGAGTCTTGAACAACTACCAAGTAAGCTAGAGGAGTTCCGGAAATCAAACGGTACCTAATATAGGTAACTACATAATTAACCCGGACCTAAATCGGAAGACTGGGTAGCAGGAGGGTTTGTAAACCAAATGAGTGTAGGAACTCATATGATATGGTTTAACAAAGCCTACATACTAAATGAAACTTAACCTAAGTATTATCGACCCATCGCGACCCATTAAGGTAACTTATGCTACTTTAACGCGTCGTGCGCGTGAAACGCGTTCGGACCGTCTAACTAGCCCTATGACAAGTGTTATATGCCTAAACATGTTACATAATCAGTTATGTGACAAAGGTTTAGGTTACATATGCTTAATTACCAATTATACATGAAAAGGGTATTCTGGTAATTTACCTAAGGCATATGAACCACCTATCATACAACTACTCAAACGATGTGACCATAGGGTATAACCTCGGAAGGTTATTCCCTACCTACTATGGTCACCTAATGTATTTGGTCGGATCCTAATGATCGACCAAACTGGGTCGGGTTCGAGGTATAAGCGATTTATTAGATCGCTTACCCTACGACCCTAGACAACGTGGTAATCAGTAGGCATAGTCCCAAGGGACTATAACCATCGTGATTACAATCACGTTGCGAAGTTCAAATGAACTTCGCATTGACCATTACTGGTCAACGCTGAAAGTCAAACAAAGTTTGACTTTCTGACTCGAAAAGCAGTAAAATAAGGAAAAGAACGAAAGAATACTTACGAAGGGTCCCCGAATGCTAACCTCGATTCAAAAATCTCAGGTATGAAACAATAGTTTCAACTTAGAGTTTCTCAAATCAAAGTTCTAGTGATTTTAGCAATGGGGGTGGATGGGTATTTATAGGAATACCCGAACCGTTAAGATCGTTTCATGGAAAACGTGCCTTAATCCCATCCGTACATGTGTTGAAATGTCATGGTGTTTAGGTGTTTAAATTCCATCCATACATGTGTTGAAATGTCATGGTGTTTAGGTGTTTAAATTCCATCCATACATGTGTTGCAAAGTCATGGTGTTTAGGTGTTTAAATTCCATCCTTATCCGCTGACTAAGCATTGTTAGAATGTGTGGTTGTGAATTAAACAACGGCTAATACATCGAATCTGGTCCCGAATGCGAAAAACGATCCAAATGACGTGACGAATGGATTTTTCTTATGGCGAACACTAAAATAAAATATTTTAGTGCTTACATAAATTTTTGGATGTCCGGGTGTATTCAGAACGTAAGTTATGCGCGAAAATGCAAACTTGTGCACTTTTTGACACTTTTAGTCCCTGAATGACCCAAAAGTTTATTTTAGCACACCGAACCCCTCAAAGCCTATTTCTAAGCTATGTAAAGGATATTTATGGTATGTTTAACTTATGGTCATGTTCCGGAAGGTCTGTTACAGTTCAAATTGGCATACTTTCGCAGTTTGTCAACTTTAGTCCCTGTAAGCGAGTTAACTTGTTTTCGGCATACCAAACCTTCCAAAACTTATTTCTAAGTTATGTAAAGGTTATTTAAGGTATGTTAAGCCTATTTCACTATTCCGGAGTGTTCGTTGCATTAAACTGGTTATATTTACGCATCGGTGCGCGTATAACCTTCCAGAAAGCGATTTAGAGTTTGAAATAGAACAAGAATTGATATGTGTAAATGATACACACATTTTTACAAATCCCAAGTATGAAATATAATATTTCATTGGTTCGGTATTTGTTTGATGGCCGTGGAGGCACAGGTGTTACACGATCGACCGACCTGAAAGGTAGAGATACTTCAATGTTTTCAAAATACTACAACGAAAACTTCAAAAGTCAAGCCATCTTACACAAATACATCCTTCTCAAAGGAAGAGACAATCCACTCGAACAGTCATCCGACCGGACGACTGTCCGAATGGACGACCAACCGCACGACTGGTTGTCCGATCGGACTACCATCCGAACGGACTGCTGTCCGAACCACTTGTACTTTGCATCGTTTTGCGCGTCACTTATCGTTATGCTATCAATCTATTTAGGCTAAACCTACTCTCTAGCACTCCCTTCAATCCATCCATCGCTGTGAGTATACTCGATCCCTTTTTGCTTTATGCACTTTTGGGTGTTACATACGTTACTTATTCTAAATCACATCGAACGCACTACGCAATACTTTAAACGCTAACCGCTATCGCATGTATTACATGACTGAATGAATGCTTGTTTGTTATGTTTACACATGGAATGCTGTCTACCTGCCTTAGCAACGATAGTACTATTAGTTTGGACACAACACCCGTTCACTCGGGGGTTGTTAAGGACAATTATTTGCATGGATTACAGTGGTGATCATGTATTACGAACTGCCTTGGGCAGTCAACCCGCAGTCATTGGTATCGATAGGTTCATGTCGATAACTAACATGCCTCATTTCACTATGTGTACGTGCTGGTTATGCGTAACGCTTTCGAACTCTATATGCTATTATCAAACTTGTATGCTCATATTTACACTATGTGTATTGACTGTTATTTTAACGTATGTGACAGGTGCTTAGGATGCTTATCTGCTAGGAAATCGAGGCTAGAATAAGGCTCTAGAGGCCAACAAATAGTTGTCTGTACAAATGAAATCAAGGGTCACTAGAAGCAGATAAACAATTGGGTTATTTGAAAAATCTGAGTTGTCGGAACAGGACTATTTGCCTAGATTTTGTCAGTAATAATGTGTTTACCTTTTGAGACATGGTATGGGACATGTTACTTTAAATTGATTGGTAATGATAATCGTTATGGAAACTTCTGGACAATCTGTTTCGCTCAGTGCCATGCCCCGATGTTTCCGCCATCGGTTGGGGTGTGACAGCAGTTTAAACAGAAACTTAGAAAACTTTACAAGGTTGTGAACGGGACAAGGACAACCTAATCGAATGGCAATCCGATCGGCTAGCCATCCGATCGAACTACCATCCGATCAGGTGACACTTCCCGCTTAACCTTAAACACATTGAAACTTGAATTCTTGATCCCCGAATGGCAATCCGATCAGATAGCCATCCGATCGAACTGCCATCCGATCAAGGTAACATTGTGTTATGGAACCTTTCAACACTTAGAATCTTTTGAGACTTTGAATCTTTGAAAACTAGGAACTTGGGATCGAATGGCAATCCGATCGGATAGCCATCCGATAGAACAGCCATCCGATCAAAGTAAATTGAGCTGACACTTGACTTGACATTTTGAGAATCTCAACACTTGGATCGAACGACCATTCGATCGAATGGCCATCCGTACGAATGACCATCCGATCGGATGGCAATCTGTCCCACACACTTATGTCACCTAGATCGAGTGGCAACCCGATCGGATAGCCATCCGATCGGACAGCCATCCGATCCAGTGACTGATCTGCCACTTTTCTTAAATCTCGTTATTCTGCCCGACACTTATCTGTTGTAATCTGATCAGGCTAATTCTAAAAGAGCTCCTTTTGATCTAATAACATTTAATCTGTTAAGCAATCACTGTGAGTATATTCGATCTCTTTTTGTTTTAAACTTTGGGATGCAACATGTATTCTATTAAACTATGATACTTGAGACTTTTTGGAAACTAAACTCTATCCTATGTGTATGTGAAACTTGTGATTCTTGTATTCTATGTGCTATGTGGACGTTTAATCCAGGGTGTGTAGTTCCGCCTTAACAATAGTAGCGTTATAGGAGATGCACCTTCCCATTATTCTCGGGGGTATTGTTAGGAGGATTCTAGTTTTCCTTGAGACTTGGGAAAACAACAAAGCATCGGGATACTTAGGCTATCACTTGTTGGACTGCGAACACTAGCATGACTGAAACTATTTTAAGTAACACTTACACGATGGATATGAGTTGTTTTAATCTATTATTCTATTACCCAAACTTGTATACTCGCCAGTACGTTTTGTACTGACTCTATTTTAATACATGTTGCAGACTTACAGGATGCTAGGAATCGTGTAACAAGCTATGATGGAACTTAGATACTCCACTTAGCTAAATCTAGAAACTTTGAACAATGATTATGCTTGTTTTAATTTGATACTATGTTTTGTTGGTTGATGTTGGTTTTAAACAGTTGTATGAAATGAATCTAATTTATATTGAAACTATTTAGTGCTATGGATTCTCGTGAGCAATCTGAACGCTTAGTGCTTGCACCACGATGTTTCCGCCATCGGTTCGGGTGTGACAGGATGGGTGTAGTTTATTGTATTTAAATAAAAAATGTGGGGTCCACTGAGATTTTTACTTAATAAAAGCTATATTTCTGTTTTAGTTTATTTTGTTTAATATTGAGGGTATTTTAGTAATTTCATATCCACTTAACACCAAAAACTAACCCCCATCCGCACCAGAGACTATCCGGGAACGAAATTCCAAAAGTTGGGGACTATAGCTGTAATTTTAGAAAGTTAGGGGCTAAAGGTGAAAATGGGCAAACCACAGGGACTATCCGGCCATTTTTCTCTAATTTACGAGATGATTGTAAATTGTTATGGACTGAGACCATTGCAAAGGTATGAGACTTGTCCCACATCAGGCAACTGATGTGAGGTTTATATACCAAATAACCTCTCTCACCTACTAAACTAATCTTTTAGGTTAAATTTTTTTGTTTGGTATGTAACATAAACTTAGTTATACCTAAAACAAGATCAACTACATTGGCCCTCAACCCTACTAATGAATCATGCCAACAAATTTAAAGTTTTGTGGCATTTAATAAATACAATATTAACGTTAAATGTTTAGAGTTGGGTTCCGGTACAAATAGGTCTTAAGTATTTAATAAATACAGTATTAATGTTAATTATTTAGAGTTGGGTTTCGCTACAAATGAGTCTTAACATATAAATTCGCTTAACGTAAGAAGTGAATGATATATATATATTTTTTAATTTTTTTCTCATCTTATTAAACACGTATACTTGTGTAAAATCACGGTTATTTTTTTATGATTTTTTTCACATTTTGCAATTAAAATCATACTTAAGTGGATGGTAAAAGGAAAAATTCTTTCAATTCTCATGTTAAGGCTATTTTGTATGTTAAGACTCATTTGTATTTGATCTTTACACTAATTATTATTATTATTATTATTATTATTATTATTATTATTATTATTATTATTATTAATGTAAATATAATTAGGAAACCCACATTAGATGAGAAAACCTAAGAAAACCCTAGGCAACATTTTGTATTTTATTTTTTAGGGTAGTTTTTAATAAAAGAATAAATTGCCATTTTAGTCCCTGAGATTTGTTTCAAATTGCCACTTTAGTACAAATAGTGTTTTTTTCTCCTTTGGAAGGGGTGAGCAAGAAAACCGAAATAACCGAACCGTAACCGAATAACCGAAATAACCGAACCGAAACAAAAACCGACGGTTCGATTTTCGGATTTTTAATAACCGAAAATTTCGGTTTGGTTTTCGGATAAACTTTTTCAATAACCGAAAAAAACCGAACCGAACCGATAAGTTATAATCCATATATTTTTATGTTTAAGTTTAAATTGTTTAAGTGTTTAACCCAATGCTAGTAGAAAATGTTAATTTTATTTTTGAATATTAAGTGTTTATAATAAAAACATTATAACTGAAATGATTTATTATTACCTATAAGATATAACAAAATTTAATATAAAAATTAAATTTAATAAAAACTTTGAAGAAACATAAAAATAGATTAGAAGATTAGGTTTATATAAACAATATTAATTAAAGATATTAACTGTAATAACTTAAATATAAACATATAAAAAGATTGTTATAATATAAATTATACTTTTTATTTTTTGAATCTTATATAATTTTGTTCCAAAAACCGAAATAACCGAAAAACCGAACCGACGTAAAACCAAAAAAAACCGATACCGAACGGTTTTTAAAACCCGAAAACCGACATTTCGATTTCGGTTTGATTTTACCCAAAAACCGAACCGAACCGTGCACACCCCTACCTTTGGGTCCCTGAGTTTTCCATTTTTTTTGCCATTTTGGTCTAACCCACTAACATCGTTAAAAACGTCAGTTAACTCACACTAAATAGTTTGGTACTTGCCATTTTCATCCAAAACCGTTTTTTTCTTTTATTCAGTTTTATATATATATATATATATATATATATATATATAGAGAGAGAGAGAGAGAGAGAGAAACGGGATCAAGAGAAAACGCTCAAAAGTGTGAGAACGCATCCTGGCCCAACACGTGTCACGCGGCATAGAGAAGGGCGAATGGGCTTTTTTGTCCTTTCATCTTCTGCTTTTCCAGTTCCGCTTTTCCGAATATTTTTTTAATTTTTGGGGTTTAAGATTTTTGGCGTTAACCAAATTCAATAATTAATGGCGTTTAATGGTTTCATCTTATTAACATTTTGGCGTTTATGGCGTTTATTCAAATCGTATGCCATTGGAACCCATGGTGGTCAGGAAATCTATCTGAATGGCGTTTTTCAAGGCGTTTTAAAAAGATGGCCCGTTGTTCTATTATTTTTTATAAACATTTTGGCGTTTGTGGTATCTTGGCGTTTTACAATTGTTAGATTATATTTCAGCCACACTAGAAACAAAAATACAAGCGAAGAAAATAAATTAAAAATCCTAATCGGATCTCTCTTCACAATCTTCACTGTCATCAGTCTCTCTGTTCTTTAATAGTACAAGAACTGTCACAAAAAATATGGCGTTTTATGTAAAACTTAACAAACCCATCGGTTTGATTATTTTGCCTGCTCGTCAGTTGAAGTGGCTTTTTTTATGGATGTTTGGGAACATAGATCTATGACGTGTGGGTGGGTTTTTTGTTTTTTCTTCATGTTGATCTTTATCTTTATAATCATCCCACTCTTCAGTGTCATTGATCTCTTCTCATCATCCAAGCCTTCTTCAAGAACAAAAAATACAAAATGCCATATGACTGGCATCAGTATATTTTTCTTGAATTTTTTTCCATCTCATGCAGCAAAATCTTACTGAGTTACTCGCCTCCGCTAACAATTCATTCAGTGAAACTTCACGAATAACAATACTGAATATCCAAGAAAGCATATTAGCCATCTTTGATTTTTTTTTTTTTTTTTTTTTTTTTGCGTTTTATAGTGAGTGGTATTTAGTAGTATTGGCGTTTGTTTTTTTGGTTTGATCAAATGGAAGTTGCTGAGACGTATCATTTTATAGGATCTCTTTTTGGCGCCTAAGTTAGGCGGTGCGTTATTATAATAAAGTATTAGTCTTTTCAGTTACTGTTTGTAATTATTGTTTTTGACAAGCTTTATCTCTGAAGTCTGTAACACGCCCCATCTTTCAAGTTTGGCGTTTTAGATTCTAATATGATAAATTTTCCCTATCTTCAGTATTACTGATTTGTAGTTATTGTTTCTAGTTACATTTTCAAGTTTGTTTTTTATTTATTTTATTATTTTATTTTTTAAATTTTTTTGGTTTTTTATAATACTTGTCCAAAGTAATTTTATGATGGTTTGATAAACGCCAAAGGTGTAAGACATTTGGCTTTTTGGCGTTTTTATTAGATATGGCGTTGTTATTATATAACAATCAACTGAAAAAAGAAAATTAAACAAAATAAATATTGGTCTTCCAAATCTTCACTGTCACCAGTCTCTTTCTTCTTTTGAAGCATCTTCACTGGCTGTTTTGACTTTCGTATGATTTTTTTTATTTAAGTTTTGTGAAGTAGTTTTTTTGTCGCCGTTTGGAAACACAAAGTCTGAAATCAGCCTCTTTTTCTATAATTTTTGTCCATCTCATGCAGCAAAATGTTATTGAGTTCACACTCTTTCAGCCAAAATGTTATCTTTTTGGCGTTTTACCGATAAAAAGAACGCCACAAAATAAACCATCTTAAAACTGTAAATTTGATCATGCTAAAATCAATAAAGTGTTGTTGTATGGTGATGGATAACATTGTTAATCCTCAGTTAAGAAAGATAACTGACAACGTTGTCCACCCCATACAGCTACACTTTATTGACAACAGTATTTTTGATGTTTGGGTTTTCTGACGTTTATCAGACGAATGGTATATATTAAATATGGCGTTTGGGTTTTTTGTGTGTGTTTTTAATTGAAGGTCTGAGTTGTTGTATATATAGGATTTTTTGGCGGTTTTTTTTTTTTGCGGGATTTTACTATAAGTAAGTTTGGCGTTTTATATCTAATGGCGTTTTTAGTTAGAATGGTGTGTGATTTTTGTTTGGCGTTTTATTTTTCATGAGATGGCGTTTTGTTTGGAGTAGTCAAAAGACGCTTTTACCCTTAATGAAGCGGGTCCACGTAATAAAATTGATGTTATTTACGAAAACACCACCGCGCCAATTTAGTCCATAGATTGTTTTGATCGGACGATCCATAAGCGTTCTCACCGTTCTCACACTTTCCACCGTTTTCTCTAAATCCTGACCCTATATATATATATATATATATATATAAACTTTAATTAAAAACCCTTAAACCAAAAAAATACATATTAATATATAAACAAAACCTTTATTTTTTTAAAAAATATTAATTAATATATATTAAAAACCTTTTAATTTTTTAAAAATATCTTGATTTATAATAAAAATCCACCAACATATCTCTCTGTCTCTCTCGCTCTCCCCCCCCCCCCCACAAGTTCACAATCCCCACCTCCACGTCCTCCGTCAACTTTCACCACCCACCTTCGCCACAGACCACCACCAACCTCCACCATCCATCACCGCCAGCCTCACACGTAGAAAACAATCAGAGATTGGTGGATTTTTATTGTATATAATTTTTTTTTAAACTAAAGGGTTTTTTTAATATATATATTAATTAAAATTATGTTTTTTAAAAAATTAAAGGTTTTATTATATGTTAATATGTATTTTATTGTTTTAGTTTAAGGGTTTTTTATTTAAAGTTTTATACATACATACATATATATATATAGGCTAATTATAAGGAGAAAACCCACTCCAGTTGACTAAACCCTGAAAACCCATTAGATGGACACCAGTGTGCCACGTCTCAAGTCTTGAAAAGGGTGTTGAGGGCATATATGTAATTTCCCTGCCTGACATACTTTTTGTTAGGATCCATGTGAACATCACACTCCTCATTAAATGCCTGACATACTTTTTGGTAGAGGTACATTGTTTTTTATTTTTATTTTTTTAAGTTTCAAACTTTCATCAAACCCAAAGCAAAGGTATCATTGTAAGTGAGAGATTCCAACTTATCTTTTTAAATACCAATAACATACTTATCCCATGCTCCATTAAAACAAGCTTATCTTATCCAAAACAACATGTATTGCTATTTCATACATCTATTTATACGGATGTATTTTGTATTTTGGCACATGTACGACAATAGTGTTGTGTGTTCTTTTTATTATGTGTTTTTTAGGCTAGCCATGCTATGTTTTAATTATTTTGTTCTCTATGTTTAAGTGTTTTTTTTATATTAAGTTAATATATCTAGCCATATCTACTAATCTTTTTTGCACAGTTCTTTTTTTTTTTTTGTTGTTGAACATATAACATGCAACTTTTTTATTCTCTTAAAAATATGTAACATATAACAAACAACTATTTCATTTCATTCTAAAAAATGTGTAACATATAACATGCAACTCTTTTATTCTCTTAAAAATATGTAACATATAACATGCAACTATTTCATTCTAAAAAATGTGTAACATATAACATGCAACTATTTTATTTATATAATAGTCACATCAGTTTTTATGAGTTTATCTTTTTCAATCTCATTTTTAATAGAAAATTTGTATTTGTAACATAATATACTTTCATTTTTTTGTAACAAGTCTTGTGCTAAAAAAAACAGAGGATGTGTTGGTTAGTTTGGTTGAAAATGTGGTAAACTTGTATTAACAATACCATTTTTATTTTTTATTTTTATGAAACAAGCTTTTATATTTTGTAGAATGTAAAAACATGTGTGGTTACACTTGTATTAAGTTTTTACATTTTTTGGAAGGGAAAAACATTCGAGATTACATTTTTGGTTCACATAAAAAAAATGCACCAGCATCTACACTTTTTTGTGACACCAAAAAAATGTACCACCAAGTTTTGTTTGCATTGTATCAAAACGTGTTAAACTTGTATTGGCAATACAGTAAAATGCATCTGTTTGTTAGGTTTCATGTTACAAGTAATTTTTTTTTAACTTATACGTGTTAAAATTTATTAACAATACAATGTTTTCTAAAAGACTCGTGACCTTTTTTGTAGGTATTCATGCGGACGAGGAATTTTATGTTCACCACACACCCAATGGCACTAGAATGTGGTGTCCTAATGTTCCTATTGTTTTAAAGTCTGTTGTTGGTTGTGTATATGAAACGTGGAAGGACGTTACACATAATGTAATACTTATTGCTCATTTTTTTTGTTTACTGGGTGTTTACATTTTTTGAAATTATACAGAAAATGTATGTTTACACGTGGTGTAACTTCATATATATGTATAATATATGTAACATCTTTTTTGTAGTGTACGTACCAACATGTAACATCTTTTTCTAGGAAGACGACTTTTGTAACAATGTGATGTAATATAACACTTTGTGTCGGAGGAGAAAGAAAAGAAAACGCGTTACACTCTTATGTATGTGGATATCCTTTAAATGGTAAAAAAAAAAAACAAGCATTTTTTCTTGTATACTGGGTGTTTACATTTTTTGAAATTATACAGAAAATGTAACGTTATTTTTTGTACTTTTTTTTTGTAAAATGTTACATATAATGTAATACTTATTGCTCATTTTATAGAATGTAACCTTAATAAGATGGTACATATAAAGTAACATATAATGTAACCTTATTCAACGTGTATATCCAGTTTTTCACCTAATGCTTTTACATTTATTTGTTATATACAACACCGGTGGCCCAAACACCGATAAATTACAAAAAAAAGTATCGTAAAACAACTTTATGAATAAAATACTTAAGTTACAAATTTTTGCCCCCACAAATGTTAAGGTGCAACATTATTATATAACCTAACAACGCATACAACACACTTGTTCCCTAAAAAACAAAATACTTAAGTTACAAAAATATTTTTTTCTTTTCTTTCAAATCCTTTGCTGGTGTGTCCGATTCACTGCCTTCCAACACTGTTACAAAATAAATTGTCAAACATAAATGTAACAAACCATCTAACAATTTAATGTTACATACCAATTAGTTTCTTTTTTATTTTATTTTCTATTTTTTTAGAAACCCGCTTTTGTTTGTGAAAAAAGGAGTTCTAACTTATAAAATAACCAAAAGAACAAAAGTAAATATGACTGTTGCTTTATTTTAAATTAATTGTCAAACATAAATGTAATCTTTTCTTCCCAATAGAACAATTTTTGATCATGTATTCACCCAAAAAATTGTTGTATCCAAGCGATTAAGAAGTGAGATTATTCAAAAGAAAGTAAAGAGGAACAAAGAGGGTCAAAAGATTTCTTGTCATTGATATTGAATGCAAGAGAATCCGAGATTGTTTCCAAGAACTTGTTCACATTATTCAAAACTAACTATTTTGAGATTATTCAAAAGAAAGTAAAAACCCTAACTTAACTGATTAAAGGAAAAAAATTCCAATCAACTGAATAAAACCGTATAAAACCAATAGATCGAACAACAATAATTAATACCCAAATCACCATCTATAATCATAATCCTCAAAAAAAAAAAAACTCAATTCGCTTAAAGATCTAAAACAAAAAAAAAAAAAAAAAAAAAACCCAGCGATGATAATATCCAGAATCCGCAATCAAAAACCCAGAATACACGAACGAAATGAAGCTGGTATGTGATCAAATGGAGGACAGAACAAGGCGTGTATATAGATAAAAAAATAACAGATTGAATAAACGACTTTTGGGTTTCAACAATATTAAATTTGTGATAATGACCCAAGAATCTGCTACTTTATTTTCTTTAAAAATATTTTAAAGAATTTTGAGAGATGGAGGATGAAAGATTCTGATTCTGATTAAAGGAACGGAGTGACGCACCTGAACCGACGCTGACGCACCTGAACCCTATAATTTCCGGCGATCCTTGATTTTGTCCGGTGATTTTTGAAGATCTGCAACGATCGTCTTTTTTGTGCGGCGATTGTCTGAATATTTGAGAGGGTATGATGAAGATTATGAGAGAGAGTGAGTGTTTGGTGACTTTTGAAGATCTCCGGTTGATGAAGATTATGAGAGAGAGTGAGTGTCCGCTTATTTTGGGGGTAATTTGAAAGGGGTTGATGAAGATTTATGAGAGAGAGTGTTTATTTTTGTGGTTTTTGAAATATTGAGGACTAATGTAGAGTTGTAGGATTAGGTGTAATGATGTAGGGATGTAAGGTTTCTGAAGTAGTGCAGATTTTTGTCTCTTAGTAAGAGATTATGCTAAATCTTTCCCATATTGCCCTCTACATACATCAAATATATTAAAAAATAGAGATGAAGGATTCAAAATCAATTAATGGCCCAAAATGAATCTCAGCCATCCATCATGGTTAATCAATGGTTATTAATGGGTTTTTAGGGTTTAGTCAACTGGAGTGGGTTTTCGATTTATCCTTCCCCTATATATATATATATATATATATATATATATATATATATATATATATATATATATATATATAAAACTGAAGGAGTAAATTGTCAAAATCGTCCATGAGGTTTAGGAATGTTTGCCAGTTTCATCCAAAATGACTTTTTTGTGGCAAACAGCCCTTCAATTTTGGTATTTTTTGTCATTTCCATCCAACTACTTAGTTTTCTTTTATGTTAAGTTGAAGGATATTTAGATGAAACTATCAAATATAAAACCTCACGGACGATTTTGGCAATTTACTCAAACTCTTTTTAATTTATTTTATTTAATTAATTTTGTCACACACACACACACACACATATATATATATATATAACAGAATATACATGCAATTTTAAAAAAAAAAATAGTATTGTCACATAATTTTTATAATATATCATCCAAACCACTAACTCAGTTTATTTTTTCTGTTAAGGTGAAGGATGTTTTAAATTTTATAAATCAAGACAGAAATTAATATCCAGTTTTTTTATATAGATCAGTTTTATAAAGAGAAAACGATATATAAAATAAATATCAATGGTGTGCAACACATAACAATCGATTACAACTTTTAGTATTTAATCAAGTGTAGAGATAGAAAAAAAAAATTGTAAAACGTTACATATTTTTAAATATGTTGAGCACCTAAGAAATATGTTGGCAGAATTAAAATATTTATCTAATTAAGACTATGAGGGTAACTAACTAATATTTATTCTGAGTGGTTTGAGTAAAGAAACTTTTGCTTCATGGCATTATACTTGCTATTTGGTGGGTAATTTTAAGGTTTGTTGGTACACTTTATGTGGACGCGACTCGGCTCGGTTCGACTCGGCCCAGTTCGACTTGGTTTCGACTCGGTTAGGTCCGGCTCAAGCCCGACGTCACGACATTCCTCCGTCGTGCGCCCCAGAGTTCGACACGCGAGGCACGGAACGCCGCAAGCCATTCCCGCAAACACATCACCATGACATCACCTTAGTGATGTCATGATGATGTCACTTAGTTTGTCTCATATGTTAAATTGTGCAAACAATTGTAAACAGAAACATATCTGGGCCGTTTAACTTCATATATGGGCCGAAGACAGGTTTGGACTTTGACTTCTATGTGGGCTTATAACACATCGACGAAACAGATAGGTATTAAATTGTAAACGACGAAACAGAGTGTGTTTCGTCGACTGTAGTGTTTCGTCGAGTGCTTTTATGTGTTTCGTCAGTAAGTGTCTGTGTCTAGTATAAATACCCTCTCTGTTTCTGTTTGAATCAGAGATGAGAGCATACATGTAAAGAAACTCTGCCAAAATTTTGTCAAACTGTGTTTGTATCAGTTTGTATTGGTTCTCATCCCGTTAATCAATAGAGTGTGTTTCATTGGTTAATCCGTGTTATTTATTAACTGTGTTTGGTTTGCACCGTCTCGGGGATTCCGCGCCCGTTACCGTGTTTTGTTATAAACAGGGAATAGGTTTCTCGTTATCGATCCTCACCGGAAAAACCTGACCTACAAGGTTTGGCAACGATACGTTGTTTGATAAGGGGGTTGGCTAGGGCTGTAAACGAACCGAACGAACACGAACAAGGCCTTGTTCGTGTTCGTTCGTTAAGGAAATAAATGTGTTCACGAACGGTTCATGAACACTTACCGAAAGAGATGTTATGTTCGTGTTCGTTCATTAAAGAAATGAGCGTGTTCGCGAACGGTTCACGAACACAAATAAACTTGGCTAACGCGACGAAGGATAAAGGTAGAATGCCCAGAGAGTATCACTGGAACTTGAATCCCTTATTGTGGAATAGAGGTCAATCGTATTCGCCGATGTAAATAATGAGAAAAGAAAGGGAAATGGTGTATAAACAATGTGAAAGAGGGTTTCCTAGTTTAATTGTTAGGGTAATAAAATAAATAAAAATTTAATAATATAAAAAGTATAGATAAAATATATGAAAGTACAAAATCTTTAATTAAAACACAAACATACGAACATAAACGAACACATATGAACGAATGTTCACGAACATCTTACCGAACGTTCAAGAACACAATCGAACGAACGTGACCTCTGTTCATGTTCGTTCATTTAACTAATCGAACGAAATTTCTTGGTCATGTTCGTTTGTTTATTAAATGAACGAACATAAACGAACTTCCCGTCGAACTGTTCACTGAACGTTTGGTTCGTTTACAGCCCTAGGTGGGGCAGTGCCTTCTGTTTTTGTTAGGAGCGAATTTAAAAGAGTAGAAGATGAATTACAAACTTGGTACATATGAGAAGATTTATTTATTTGACCTTTTACTATAAGGTCACTAGCATTTTAGTTTTATAAAATTTAGAGGTTGAAGTAGATTTTATTTTTATAAAACTGATTTATATAAAAAGTTTGGAAATTAATTTTTGTCTTACTTTATAAAATTTAAAAGATCCTTCACCTTAATAGAAAAAAATAACTGAGTTAGTGGTTAGATGAAAATTTATAAAAATTATGTGACAAAACTATTAATTTTTTTATAAGAACTGCGTGTATATTTTGTTTTATATATATGTGACAAAATTAATTAAATAAAAGAAATTAAAAAGAATTTAAGTAAATTGCCAAAATCGTCCCTAAGGTTTTATATTTGCCAGTTTCATCCAAATATCCTTCAACTTAACAGAAAAAGTAAACTAAGTTAGTTGTTTGCATGAAAATAACAAAAAAAAAATGCTAAAGGTGAAGGGCTATTGGGCACAAAAAGCCATTTTGAATGAAACTGGCAAACATACCTAAAACTCAGGGACGATTGTGGCAATTTACTCTAACTGAATAAAAGAAAAAAATGATTTTTTGGATGAAAATGGCAACTACCAAACTATTTAGTGTGAGTTAACTAACATTTTTAACGAATTTAGTGGGTTGGACCAAAATGGAAAAAAATGAAAAACTAAGGGACCAGAGGAGAAAAAAAAACTATTTGGACTAAAGTATCAATTTGGGACAAACATCAGGAACTAAAATGACAATACTCTTAATAAAACATATTGTTAACTTTTAAACCAACTTCCTCTACGATTTTAACCGGCCATACCTTTTTCATACGCCTATATTTTTTTTTTAAATTATACCATAAAACATTTTGAATCTGTTCTATTAATAAAATTAATTTTTGTAAAAAAATTACTTTTTAGTTTTTTTTTTCGTTCATGTGTAGCTTTTTGCCACACACCTACGAGCGTAAGTTCATTTTGTTTTGGATTGATCAAAGGTATGGCTCCAACTTTGACAAGTGGGTTCCGAAGACGTTTAGAAACAATAAGCATGAGTGACCAGGAGCCCATGCGTCTAAGCACATCTTGAGTACCATGAGCATTAGAACATCACATTCTCCCACCACCCAACCATACACTCCCTTGCACATCGTTATGGACTCGCTTAATATCACCCTTAAAAGATTGGCTTTACATAGGCTAAACAGAAGCTCGGCAATCTTTGAACTAGGGGCGGAGCTAGCACGTAGTTAGAGATAGGCCGTACCCCTCAACTTTGTCGGCGAAGTGCAAAAACTTCTTTTTCTTCTCCATATCGTATACCCCTTAACAAATATTAAGATATCCTAAGTCCAAAAAAAAAAATTTAGGATACCCCTGAATTTTTCTTCTAAATCCATCACCAGAGCCGGCCCTGGGGGTGGGCGGGGAGGACCACCGGCCAGGACACGTTTTATCGCGGGGCACTTTTAAAAAATCCAATGTATTTTCATAGATGTACATAAAATATTATCAACCCATAATATATCAAAAAGTTGAGTGGCTCAGCTGGTTTCAGTGCTTTCTCTCTATGCACAGAGCGCGGGTTCGACTCAATGACTCCCTTTTTTATTATTATTATTATTCCCATTTTCCCCTGTGTTGAAGCAGATTGAGCCCACTCAATATGAACCTGGTTATATCAATGTTCATAAAAGTCATGTTGTCCATAGAAACGAAATAGGTAATTAATTCTCTATTTCTAAATATGGGGGTATTTTGGTGTCAATTTATATGATTCTTCATTCCTAATGGGAGTTTGTTTAGGCATACCAAGATGAAATGGAACATTTAACAGTGAATTGGACGAAGGGTACGTAGCATTGTTGCAAGTAGTGAGGCCAAGTTTTGCATTGTCCTCTTGAAAAAATGTATATGTGTGATGATGGAGGAGTTGTCATAATCCTTCGATGAATATCCCGTCGTTTAACTTCTCATTGTTAAGGCCTAAAGGGCACGTTTTTCTGGGCTCGGACAGGGCACCTGAATTCTCAGGGCCAGCCCCTGTCCGTCAGTGCTTTGCTTTCAACCTCAGCTTCAGAACACGTCCCGATTGAGGTTCCATTATTATCTTAAGGAACAAGCTGTAGATTTTCCTTTTCATATTTATTGATAACATAAGTGCTAAATTCACCAAGTAACTTGATACAACATCCACATACAAAGTATCTTGAGAATGAATTACATTTTGTTAGAGAAATAGTAGTTGATAAACATGTCTAAGTGCAACATGTACAATTGAGTTGGTTAGTTTACCGTCATTTTTACTAAGGATTTACCCTTTTAGATACTCCTTTATTTATGTCTAGTCTAAGCGTTAAAGAATCACTCACTTAGATTGTGGGTTTGTCAGATAAATTTTAAATATCTACAAGTTATATCTTTACGACATTTGTGTGTGTTTTGTTGATGTGATGGTGTAACTTAATAGTTAGGCATGACAGATTGGTATTCGCAATCTTGGTCTCATACCCGATGCAAAAGCCAGACCCAATACATGTCACGTATCTATCAGGTAAGTACCGTCGGGTATCAAGTATACCCATTAACTTATTAAAAATACTTGTTAGAATTTTCAAATACATTTTTACCATTTTAACTTTTAAATAACTTTAAAGTAATTAGGAAAGATTAAAAGCTAAAAATTATTGAATTAGTATGATTATTATTGTATTAGATAAGGACAAAGAAAAACAAAAAGAAAAAAGAAAATGTTTACGTGTATGGTTTGGATAAGCAAGTGTATGTTTCAGGTACGGGTCGGATAATACAATATTTGTTCCATTCCAACCCCATGACCGGTTTCATGCCCGAATACCCATCCCATACTCCGTCAGTATCAAGCTACTACGATCATCATTCAAAAATATGGTTGGTGGTTGGCTGCCACTATTGCCACAAATAAAAGCTGTGGAGATGTAGTTGGGGTGTAGCCATCAAAGTTAGATGTAAGGAACATTTTACTTGGACCCTTTTATTATAACTTGTTTTACATTTGTGCTCCCCACACTTGATCAAAATACCACTATAGACTTACGCAAATATTATGCTACACATTCATGGAATCATCCAGGGCCGGCTTTGGGCCCGGCAAACCCGTGCCGACGCCCGAGGCCCAAAATTTCAAAGGCCCGAAAAGTCTTTATAAGTTCGTATATATTTATTAAATTATATATTTAGTATATTCATCCGTTTAATATGCAAAAACATATTGGTGGTGTAGTGGCAAAAAACCATCTCAAAATAATGCAAAGGTCTCAAGTTTGAGTCTTTGCTCCATCACTAAGTTTTTTTTTTTTGTAATTCATTTACCCTTAACCATAATTTTGGGACCAATTCTTTTCGTCGCCCGAGGCCTAAATTTTCTCAAAATCTTTCCGGGGCGGCTCTGGAATCATCATCCGATTAAGATAATATTTTATTTACAACGAGTTAAACATTTCAAATAATAGTAACTTGACTCAAATAGATGAAACGAGTTAAAAGTCATCCAATTTACAACGGGTTAAACATGTCAAATAATAGTAACTTGACTCAAATAGATGAAACGAGTTAAAAGTCATCCAATTTACAACGAGTTAAACATGTCAAATAATAGTAACTTGACTCAAATAGATGAAACTAGTTAAAAGTCATCCAATTTACAACGAGTTAAACATGTCAAATAATAGTAACTTAACTCAATAGATGAAACGAGTTAAAAGTCATCCAAATTTATATTTATCTTTTTCTATATGTATCATAAACTCGTAGTATGACGTAACACAAGATTACATACCATATTATACTATACAAGTCTTCAATACAAGTGAGAATGAAAAAAAAAAACATGTTTTGAGTTTCGGTTGATTGGTTTTGATGAAAATTCTAGGTTGAACCATTAACTATCGTTTAGAAAAAAAAAAATCCAAACTAGTTGAGTTGGTTGGACTGGTCAATTTGAGGGGTTTTAAACATTTTAAAAAAATATATTCAAAGGAATAATTTTGTATTGTTTTTTCTTTCAATAATAAAGATGATTTACGAATTATATTATACTATACTACATTTACAAGTGTCGGCTGTGGGCTTTGATTGGCCAACATGGGCGGCTGGAAATTTTGGTTTTCTTTTTTTTTTTTTTTTTTTTCTGTTTTGCCCCTACCTCAATCTAAAATTACGGTTTTGTTTCCAGCTCAAAATTACGATTTTGCTCTCAAGTGAAAATTACGATTTCGTCTGCCACTCTCCCATTGGGCCAACCAGTTTATCATTTTATATCCATTTTAAAATGACGGTTTTGCCCCCCAGCTCAAAATAATATAACGCTTTTGTCCCAAATAAATATATGTTTTTTCCCCCAGCTAAAAATTACGATTTTGCCCTCAGTTAAAAAATGGTATTTTTCCCCGTTAAAAAAATTACGATTTCGCACTCAGTTGAAAATTACGTTTTTCCCCCTTCAAAATAAAATGATGCTTTTGCCCCAAACTAAAAAATACGATTTTGCCTTCGGTTCAAAATAAAAATGTGCTTTTGCCTCCAGCATAAAATTACGATTGTGCCCGTAGTTCAAATTTATATTACGCTGTTAACCTAGGTGCAAAATTATGAATTTCTCCCTATTAAAATTCCAAATTCCCCCCCCCCCCCCCCCTTCAAATTTACAGTACTGCCATCACTTTAGCTTTTGGCAATTTACGATTTTACCCCAGTAAAAAAATACAACTTTCCCTCAGTTAAAAATTACAATGTTGCCATTGTTTTAGTTTTTTTTTTATCAAAAATATAAAAGTGCTTTTTTTTATTTGGTTGACTCGATTTAGTTGTTTTTCGTGTCAATGAGCTGTTGCCTAACACTCGCTCATTATTCGTGCACCGCCCCGCAACGCGGGCGGGGCATCTAACTAGTATAATACATATACATAATTTCATGTTTCTAAAATGAAAAGGAATCATATATAATAATGTTAAACGACCGACTTCAAATTCCAAACAACGAACCATCACATAGATGACATGACCTTCATCGCTTTGACATGAAATTATACCTCTCTATTGAGTTTTGAACATGTAGAGCGATGTGTTAAGGCCGGCTCAATGGGCTTTGAAGGCTAGGCAAGGGCTTATGGCTCATTTAAAAAAGAGTTAACTTTTGTTTTACTCTTTGTGTTTTGGTCATTTTAACAGTTTTGCTTAAATAGTTTAAAAATAGTCATTTTCCTTCCTGATTTTTCGAGTTTGTCGCCAGTTTGCTCACTGGCTCTAACTCAGTTAAAACATTCAATTAAAAGTAGAGGTATTTTGTTAGTTTACTCAATGGCTCTAACTCAATTAAAACGTTTAGTTAAAAGTCGCGGTAGTCCTGGTCGGTATTTGGTATTTGCAGGTGGTGGTGGTGGATGGTTGTGGATGGTGGTGGCCAGTAGAAAATTGTTGTTGGAAAGATGAGTGATCAGAAAAGAATTACTTATATACATGTAAATAAACAAGTTATAGGTTTATTTAGGTGAAAAGACTTACATGCCCTTGCTTTTATCTATAAAATTACCAAAATACCCTTCTAGTTAATGAATTTTTTGGATGGAGTTAGAGGCGGAGAGCAAAATGACGATAAGTTAGAAAAATCAGGGAGAAAAATGACTATTTTTAAATTATTATAGATTATATGTATTCTTTAGGGAATATTTCACATAATTGTAACCAAGTTTTATGAGTGTTCCAATCAAGTCATTCATAGATTTTTTTGTTCTAATTAAGTCACTTAAGTTTATTTTATGTTCTATTCCTATATAATTCACCTGAATAGCAGGTAAACTATCATATGTGGCATTTATTTAGTTTTTTTAAACATATTGACATAATCAAGAAATAAAATAAATCAAATTAATTAATAAAAGAAACATATCAAATCAAACATTCTAATAACATGTTTTGTCTACCTCTATCTTTCTTTGTACCACACCACCTCAACATGTTTCTCCTTTCTTTCTAACCGATAGATATGTTTCTTGTATAATATATATTATTTTAACAGCCACTAAATAACATATAAAATCAACATTTGTATGAGCGATGGATGTTATATACAGTGACGAACAACATTTGTTCCATAGGAAGCCTCCCTGGTTTCAAAAAAGGAGCAACCAAACTCACGAGAAAGTTTATAGATTTATAACTAATTTCCGTAGACAAACTCCTTTGACTTCTAAAATTTTTTGACTTCTTAATCAATTTCTTTTTCTTTGGTAAGATATATTAACCTAATGCAAATTGGTATTACTTAATTTCCATTTTGCTTTCCATTTCACATGACTTATCATTTGAATGTGATTTGAAATGAACAAAAGTGACTCACCTTTGATTTCTAATGAAATTTCTTTTTGATTTTTTTGGTACAATATTCATTAAGCATGTGCAAATGAAATTACTTTAAAAAATTTGTTTAGCCTAATTTTATATACTTTTATTCCCATTTTCATTGGACACATCATTCGAAATTTCAAGAGTGTGATTTGAAACAAAAAGAAGTTATCCTCCATTGATCTTGCACCTCTTATTATCTACTATACTGATATGTGAAATTTTTAGTATTTACTTTAAATTTTTAATGATAACTGTGATTTTAACAATGTGTGAAAGATCTTGTGATTACATTTTTTAGTTAAGGACTTTGTTGCATACAATATTGTTACAAGATGATAAAAATGAGTTTCCAATTTCGTTTGCTTATCACTAAATGGATTATAATAGAATTAATAGATAATTGTGTCAATTTTCATTATTTATGTTTTTAAATAATTTAACAAATTTCAATTTCATTTCATATTACCACCAAAGAGGTATTTCAATTTGTTTACAAACATTTTGTATTTCAAACACCCTCAATTTCTACGTGCCTGACATTTACATTTTAAATAATTTAACAAATTTCAATTTCATTTCATATTACTAACAAAGAGGTATTTCAATTTGTTTACAAATTTCAAACACCCTCAACTTCTATCTGCCTGGCAATAGCGGAGCTTGATCAAAAATTTCGGGGGAGGGGGGAAGTCATGGGACCACTTTTTTTTTCCTATCGCTATGTTTCGGGTTGTATGTTCGGGTCGGATCAAACAATAATAACTACAAATAAAACTACATAATCTTCGTTAATTCAAATGACGCGTTCTTACACATAAAACTAAAGAACAAAATATTTATAATGATGTAAGATAAATGCTAAGTTCCTAGACGAAGAATTACAACTCAGCCCGACGACCTTTAAGATAAAAAAGAACCCTCAACTTTGATTTGTATATAAAGTAGTAACAAAATTTACTTAAAGTTTATAAACAATTATAAAAACTTGCTAATAGCTTGTTCTTTACATTTTTTAACTCAAAACAAAAATATGTTTAAATATTTTGGACAATAAACTTGGCAGGTGTCACACCCCAACCGATGACGGAAACATCGGGGTGAGACGAGGACGAGATTGCTCGAGACTTCGTAACACTATTTTGCGACAATATTTAGTTTAACAAAATTTCATTTCATTGAATAATATTTGTCAACATCAACATACAACTATTGTAATTTTGTTTCGTATTATTTTATTAAAAAGTGCATATTATACATATAATTTTGTTTCGTAATTTTGTTTCGTATTATTTTATCAAATGACGTGTTCTTACACATAAAACTAAAAAACCTAAATATTGTAATTTTGTTTCGTATTATTTTATTAAAAAGTGCATATTATACATATAATTATACTGTGTCTTAAGTTATTGATGCCATCCAAAATGTTTTTTGATCTTACGTCTAGCATTATATATACTATGGTAAAAGTTTAAAGTTTATTAGAGATAATTACATAATCGAAAAGAATAAGAGTAAATTTATGTATTACAAATAAAAAGTAAATGTCTGTCAAAAAGAAGTAATAATTTGAGTAAAAGGAAACTAAAAAGGCAAAATTTCGATTGAAAAGTTTTCAGGGTAGTTTACTGCATCAATGAACATATAAACTTCAAATAAGTGATCAATTCACTTTAAAAAGGCAAAATTTAAACAAAATGTTGAGTATTAAACAGAACTTACCATATGCCTCTTCTAGATTGAATACTTCATTAGGATCACGAACACACCAAGGCTCATTCATCGTTCAGAAACCACCGCACAATGCTCGCTCACAGCTCAGTCGCCTTTGATCGATCGTCTTCGTTTCGTTGTTAGGGTTTTAAATTTGGGGAACTGTGTGTGTTGTGATCGATGTAATGAAGCAGTTATGTTATTTATAGAGCTTATAATAAAACAAAAAAGCTTTAATTAAAAGAAAAAACAATTAAGAAAAAAAGGGTTAATAAAAAGAAAAATGAAATGACAAAAATTCCCTTGGCAGCTTTAACAGATATGGATGGAGTTAAGTCAGTTGGACCAAAATGGCAACGATGAAACCTTTTTGGATCCAGATGTTACAAATGAAACCTTTGGACTAAACTGGCAAAATAGTTGGTATTTAATGTAAGTGTTGAATATCCTTAAAATACGATTTATCAACATCCATTTATAATTATCGATTTCTTTATATATTTTTATGTGTTTAAATTGAGTAAACTGCAATTTTACCCCCTGAGGTTTAAGCCAATTGGCACTCTGACCCACTCCATAGAAATAATTGCAATTTTACCCCCAACGTTGATATGTCGCACAATTACCCCCTGGCGTCAAATAAGTTAACAGATCTGTTAACTGGAATGTGAAATGACTATCTTACCCTTTAATATTACCCCCCAACGTTGTTGTTATGTCGCATAATTACCCCCCACTGTTAAATGACTAAATTGTCTTTTCTTATTACCCCCTATACTTTGTTGTAAGAAACAATATTACCCCCTGCAGTAACCAAAACCCTTCCCGCAAAAAAAGTTTGACCAGCCAAAGTCAAATGATGCACAAAGTAAGTGTAAAACCTGGTATTTGAAATGCTCATTTAACCAAAACCCTTCACTAGAAAACTACACACACCCACACATGTCTGCACAACTAGAGCTTGAACCCAAATGAAAGACCAACATTTTTCATGTCAAATGTTATGACCAAATCAATAAAAGATTGCCTATAAATACACACTTCTTCCAAAGAGAAACATTACAATCTGTCCAAGGATCAGAACATGCACATTAGTTGTATGCAAAACACATACCTGGTCACATAAGCATTCAGAACATGCTTAATTGGTCATGCGGTATGCAAAACACATACCCGCAGTATACTCATCAACCGCCTCCTTGAAAAATAACCTGACATTCCTGTAGGGAATCTGTTGAAACCTGTTCAAAAAACATATACTCAAACCTGTTCAAACATGCTCAAAACACATATACTCAAACCTGCTGAAACATGAACCTATTGAAAAGGTATAAAGATCATTTCCAAGTTGCAAGATCAATTTTGTAGTCATTGATCTGAGAGGGGGTGTTACAATTATACATACTGGACATCTCAATGAGTATACATTAGTTGTTGGCTTAACATAACCATGATTAACATCATAGTACACAAAACCTGCATATACATTAGTTGTTGGCTTACAACAGTTAAGATTGTAAAATGCATGTTTATCATAACCATCAAAAATGCATGTTTATCATAACCATCATTAACATCATAGTACACAAAACCTACATATTACACAAAATGCATGTTTATTGTAACCAAGTTGAAAGATCTAATTTAACTTAAGTTAACCTACATATTACACAAAACCTAAATAACTACTAGAGTAAACATCCGCTCAACTCTCCGGTGTATAATGGAAGTTGAGGACAGGCCTACCAAACATGGAGACCACCAGGTGGACCACCACTGATGAGCTTGATAGGCTCATCGTCAGGTCAACTGTAAAAAAAAACACCAAACACACAAAATTAACATGCAAATCAGACTAATTGTTAATACCCTGTTTAACATGAGACTCAATCAGACACAAATCCGACCCTAACCCTGTTTATAACATGATAATAACTAACACTGACACAAATCCGATCCTGATTAACTGACATTGGGCGATTATACCTGCCGTGTGGCGGATCACGTATCGGATCAGCCAACAAGGTAGCGGCATTGTCAAAGGTGGTGTCTATGCAGTTAATGCGGTAAAATATCGGATATCGTTCAAGGACCGATATTTGAAATATAGGTTATCTCAGTGAGATATCGGTAATTTTAATATAATGCATAATTTATATATATAGCAATTTAACACCAATAATTCAGTGATATATCGGTCAAATATCGGTGATGTATCGGTTAAATATCGATGATATATCGGTTATATCGGTCAAATATCGGTCAATATCGCCGATAATATCGGTACCGATATTTTACTAAGGGACCGATATATCACCGATATTGACTGCATGGTGTGATGATTGCCGGAGAAGGTGTCGCCGGAGCTCTGAAGATCGGTGGACGATTGTAGCTGAAGATCGCCGGAGAAAGAGGTTGGCCGGAGAAGAAGATGGCACAGACCAGGAGTTTAAGCCTCCATGGAAATAATTGCAATTTTACCCCCCAACGTTGTTGTGTCGCACAATTACCCCCTGACGTCAAATAAGGTTCAACATAACTATGTAATGGTCAAAGGGTATAAAGGTCATTTCCAACAAACCTTTGTAGCTTATACAATACACCACCCTATAAGTAATCGATCAAAGCACTATTACCCCTCACCTACCCACACCGGTCCTCCACTCCTGGTCTGTGACATCTTCTCCGGCCAACCCATTTCTCCGGCGATCATCAGCTACAATCGTCCACCGATCTTCAGAGCTCCGGCGACACCTTCTCCGGCAATCATCACACCACCTTTGACAATGCCGCTACTTTGTTGGCTGATCCGATACGTGATCCGCCACACGGCAGGTACAATCGCCCAATGTTAGTTAATCAGGGTCGGATTTGTGTCAGTGTTAGTTATTATCATGTTATAAACAGGGTTAGGGTCGGATTTTTGTCTGATTAAGTCTCATGCTAAACAAGGTAATAACAATTAGTCTGATTGAGTCTGATTTCCATGTTAATTTTGTGATGTTTGGTGTTTTTTTTTACAGTTGACCTGACGATGAGCCTATCAAGCTCATCAGTGGTGGTCCACCTGGTGTAATACAAAACATTTATGTCTAGCATTATATATACTATGGTAAAAGTTTAAAGTTATTAGAGATAATTACATTATCTAGCCATTGAACCTGTATAATACAAAACATTTATAAAATAGAAAATATACCTGAACCATACGAAGCACCAGCATCATTCATACCTCCACCCATACTCGGCCCATCAGCACCACCCTGGTACATCTTAGCAATAATCGGGTTACAAACCCCTTCAAGCTCCTTCATCTTGTCCTAAAACTCTTCAGCCTCCGCCAACTAGTTCCCATCCAACCATTGGATCGCCTCCTCAACCGCATCCTCCACCTTCTTATCATCTATTGACAGCTTCGACCTGATCTTCTCATCCTTAATGGTATTCCTCATATTGTACGGGCAATTCTCCAACGTATTCTTTGCCTCCACTTTCTTCTTATGTTCTTCATCGGTAGCAGGAGCAGCATTTGAACAAACTAGATCATCTAATGCAATGGGTCCTTGATTTACAAATATTATTAAACAAATGACATCATTGATTGAGCAATGTGTTTTGAGCAAGGTTTAAAAAGACAGAAACTATCCTCGAGGCGTTTTCTGTTAGACTCTCGAGGCGGCGTAAGCCTCGAGGCAGACCGAGGTTAAGCCTCGAAACAGTATTAAAATTAAGTTTTATATATTATTCATATTATAATTATAAATAACCTATATAAGCCTCGAGACATTATTAACATTATGTTTTATATATGATTTATATTATAAATAACCTATATGCACAACCTAAATAACTATACACACAACACCTTAATGTAGATATAAGTAAAAGTGTAGTTCAGTTTATAAAAAGTTGTAACTTTGAGGAAGAACTTGAAATTTTGTTAGAAGATTTAAAAAAAAAAAACAAAATGAAAGTGGAAATACTTTTTCAATCTCTATGCATCTCAAGCGTTCACTCTTAGCCTCTTTGATTCACACAAATCGGGCTAAAACAAACGGCCTAGTGAGGTTTAAGCCTTGCCGCCTCGCCTCACTGCCTCGGTACGCCTCGGACCACCTTGCAAAGGTCGAGGCTTAGGTTTCAGTATACCCTAAATGAGGCTAAGCCTCTGATGCGTTTTGCCACCGAGGCGTAAGCCTCGAGGCGCGCCTCGGAATGCCCTTTTAAACCATGAATATAACAATTTGTTAACTTGTCTGCCATTGAACATTTAAAAATAGAAAACATACCTGAAACATGGGTAGCATCACCATACGAAGCACCAGCATCACCCTCGGTCCATCAGCATCACCCTGGTACATCTTAGTAATAATCGGGTTACAAACCCCTTCATCTTGTCCTCAAACTCTTCAGCCTCCACCAACTGTTTCCCATCCAACCATTGGATCGCCTCCTCAACCGCATCCTACACCTTCTTATCATCTGCTGACAGCTTCGACCCGATCTTCTCATCCTTAATGGTATTCCTCATATTGTACGCGCAATTCTCCAACGCATTCTTTGCCTCCACTTTCTTCTTCATCGGTAGCAACATCGGCAGAAGCAAAAACATTTGCAATATAGTTAATTATGCAACAAACACATATAGTTAATTATGCAACCCACTTTTAACAAGACCCAGATTAAAAAAAAAATATATCACCTTCACTTTGATGCATCTCCCAATCGAGATCGCTCATTGGAGTTAGCGATAATTGCTGGAGTTCCTGGATGATAGATGCCTTATCCTTGGAGACAACTGGAGTTATAAAGCTATTCCTCACTCGTGCAAGTACAATACGGGCAATCTGGAAAATAATGGAAAAATGACAATTAATAGAGTTACTCAAAAGAAAAGTGTAATTCTATATTACTTACATCAGCAGGTTTCAATTGATTAAATTTTAATTCCCAGTAAAAAACAGATAGCCTTTTTGAAGTGTACTTTTGAATAAGGGGTGTGTCGATTTGATAAACTCCCGGTCTCAACTTCTTTATGCGCTCATATATAATTGTCTAAAAAATAAAAATTATACAAGTAAAAACAATAAAATCAAGAAGCAGCACCCAAAACATAGGGGCAATTGCAAATATCGCCATGTAAAGTTATTTTATTGCATATTTACCCGGCCTAGAAAAACAATTGCATATCTACCCAACTTAATAAATAAAATTGCAGATATACCCAGGAATTGGTAACTTTACCCTTTTATTATTAGATTAAACTATCGATTCTACCCTTACGGGGTTTAAATTTATAGAACCAGCCACTATAATTTAAAATTTTTATTAGGGGGATATTTGCAAAAAGGTCTCATAAACATACCTCCAAGACAGAAGCTGCACCAGTGAAAGAATGTTGCTGCTCACTTACTTTATTCGCACGCCATGTTTTCAGAGAATCAAGTGAGGTGTGCAAGTGGTCCAATGTTGCTTTAGGCCAATTGCATTTTTCCCTCAACTCAGCATCTGCAACCAGAGACCAATATTTGCTCTGAAGCTTCTTTCTATCCCTAGCACATAGGAGCACTTGTTCTACTAGGAAGTAGCACATTAACTCCTTGAAGCACTTTTGCCCCTCTTCATTATCTATAGGCATATGAGGCAAAGTTGCCTTCAACACAGCAGCATTGGCTTTGCTCAAAGCCGTTGGAGGAAATGTAGCTCGTGAGCATTTATTTTCATATTCTTTGACATCAATCCCATGGTCCTCCATGCCGATAACGTCGGCAACATCTTTTGCACAAAATGAGAAAGAGATCTCATTTGGCAGCTCAAAAAACTTTGTTGAGGTATTGTAATATGTGGATAATATTTCAACGAGAGTTGCAGAGGACTCCCATTTGTTCACCACTGATGAAAGACTTCCAAAAATAGAGTCTTTCATAAGATCGACCTTTGCATCGTCTAATTTTAAGTCCGTTATTTATTTTATATTGGACTCAAGTTTAATTGGTTGTCTGTTTTTCTCCATCGCCTATAAACTGGATTTACAGATTGTTCAAAAACAGTTATGCACATTACAGATTGTTCAAAAAAAAAATTTGGTACGAACAGTTATGGTTGTTAATCATTGAGTACGAACAACAAAAAAAACCCTAAAAAACCCACCAAAATACTGATACGAGCGATCACATGGTCAACATTTTCTTTTGACATTTGCTCTCCAACAGATATATTAAACAAATAAATGGTTGATCAACAAACATTTATGTTATTAATGAATGTTTGATCAACAAACATTTGTGTTATTAATATTATTAATAATATCATTTGATATTATTATTGAAGATTTGACAAAGTTTGAAATTTTTCAAGTTTTTGTCAATTGATCAACTTAGGTGGTGATTTTCAGTAAATAGATGTTTTTGACTGTATTCAGCCCTGTTCTACAGGCTTTGACACAAAACCTTATCAATGTTCCATCAAATGTATTTAGCCCTGTTTTTGAACAATCTGCAAATGCAGTTTATAGGCGATGGAGAAAAACAGACAATCAATTAAACTTGAGTCCAATATAAAAAAAATAGCGGACTTTAAATTAGACGATGCAAAGGTCGATCTTATGAAAGACTCTATTTTTGGAAGTCTTTCATCAGTGGTGAACAAATGGGAGTCCTCTGCAACTCTCGTTGAAATATTATCCACATATTACAATACCTCAACAAAGTTTTTTGAGCTGCCAAATGAGATCTCTTTCTCATTTTGTGCAAAAGATGTTGCCGACGTTATCGGCATGGAGGACCATGGGATTGATGTCAAAGAATATGAAAATAAATGCTCACGAGCTACATTTCCTCCAACGGCTTTGAGCAAAGCCAATGCTGCTGTGTTGAAGGCAACTTTGCCTCATATGCCTATAGATAATGAAGAGGGGCAAAAGTGTTTCAAGGAGTTAATGTGCTACTTCCTAGTAGAACAAGTGCTCATATGTGCAAGGGATGGAAAGAAGCTTCAGAGCAAATATTGGTCTTTGGTTGCAGATGCTGAGTTGAGGGAAAAATGCAATTGGCCTCAAGCAACATTGGACCACTTGCACACCTCGCTTGATTCTCTGAAAACATGGCGTGCGAATAAAGCAAGTTTGCAGGAACATTCTTTCACTGGTGCAGCTCCTGTCTTGGAGGTATGTTTATGAGATTTTTTGCAAATATCCCCTAATAAATTTTTTAAATTCTAGTGGCTGGTTCTATAGATTTAAAACCCGTAGGGGTAGAATCAATAGTTTAATCTAATAATAAAAGGGTAAAGTTGTCAATTCCAAAATCATCATTAGTGAAATGGGTATATCTGCAATTATATTTATTAAGTTGGGTAGATATGCAATTGTTTTTCTAGGTCGGGTAAATATGCAATAAAATAACTTTACATTGAGATATTTGCAATTGCCCCTATGTTTATAATGTTTTGGGTGCTGCTTCTTGATTTTATTGTTTTACTTGTATAATTTTTATTTTTTAGACAATTAAATATGAGCGCATAAAAAAGCTGAGACCGAGAGTTTATCAAATCGACACACCCCTCGTTCAAAAGTACACTTCAAAAAGGCTATCTGTTTTTTACTAGGAGTTAAAATTTAATCAATTGAAACCTGCTGATGTAAGTAATCTAGAAGTACACTTTTATTAATTTTATTTTGAGTAAATCTATTTAATTGTCATTTTTCCATTATTTACCAGATTGCAGCAGCACAATAATGACGGCAGCGCAACAACGATGGCAGCAGCGCTATACACGTCCGGTGGACGGGCATATTAGTATAATGACATAAGTATAAAACAGGTTAAAAGTCATACGAAAAATATTATATGTAGATTTATTACCTCTTTCATGCTATCACCTAACCTAACTTTAAAAAGAATAAGAAAGCTTTACCTGATCCAAACAATTTTGATTCATACTAATTTAAAAAAAAAGATTCATACTAATAAAAGTTGCATGTTTAATTGAGCACACTAGTGTTAAAATTGCATCAACTTTAAGATATAACAATACAACCCTCATCAAGTTTGTGTTTCGTTTCGGTTTCGATTTTTTCAGTTTTGTGTTTCGTTTTAGTCGGTTAGGTTCATTTTCAGTGGTATTTTTTAGTTTTGGTTGGTTTTTTCGGTTTTGATTTTTTTCCGTTTTTTGTGTTGTATTGTTTTGGTCAGATTCGTTCTGGTTTCGCTTTTTTGTTTCTTTTTGGCCCTTTTTTTCGGTCTCTGTACCGACTCAAACAAAAAGGTATATTAATGAGGAAATCATTTTTTTAGAAATTTTTAGAAATGGAAAAAAAACACAACCTGTTTCGACCCGAAACCCATTTTGAACTAGACCCGATCTGACCCGAACCTGTTTGGACCCGGACCTGTTCTGACCCGACCCAAAACAACCATTTTTTAGTTTGAGCCATTCCGACCCTAGCCCGTTCTGACCCGACCATAGTTGTTATCGAGCTCGAGCTCAAGCCTAAAAGTACAAAACTCGTCTAGGCTCGCGAGCCCAAACAATTTTTTAGTTTTTATATATGAAATAATAATGATGATAAGATTAGCGAGCCAAGCTCGAGCTGAGCTTTGGCTCGTTTAAGCAACATTGAAGCGAACTTGAGCCTAGCTTTTAGCTCGTTGAGGTTGTTCTCAAAATAGCTCGAGCCAAGCTCAAGCTTTGGGTTTTTACTCACAATAAGTAGGCTCAAACCGAGCCGAGCTAGAGCTTCTTATAAACATGGCGAGCCGAGCTCAAGCATAGTCAGGCTCTGACTCGGCCTAGCTAGTTTACACGCCCATCCAATTATATGTTCAAGTGGATAAAGTCAGATAAATAACTTACTCTAGTCTAACCCTATCATCTGTGGCGTTAGCGACGCGAGAACCTTTTCTTGGCCTGCAAGCCATCAGCTCCACCTCAAAGATAAGAGTTGCACTGCAAATTTTGAAGTCCATCAATAACAATATAGTCAACTGTCCCGATAATCAAAACTAGTTACCTCTGGTTAACATGGAATAACAATTGCATAATATTAGACACGATAAACTATGAGGGGTGTTGACCGGTTGACTTCCGTTGACCGTCCTTTGACCCGTTGTGCCGTGAGCCGAAACCGAAACCGAAACCTAAACCTGAACCGGGTGTTGACCGGTTGACTTCCGTTGACCGTCACGGGCATTTTCACCAGCCGATACACTCGGATCCTTTAAACAAGATTTCAAAAGGAAAAGAGAGGTGTGATGGTTTACCGAGAAGAAGAAGCAAAATCATCAGAGGATTACCATCGCCTCCGACGAGCAGTCGCCGGAAAAAAAACGGCGTCCCCACTGCCTTCTCTCCCTCTGTCGTTTTTTGACAACATCATCATCAGTCATCATAAAAGATCATCATCCGAAAAATAAGGGAAACAGAGATGGGAGTTTACCGGTAACTTGTCGGAACGAAGAAGGCAAGCCACCATCGTCGCCTGAAACCCCACCGTCGTCGGAGACGGCGCCGGCTCCGCGGGTTCACTCCTCTCTCCGATTCCCTCTCTCTTTCTTTCTAATTTCGTCACTTCTGAAAAGATCCCACGCCGCCGTGCACCGGAATCCTTCGCCGGCTCTCTCCCTTCCTCTCCGATCTCCTCTCTCTCACCCCCTGTTCAATTTTCGTCGCCGCCGCACACGGCGGCTCTCCTTCTTTTTCTGTTTTTCCAAACTGCGAGGGGGGTGGTTTGTGTGTGTGGCCGGTCGTAATCGGCGCCGGAGAAAACCATAACTGGCCGGCATAGTCGCCGGAGATGGAGGTAAGCAGAGAAAGAAGAAAAGAAAAGGGTTTGAGAGTTTTTGAGTTTGGAGTTTTGAAAATGCCCGTGAGTTCTTTGAAATTTTGAGTTTTTGTATGGTCAATGAAAATGAAAGAATAGGTTTTAAATTTTTCTTTTTTTTTTTTTCTTAAGAAAGCAGGCCATGCCTCATAATTGTTTAGGCAACTTCACAAGAAAAGCAATGTAGGAATAGGGGGCATGTTGCAGCCGTAAGGAGTCTAGGGGGAGTATTAGACCATGGGATATGGTGGGATTTAGGTTGGGGGGCATGAGTTGACACGTGGAGTTTGAGCCCTCCCACCGCCTAGTGACGTGTCCGTAGGGTATGGCGGGGCGTGGCTGCACCGCGTGGGTTGGCGGTGGACAGCGAATAGGAGACCGCCACATCAGATCTCAAGCACGCCCCACGCCCGGCTTCAAACCCAAACCCCAAGAGTCACGCCCCAACCCAAGCCCCATACCCCACAGTCTTAGTCAGGGGCGGATGTACATTATAGTAAGGGGTGGCGCCCGCTACGGCTTGGCGTTCCGGCGGTAGTGTAAATTTTGGAAAAATTTGACGTTTTTTCGATTTCGATACCGTTTATTTATAAAACGTTACCGCTTGGCGCGAATCCTAGATCCGCCACTGGTCTTAGTAGCTTTTCATAAAATTAGGGGCGGACCTAAGGCTTAGGTTGGGTGGGCGGGCACACCCCTTAGACCATGGGGTATGGTGGGGCGGGGGTTTGGGGCATGGGTTGACACGTGGAGTTCGAGCCCCCCCGCTGGTGAGTGACGTGTCCGTGGGGTATGGCGGGGCGTGACTAGCCCGGCGTGGCTTGGCCATGTGTATTAAAATAAATAAAAAATCTAAAATGGTCTGTTATGCCCTAGCCAACAAGTCAATAAGAACCGGCCACATAGGATCGCTAGCATGCCCCACGCCCGACCTTAAACTCCCGCCCAATGGGCCACGCCCAAACCCAAGCCAACCCGGGATGGTGACTTGGGCGTTTCTCTCCAACCCATGCCCCAACCCCCCGCCCCATACCCTATAGTCTTAGGAAAAAAAATTACTGTAATAGATACGCGGAAATCCCGACCCCCCCCCCCCTAATGAAATTTTGCAATCACACCCCTTGAACTCGTCAGATCTATGTGCAATCGGAGAAACCAGAGGATCATGAGGGTGGATCTGTCGAGACACTCTACGGTGGCTATTTGCTCTGCAATTGTAACAGTGAAATGGTGGAGAAGACAACCCTTATGGGCTGCCAATCTATTATTATTTATTTGAGTGGGCTTCATCATAGTTACAGCCCAGTTTTCTATTTAAAGGTTACCGACCCATTTGACTGTTTAAACATTACTTTATTATTTGAGTTTTATATTGAAGTAAGCGTTAGTTTCTTTATTGCTTCAGTTTTATATTGAAGGTTTATTGCTTGAGTTTTATATTGAAGGTAAAATTTATTACTTGAGTTATATATTAAAGGTGACAAACAAGAAAGTCAGTCTGTTATGGTAGTAAAAAAATAATATGTTATATTTACCATTGATTTACCTATTAATTTATTAGAGATATAAAATATTTAAACTTTTTATGGTTTTTCTTTTATTAATAATTTATTTAACTTAATATAAAATATTTTAACTTTTTTTATGATTCTTCTTTTACTTGATTTAGTGTTTAAAAGGTTTTATGGTTCAATGTCTGATCCGGTTTTACAAATAATGGTTATGGCTAGCTTTTGAAACATAAAAATCCGTAGAGAACAACTTTAATTATATTAGTTTTTATTATGTATTTGTATGACGTTTGACGTACTTTGTTGATTAAGAAAAATTTTGTTTGGTTATCTTTTTTATGACCTAACCTGATCCGACTCAAACTTGACCAAGAAAAAATATTATTTAAATATATAGGGAGAGGCAAACGACCTCTAAATATTTCGCACCCCATAAAAAAAATTTCTGGGTCCGCCACTACATAAAATGATGATGAGATTAAAGGTTGTAACAGTATATAACAATGATAACCATCACTAGTGCTCTAGTGATGGCCACGGGTATTTAAGTTCCACTTACGGTGGGTCCGGAAAAGTTTTCTCCTCCAGGTCTCAAGTTCGAGTCTGGATGATAGCGGTTTCTCATTGAGGGGTTTTAAATTGGGGATTTATTGTGCGAGGGGGCTCTCTAGCGCGGATCCGGTTAAGACAACGTATGCTAGACCTCCTGACATTCGCGAATAATTCACACATTTCAAAAAAAACAACGATGCTTCATCTTTTTCTGAATTTATTAAATTGGTAAAAGCAAGTTTGGGTTTTAGTTTTAAACAAAATCATCACATGTCTATATCTCTATCTCTAGTAACTTAACTTGGTTTTATAAAATAAAAACACAAGAAAATTGGAATTATACTACGTATGTGTGAGGTCTCTGTGTGTATATATATAATCTTATACATGCGGGAGGTCCCGACTAGTATGCTATATATATATAAAACGTAGATGCATGATAATTTATAATAATTAAACGAGTCTTATTTAGATGCATAAAAATACAATGTATATTATGTATAAGATAGTTTACGAAACGCTTTCTAGTATTTTGATTAAATCAAATCAAAATATATAGAATTTACGAGCGTATGAGTGCGTGTTGTGTATATAAATAATTATGGTTATATATATCGTACAAGTTTGAAACTTGGAAGCGTTATAATGTGACGCTATATTGGAATCGGTCTTTAACCATTTAATATCACTCAATATAATCATATAAATAAATAGATAGAATATTCAAATTTAGAACTTTCCATTTCGTACATCACAAACGTCCGTTTAAAGTTCAAACGCGAGCTAAATTCCCGAAAAATCGCCAAATCGCGTAACGCCAATCAAGTAGACGTTCCTAGGCTTTCCAAAAGCCTAATTATGTTAATTCGTGCCTTAAACACTATTTATTATCGCCTAAAACGTTTGTTAATCGCGTAATTAAGAGGCATTAATTACCGGTTGTCACACTTGCAAATAAACGAGACACTGCATTTCGTGGAAAAGCCAGTAGAAATCATGAATCGAGAGACCAAGAAACTTCGACGTAGTCGCATACCCATAGTGAAGGTTAGATGGGAAGGCAAACGCGACGCCGAGTTCACTTAGGAACTTGAAAGTGATATGAAAGCTAAATATCCACAACTCTTTGTTACGTCTACTACTTAATTTCGGGCCGAAATTCCCTAAAGTAGGGGAGACTGTAACAACCCGACTATTGGTTGTTCATATTTTATCATTGTCTCGTATCGTAAACACTTGTACTCTGAGATTCGATGATTACCAAGGGTTTACTACATTACTAAACGCACTTTATAACGCTTATTTATCGCATTAAACGCTTATTACTTGAACGTTCATCGCAACGCAAACTCAACACGCAGATTTATTTGTATTATTTGTATTCAATATATGATTAGATGTTTAATACGTTATATGTGTTGATAACCGCTTAAAACGCTCAAACGCTCGCTCGCACAACTCGATTTATCTCGCTAAAACGCAACGCAACGCAACCCGACACTTTATACCTCGCTAAAATACTTAAAGTACTAGCACTAATTAACGCAACAAAACACACCTAACGAGCATCCTACACGCGAAACGAAAGCCAAATGTGCGAAACAGGCGGCTTCGTACGAAGGCAGAGGCTTCGTACGAAGGCAACCTACGCACATGCTCCCACTCTATAAACACCTAACTCACTCATTCTTTCACCATTGCTGCCATTTTCTCTCAAGAATCACTCCCAACCTGTTGTCCTTCGATTTCCCAAGTAAGATCCGCTATCTTCACATCTTACACAACGGTTTTCCACGAGTTTATCTCCGATTTCATCCAAACTTCTTTCTTTTTACAAAAACCTTCATCTTTTATGTAAATCTTCATCTTTTTCATCTAAACTCAATCTTTTTCATCTAAACTTCTTTATTTTTATGAAAACCTTCATCTTTTTCAACAAAACTTCTTCTTTTGCTACGGATCTACACTGAACCTAGTGTATTGGGCCTAGCTTCGGCTTCCCAAGTTAGAGATCTAAAGATTTCACACTCACCAAGTGTTAATCCAAGTAAAAACTCTTTTAAACTCGATTTTTACACTAAACCGGACCAAAACCGATATATATTCCGTTCACTGGATAGTGGGACGAAGTGGTGTCGAAACCGTCATGAAAAGGACTCGAGAATGCATCCGATTCAGGCGAAAACACAGATCCGAATGCTCAAAGACGCTGAAAAGCCGTTTATGCGAAGCCATAATGGCTTATACGAAGCCACCCTTCGTACATACCAGCCCAGTTTTCCATAAGTGACTCAACGCTCAAAAGACCACTCCGACTTTAAGTTTAATCAGTAGCTTGAGGCTGGAGGGATGCACACTTGATTTCCCACAGAAAGACGCAAAGAACACTCGATTTTGGACAACGAAAGCACCACATGTATGAAGCATCCCTTCGTACGAAGGCACGTCTTCGTATGAAGACACTAGCTTCGTACGAAACCTCTGTTTCCCACTCGACACTCCGATTTCGACAGTTTCAGCACTTTGGAAGACTGATGCACTTCTGTTCCCATACGCAGGCTGATTCGGCGCTCCCTTCAATCCATTCCAGACCGTGTTTACTTGTTAAGCACACACAGTGAGTATACTCGAACCCTTTTTTCGCTTAACACACTTTTGGGTGTTACATACGTTCTCTTTCAAAACACGATGCACACAACGCCTAAACTCTTTTAAACGCTAACCACTCTTGCATGTTATACATGAATCGATGAATGGTTGTTTGCTATGTTTACACAGTGGTTACTTGCCCTGCCACCCTTAGCAACGATAGTACTATAGTTTGGACTCAGCACCTGTTTATTCAGGGTTGTTAAGGATTTACTTACTTTACGTGCTCGCTTCGATGAACACGTATCGCGCATACTGTAAGGACCTGCAAAAAAAATGTCCCAAAACGACCCGTAAGTGGAAACCCGGACCCCTGAAACCCTAATGTGCATAAAAAACCAAGAAAACAAGATTTCTGGGTTTCACGCGGGCCGCTTAAGAGTAAGCTTAGGCTAGGTGTGACACGCTAGCCCTAGTCGTAGACTAGGTGGCTCTCGCGGGCCGCGTAAGACCTTATTAAGGTTTACACGGGCCGCGTAAAACTTGAAAATTTGCTATAAATTGTTGGTGCATGAGCAGTTCGTCTGTGTCGAAAATTTCATTCAAAAACGAAAGTATACTGCTCAAAATCGTCATTTCCATTAGAGAGACGCTACTACGATACAGGGTATTAACTCGATCACTGCTACGATTCAATGTCCGATCGATTGAAACCAATCCGATGGATGTTTAAGTGTTGCCCGAATCAGGGCTATACTTTGTCATTCGTCGTGGGGTTTTAATCTCGTGAGTTATCGTAAATGTTGTATTAAGTTACTGACCTAGTTCGTGTGCATTGTTAGTTAAATTAGGTTACAAGGCTTATCAGTAAGCTAAAACTCTGCCCGTTAAACTTGCAATGTGAGTCATTCTCTTTTTATCAACAATGTTTTACAATACTCCAAATCATTTTCAAAAGTTGTAATTACAGGGATTAAGTCGTGGTTATCTTGAATCACTGGCTAGTGGGGTATTGTGCACATTACTAATCTCTCACGGTTAGGTTCATCAACCTAACAGTGATAATCATCACTACTTGGGTGAAAGGACCCAATAGTGGTATGACCATCGTCACAAGGCTGTGACACGGCGCCAGATAAAAATAAGATAGTAGCCATTGTAATCGCTCTTATGCTGTAATTTATAACTATGTGTCATTTTATCAAATTGAGTGACTCGCCAGTATTTCCCTGCTGATAAAATATTTTTAAAACATGTTTCAGGTGATCTACTGTGAATCAAGGAAAAGTGCTACGGAGCACTAATAAAGCTTGAAGTGGTGGCTCAGTAAAATAAATAAACATGTTTTGTAAAACAAGGAATTTCCTAGTAAAATTCCTCTATTGTAAATTACGGGGTTTATCCCAAATTATGAAATAAAATAATCGGGCATTTTCAAGTTTAAAAGATCATGTTAAACTTCCGCTGTCAACTCAAATAATAAATACCACGGGTTTCTGTCCCGCGGCTCCTGAACCGAGTAAAACCAGGACGGGGGCCGTGACAGAAAAAGGTGGTATCAGAGCCACTGATTTAAGCCAATTAAGTATTTAGAATTACTTAATTTTTCTGATTGCCATTCTGTGATTCTGTGAAAATTTAATTTACAAAAACTTAGAATTTTGTGTGTTTCTTCATGTATGTTAACAGCATGAATGAACTACCAGAAGCACTTCAAAACTTTTCTATCCATAGCTCAGATATGGATACCACCAGTACTTTTACTGGCTACCAGGCAGACACTGAAGAGCCAATAGTATTCCAAGCCCAACCTCAGGAAAAACCTAAACCGAAGAAAAGAAGAAGACTTGTAGGCTGGAGGCGTGTGCGTTGGAAGAGGCCAGCAACACAAAAAGTTATAAAAACTGAGGATCCCAAAGATAAAGGCAAAGGAATAGAGATCGGAGAAAGTTCAAGGCAAGCCCAAGAGATGCCACCCTGGGAGGAGCTGGAACGCCAACTAGCAAATAGCGACCTCATCAGACCTGCCGATGAGACTCTCTTCAATTACCCAGCTGAAGCCCAACTTCCATTCAATCTGGAACCTGCTATTCCAGATCCCCTTCTTAACTCCCGACCTCTAGGAGAGCTGGAAGAATGGTGGACCACTGACTGGCAGTTTCAGAATCTCCTGAATAACCCTAATACCTTTTTCCCTCAGTTTGACCCTGAGCCTCCACTACACCCACCTATGAGTTCAGAATACTTGGCTGAACTCCGCCACTATGGCGAGGAGCTAGTGGACGCAGGAAATAGAATCCGGGAAGTAGGGGAGAGGATATCCTGGAAATACGACGAGAGGGAACGTCGTTTCTGAAGTGCCAGCTGACGGGATCGTATATGGTTGTGGGAATGTGTGTTTAATAATAATATAATAATAAAAATATAATTATGTAAAATAACTAAAAATAAAACTTGTGTAACATAACTAGTGTGTATGGACGCATATTAAAATATATAAAATATGGAAGTCGAAAAATCGACAATTTTGGCTATGCGTATTGATGTGATTATGTGCGATTTTTTATTATGTTTGGTTATTATTTATTTTGTGCTAATCACTTATATAAATTAATTACTAGATGGAACACGCTGGTAATGAACCAGTTAACGAAGTTAATTAATCTGAGCAAAACAATGGAGACCAATTCCTGAATACAAGATATAGAGAATATTGTTGCTCAGGGAATAGCCAATGCTATTCCAGCAATCCTTGCTGCTGCCCGAAATCCAATTGAACCTCAACCAATTATTCCCAGCAAACGTACTCACGGCGACAATTTCAGTAATAGTGTAAATGGAGGCGGCAACACTAATAATAATGATAATGATAGGATGCAAGCCCCATTCCTTAAGAAAATGAAAGCTGCAACGCCTGGTTGCACTTATAAGGAATTTCTTGCCTGTAAACCAGTTGAATTTGCAGGCAATGAGGGGGCGACTGTTGCACTGCGTTGGTTAGAGAAAACTGAAGCAGTAATTAAAATAAGTAAATGTGCCGAGGAAGACAAGGTCATGTATGCGTCGCATCTTTTTAAAGAAGGGGAACTAGAATGGTGGAATACGGTGTTACAAGCCAAGGGAAGTGACATGGCCTATGCCATGAGTTGGGAAGAATTTAAGCGGCTAGTGGAAATAAAATTCTGCCCCGAGTATGAAAAGGAACAAATGGCGAATAAATTCCTGAACCACCGGATGGTGGATGTTGATTGTCGAGGGTATACTTCGACATTCTTCGAATATGCTAGAGTAGTACCAACCCTGGCTTCGCCAGAACCGGTACTTATTTCTTGCTATATTTGGGTTTGATTGGCGAAATTCGGGATATCGTCAAAGCTGCGAGACCCCGCACTATTGACGATGCTGTGGAGTTAGCCAACACCCTAACTGACGGGCTGGTACGCACAAGAGAAGAAAACCGGAAAAAGGAAGTGGCCCAAAAGATTACCCAAGGATTACGTGTGGGTAACAATAGTAATTTCAAGAAAAAAGGAATTGGGCAATCTTCCACCGCTCCATTCTGCGGTACCTGTAAAAGAAAGCATTTTGGAAAATGCAAAGGGTGTTGCAATTTCTGCAAAATTCCAGGGCATCAAGAGGAAGATTGCAGGAGGAAGAAATCAACAATCTGCTACAACTGTGGAGAAGCTGGACATTTTAGGCCAGACTGCCCGAAACTGGTCAAACCAGCTGACAACAAAGCCAAACCTGCAGATGGAGCTACCAAGAAGAATGCAAGAGCATTTCAGTTGACTACCCAAGAAGCGGAACTCATTCCAGATGTGATAGCTGGTACGTTCCTAGTTCATGACGTTTATGCAAAAGTATTATTTGACTCTGGTGCAAACCAAAGTTTTATAAATACTTCGTTCTGCCAAGCTCTTAACCTACCCTTAACCAACCTTAGACAAATTTTTACGGTAGAAACGGCAGATGGGAATTCTGTTAACATAGATAAGGTTTTGCAAGAAGGAAAGATAGAACTCTTAGGTCATAAATTTTCTGCAAACCTGTTACCTATGAATTTAGCCGGATTCGATATTGTGTTAGGAATGGATTGGTTAGTAGCCAACCATGCTCGAATTCTCTGTGATAAAAATTCCATAGAAATTCATACACCCACGGGAGAATTAGTGTGATTACAGGAGATAAGCCACGTAAGCCACTGAAATTCGTTTCAGTAATGAAATTGGTCAGTTATTCAAGAAAACAAGGAATAGTGTATATGATTTCGGTAATCATTAACACTAAAGGTAAGGAACTTAAAGAAATTCCAGTAGTATCAGAATACCCAGATGTATTCCCAGAAGAACTACCTGGATTACCACCCAATAGGGAAGTAGAATTTAGAATTCATCTAATTCCTGGAACTACACCGATAGCCAAGGCACCTTATCGATTAGCACCCACCGAAATGCTAGAATTGAAAAAGCAATTGGATGAATGACTAAGCAAAGGATTTATACAACCTAGTTCATCCCCGTGGGGAGCACCAGTGTTGTTTGTAAAGAAGAAAGATGGTTCGATGCGAATGTGTATCGATTATAGGGAATTGAATAAGGTTACAATTAAGAATCGATACCCATTACCTAGGATTGATGATCTTTTCGATCAACTTCAAGGAGCTAGATACTTTTCTAAGATAGATTTACGCTCCGGATATCATCAGTTGAAAGTACAAGAAGAAGACATACCTAAAACTGCTTTCAGAACTAGGTATGGTCATTACGAGTTTACAGTCATGCCCTTTGGACTAACAAATGCTCCTGCAGCATTCATAGACATGATGAATAGAATCTGTAAACCGTATTTGGATAAATTTGTAATTGTCTTCATCGACGATATACTTATTTATTCCAAAAGTCAGGACGAGCATTGTGAACACTTGCATGCACTCTTAACCTTGTTAAGAAAGGAGAAGCTTTATGCCAAATTCTCGAAGTGTGAATTTTGGCTACAAGAGGTACAATTTTTAGGACACATGGTGAATCACGAAGGTATTCACGTAGATCCCTCCAAAATAGAAGCGATCACCAAATGGAAGATCCCACAATCAGCTATGGAAGTTAGAATTTTTCTAGGGTTAGCTAGATATTATAGACGATTCATTAAGGATTTTTCTAGAATAGTTGTGCCATTAACTAAGCTAACCTGTAAAGCAGTGAAGTTTGAATGGGGATCTAGGCAAGAAGAGGCCTTTAAGATTTTAAAGCAAAGGTTAACAAACGCCCCAATTCTTGCCTTACTAGAAGGGACAGAAGATTTTGAAGTTTACTGTGATGCTTCTAAGCTAGAATTAGGATGTGTGCTAATGCAACGCATAAAGGTAATTGCGTATGCCTCAAGACAATTGAAGAAGCACGAAGAAAATTATACGACGCATGACTTAGAGTTAGGAGCCATAATTTTTGCCCTTAAGATTTGGAGACATTATCTATACGGAAGTAAGTTTACTGTCTATACAGACCATAAAAGCTTAAGATACATATTTGGGCAAAAAGAATTGAACATGAGGCAAAGGAGATGGATGGAAATCCTAAGTGACTACGACTGTGATATTCAATATCATGAAGGAAAAGCAAACGTAGTTGCTGACGCCTTAAGTCGTAAGTATCATGAGAAACAACGACGAGTTCGCGCTCTTAGATTAAGTTTACAATTCGACTTAATGGAACAATTGAAGAGTACTCAGGAGACAGCAATCAAGGATGATGCTGAAGGAATGAAAGAAAGAATAAAAGACTTGGAGCAAGGAGCTGATGGAATTTGGAGATTTCACAAGAAAAGGTGTTAGTGCATACGTCTGTCGACTTCATCTTGTATCGAGTCTTGTATGTTTGTAGATAGATCAGGGCACGTTATACGAGAAAAATGTCAAATATAGGGTGAGAGGCAAGTTCAAACGGAATTAGAAATTGTAATTTCGTTTGAAATCACCATGACAAATTCAAACGAAATTACATGGCTAATTCCGCTTGAAATGATAATTTCGCTTGAAGTGGTTATTTCGCTTGAAAGTAATTCTGTTTGAGACATGTTCAAGCGAAATTACTCAGCCTATATATAGTGGTGTCTTGATTTCATTTGTAACTTTCCGGTCACTGAGTCGAAGTGCTGCCGAAGTGTCTACTCGCTGTAATTCTTTGTCAAATCAATCAAAAGACAGTTTAAAGTGATATTCTTGCTGAATTGAACTCGATACGTCTGTTTCCGCCTTTCGTATTGAGAAAAACTCTTCTGAACGACTCGTTCGGGTCTGAAAACGATCCTACAAGTGGTATCAGAGCTCCGGAGGAAGAGTTCATACCAATTCAGTTGCAAAATCTGATTTCTACACCTTCTTTTCAAAATTTAACAACTTTTCACGGTTAAAATGTCTTGATTTTCACACATCATACTCGGAATTGTGTTTTAATAAACCCTTGAAAGTTTCAGATCTTAAAACGGATTAAAAATTGATCAATTTGACAAAATTCAGCTCGATATGATGACCTCAGCATAATTTCGCTTGAAATAGCAGCTTGATTCTGCTTGAAACCTGCTATTCCGCACCAAATCGCTATTCCGCTTGAGTGATTCCGTTTGAAATCACTAATCTCGCTCCAATCTGTAATTCCGTTTGAGCAATTCACACGAAATTAGTGATTCCATTTGAAAAGTGTGTTAGTTCATACGGAATTAGGTATTTCGTTTGAAAGGGTATTCCACTTCAAAGGGATCTCGTTTGATAGTGTTGATTCCGCTTGAAAGGAGTTTTTTCGTTTGAACAGGGTAAATCCGTGTGAAGTGGGATTTCGTTTGAAAGGGTTAATTCCGTTTGAAAGTGTCTGAATTGTGAATTTTTGAAACCAAAACATGGAAGAGGAATTTTATAATGCATTTGCTACTACCCCGATTACTCCAGCTAGTGTTACTCAGAACTTGACCATGGAAAATGAAACGGGCACTATGCAAAAACCGCCAAAGCTTATGAACATTGAGGAGTATAAAGGATGGGAGGAACGATTTGAAAATTGGGTGCAAGCAAATTATTTGGATGCTTGGGAATGTATTGAGACGAAATATGTTTGAGCAATGAATGATGATGAAGAGGAGATTGCTATCAAAGATCTTAGTGTGGATGAGAAAAAGAAATACAAAAACGAAAAGATGATGATCAGTTTACTGCAACAAGCTGTTAAAGAGGATATTTTGGTCTTATTGCAACACACTGGAAGTGCATATTCAATATGGAAGGCATTAAGATCCAAGTTTGTTGGAAGTCAAGAAATGATAAAGAACAAAAAATCGCTTTTGAAGAAAGAGTTTGATCTATTTCGTGGTTTGAAAAATGAGAGCACAAAGCAGATCATTGAAAGATACTGCAATTTGTTAGTCAACATGAAGAGAGTAAGCATCACCAAGGATAATGAAGAATTAATTAAGAAGTTGGCTGATGCATTACCACGTGAGACTTGGGGAACATACCTTATGATGCTAAGAAACAAGAAAGGGTTCAACAATCTAACGTTGAGTAAGTTCATTGAAAAAATTGAAGCACAGGAGATGGAACAAAGAAAGATTTCAAGAATGAAAGATTTTAATGGTGAACAAGATATCGGTCTTTATTACAAAGCTGGTATTAATGACAAGACCAACATGTCACCAAAGGTTGAAACAACTTTCAATGCTAAGAGTTCATCGGGAGGTTCTTCTAAAGGATCAAACAGCAAAACGAGTTTTTTGTCATATCCTTCATTTGATCCAAACGTGTCAGCAACCAAGAATGGCAGAAAGTTACAATGCAACATTGTATTGAATCTTGAGAATGATCAAGATTATTCTGAAGAAGTTGCAAAAAGTCACATGTCTTTGTTGGGGACTGTTTTAGAGTCATATGGTAATTTAGTTGCAGGTCGGATCGGGAATCCAATGCATATAAAAGAGGATTACGATCAGATTGATGCTGAAGAAATGGAATTGATGGACATTAAGTGGTGTTTGGCAAGTGTGTTGAGGAGAGCTGAGAAGTTCAAACAGATCACAGGAAGAGATGATTTCCGTGATGCATGTGTTTCTAATTTGGGTTTTGATAAATCTAAAGTTACTTGTTTTCGTTGCAGGGAAAAAGGATACTTCAAGAGGGAGTGCACTAATCACGAAGCAAGTGGAGCTCAAAATCCATTCAACAACAATGATTACTACCGGAAGGCCATCTATCATCAAGTTGCTCAACAACAACAAGAACCACAAGTGGCACATGGTAGAAAAACAATAGAGGAGTCTTCAAAGAGAGCATGTTTGGTGAATCAAAATGATAAAAAATCATCTAACGGTTTCAGTTGGGACAAATATATTTCAGCTGATGGTAAAGCATGTCTGATAGAACAAGAAGATGAAAAGTTACTTGAAGGGTTTAGCTGGGAAGGTTTTAGTTGGGATGATTACTGTCCGGATAAAGATATTTTAAAAGCAAAAGCTTTTGTTGCTCGAATTGAAGAAGATAGTGATGATGATAATGATTATTATGCAAAACGAATGCAGAAACACTTGAAAATGATGGAAGAGAGTGATAGTGATGACGATAAAGCTAAAAAGAAAAAGAAGAAAGTTAAAACACCTGTCAGCAGTGATGATGAGGAAGTTCCAGTGATAAAGATAAAGGAAGTTCCAAAGTTCAAAGTTGATGAAGAAGTTGATGAAAGAAAGATTCCTGTGAATTGTGAAACCTGTGAGATCATGAAAAAGAAAAATAGCGAATTGATTAACAACATGAACAGGTTGAAGGAATCTTACGATGTTCTGAACAAGGCCATGAATCAGTACAATGAGTCAAGTAGCGAACAAGCAACAGCCATGAAAACACTTCAAGGAGCTTTCATGACAAAGCAAAAAGTTGTTAACAATTATATTGAAAAGTGTGCTATTCTGGAACAAAAACTGGAAACTCAAAGAATTGAAACAGAAAGAGTAAATAGGTTGTTAAAAAGTTACTCATGTACTTCTTATGTCATTGACAGGATTTATCCAACTGTTGAAGGCATTTGAGGATGATGAAGTAACTGAAGAACAGATAGTATCTGAAGAAAAGACTTCTAAAAAGGAAAAGAAGAAGGATACTGAAGTTAAGACATCTGGTAAGAAACAAGGTGTCAGTTACAATAAGTGTCCACCCCCTCTTGAAAATGGATATTCTCCGAGAAATCCAAATTCAGAAAGAGTCGAAAAGGCAACAAATTTACAGTGGGAGTCGGAGTCTTCAGTTAACTTGCCAGAAAATATTGATGTCACTTTTACATCGTCTGACACTGATCAACAATCTCAATTGATGAAGAAAGTGGTGGATCATGTGTTAGATAACGATGAAATGGAGGAGTCAAAGTCGGAGTCTAAATCAGAGTCAAAGCCTAAGTCCGACATGTCAAGTCCTTCAGTAAAAAGGGAGAAACGGGTTTACAATAAAGAATTTCTTCTATCAAAATCTAATTTGAATGACGAAACATTCAAAGTTGCATATACATTGAATGATTCCGACAAATTATATTCTGATGAGGAATTTCCAATAAGAGGTGTCAAAACTGAATTGATCAAAAAGGTTTTCAAATTGACAGAAATTTATATTTCTGAAATAAAAGATGTAAATCTTTCTGAAAAACCTAAAAAATACACCTCAAGAGTTCAACAAATAGAAAACAAGAAAAAGGGTTACAGTTCTGGCTCTGATTATAGAAAGAAACCAAACCATAAAGGTAATTTCAAAAAGAAAGGATTAGGTTTTATTCCACCAGAAAATTATAAAAATGAAAAATATGTTCGAGATTTCAAATCAAAAATGATATTTGTTTCAGGTACATCTTCTGAAGAGGAAAAAGAAAATTTGTTCAGAAAGCAGTCGAACAAAGAATTCCTTGCGAAGAAGCAATAAGAAATGGAGAAGATGGTTGATCAAAAGAAGAAGGAGACTCGAACCTGTTTTAAATGTGGTAGAATTGCACATCTAGCTGTGAAATGTTCACAAGCAATTCAAACCAAACAGGGAGTTTCTAAACTGAAAGAAAAAATGGTTGAGTTTGAACCACCAATTGAGAGAACTAAACTTTTCAAAAATTCAAAATTTGAAATTGGTGAATGTTCAAAGAGGTTTTACAAGAAAAGTGCAAATCTTGACAACCAAATATGGATTGTTAAGAAATCTGATGATGGGTCTAGCAATGATTCAGATTCATCAAAATCAGAGGAGCTAACTTCGGGCGATGAATCTGATTCCACAAAGTCAGAGGAGCCACAAGTTGAATTAAAATTGGAAACATCAGTGCCGCCAATGGATGATGTCAATTTTCCACCATTGCGGGCTGAAAATTTTAAACAAAAAGTTGGAAAAGTTGAGATTTCAAATCAATTTTTTTCTGAAAAGAAAGAATTTGATGTTGTAAAGGCCTTTAACCCCACAGTTCAAAATATTTTTGAAAAAATGATTGACAGGAAAGTCAAAGGGGTAAAGGAATTTTATGAGAAGAAAATGAAGAAACCAGGTAAGGGTGTTTCGTCCCAGGTTTGTGACTGGGATGGAACCTATTATGATGAGTGAACAGTATGACTTGCCGGAGCTCCCAGGTTGGTAAGAGTGGAGCAGGAATCGGCATCTTTCTTGAGAAATTCACGAAAGTGATTTCGTATTACAAGTGGTAAATCAGGGACATTAAGTTGTACTTGATTTTCTACAGGTGATTTTTGTTGATTGAACCTAAAAATGTTAACTTTTTCAAAAGGTTGAAAGAACAAGGTGATGAATCCCCTAACCTACAAGTGGTTTTATAAAATCAACAAAACTAATTTTCCGGAAAAACCATTGTAATTAAAACAAACTTAAGTGTTTTGAAATCAAATGGGAAAATAGTCTGTTGTGAGGGGGAGTTCTGATTGTTTATGCCAAGTGGATGGCGAAGTGAAGCGATTTGATATCATTTGTCATTTTATTTGTACAGTTTGTTTTCAAATTTCTCTTAAATGCTTTTGCATTTTAGGAGGAGTAAGAACTTCAGAAAATCCAAAAACATTTGAAAATTTGAAAAAGTAAAAAACATGATAAAATCAAAATGAGTTTTGTTGTAAAAAAGAGGAAATGATAGTACATCAGTGGACAATCACAACATGCTAAAGAATTGGAAAGTAATATGTGATAAACGGTCTCACTGATGATGTGCTAGTAGGTTTTTGCACATTTAGTAGACTGTGACGAGATATAAACCTAAATTTCAAACTTACTTATATCGTGGGGAACATCTCTCGGATATATGGGTAACCCCCGAAATCTTGTTTGAAAGGTCCCGCTTTCTGAGATACTAGGTCTTTATACTCAGTGATATCTGGGGTATTATCCCGGGACTTCTGATTTTGCGGAAGCAATGGCCTAGTTCCCGTATAATACTTTCCGCTTGCTTGAAATATAGCATCGCCCTCAGTACAAAAAATGATGAAACATTGAAATATGCTAATCATGTGCTGTTGAAACAAAAGATTCTCTAAAGGGAACACACCAAAAGTCGAAGCCGTCATCTCTCTGCTGAACGGAAGTTCTGACCTGAGCTTTCACGGTCCTCGCAATTTAACCCCTTACAGATATCATCTAGGTATACTCACCTGTAAGACTGAATATTGGAATCTGGATACGGGAGTATATTCTGAGGTGGGACACGCGAATACGTTTAAGTCTCTAAAACATTAATCTCGTATCTCGAAACAGTTGAACTTCGTGTGAGAATTTAAGTGGATTAGTATACTGACAATCTAAGTGAATCGTTTAGAACTGAAAATATTTAAAGCTTAACGGTGTTGGTGATTTGTCTCAAAATCTGATATGATCCTCTTACACAAACTCACAAAAATATTGGTTTGTAAATATTTCTTTACTGCTTTTCTGCTTTATCAAAAATCCAAAAAGATTTTTAGTGTGTTTTAGCTTAAATTTTTTGAAAATTCAAAAAGATTTTCGTCAACTGATGTTGGAGAGCTGATTTTCAAAATTCCGGGTGCTAAACATGATGAACAGGTTTGGGAGAGTGTGTTTGAAAAAGTTTTTGAATAGTTTTCTCTCAAATGGTCATCAGATGTTTTTAAATGATAAATCATTCTATTCTTACAAGTGGTTCATCAGTGATTAACATTGTAAAATCATTTATTGATTTGTGTTTACAAGTGGTATGCAGAGAATAAATTTGTAAATGTTAAATTTGAGAAATTTATTTCTGTGTTAAGTTTGTGCAGGTAGGCCAGGTTACGATCCTGGAACTACTGATGTTGATGAACTTAAGGAATCAAGAGATCTGATCAAGAGAATTAGAAGATTCAAGAGCCAGATTGTGATTCTGGAATTAAAGATTAGATCAACATTCGAGGGGGAGATAAATTGATAAAGAGAAGACAGAGATTGAGGATGCTTTACATTGTCAGATACTTCAAAATGAGTTCGAGAGGACTGATAAAGACTGAAGTTTGAAGACTCGACACTTAAGACTCATCAACATTCGGGGGGGAGTCTGTTAGTGCATACGTCTGTCGACTTCGTCTTGTATCGAGTCTTATATGTTTGTAGATAGATCAGGGCATGTTATACGAGAAAAATGTCAAATATAGGGTGAGAGGCAAGTTCAAACGGAATTAGAAATTGTAATTTCGTTTGAAATCACCATGACTAGTTCAAACGAAATTACATGGCTAATTCCGCTTGAAATGATAATTGCGCTTGAAGTGGTTATTTCGCTTGAAAGTAATTCCGTTTGAGACATGTTCAAGCGAAATTACTCAGCCTATATATAGTGGTGTCTTGATTTCATTTGTAACTTTCCGGTCACTGAGTCGAAGTGCTGCCGAAGTGTCTACTCGCTGTAATTCTTTGTCAAATCAATCAAAAGACAATTTAAAGTGATATTCTTGCTGAATTGAACTCGATACGTCTGTTTCCGCCTTTCGTATTGAGAAAAACTCTTGTGATCGACTCGTTCGGGTCTGAAAACGATCCTACAAAAGGATTTTGGTACCTAAACAATGAGAGTTAAGAAATAAGATTTTAGAGGAAGCCCATAAATTTAGGTATACCATGCATCTTGGTAACAATAAAATGTACCAAGATTTAAGGAATAACTTCTGGTGGATAGGAATGAAAAAGGACATAGCTAGATATGTTTCTAAGTGTCTTACTTGTTCACAAGTTAAGGCCGAACACCAGACACCCTCAGGTCTACAACAACAATTAGAAATGCCTGTATGGAAATGGGAACTCATAACCATGGATTTTGTCACTAAGTTGCCCAAAACCAGAAAAGGTAATGACGCGATTTGGGTAATTGTGGATCGATTAACCAAATCAGCTCATTTTCTACCCATGAAAGAAACCTTTAGCATGGAAAGGTTAGCCAAGTTATATGTAGACGAAGTAGTATCCTTACATGGAGTTCCACTCTCCATTGTATCGGATAGGGATAGTCGTTTCACTTCCCATTTCTGGACCAGTTTCCAGGAAGCAATGGGAACCCGATTAAATTTAAGCACTGCATACCATCCTCAAATAGACGGACTGACATGTGCGTATATATACATATTTTTATATTGAAATTACACACGATTCGGTTTTAAATTTATAAAAGTGATTTATACTTTAACATCAAAACACACACGAAAGAGGCAAGTGTACCCCGTCATATATGTAGTAAAGTATCGGTAAGAACCAAGTATCGATCCAAGGAAATGGGCGGATGAATAATACTAGACCTTTGTCACTAAATTAACGGAAGAAGGATAAGTTGTTTGATTTTATAAAAACTAAAGTAAGCATAAACAAATACTTATAAAAATATAATAGATTTCAAATATGAAAATAGATAAATAGCCCTGCTTAATACACAACCAAAGCATATCAACTAAGTCGGTTTTGGCACTAGAAGCATTCGATCAATTCTCTAATTTCAAGACAATTAGTATCCCTTTCGGGAATCCTAACATGACAATCATTCGGAAAGCTAAAACGATAAACACACTTTAACCACCTAAAATTGTTCTTTAACGTGAAATTGATGAATGTCTATGAAAATCTCTTAAAAATAAGTTAGTCATCCGTTTGGAGTTTTCTAACCTCACTTAAACAAGGAAAGTGATACCGATAAACACAATGCAACCACCGAGACAAGCATAAACTAGATTAAATCACAACTGAGTTCATTTTACAAATCATGCATATAAATTCACCAAGATAGCATTTTTGGCCTAAACTACTAACTAAGCTAACAATTCAAAGCAAGAATTCATAACAACACCATTTGACCCGCTAAGATTCTTACGTGACGGAAAGCTTTCTTGATTAACAATAATTACATTTTATTAAACCACTAACCATTTCTAGTATTATGGTGCACACATTTTAACCAAGCTAAACTAGTTAACCAAGTTTAAAGTTTACTAATACATGATTAATTAAGCTTCATTTTTCAACTATCTCAACAAACCAAATACCAATCATCTAACATAATTACTTATAATCAAGAAATTAACAACAATAACAAGGTTGCAAACTAATCATCAAAGATTAACATAGAAAATACTTCCAAGTGTCATTACAAACAAAGTTAACATACTAATGGTTTTAATTAAGCAAGGGATTGTTGTGTTTTTGCCCAAAGGCTACAATAATACATAAACATTAATCTAAATGCTTGAAAGATTAACAAAATTATGGAAAGATTAGAAAACCAAACCATAAACAAGCACTAGATTAAGAATCCGGAAGATAACAGAGCTAATCGGCACAATGTGGCTTGAATCCGGGTGAAAGCTAACGCCTCCGGAGCCTGAAAATCGCCAGAATCGCTCCCAAAATATCCAGAGTTACGAGCAGAATGTTTCTGCATGTTTTTTATATCTTTTCGATCTCGCACGGTCGTGCACTTTATTGGCACGACCGTTCACTTTTTGCATTATTGGAGTTACTGTGCACCATACCGCATGACATCATCTTATCTTGACCGTCTTCGATCTCGCACGACCGTTCCATAGATGGCATGATCGTGCATCTCCGGGTTCTATTGGCACGGACAACTGCACTGGTGGTGCAGTTCCGGGCTGGGCTTGACCGTCGGGTTTGCACGGGAGTGCCACTGACCGCACGATCGTTCCATTCCGATAAGGCTTGCACCTCGCATCGCACAGGCGTGCACTGCCGGTCTTGGTCATGTTTGTCGGATCCGCATGGTCGTTCCACTCACCGCACGATCGTGCCAAACGCCCAGGTCAGAATTCTTAAGAGAATGTTCGCAGCTTTGTCGTTTCATCCGGAAAGTCCTCGTTTTCACTATCATCTTGTTTGACATGCTGTTTTGGGCCTGTAAACAAAAGTATACATGATTAAGTATCCGATTCACGGTTTTACCGCCGAAAACGCATAAAATTGGGATAAAATGGGGGACTAAAATATGTATAAATTGGTGAATATCAAATCTCCCCACACTTGAACCTTGCTTGTCCTCAAGCAAGCTAAAACTAAAATGCAATAAAAACTAGAATCTAACAAGAACGAGTATTTACAAACTATTTATTGAAACAACAACAAACGGTTAGCCGGTTTTTCGAAAGACAACATCAAATGAATTAAACCAAACAAGCATATGCAAATATATGTATGGATAACCAAAAAGCCGTGACTTCACTTTCAATTGACTTAACATGCTAATCTTCACACAACTCACAATGTTCACACACACTCGGTTTTATTTATGAAACATACATAAAATGTGTATGTGCAAACACTCAATGCCTCGTCAATGAAACGTGTACTATCATAAGCTTGTCATAAGATCTCGTCTCCACCAACTAACATGCGAAAAAGTGCAAATCAAGAGGACTTTACGGGGTGTAACGTTAGGCTTGGGCGAAGGGTATGGAAATGGATATTTAAAGTGGCGAAATGGTTAAAACTCGGTTTTAGCGTTTAACTAGCGTAAAACAATACAACTATACATACTAACGCCTTAAAAATGCGACTTTTGCGAAATCGAGCTCATCAATCGAGATCTTACCATTAAGCATTCAAAATTGCTCGAATTTTGTCGAATTCACCCTATTTTAGGGTGTTTTATTTTCTGTTTTTTTATAACATAAAAACTAATGGATTTATACAATGAATAATAAACTATAACAAGCGCTAGTTAAACGATTATTTTTACCGAGTTTCAACACTAAAAGGTTTAAAACATAAAAAGGCTAAATTTGGCTAAGTGGGCGATTATGTTGGGTAAACAAAGGTAAACGGGAAGGCTCGACATGGTTAATCCTAAAGGTAATGTAAGGTTTACGGGAAACACAACACAAAGAACAGGGATAACACAAAGGGTTATCTAAGCGCCTCTATCACTTCTACACAATTCCGCAAGTTCATGGTCTTAACAAGCATGCTAGTGACAAGTTCTAAATTACACATGACATCCGGCTCACTCCTACATCCGAAATGAACAAATATATACCAATTTCAAGGCTCAAATATGCTCACGTAATGGAAGGAATGGGTAAAAGTGTGAAAACTATCATGCAAGTCTTTCTTTGTTTGTCACGCTTTCCGGTTTTCTTTTTCAAAATTTATTTTGCTTGTCGAGTTTTTATCATGTCCGAAGCTTTCTAAAACACAACCAACTGGTTTATTTACTAAAAATAATATATACAAATTACTGATATTTTTGAATGATTTTTCTGATTTTTTTTAGGACAAACAAAGTTAACAAGTTAAACCCCTCCCGACACTTGAACTTCGCATTGTCCCCAATGCGAAACCCGAAATATAGAGATAATGGATAATAATACTCCCCTAAAGATGATTTTTGATGCAACGAGACTTCAAAGCTGTATCTGTGATGTGCTCCCGGTCCAAGACTTGATAGCCAAAATCTGCAAGTATGTCACAAGGTACAGCAAAACAGACCAGAAACAAAATAAATGCAAATAAACCATAATTTACATAAATATAAGTACTAAATATCCAAACAAAGACAAGACAAATAAATTAAAGTGTCTGAAAATAAAGTGCATATCCGGGGGGTGTTTGAAATAATAACCAAAATGAACACCCGAAAAACAAAGTACTGAAATAACAAAACCACCAACAAACAACTCCACCTAATCCTCGTCGTCGTCACCTGCACCTCCTCCCATGTTGGATGGGCCTGCGCCTCCATAACCAGGTGGGTTCCCGTATGGGAACTGTGGGGGCTCCCCGAAGTAGTTCGGGAAGGCATTATGAAGACCCTCGAAAAGATATGAGAACCCAGCTTGCACCCCCTGGTACAAAAAGTCTTGGTTCGCCTTGATCTGGTCCTGACCAATTCGCAGCTGCTCTATACTCATCCCCTGCTGCTCCTGCGTAGCATACAGCTGCTCTAGACTGGTGCGCTGATGCTCTTGACTCACCTGCATCTGCTGAAACTGCTGGTAGAGATCATGATAAGACGGGACCCCGTCGGGCCAATCCTGGTGCTGGTGGTATCCGTGATGTTGTGGTGAATGTGGTGGTGTCTATGGCTCATGCTGCTCGTGCTGCTCATGCTCTCCCATCTCCTCATCCTCATCTTCCTCCTCTGCCGGAGGCAACGGGTCCCAGACCTCGTTGTTCAAACCCTTCAGTCGATCCCCGCGATCCGTCTCAGCAATAAGCCCCATGGCTTTCAACGACCGAATATCAACATATACACCCTCGGTCACCAAAGTGAGACCCTCAAGTACCTCATCAATCATCAACCCCAAATTGTAGGCAATCTCGGTCACATACTGACCTCCATGAATTTGACTGTTGGGCGTTCTCCCTGAGCTGTTCACAAAATACTCTGCTATCCTTGCAGCCAGGTTGATGTGTACCCCCTCAACCAGCGCATAAAGAAATATTAGATCTGGTGTTGGACAGTTCCCTAAACTGTCCATGCGCCCGTAGACGGTATGGCTGAATATATGATGCATGACTCTATGCAACGGGTCTCTCAATCGTGAAGCTTTTGACATCCTAGGGTCGTATGGGTCACCGACTGCATTTTGAGCCCAAAACGCGGCCCGCGCTTCATCACTTGGGAAGGTAAACTCATCGGTAAAGAACTCTGAATCCTTATCTTCAGTTGTGTAAATTCCAAGTCTCCGACCCAATCTACCCACCGACCAATTGTGCCAGCGTCCGCCCAATCTGAAAGTTATCCTTTCCTTGTAGCGGAAATTTGGAATTTTATACGCTCTAGGCTTGTTGTAGGAATAGGTGGCGAAGAATTCTATCGTTAGCTCACGATAGATGGGGCGGTTGATATCGATTAGACGCGAAAGCGGAATAGTGAGCATGTTTTCTAGTCATTCACGCTGATTTAAATCTCTCATAACATCCCAATCTAGCCTCCGGGGGATGCCAAACTGCCCTCGCCTATTCCATAAAGCATTACGTTTTGGGATGCACAGACTTTCTCTCGCGTCCTCGGGGTCAAACTGTAAGAAGGGATGATCCATCTGCAAGAGGGAAGACAATTAAAACAGGAGAAACAGAGAAAATTTTATTCGGAATAGCAGAACACATAGTTATGAAGGTTCTGTCTCGCTGATTTGGGCCTGTCGCACGGACGTGCGACGAGACGCACGGTCGTGCGTCACCGAGAACGAGCAAAGGTGGTCGGTAATAGTCAGAACTGCACGGCGTGCGACCAATAGCACCACAGTGCATCACCGAGACCACTTAAAACCATCGTGAACAGCCGCAAACGCACGGACCGTGCCACATGGGGAACGACTGTGCGACTTGAATTTTCTGCAGATTTTAACCCCGATTCTGAATAGCCAGTTTTTTCAAAAATCAACAAGTTTTGGGCCAACGGGGGTCAGAAAATCAACCGGGTGTTCACGAGACGTATGATTCTTACAAGGGCTAGGGTTTCGCTTGTGTTTATGAAGGGAATCCTAAGAAGCCTTAAAGAAATCGAATAGATGTAACCTAAACAAAGATGAAACAGGAAATCGAAGATGAAGAACATACCGTGCGAAGAGATGTGTGAAACCGTGCGAAGAAATCGTGCGATTTGAGGCAAAATCGCTCTGGAACGGCTGGTGTAGATAGGGTTTTCAGGAATTATGAGAAATGGCAGCAGATGGGGGTTTTTATATTGGACAAATGACCATTCTGCCCCTACCTCTCGCACGGTCGTTCGACGACTCGCACGGTCATGCGTGACCGACAACGTCTAATCCCTGCACTTTGATCTCAGCACTGCACTGGGGTGCAACCCGAGGTGCCGCCCAAACCCGCATACGCACGGGCGTGCGATAGGTGGCACGGGCGTGCCATATCTGCAGATCAGTTTTTCTGCAGAAAACAGATTCAGCACCCTTTTTCGGCCGTTTTTCGCCATTTTTTCAACACGCAAACTGTTTTAACAATATCCCAACATAGAACCTTCGCTCGGCACGTATAAAATTTGTACAAACTAACGGAAACTACCAAATACATCTAAATTACGCTAAAACTACAAAAACATAAAAAGGACGATTTTACCCCTAAAGCTTCAAAGACGCTCTTGCTACATTTTTATTCCACGAGTCAGTAGCGTAGACTCTCCTCCTCACACTTATGATGTGTGCGGGGCGTGGAGCTCGATAATCTCCACCGCTGACTCTATCGGCCCGGCAACGTACAACTTCAACCGATGACCATTTACTTTGAATATAACGCCATCTGCGTTCTCTATTGCAACAGTCCCATACGGAAATACCTTTTTAACTGTGTATGGTCTTGTCCAACGTGAATGAAGCTTTCCTGGAAATAAGCGCAATCGTGAGTTGTAGAGAAGAACGAGGTCGCCCACTTGGAATTCTTTGTGGTCCTTCAAGCGTTTATCGTGTAACCTCTTTGTGCGCTCTTTGTAGAGGACGGAGCTCTCATAAGCGTGTTATCGCAGCTCCTCCAATTCATGAATCTGGAGAAACCGGGCTTCACCTCCGGTTTTTACGTCCAGATTTCCTGTTTTTAGAGCCCACATCGCTTTATGCTCCAATTCCACCGGCAAATGACACGCTTTTTCGTATACAAGCCTAAAGGGAGTAGTCCCAATAGGGGTCTTGTAAGTTGTACGGAAAGCCCACAACGCCTCGTCGAGTTTGTCCGACCACTCCTTGCATTTTGCACCTACAGACCGCTCAAGGATTCGCTTTAGCCCACGGTTAGTGACTTCCACCTGCCCGCACGTCTGTGGATGATAGGGCGTGGATAGACGGTGATGCACACCGTAGCGGGACAAAGCTTTTTCAAGCTGGGTATTACAGAAATGAGTCCCTCTGTCATTGATAAGCGCCTTCGGAGCGCCAAATCGGGCGAACAAACTTTTCAAAAATCTCACTACCACCCTGGCGTCATTGGTGGGTAAGGCCTGCGCCTCCGCCCACTTTGATACATAGTCAACCGCGACCAGGATGTACTTATTTCCTCGTGAGGGGGGAAATGGTCCCATGAAGTCTATCCCCCAAATGTCGAAGACTTCACATACCTGTATCCAGTTCTGAGGCATTTCATCACGTGCCGATATGTTTGTCGCCCGCTGACAGGCATCGCACGCTTTTACCCAACTCTGTGCGTCACGAAAAATAGTAGGCCAATAAAAACCGGAATCCAACACCTTCTTGGCGGTTAAGTTGGCTCCATGGTGGCCTCTAGTAGGTCCCTTGTGACAATGGCGCAGAATATCGGTCGCCTCCTTCCCTGAAACGCATCTTCTGATCACCTGATCAGCACCAACCCTAAATAAGAAAGGGTAGTCCCAAATGTAGTGCTTGACGTCCGAAAAGAATTTCCTCTTTTGTTGGTGAGTCAACCCTTTAATCAGAATCCCGCAAGCAAGATAGTCCGCAAAGTCGGCGAACCAAGGTGACTCATCGCATATCTCAACGCCCATCAACGATTCGTGTGGGAAATTGTCATTGATTGAATCCCAATGCGTGTCCTTGATGTCTCCATGCTCCAACGGAGATAGATGGTCAGCCGCTACATTCAATGCACCCTTTTTATCTTAAATTTCGATATCAAACTCTTGCAGCAACAAGATCCATCTGATTAGACACGGTTTAGAGTCATGTTTGCTGAAGAGATATCTGATGGCTGCGTGATCAGTATACACAACTGTTTTCGAAAGCACCAAATACGATCTAAATTTGTCAAATGAGAAAACAACCTCCAAGAGCTCTTTTTCAGTCGTGGTGTAGTAAATATTGTAATTTGTTTAACCCTTGTCATCTTTAAATGCAAGTGTCCTTCAATTAAGACATTCACAAAAGTTAGTAATGTCAACTTTAATAAATGCCCGTATCATAATACAAAGCTTTTCTACCATACGCGTCAACGCGCATATTTTCATCAACCATATCAATCCTTTTAATTGGGGTACGTGTATCACACGATCGTCCTATGTGCTGTTTACAATACTTTAGCATGCTAAACTATTAACATACATGTACTTACCGGAATAGCGATCAAGCCTCGAACCGAACACCAATCTTTGTCAAGAGCATAAGGTTTAAGTCCAAGCATGGTTCCTCCCCACCATACTCGAATCTCTTAAACCAAGGCTTTAATACCAACTTGTAACACCCTAGTTTCTATTTAACGATTTTACATGTAAATACCAACAATTAGATGTGTAGTTAAGACTACACATACTATAAAAATATGGATTTATTAAAACTTTTCGCAAATCAAAAGTTATTCGACATAACGTGATCAGATTCGCCGTTTAAAATTTATGAGGATGCAATGTGCGGAAGCATGTATCTTTATCGTGTTCGGTTCTTCGTTGAGCTTGATCGTCTTCCGGCATCCAAGGAGTACCTACATTTCATAAACATGAAATGCTTTAGTCATACGGGGTTTAACACGTATCTAAACGAGTCCGGGAAACAAAACTGATTAAAATATATATTTTTGTACAGGGTCCACCGTAAATTACGGTGGACACCGTAATTTACGGTAGCCCCTGTTTTGATATGTTTCCACCGTAAAACAGGAATAAATTAGCGTAAAGACTTCAGCCCCCACCGTAAGTTACGGTGGCCCCTGTATCAGCCCATTCCATTTTTCCGTTTTTGACACGAAAACTTTCGTATCTTTCAATCCGCTTGTCCGTTTGACCTACCGTTTATTCCTATGTGATTGTAATTTAAACCTCCATCTTATGGAGTTAAAATCCCAACATCGGGATTAACAAAAATTAAGACTTTTAAGTCTTCGGCTTATTACCCTTTTTACCAAATTTTGACCCGTTCGTGATTTATGAAGCAAACAAGTTTGTTTGACCCTTATTTCTCTTAAACCTATTAAATTCAATGATTTTTAACATTTAGGGTCCAATTACAGGTTCATATACCTTCTTAAACTCATTTTCACTCATATGCTTATTTTGACCCGTTAAGGGTATTTAAGCATAATTTAAGCACAAATCACTTTCATTCGTTCCAAATACTTATGTCCACATTTCTTATCAAATGATCTCCCACCACAACTATATTTGTGGTGGATTCAATGTGGTGATTTATATATTCCAAATTTTACCCTTCAAAACATTATTTTACGGCAAAGACTCTTTATAGAGTCATTGAACCAATATTTTACATCTTTCGCTTTTCATACTTATTCAAAGTATTTATTTCATCCTATTACTTATTTCCAAACAACCTCTATGGTGCGTTTGCTCAATTTCGCTTACAAGGGCGTTTTAGTCAATTTTAGTCCTTCTTTTACGACGAAGGACTTTTAGTACATGTTTGACCCAAAAATCCGACTTTCTAACGATAGTCTTGTTTAGAAACCATTATGTTTCTAAAACGTCATAATCATAACTAAATTTATTCGGTTTACCTAAAAGATAACCAAATATCTATATTTTAACCTTGTGTAACTCTTATAAAACTCCAAATTCTACACGATGAGTTGTATCATTATACATACCTGGCTCGGATCAATATATTGACCCGTTTCAATACCTTTCCTTAGCGGTTGCTAAGTGATAGCGATGTAAGCATCCATGTGCTATTTATTTCCTAAAATCATACAACTTGACAACCCATTAGTCGATATTGTCAAAGGGTGATAATTTCACCTTTTGACCCGTTTGGTCTAAATGACCAATTACCATTGTCAAATTGTCAAATATTGCCGAATTACCATTTTGCCCTTAATGGTTATTATGATTTAACTTATATGATAACCATTAAAAATACATGTTTCATTCGTCATAATATGATCGAATTACCGATTTAACTCATTTTTAGCCATCACTATGTTTTCTTATCATATTGGATTATCTTGTTCCGTACGACTACACGCCGGAACACCATATCTCAATTAGGTGTTTTTCTTTTTCGTAACTAATACGACGAAAGAATAATATAAGATATATGACTAGTGTAAGATATACTTACCTTGCATCCATGCCACATTTTTCTTTCTGTACTCGCTCCGTTTGACCCGCTTCATCCACAAGCTTCCACCTAGCTTGTTAGGCGTCAAACTATCATCATATTTCATAAGATGGTTAATTTAGTCATTGTTAATCATAACTATTCCATCTTACCTATTTTTCTATCAAATTTATCATTCGATCTTATTAATGGTCGGTTTGACTACTAAAAGTTAAACGCCCCTTAGCATATAAAATGCACTTTCAAGTTCGACAACTAGTTTAAGCATTCCAATAATTACCCGGTAGGCGTTATTTTTAGGCCCCCATTTTAACAAAAGTTTTAACTAAGTCCATTGTCTTTTCAATACTTCAACTAGCTCAAGCGATTATCAAAACTAGTTTGTTCATTCATTTCACAAAAACTAAGGGTTCTCATCTATAAGTGAAACCCGTTCATCATATCGCTAGCATTCATCCAAACATTTAATAAGATCAAGTTCCATCTATCAATTAGTAGATAACATGATCTCATACACTTAGTTACATGAATTTGGCTATCATATTTCATCATAACATTCAAAACCCATTTCAATCATGTATGAACAAGTACCCAAATTCATGGTTAAATCGAACACCTTCTATTTGTTATCATGCATGTTGATTCTAAGCATAGTTATATCATCAAAATTATCATAACATTAAAACCCACTTATCTAAGTGTGTTAATTCATCAAATCCTTCAAGTCATAGCATGTTATGTATGATTTTCACTTAGGGTTTCGTTCCTAAGCAAGTATACATCACTAAACTAGCCATAGCTTCTCTAATCCATGCCTAATTCGCGATTAGGATGATTATCAACTTTTTACAACTTCACAAATCATCAAGATTTTACATACCTTACGATCCTCTTGTTCGGGTGATCGCAAATTCACGCTCGGTTGTGAATTTGGGCTTCATTTGATCCTTCAATTTGATGGATTTGTTGAAGGTTAGGGTTTGGCTCCATGGGGAGCTCCCTGATGTCGATCCAGAACACACACTTGAAGTGTGTGTTTTGTTTTGATTTTTCTTTTATTAAATAACTTTGTTAAGTTATCCCATTTTAACCCCTCGTGTTTGGTTCGTTATTAAGTAGGCCACAACCTACTTATTTCTAACAATATTCCCATTTATTAACTAGGTTAAACATTCCTAGTTAAATTAGTGGGTTCGGGGAATCAATAACTCAGTTTATTTTAAGTCCCGTTAATTCAGACTTCTTATAAACTTTATTTACTTAAAAACATTTATTCACGTTTTATTAAATATTAGGTTTACTTATTTAAATCCTAATATTTACCGGGTTACTTTTACCACTAACGGTATTTTACCCGCTCTTTTGTATTAACGGGGTTTAATTACCAAACCTGTTTTCGGGGTGTTACAAGTCTACCCCCCTTAAAGAGGTTTCGTCCTCGAAACCTTTTTCTTACATAATTTATTGAGTTTCAACCCAATGTACATAAACTGAGTAACCTTCTAAGCATTACTCATACTTTGACCATTTGTTAGTGTTGCCAGACAAATTTGGTAACATCTTTTAATTACACAACATATGTATCTTTTATGCGAATTAACGCAACTCAGGATAACGCCATCTTGTTATTTCGACTTTTTTGATTAACTTAAAGAAATCCATCGCCTTTATACTTTCGGATTCTTTATGAATCCGTTATTTTCACCCATTTGGATGTTTCTAGTGAGAATTTTCACTTTTTACAAACAGACTCTTTCCTTTACGAACTTATTCATTTGGTTCACTCATACAGAATTTGCCGCAAAAATGAATTTCTTGATTTTATCTTATTTATTTAGCGCTATTTAGATGCGTTATTAACGAATTTCTACAAGGCATATTATCACATACCTTTCGGCTTTATCCTTTTTATCGTGCTTTTACTCGAATTAACTTCCCAACATTTTGCTTGTGTTGTCTTGTGATTGCTCAGTATAGGCGATCAATACTTTTCGTTATTATGACCTCATGGACCGTCACTTTCGTTTCACACTCATTTACCTTTATTATTTTACTTGACTGAGTAGCCAATTGGCCACGTGGTCATACACGCTTATCAACTATGTTTATTTCACGCTAATCTTAATATAAACAGCGTGTTGAATACTTTCTTAATTTAAGTATTGACTTTAACCGGTCTCACGGACTAAACTTATTAGTCCAGTTACTTTATACCCATCTCTCGGGCTACTATGTGATTTTATTTCACATAACTTTCCTGACCGTGATCGCGTAACGTCGTGTTTTAGGTTTATTTCCAAATCATCTCATACTACATGTTTGATAAAACGTTGTTTTTGACTAAAACTGAATTTTAGTTTAACGTTTTATTTATATATGTCCTTGTTTTACGCGGGGATTCTCAATTGATTCCATTGCTTTGTCTAATTAACCCGTAGGTTTTATCACTTAGCCTATGAGCTATTTTATTAGATCTTCACCTCTTTAAGGCGAGGTCCTCATAATCTATTTCTTTATAGTCATGACTCGTGGGTCGTTTTAGTCTCTTAGATCTTTCCATTGTTTATAACCCCAAAGGTTAGGTTGACCCCGTAGTTCATTCTTTACTCATGTCGTTCTTAAAATACATGTTTGGTGTTAAGGCACCCTGTTTTTTGTTTGAAGAATCATTTATTTTCGCCTTGGTATTTTCTTTGACCTCGACCGTAGTCTAAGGCTACATTTGTTTCCTTTCGGACAAACTTTCCGACTTTATGACTTCTCACATCATTTATGCGTCGGTTTATCTTATGCTCACCATTACCCAGTTTACATACATTCGTATTTGATTATATCCCATTTCCGGGCTCATTATTCTTTTGCTTTTAACGCTACTATTATCCCGCTTGCGCTTACTCATGCCGTCCGGCATGATATTATATTCGACCCGTTCAACTTTAAAATACTTGAACATAACTTATTCAAAATTTCTGTTTACATTGTCTTGTCGTCTTTTAGTTATGACTCAAAACCCGAGTCTTTTAACTTTCTATCCGAGTTCCCGTTTCTCGGTCTACGCATGTGTTTAATTCTTACCCATCATTCGGGTGTTTTACCGAAGTCGATATTATTGCAACCCTCCCGGTATGCATTAAGTCCTCGCTTCATTTTTATATTCCAACCTTGTCCTCGAGTTTGACGTTTTACAAAAACGACCCGTTTAGAGACATATTCTCATTTTCCGGGTTTGAGTGTAAGTACACTCCCTCCCAATGCATATCTTGATCATTCTACTTGTTTATATTCTTCGGGTTCGAGTGTAAGTACACCCCCTCCCGATACATGTCTACATCATTTTACATGTTTGCATTTTCCGGGTTCGAGTGTAAATACACCCCCTCCCAATGCGTACCTTATTTATTTTACATGCTTCTTTGTCCCTTCTTTCGGGCTCATTATCCAATTGTAATACGCTTCCGTCACCCGGTTGTGCGTTTATATTATTATCAAATATTTTTCTCATTTGATTCATTTGGGTACTTTTTAAGTTAGTCCCATTCACTCCGCTCTTACTACACCGGATGTAAATGTGTCCGTCATAAACAGTTCATGGTATCATGTGCCACTACTTACTTGGCCAGAGTAAGTGATTAACACATGACACACATGATCTTTTTATAATTTTCACATCACACCCTATGTAAGTAACACCTCTATTTAGTTTTCTTGGAAATAGTATCCTGGATAGGTATTCTATTCAGGTTTCCCCAAGTTTCTAATTTACATATGCAACAATCATTCTCTACATGTTTGTTGCATATTGTTATTTGTGCGATTATATTTAAAAGCACGCACCTGGTAATGCTTGCCCCGACGGGCGTTTCTTGCCGTTAACCTTGTTCGCGGTCGTTACCCAATTTAGTCCTTGGTGAGCATGCTCCTCTTGTCATACTTCGGACTGTTCTTCTATCATATCCATAATTTGTTTAACCCTTGTCATCTTTAAATGCAAGTGTCCTTCAATTAAGACATTCACAAAAGTTAGTAATGTCAACTTTACTAAATGCCCGTATCATAATACAAAGCTTTTCTACCATACGCGTCAACGCACATATTTTCATCAACCATATCAATCCTTTTAATTGGGGTACGTGTATCACACGATAGTCCTACGTGCTGTTTACAATACTTTAGCTTGCTAAACTATTAACATTCATGTACTTACCGGAATAGCGATCAAGCCTCGAACCGAACACCAATCTTTGTCAAGAGCATAAGGTTTAAGTCCAAGCGTGGTTCCTCCCCCCCCCCCCCCATACTCGAATCTCTTAAACCAAGGCTCTGATACCAACTTGTAACACCCTAGTTTCTATTTAACGATTTTACATGTAAATACCAACAATTAGATGTGTAGTTAAGACTACACATACTATAAAAATATGGATTTATTAAAACTTTTCGCAAATCAAAAGTTATTCGACATAACGTGATCAGATTCGCCGTTTAAAATTTATGACGATGCAATGTGCAGAAGCATGTATCTTTATCGTGTTCGGTTCTTCGTTGAGCTTGATCGTCTTCCGGCATCCAAGGAGTACCTACATTTCATAAACATGAAATGCTTTAGTCATACGGGGTTTAAAACGTATCTAAACGAGTCCGGGAAACAAAACTGATTAAAATATATATTTTTGTACAGGGTCCACCGTAAATTACGGTGGACACCGTAATTTACGGTAGCCCCTGTTTTGATATGTTTCCACCGTAAAACATGAATAAATTGGCGTAAAGACTTCAGCCCCCACCGTAACTTACGGTGGGCACCGTAAGTTACGGTGGCCCTGTATCAGCCCATTCCATTTTTCCGTTTTTGACACGAAAACTTTCGTATCTTTCAATCCGCTTGTCCATTTGACCTACCGTTTCTTCCTATGTGATTGTCATTTAAACCTCCATCTTATGGAGTTAAAATCCCAACATCGGGATTAACAAAATTTAAGACTTTTAAGTCTTCGGCTTATTACCCTTTTTACCAAATTTTGACCCGTTCGTGACTTATGAAGCAAACAAGTTTGTTTGACCCTTATTTCTCTTAAACCTATTAAATTCAATGATGTTTAACATTTAGGGTCCAATTACAGGTTCATATACCTTCTTAAACTCATTTTCACTCGTATGCTTATTTTGACCCGTTAAGGGTATTTAAGCATAATTTAAGCACAAATCACTTTCATTCGTTCCAAATACTTATGTCCACATTTCTTATCAAATGATCTCCCACCACAACTATATTTGTGGTGGATTCAATGTGGTGATTTATATATTCCAAATTTTACCCTTCAAAACATTATTTTACGGCAAAGACTCTTTATAGAGTCATTGAACCAATATTTTAAATCTTTCGCTTTTCATACTTATTCAAAGTATTTATTTCATCCTATTACTTATTTACAAACAACCTCTATGGTGCGTTTGCTCAATTTCGCTTACAAGGGAGTTTTAGTCAATTTTAGTCCTTCTTTTACGACGAAGGACTTTTAGTACATGTTTGACCCAAAAATCCGACTTTCTAACTATAGTCTTGTTTAGAAACCATTATGTTTCTAAAACGTCATAATCATAACTAAATTTATTCGGTTTACCTAAAAGATAACCAAATATCTATATTTTAACCTTGTCTAACTCTTATAAAACTCCAAATTCTACATGATGAGTTGTATCATTATACATACCTGGCTCGGATCAATATATTGACCCGTTTCAATACCTTTCCTTAGCGGTTGCTAAGTGATAGCGATGTAAGCATCCATGTGCTATTTATTTCCTAAAATCATACAACTTGACAACCCATTAGTCGATATTGTCAAAGGGTGATAATTTCACCTTTTGACCCGTTTGGTCTAAATGACCAATTACCATTGTCAAATTGTCAAATATTGTCGAATTACCATTTTGCCCTTAATGGTTATTATGATTTATCTTATATGACAACCATTAAAAGTACATGTTTCATTCGTCATAATATGATCGAATTACCAATTTAACTCATTTTTAGCCATCACTATGTTTTCTTATCATATTGGATTATCTTGTTCCGTACGACTACACGCCGGAATACCATATCTCAATTAGGTGTTTTTCTTTTTCGTAACTAATACGACGAAAGAATAATATAAGATATATGACTAGTGTAAGATATACATACCTTGCATCCATGCCACGTTTTTCTTTCCGTACTCGCTCCGTTTGACCCGCTTCATCCACAAGCTTCCACCTAGCTTGTTAGGCGTCAAACTATCATCATATTTCATAAGATGGTTAATTTAGTCATTGTTAATCATAACTATTCCATCTTACGTATTTTTCTATCAAATTTATCATTCGATCTTATTAATGGTCGGTTTGACTACTAAAAGTCAAACGCCCCTTAGCATATAAAATGCACTTTCAAGTTCGACAACTAGTTTAAGCATTCCAATAACTACCCGGTAGGCGTTATTTTTAGGCCCCCGTTTTAACTAAGTCCATTGTCTTTTCAATACTTCAACTAGCTCAAGCGATTATCAAAACTAGTTTGTTCATTCATTTCACAAAAACTAAGGGTTCTCATCTATAAGTGTAACCCGTTCATCATATCGCTAGTGATGTGTGTAAAATGCAACATATAAATTACATCAAATGAGGCATATAACTAACCCTTTCTAAGTACTAATATTGGAAAAAGAGTGTTTTTGTCTTCCTTTTGTATTTTCAGGATTAAATGAGCTCAAAAACGCAAAAGAAGCAAAAAGACAGCAAAATCCAACATAAATACAAGGAAAGGAACATTAGTGGACTGCCCGACCCCTCAACGGCACCTTCCAAAGCAAAAAGGAGAAGACAGAAGGCTGAACACGCCCCGTGCTCAGCCAGCACGGGGCCGTGCCCAAGAAGCAGCAGAAAAGACAAATCTATAGAAGCTTCTATTGCCCATCACGGGGCCGTGCTCAGCGGACTCGGGGGCGTGTCGAAAGTACAGCAGGCGCATTTATTGTAATTGCGAATTACAATTAATGAGGAGAGAGATTGTCAGACGGACACGGGGCCGTGCCCAGCGGACACGGGGCCGTGTCCAGCACTCTGTTCAGCCTATAAATAGGAGTGCTTGGATTCATTTCATCTCATCCCTTGGCACACCACCTCTCTCACACTTCATCCACCACCCACCACCATTACAACACCATCATCCACCACCATCATCCATTGTCCATCGTAGAGTGTGTGAGTCGTCTCGGGATCCAAGATTGATCGTAAGAGTTCTTGACAATCAAGGCCATGTTTGCCTAAGTCTCTTACATCACTTGGTGAAGACAAAGTGTCTAGTATAATACTTTTTATTTCTAATCTTTTGCACTTTTTATTTGGTTTTGTATTAATGACTTTAATAACTAGTTACTTATGTTGAAGGTGATCTTTCCTTATCGTTTGTCCGTGGTGTCTTGGCATTATTTTACTGTCTATATAAAATAAAGGATTTTCACCATTCATATCTCCACGGTCTATATGGAGGTATGTTGGCTACCTGGTAGGGGGTTAAGGGAACAGTTTGGTAAAGGTCTTGCCATTGTTCAGCGTTTAAAGGTCCTGCAATGGACCTGGGTCAAATTTAGTAGGACCTCCTTCAATACTTCACGGTATTGGATGGCGGGGGTCTAAACTCTTTGATCCCCTCATAAGTTAACTACTATTAATACTATAACCCGGCTATTTAGGACTGTATCCCTGCTGACTCAGACTACTTAGCCGAGGGTAACGTCACCGCCAAAAGCGGGGCCTACCACAATACTGCATTAATAACTTAATTCATTATCTTCCAATAATCCACCCTTTTAGGATTGTATCCCTGCTGACTCAAACTACTGGGGTGAGGGTAACGTCACCTTCAAAAGAGGGGCCTACTACAATAACTAAGATAATCTCTTAATTATGTGCAAAAGTGCGGAAATAATCAAAGGTTATACTAGATACGAGTCGGAACCAAGTGATTCATCTTGTCTATCTGTTTTTCTTTTCTTTTTATTTTTCAGCATTTTAGTTAGATTTTAATTTTCTTAGTTTAAAACTTTTTTCTAAACTTTTATTTTGGTTAGACGTTGAGGATAAACCGGTACTAAAAGCTCTTGTGTCCTTGGACGACCTCGGTATCTTACCAACGCTATACTACACTCAACGATGGGTGCACTTGCCCATATGTGTGTTTAGTGTTAGTGAAATATCGTGTTTTATAAATTTAAAACTTGGCTAAAATAAGTGTTAAAAAGGGCTTAAAATATACACCTAATATATACGACACTTACCGCACATCAAGTTTTTGGCGCCGTTGCCGGGGACACAAGGATTTTAAGAAAGTTAGGAATCAACGGCCTAATCATCTTTTATTTTATTTTTATTTTTTTAGGGTTTTCTTAGTTTTCAGCTTCTGCAGAGCTCAGCACGGGCCGTGCCCGCTGAACACGCCCCCGTGCTCAATCATTGGAACTGGCAATCCTGTTTTAGATCAGACAGTAAGCTGAACACGGGGCCGTGCCCACTCAACACGCCCTCGTGCCCAAGTTTCAGTTACTGAAAACAGAACCGTTAGATCCCGGCGGTTGGTAATTTCTGACATAAACATGAGTGATAGTAATTATTTTTACTTTCGGCACTCTTATGGTACGTGGTGTCCATTATGTGGCGGCGAACATGAAGAAGTAAAATGCTACTTCCTAAATTATAGGCCCCACTACATGGACCCACCAACTTCTCACAACCTTAAGAGGGGCGAAAGTAAAAATAAGCACTACTTCTCCCTCGAATGCGCCCAGCCAGACATTCTAGGGGAAATGCTCCTTGACGAGTTATTTCAACTAGAAGAGCTAGTTCAGAATTGGTTAGAAGAGCTTAGGAAGGATTTTATTATTCCACCCCAAGACGATAACCATGAAGAAAAGTTGGAACCGCATTCCGACAACCTCATTGCTCCCGAAAATACCTTCGTACCCAGCAAAGACGTGGACGATAGTCGTCCCTGTGTCGATTGTGCCGTGAAGGACTCTCCATCGACTCCGTTCGGTGCATACATAGACCTGAGCGATTCGGCATACACCATCTTTAACAAGAGCCCGGGAAAGGGTTAAACTTGTCCACCTAGAATAAAAATAGGAATTACCCTCACCGACAACCTCTTGCGTTCTCGCCTTAGTCTGGAGCAATTAAGGTATATTAGGCACTTTGGGGTTGTTCCAACCAGTCAGGAACCACCCGATACTAACAAGTGCCTTAAAAAACTAGACAACTTCATAAAACAGTCCCTAGACACGGGGCCGTGCCCAGCCAACACGCCCCCGTGTCCATCAAAAGATTCCATTCTGATCAGTACGTCAGAATACGGACAAACTGTGTCAGAACTCCACCTGCACACGGGGCCGTGTCCACTGAATACGGGGCCGTGTCCAGGATGCTGTCATTTTCTATAAATGCAGCCAAGAATTCTGCACATTTGGACCAACTTGGGACAGAGAATTGCAGGAATCTTCTCTCAAGCTATCCTAGGTAAGTCTAAAAGAAGGTTCCAACAACCCATCTTGTCCTTTCCTCTTTTAGCCATTTCCTTCTTCTCCATCTTTCTCCAAGAGCTACCATTGAAAGTTTGGAATTCCTCCAACTCTATGGTAGGGATGAATGAGTTTTGTTCAAGGAATCGTGGTAAAAACATGTTATGAAACATTGTTTTAAGTTATTAGTAGCTAAAAAGGCCCCACAAGTTCAGAAAATAACTTAAAAATCCAAGTTTCCTTGTTCCAAAACTCTGCAGAAAGATGAACACGGGGCCGTGCTCAGTGAGCACGGGGCCGTGTCCGGTCACTGTTTCATTAAATAAACTATTTTTAGTTTATTTTTCGTAGGATGCCGAGTGAAAACAGCAATACATCTTCTGTGCATTCGTCAAACAGCCAAAGAGGAAGAAGACCCTCCATTGAAGCTACACTTGTGCACTATGTGGTAGCATTAAGGGAGGCTCTCGATGAAATGACGTCAGTAGAGGAGGTCCTAATCGACCGTATTAACGATCTTACGATGGGACTTGAAAGCAGCTTCCAAGAAATTAACCTCTTGCACCAGAGGTTAAATATTTTTGTAGCACCGCCAATGGAACCAGTCCTTCCTCAACAAGATTGGAACCTGGCACTAGGAATCAACAACCCTACCGGGTGGGAAGACTTTCCAGCGGAACCTCCCGTGGAACACCAACAAGAGATCCCGGTGGAAGTTGAAACTCCTCAAACTAATGCCAATGAGCCTTCTTTTCTCCTTCCAAGGGAGGTGGAAGAATGGCTCGCCGACATTTGAGGAGAACCGCACGCGGAAGAAGGAGTTCAATTAGGCCTTGTTTAACCAAGATTAATTACTTCTTGGAAATTTTGCTAATTAAAATAAAGGCTAGGACTCCATGGTTTGTTATTTCTTTGTTTTATCTAGTTTAATTTAGGATTATGTAAGTTCTCTCTATGATGAAATGAAATGGTGGTTTTAAGGTTTGGAAGGTTTGTAATGAATAAAACACACTCATGGTGGTAAAGGATGAAAAGAGGAACGAGAAAAATGAACCCATGCACAAGAACAAGGCAACCCGACAATTTTCTCCATTTCAGAAGGTTCAACACGGGCCGTGCCCAACCAACACGGCCCCGTGCCGAACCACCTGCAGAAAAACGCCCAGTTCAGGTACCTGGACACGGGCCGTGTTCACCCAACACGCCCCCGTGTCCAGACTTCTGTTTCTCTTATTTTAATTTTGTTACTGGCACTTGAACACGGGGCCGTGCCCGGACAACACGGGGCCGTGTTCAGTGCCCAGTAACACAAATTTTTGCTTTTTAAACACTATTTTACACATCTAATCAACCTAAAAATTTATTTTTGGGACACATTGAGGACAATGTGTAATTTAAGTGTGGGGGGGAAGCTAAAACCTTGAATTTTGCAAGTCCTAAATACAAGCCTTACACAAAACTCTATTGGAACCGCTAATCACCCCAAAAATTTTTCAAAAATTTCATTTTTTTTACTTGTCTAGGTTTAACTCGGGAAATTCAAGTTCTCAAAAAGGTTATATTTTTACAAATTTACAAGCGATAGCGTAGTGATAAAAAGAACCAACATAAGAAAATTATGAAAAAGGCATGACAAACTTATTTAAAATTTGATTATATATACTTGATCACATAAAAACCCATTCCCACAAAAGTGAGTTTTGAGCCTTTATTGAGCACACAATTACATATCAATTGACTAAATGCTCATTTTTCGTTTCTTGTGTGAATAGCCGCTTGGTTCTTACGACTCTAGAACTTGCCATGACAATACATTCCCGGTCCTTATCAACTTAAACCCGAGTAAGTAAATGATGGAGGCATTAGGACTAACCCTTTTTATCTTCTACACCATTATTTTTCTTTTACCACCTACCCAAAAATCCCCCTAGTTAGCCCCTTTGAGCCTAAACCTTTTCATTTCATCACCCAAACAAAAAAAAAAAAAAAAAAAAAAAACCTTTTACCCACCAAAACCCTTTTTCATTTTTTAACCCTTTATTTTAGTAACAAGTTCGGTTCTTCGCAAAAAAAAAAAATGATGAAGCAAAAAGAAAATAAACAAACAAGTTAATCAAAAATAACTTAGTTTGAATAAAAGCTTCATCAAAATAAAAAGTTGCAAAAATACGAAAACCGACACTTGTTACGCTTTTAGCCCTTTTTCTACTAACCACTAACCCAACCACCTACCTTTAACCCTAGCCTAACCCTTAACCCATAAAGTCCTCTTGATATCTACAAAGGTATAAAAGTTAAAAAGGAGGAGGATTGATTTCTTGGCAAGCCTATGGTAGGAATAAGTTCCATGCCGCTCTCGAGTGATTCACTAAAAATACACCTTCGGCCGAGTGTGAGTGATTTCCCCGTGAGGTATGTGAACTTGTATATAAATAAAATTTTAAAAAGGCATGTTATGCCCAAATAAGTAATTTCTTTTATGAAAAATTCTAAATAAATCATTACGAATAGGAGTGTAAATAAATAAAAATAAAACCCAAAAAGATCTTGGAAATCCCGACACTCTACGACAAGCCCAAAACCTTCTCTTCTACCTATTCCATTTGGGAGTGTAAGCCACATATTAAAGAGTTTTGCTTGAGGACAAGCAAAAGTTCAAGTGTGGGGGTATTTGATGTGTGTAAAATGCAACATATAAATTACATCAAATGAGGCATATAACTAACCCTTTTTAAGTACTAATATTGGAAAAAGAGTGTTTTTGTCTTCCTTTTGTATTTTCAGGATTAAATGAGCTCAAAAACGCAAAAGAAGCAAAAAGACAGCAAAATCCAACATAAATACAAGGAAAGGAACATTAGTGGACTGCCCGACCCTCAACGGCACCTTCCAAAACAAAAAGGAGAAGACAGAAGGCTGAACACGCCCCGTGCTCAGCCAGCACGGGGCCGTGCCCAAGAAGCAGCAGAAAAGACAAATCTATAGAAGCTTCTATTGCCCATCACGGGGCCGTGCTCAACGGACACGGGGGCGTGTCGAAAGTACAGCAGGCACATTTATTGTAATTGCGAATTACAATTAATGAGGAGAGAGATTGTCAGACGGACACGGGGCCGTGCCCAGCGGACACGGGGCCGTACCCAGCGGACACGGGGCCGTGTCCAGCACTCTGTTCAGCCTATAAATAGGAGTGCTTGGATTCATTTCATCTCATCCCTTGGCACACCACCTCTCTCACACTTCATCCACCACCCACCACCATTACAACACCATCATCCACCACCATCATCCATTGTCCATCGTAGAGTGTGTGAGTCGTCTCGGGATCCAAGATTGATCGTAAGAGTTCTTGACAATCAAGGCCATGTTTGCCTAAGTCTCTTACATCACTTGGTGAAGACAAAGTGTCTAGTATAATACTTTTTATTTCTAATCTTTTGCACTTTTTATTTGGTTTTGTATTAATGACTTTAATAACTAGTTACTTATGTTGAAGGTGATCTTTCCTTATCGTTTGTCCGTGGTGTCTTGGCATTATTTTACTGTCTATATAAAATAAAGGATTTTCACCATTCATATCTCCACGGTCTATATGGAGGTATGTTGGCTACCTGGTAGGGGGTTAAGGGAACGGTTTGGTAAAGGTCTTGCCATTGTTCAGCGTTTAGAGGTCCTGCAATGGACCTGGGTCAAATTTAGTAGGACCTCCTTCAATACTTCACGGTATTGGATGGCGGGGGTCCAAACTCTTTGATCCCCTCATAAGTTAACTACTATTAATACTATAACCCGGCTATTTAGGATTGTATCCCTGCTGACTCAGACTACTTAGCCGAGGGTAACGTCACCGCCAAAAGCGGGGCCTACCACAATACTGCATTAATAACTTAATTCATTATCTTCCAATAATCCACCCTTTTAGAATTGTATCCCTGCTGACTCAAACTACTGGGTGGGGGTAACGTCACCTTCAAAAGAGGGGCCTACTACAATAACTAAGATAATCTCTTAATTATGTGCAAAAGTGCGGAAATAATCAAAGGTTATACTAGATACGAGTCGGAACCAAGTGATTCATCTTGTCTATCTGTTTTTCTTTTCTTTTTATTTTTCAGCATTTTAGTTAGATTTTAATTTTCTTAGTTTAAAACTTTTTTCTAAACTTTTATTTTGGTTAGACGTTGAGGATAAACCGGTACTAAAAGCTCTTGTGTCCTTGGACGACCTCGGTATCTTACCAACGCTATACTACACTCAACGATGGGTGCACTTGCCCATATGTGTGTTTAGTGTTAGTGAAATATCGTGTTTTATAAATTTAAAACTTGGCTAAAATAAGTGTTAAAAAGGGCTTAAAATATACACCTAATATATACGACACTTATCGCACATCACTAGCATTCATCCAAACATTTAATAAGATCAAGTTCCATCTATCAATTAGTAGATAACATGATCTCATACACTTAGTTACATGAATTTGGCTATCATATTTCATCATAACATTCAAAACCCATTTCAATCATGTATGAACAAGTACCCAAATTCATGGTTAAATCGAACACCTTCTATTTGTTATCATGCATGTTGATTCTAAGCATAGTTATATCATCAAAATTATCATAACATTAAAACCCACTTATCTAAGTGTGTTAATTCATCAAATCCTTCAATTCATAGCATGTTATGTATGATTTTCACTTAGGGTTTCGTTCCTAAGCAAGTATACATCACTAAACTAGCCCTAGCTTCTCTAATCCATGCCTAATTCGCGATTAGGATGATTATCAACTTTTTACAACTTCACGAATCATCAAGATTTTACATACCTTACGATCCTCTTGTTCAGGTGATCGCAAATTCACGCTCGGTTGTGAATTTGGGCTTCATTTGATCCTTCAATTTGATGGATTTGTTGAAGGTTAGGGTTTGGCTCCATGGGGAGCTCCCTGATGTTGATCCAGAACACACACTTGAAGTGTGTGTTTTGTTTTGATTTTTCTTTTATTAAATAACTTTGTTAAGTTATCCCATTTTAACCCCTCGTGTTTGGTTCGTTATTAAGTAGGCCACAACCTACTTATTTCTAACAATATTCTCATTTATTAACTAGGTTAAACATTCCTAGTTAAATTAGTGGGTTCGGGGAATCTATAACTCAGTTTATTTTAAGTCCCGTTAATTCAGACTTCTTATAAACTTTATTTACTTAAAAACATTTATTCACGTTTTATTAAATATTAGGTTTACTTATTTAAATCCTAATATTTACCGGGTTACTTTTACCACTAACGGTATTTTACCCGCTCTTTTGTATTAACGGGGTTTAATTACCAAACCTGTTTTCGGGGTGTTACATCGCTGGATCGACCTCCATACCAGCACGAGAAATCTTATGTCCCAGAACTATGCCCTCCTTCACCATGAAGTGACACTTCTCCCAGTTTAGGACCAGCTTCCTCTCCTCGCACCTCTTCAACATCTTCTTCAAATTTTCCAAACAATAATCGAAAGAATCCCCAAATACCGAAAATTCATCCATGAAAACCTCCATAGAATCCTTGATCATATCATGAAAAATTGCAACCATGTATCTTTGGAAGGTCGTCGGTGCATTACACAACCCAAAAGGCATACGCCAGTAGGCGAATGTGCCGAAGGGGCAGGTAAAGGTAGTCTTCTCCTGATCCTCAGGAGCAATAGGAATTTGGAAGTACCCAGAGAACCCGTCCAAGAAACAGTAATACAACTTCCCCGACAGGCGTTCCAACATCTGGTTGATGAATGGAAGCAGGAAGTGATCCTTACGAGTAGCATCGTTGAGTTTGCGGTTATCAATGCAAACTCGCCACCCAGTGACGGTACGGGTAGGAATTAGCTCATTCCTATCATTTGAGACTACAGTAATACCACCTTTCTTGGGTACTACCTGCACTGGACTCACCCACACAGAGTCTGAAATAGGATAAATCAACCCGGCATCCAACAACTTAATCACTTCTTTCTTCACCACGTCTTGCATATTCGAATTTAAACGCCTCTGATGTTGTGCACAGGGTTTGTACTCGTCTTCAATCAGAATCTTGTGAGTACAAAAAGAAGGATTGATGCCCTTGATATCCATGATTTTCCACGCAATAGCTCTCTTATGAAGTCTCAGAACCTCGAGAAGCTGTTTCTTCTCATCCTTTTCCAATGATGCAGAAATGATAACCGGTAAGTGACGCTCCTCATCCAGAAATGCAAACTCGAGATATGGCGGGAGTTCTTTCAACTCCAAAGACGGCGGATCTTCAACCGAAGGTTTTGCTTTCTCTTCTTCTACATGGCCAATTTCTAGAAACCTCTCCGGACTCTAGGAACCATCATCACCAATCTGATAGACTGGCTGCTCGAAATCGTGGCCCTCCTGCGTAATGCCAATCAGGTCCCCACACGACAGACATGTGTCCGAATCAATCTTGTCAATAGTGCCTTGAAAATGAGAGCAGACACATGCATCGACAATGTCGACATAGTAAAGCATGTCATCGTGACTTTGCGGATGCTGCATTGATCTTTTGATATCAAATGTCACGTGCTCATCATTCACTCGGAGCGTGATTTGGCCAGCTGCCACATCAACAATCGTCCTCGCTGTATTGAGGAACGGGCGTCCAAGTATCAAAGGCACTCTTGAATCTTCGTCCATGTCAAGAATAACAAAATCCACGGGGAAAACAAATTTATCGATTTTTACAAGCATGTTTTCAACAAATTAATGCGGATACTTGATTGAACGGTCTGCCAACCGAATGCTCATTCTAGTGGGTGACGACTCACCCAGATCCAGTTTAGTAAAAACCTTATAAGGTATAAGGTTGATACTCGCTCCCAAATCAGCCAATGCATGGCTAACAGACATGTTTCCAATCAAACAGGGGAGCGTAAAACTACCCGGATCTCCCATTTTCGTGGGCAGACGGTTTTGTAGAACGGAAGAATAAGTTTCATTCATCACCACACATGATATATCCTCAAGCTTCTGTTTATTCGAGAGGATGTCCTTTAGGAATTTCGCATACTTTGGCATCTGGGCCAAGGCTTCAACAAACGGTATATTAATGTGTAGTTGCTTAAACAACTCAAGGAACTTACCGTATTGTTCTTCGTTCTTCTGTTTCTTCAGCCTGCCTGGATAAGGTACCGGGGGAGTGAAATCTTTGACTGGCTCCTGGACTTGTGCTGTACTTGCTGGGCGTAGCCTGGCTTGCACCTCGTTCGGTGTGTCGGTCGGGACTGCTCCAGTGATCAGTGATGAGTCCGATATGTCGGGTCCGGTAATCTTTCCACTCCTGGTCATGACAGCATTCACATGCACGTGCCCGCGCGGGTTTGTCTCAGTATTGCCCGGAAGACCGCCTTGAGGTCTTTCAGACATCATTTTTGCCAGCTGACCAACCTGATTCTCGATATTCTGAATCGAGGCTTTGTGACTCCTCATTTCTCCCTCATGGGATAGAAAACGATCCTCGCTCTGTTGGTAGCATTTTTCAGCCAACTGATTCGCACTCGAGGAGCTAGTAAGAAGCTGAGTCATCATATCCTCCAGCTTGGAACTAGATTGAGGGGCCTGCTGCTGGGAACTACTCCCAGTGCCCTGATTCTGATACGAATATGGACGCTGCTGGTAAGGTTGGTTGTATGGCTGGAACTGCTGACCTTGACCCTGCTGTGGCGCTGGAGCGCGCTGAGTAAATCCAAATGGGTTTTGATTACCCGTATTCGCTCGCCACCCAAAATTTGGGTGATTTCTCCATCCGGGATTGTAGGTATTGCTGTACGGGTTGTTCTGTGGCCTCACCTGATTACTCACAAAATCCACTTCTTCGTGGCCCTCATATACGACTCCCTGAAAACATGCACCCGGCTCGTGTGACACTCCGCACTGGTCACATCCTATACCAGCCTGCGCAACTATCTGGGACTTCTCGAATTTCGCTGAAAGAGCTGAGATTTGTGCAGTAATGGCCGTGTAGTCGTCCACAGCGTGAACTCCTGGGCGAGACGATGATGTTGCCCAGCCTCTATCCCCTTCCCGACGCGAGCTAGACTTCAACGCAGCTTTTTCAATGATATCATATGCTTTATTCGGCGTCTTCGTTCCTAGATCGCCTCCTGCATTCACGTCTAATCTCTCCTGCGTGTTTGTAGCTAAGCCCCTGATAGAACGTCAAGACCAGCTGTGTTTTGGAGAAGCCATGATGTGGAACATCGAGTAACAGATCCTTAAATCGCTCCCAGGCCGCGTGCAACGACTCTCCCTCATCCTGGCGAAAGGTCACAATCCGGTTTCTCATCTTGGTTGTTTCCTCAGGTGGGAAATATTTTTGCATAAATAGCTCCGCCAGCTGATTCCAGGTCCTGATGGACCCAGTTGGAAGTGACATAAGCCAAGCTCTGGCTTTATCCCGCAACGAGAATGGAAACAACCTCAACCGAACAACATCCTCCGAAACATCCCTAATCTTGAACGTGGAACAAACTTCGAGAAAAGCCGCTATATGTCGTCCGATATCCTCATGCTCACGCCCGTCAAACTGCACCGAATTCTGCACCATGTTAATAATACTAGATTTAATTTCAAAAACAGGTGAATCAATAATAGGTCTAATAATACTGGGCTCCAAGCCTGCTCTTCCGGGCTGATTCGTTTCATTCAAAGGTCGATCATCGTCCGCCATGATTGCGTTTCCTGCTGCCCCTGAGCCCTCGGCTTCAGCGGGTACCACCTGCTCCTGCTCACCAGCTGCGAGCAGCAGCCCAACCGCATGAGATCTCGCACGAAGACGTCTCCTCAGATCACGTTCAGGCTCGTCTGGCGGTTCAACAACTTCTGGGGTGGGGGTTGAGGACATCAACCTGCAAACGAAAATTTGACACAATGAATATTTTATTAATATAATAATGCTGTTTTTTTAGCTGAATAGAAACAAATTATTTATAAAAATGGGCTGGAAAATTTATAAAAATTCATAAAAGGGCCCGAATTTTTATAAAAATCATAACGAATCAATTAATCAAATCGGCTAGTGTAAAAATGATTTTTCTGAGCCGAAAACTCAAAGAATAAATGAATAAATAAATCTGGATTTGAACCAATAAATGGAACAAAAATTTACAAGTGTACAAAATAATCTTGAAAGTGAATAAATTGAATTAAAACAAGAAATATTAACAAATAAATAATCAAGAAAGTATTCACAAATATTCACAAGTATATACGCCGATAAATCAATGACTCGGGTCGTTCCTAAAGCTCGGCATTAACACGGAAACGGCGCCAAAAACTTGACGTGTGCGTATATATACATATTTTTATAATGAAATTACACACGATTCGGTTTTAAATTTATAAAAGTGATTTATACTTCAACATCAAAACACACACGAAAGAGGCAAGTGTACCCCGTCATATATGTAGTAAAGTATCGGTAAGAACCAAGTATCGATCCAAGGAAATGGGCGGAGGAATAATACTAGACCTTTGTCACTAAATTAACGGAAGAAGGATAAGTTGTTTGATTTTATAAAAACTAAAGTAAGCATAAACAAATACTTATAAAAATATAATAGATTTCAAATATGAAAATAGATAAATAGCCCTGCTTAATACACAACCAAAGCATATCAACTAAGTCGGTTTTGGCACTAGAAGCATTCGATCAATTCTCTAATTTCAAGACAATTAGTATCCCTTTCGGGAATCCTAACATGACAATCATTCGGAAAGCTAAAACGATAAACACACTTTAACCACCTAAAATTGTTCTTTAACGTGCAATTGATGAATGTCTATGAAAATCTCTTAAAAAGAAGTTAGTCATCCGTTAGGAGTTTTCTAACCTCACTTAAACAAGGAAAGTGACACCGATAAACACAATGCAACCACCGAGACAAGCATAAACTAGATTAAATCACAACCGAGTTCATTTTACAAATCTTGCATATAAATTCACCAAGATAGCAATTTTGGCCTAAACTACTAACTAAGCTAACAATTCAAAGCAAGAATTCATAACAACACCATTTGACCTGTTAAGGTTCTTACGTGACGGAAAGCTTTCTTGATTAACAATAGTTACATTTTATTAAACCACTAACCATTTCTAGTATTATGGTGCACACATTTTAACCAAGCTAAACTAGTTAACCAAGTTTAAAGTTTACTAATACATGATTAATTAAGCTTTATTTTTCAACTATCTCAACTAACCAAATACCAATCATCCAACATAATTACTTATAATCAAGAAATCAACAACAATAACAAGGTTGCAAACTAATCATCAAAGATTAACATAGAAAATACTTCCAAGTGTCATTACAAACAAAGTTAACATACTAATGGTTATAATTAAGCAAGGGATTGTTGTGTTTTTGCCCAAAGGCTACAATAATACATAAACATTAATCTAAATGCTTGAAAGATTAACAAAATTATGAAAAGATTAGAAAACCAAACCATAAACAAGAACTAGATTAAGAATCCAGAAGATAACGGAGCTAATCGGCACAATGTGGCTTGAATCCGTGTGAAAGCTAACGCCTCCGGAGCCTGAAAATCACCAGAATCGCTCCCAAAATATCCAGAGTTACGAGCAGAATGTTTCTGCATGTTTTTTATATCTTTTTTATCTCGCACGGTCGTGCACTTTATTGGCACGACCGTTCACTTTTTGCATTATTGGAGTTACTGTGCACCATACCGCATGACATCATCTTATCTTGACCGTCTTCGATCTCGCATGACCGTTCCATAGATGGCACGATCGTGCATCTCCGGGTTCTATTGGCACGGACAACTGCACTGGTGGTGCAGTTCCGGGCTGGGCTTGACCGTCGGGTTTGCACGGGAATGCCACTGACCGCACGATCGTTCCATTTCGATAAGGCTTGCACCTCGCATCGCACAGGCGTGCACTGCCGGTCTTGGTCATGTTTGTCGGATCCGCACGGTCGTTCCACTCACCGCACGACCGTGCCAAACGCCCAGGTCAGAATTCTTAACAGAATGTTCGCAGCTTTGTCGTTTCATCCGGAAAGTCCTCGTTTTCACTATCATCTTGTTTGGCATGCTGTTTTGGGCCTGTAAACAAAAGTATACATGATTAAGTATCCGATTCACGGTTTTACGACCGAAAACGCATAAAATGGGGATAAAATGGGGGACTAAAATATGTATAAATTGGTGAATATCACGGACAAAGTGAAAGGACGATCCAAACCCTGGAAGACATGCTTAGGACATGTGTGATAGATTTTGGTGGAAACTGGGATGACCACCTACCCTTAATCGAATTCACCTATAATAATAGTTATCATGCAAGCATCGAAGCTGCCCCATTCGAAGCACTGTATGGATGAAAATGCAGAACTCCAGTTTGCTGGACAGAAATAGGAGAAAGTCAATTATCAGGTCCTGAAATCGTGCAAGAGACCACCGACAAGATCACTCAAATCAAGGAAAGACTGAAAATGGCTCGAGATCGCCAGAAGAGTTATGCCGATAATCGACGCAAGCCACTAGAATTTCAAGTTGGAGACAAGGTACTCTTGAAAGTTTCTCCTTGGAAGGGAGTAGTTCGATTCAGGAAGAAGGAAAAGTTAAGTCCAAGGTACGTAGGACCCTTCCCAGTAATCAAGCGAATAGGACCGGTCGCCTATCACTTACAACTACCAGAGGAGTTAGCTGGAGTACATGATGTATTTCATGTATCCAACCTCAAGAAATGTTTATCTGACGAATCCCTGGTAGTGCCTCTTCAAGACATAGAGGTAAATGAAAAGTTGAAGTTCGTAGAAAAACCGCTTCAAATAGAAGACAGAAAGGTCAAGTTTCTCAAGCACAAAAGATTGGTACTAGTCAAAGTCAAGTGGGAGTCAAAAAGAGGACCCGAATACACCTAGGAGCTGGAATCGGAAATGAAGCGAAAGTATCCTCACTTATTCCAGTAAATCTCGAGGACGAGATTTTAAATAAGGAGGGGAGGATGTAAGGACCTGCAAAAAAATGTCCCAAAACGACCCGTAAGTTGAAACCCGAACCCCTGAAACCCTAATGTGCTTAAAAAACCAAGAAAACAAGATTTCTGGGTTTCACGCGGGCCGCGTAAGAGTAAGTTTAGGCTTACGCGGGCCGCGTCAAAGCTCGGTTGACCGGATAAGCATTCCAGGCCACGTGTCGCACACGTGGCAGACCTAGGTGTGACACGCTAGCCCTAGTCGTAGACTAGGTGGCTCTCGCGGGCTGCATAAGACCTTATTAAGGTTTACGCGGGCTGCGTAAAACTTGAAAATTTGCTATAAATTGTTGGTGCATGAGCAGTTCGTCTATGTCGAAAATTTCATTCAAAAACGAAAGTATACTGCTCAAAATCGTCATTTCCATTAGAGAAACGCTGCTACGAGACAGGGTATTAACTCGATCACTGCTACGATTCAATGTCTGATCGATTGAAACCAATCCGATGGATGTTTAAGTGCTGCCCGAATCAGGGCTATACTTTGTCATTCGTCGTGAGGGTTTTAATCTCGTGAGTTATCGTAAATGTTGTATTAAGTTACTGACCTAGTTCGTGTGCATTGTTATTTAAATTAGGTTACAAGGCTTATCAGTAGGCTAAAACTCTGCCCGTTAAACATGCAATGTGAGTCATTCTCTTTTTATCAACAGTGTTTTACAATACTCCAAATCATTTTCAAAAGTTGTAATTACAGGGATTAAGTCGTGGTTATCTTGAATCACTGGCTAGTGGGGTATTGTGCACATTACTAATCTCTCACGGTTAGGTTCATCAACCTAACAGTGATAATCATCACTACTTGGGTGAAAGGACCCAATAGTGGTATGACCATCGTCACAAGGCTGTGACACGGCGCTAGATAAAAATAAGATAGTAGCCATTGTAATCGTTCTTATGCTGTAACTTATAACTATGTGTCATTTTATCAAATTGAGTGACTCGCCAGTATTTCCCCGCTGATAAAATATTTTTAAAACATGTTTCAGGTGATCTACTATGAATCAAGGAAAAGTGCTACGGAGCACTAATAAAGCTTGAAGTGGTGGCTCAGTAAAATAAATAAACATGTTTTGTAAAACAGGGAATTTCCTAGTAAAATTTATCTATTGTAAATTACGGGGTTTATCCCAAATTATGAAATAAAATAATCGGGCATTTTCAAATTTAAAAGATCCTGTTAAACTTCCGCTGTCAACTCAAATAATAAATATAACGGGTTTCTGTCCCGCGGCTCCTGAACCGGGTAAAACCGGGACGGGGGCCGTGACACATACTCTACTTGCAGTCATGTTGGTTAGCTTGTATCATTGTCGATAGCTTACTTGATTCACCCCTCTACGTGTTACATGCTGGTTATGCGTAAATGCTTTATTACTATACTTATGCAAAACTTGTGTACTCACCTTTACATTATTGTATTGACTTTATTTTAACGTATGTGACAGGTTGATGGATTACTGCTAGAAATGGTCTAGGGTTTCTAGAAACAAGCCTAAAATAAGATGCAAGTTTTATTAGGTTTTGTTTGTTGCTTGAGAAACTACTAAACTCCATTATGACTTTTGTTGAAATATTTGTTTGATTGTATGGGAAATTGAACCTTATTAAATATTGTCCCAATTAGTCATTATGGATTCTCTTGAGCAACCTATTCGCATCATGCCACATCCCGATGATTCCGACATCGGTTGGGGTGTGACAACAGGTACCGGTACCGAAAAACATGGAGATTGGTACGGGTACCGAAAATCAGAAAAAATGGGTACTGGTACTGAATATACTCGATACGGTATCGCTACCTGGTACCAAATGCTCATCCCTTGTCTCGGATAGAATCGGTTTTTTGGTTTCTGTTTGGTCGGTTTATTCGGTTCCGATTCGCTCCGGTTTCGATTTTTTCAGTTTTTTTGTTTCGTTTCGATTTTTTCAGTTTTTTGTTTCATTTTAGTTTCGGTTCGGTTTCAGTGGTATTTTTTCGTTTTGGTTGGTTTTTTCGGTTTTGATTTTTTCCGTTTTTTGTTTTGTATTGTATTGTTTTGGTCGGATTCGTTTTGGTTTCGCTTTTTTGTTTCTTTTTGGTCATTTTTTTTCCGGTCTCTGTACCGACTCAAACAAAAAGGTATATTAATGAGGAAATCATGTTTTTAGAAATTTTTAGAAATGGAAAAAAAAACACAACCCGTTTCGACCCGAAACCCATTTTGAACTAGACTCGATCTGACCCGAACCTGTTTGGACCCGAATCTGTTCCAACCCGGACCCGTTCTGACCCGACCCAAAACAACCCTTTTTTTAGTTTGACCCCTTCCGACCCTGACCCATTCTGACCCATGACCCGACCATAGTTGTTATTGGCGAATAGCGACAAATAGCGATAAGGTACCTAAATGCTACATTGCGAATAACAATAAATAGCGGGCACTATTTTATAAATAGCAATACACTAGAAAAATTTGTATATGTATACTATATGCATATTTAAGAAAATACCCCGGTATATATGCTATTTTGCATGTATATTTAATAAAAACCTAAAATCCAATTATTTTATAGCTATATTATTGCTATTTACATTAAAAAGCAAAAAAAAATGTCGCTATTCTCGCTATCTATCGCTACAACCCTAATAGCGACACTAGACCTATACGCTACATAGCGCGCTATACCGATCGCTATTGACAGCTAGGGACTCGAACCAACAATTTGCATAAATTGCGGCCAACAAACTTACCTCATCAAATCAAATCCAACAATTTGCTAGTTGATTTTCATTTTAAAAAAATCCCATAATACCCCTGCCTTATTAAATTCCTAGATCTGGTATATATATATATATATATATATATATATATATATATATATATATATATATATATATATATATATATATATATATAGGGTAGGGTTCCAGCGTGAACAACCTCCCAAGCGTGAACTGCGTGAACTGATCTGGACCATTGATTTCCTTTTTAGTTGTTAAAGGTATGATTGTAATTATATAAAAAATTAGATTTAAATCATTATTTTAATAATTGAATTAAGTTACATCTTTCCTATTTTAAATTCATTATCCACAATATCTTTTATTTCATTTTTATTTTTCACATTTCACCACCAGAATTCGAATTATGATTTTTAAGATCCACATAACCTTCATATTTCAACGGTGTACACATGTGTACTTGGGATTTTGAACAGTACACATGTGTATTCAGCATGGTACATATGTGTAATTAGCTACATAATACATACATATAAACAAACAAAACCTGTAAAACTAGTTTATATTAAGCAAATAACAAGTTACATAATGTTTGCCAAACCAAAAAAAAACATACAATTACAAGTTCCAGTTTCGTGAAAACAATAAACGCAACATAATCGGAAAAATAAAAAAGACATAGTCTTTTACAACTATTCGTTGCGTTGTATGCTGAATCATCCTTATCGACCAAACAAACATACGTGAATCATCCTTATCGACCTCATACGTGAATCGACCTTCCATCTCCACTTTTCTCGTTTACGACGTCTCCTATAATAACACAAAAAACTCAGCAATTAATACTTTGCATAATTCACAAAAAAATGAGATATCACAAAAACAGACGCTATACACATGTGTACATCGCATTAAAAACAGAGCAAAATCAGAATACACGTGTGTACATCGCCTTAAAAACATAGCAAAATCAGAATACACATGTGTACAGCGCCTTAAAACCAGAGCAAAATCATAATACACATGTGTACAGCGCCTTAAAACCAGAGCAAAATCATAATACACATGTGTACAGCGCCTTAAAAACAAGCAAAATCAGAATACACATGTGTACAGCGCCTTAAGAACAGAGCAAAATAAAAGAAATACACGTGTGTACATTGCATTAACAACAACCTTCAGAACCTCATAACAAATCTTCAAATTCTCAACCAAACAATAATAATTTTCAACATCAAAACAATGAAAAATTGCAAAGTATTTGGTAATTTGGTTAAATATTGAATAATTTAGAACTTCAAGAAATCAATCCACTGTTTACGATATTAAAAGAAGAATCATATGCTTAACCCATATTAGAAGCTGCCTAATCTTCCATGCATAGATCTTTAGAAATTCACAGATGACAAATTCACAGCTCATTTACACAAAATCCCTTGATTGATTAAATCTCTTTCAAGCTCGTCGTAACTGAGTTTAAACACAAGATTACCTACATTCTCACTTCCACAGCCCTAATTGCTCCCAAATTGAAATAAGGTTATAAAAACAAATCGTCTAAACACAACAACCAACAACTAAGAATCGTGAATAAAACGAGTAAAATCAGTTGTTAAATCAGTATTAACCTTTCAAAGTTAACCACAACCCTAGGAGGCAGTACGTGTTACCTATCAGATCCCATCGGACCACCGTCGACCCCCATCGGACCACCGTCTACTTCATCAGCGATCTTGAAGGCTGATAACAGAGCAAAGAGAGAGATGATTGTCGGAGATGGTCTCCTCTGCTTCCGGCGGCATGGAAGTCGACCCCCATCGGACCACCGTCTACTTCATCAGCGATCATGAAGGCTGATAACAGAGCAAAGAGAGAGATGATTGTCGGAGATGGTCTCCTCTGCTTCCGGCGGCATGGAAACTTCGAAGGTATCCTCTGTTTTGGTTGATGTCGGCGATGATATGTGAGAGAGAAAGTTATGTATGTTTGACTAAGAGGTGAATAAAACCTAAATATAGATATAAACGGGATTTATGCAACCAATTTAATATGGAAAATTACACAAATACCCTTGTTCACTTAATTAAATAGTAACAAATAACCAAATAATTACCATCATGCCATTCACTTAAAATCTCAAGATCATAAAAATCAAGGGCCCAGATTAGTTCACGCAGTTCACGCTGGAGAAAATGTTCACGTTTGAACCTAATCCTATATATATATATATATATATTGCTTTCCCATTGACAACTGAGTTTTTTAAATACTTCCTGCATATGAAGGGGACTCCTTTATCAGTCCACAAGATCTTCCCAATCTCATTAAACCAGTTTAGCACCAACTTATATACCAAAATCTGCATCAAGACTATAATACTAAAAAATACCAAAAATGCCCCTGCCCCCATTTTAAAAGAAAAAACATGGGCTGTTAGGAAATACTTTCTCCACCATAAAGGCAATAAAAATATGCATCAAAATGTATACAAGGATTTTGAGCAACCACTAGGACATAAATCAACCCATGGTCTTTGAATACTTCCATCATTGCAATGGCACCATTTGATTGACCATTCCTGCTAGTATTTCAACTGACCAATTTACTGATGACTTTACATGTGACCCTCCAATACCACTAGACCAATCTCAATCCTCCTAAGGCATGCAAAAGGAGATAGCATAGCCTAAGGACAAGATATAGCAGCTAATTAAAATAGGTCAGGTCGGGTTGGATTGACACACAAACATTTGTGTCATTCAGTTTTTTTTACTTAGTTATGATTACAAAAAACATTGTTACAATAATAATCCACTTTCTTAATAAATCGATTTACAATGTTGTCAGTTGTGCATTTTTAATAAACCTTGATCAGATTTTAACACATTTGACATATTACTCTTTTAGCTAAACGTCAACCTGTTTAAGTTTTACTCAATTCTGTTGGTTACATCAGGTGTAGTAACTGTCACATCAGGCGGCTTTTTTTTAATGGCAACAATGATATATAATCAAAGAGCTAGCGGGAAACTAGTGGAAATCTCGATACAAAGACAAGAAAATCGAAATACAAAACGATATTACAAAGCCCTTATAAGGGCATTACATTTTAAAAACTGCAAAGAAAGGATTACTTTGCCAAAACTGCCATGAAGCTAAAATTCGGTGTCAATGACTCGGTTGTAACTGTGCAATGTAATGTCTTCCAGAATTTGATTTGCCGTTCTTTTGTATGCTGAGAATTTCCATGAGTTCCGGTTATGCCAGATGAGCTAAATTCTAGAATATATAATTAACCAGAGTATTTTTTTGTCCGTTTTAGAACCAGGGAGGAAGCTAGGAATTGGAGAAGTTCGAGAACCAAGCTGCATGATCTGACGTCAATACCAATTCACTCTGAGACTCTGCGCCATGTTTCTGCAGCAACCGAGCAAGAATAAAAGTGTGAACGTCTTCCACCTCCAAAGCGCATAGAGAGCAGTTGACATCTTGGATCTACACGCCACATTGCACCAGCAAAGATGCAACAGGGATTCGGTTTAGAGCTAGTCGCCACACAAAGCATCGAGTTCTTAAAGGGACCTTAATTAACCAACTTATTTTAGGTGAGTGTGCGTCAATATCAGTTGCTTCTATCCATCTCCTGCAGGATTTAGTAGAAAAGACCCCAAAAGTGTGCGCAATCACTTGAGACGGCTTAATAGCATACTCAAACTCAGAACCAGTCACTTAAGAGCTTTATATACTGTTTTGAGTTGACTCGGTAAGCCCCAAACCAGTACATCCATTTCTTCGGTGCTCTTAACATCTGTCTTATGTTCCCCCGAGACCTTGTCAAGATGACCATTAACATCCTTGGCAATGCCATTACTCACCAGGACCACAAGAGGATCAACAGCAGATCTATTCTCGACATTCACATCGTCTTTACCACATTACCTCCGTAACACTTACTGGCATAGCCCCTTGAACAACGCCATTAGTCTTCGACATCAACGGATCAACAGTCACCCCTTCATGCTTAAATTGCTCAACATTAACACCAACTGCATCACCAAACTCACCAGTACTCACCTCGACACTCATGTTCACAAACACATAGGCGGAATCGCCGTTTCCATTACAATTACCATTACCACTGATATTACAATCAACAATACCAAAACCACGAACTCCATTCACACCAGAACGACACTTCTCCTCCTCCGCCTTACAAACCATCTTACTACAAACAATTTCAGCACCAGCTGTCATCTCGAAACGTTCGCAAATCCTTAACAGATTCGGATCCGGATCCGGATTCGGTATGATCCAGATGCGAAAAATCAAATCGAACATAAACCGAACCGGAATCTACCAAATCAAATCATTGTACGACATTATAACAAAAACTCAAACGCAGTCTACCATATTCTAACTACCTCACTCGTAGATTTGTTGAAATTTGACAGAATCCTCAAATATATGATATGAGGCAAGATGTATTCGTAGATTAACCTATATAATAACAGTGTATCTTAAAAGAGCAGTTGGTATGCAACCATAATTCACTTTATAGCCACATAAATTTGTAAGTGGCCATATATATATATATATATATATATAGGATTAGGTTCAAGAGTGAACACTAGTGTAGTTTGCGAACTGAGCGAACTAATCCTGGCCATACATGTATGTAGATCAATGGCCAGGATTTGATGATGAAATACACTAGTGTATTTTACGATTTGATGATGAAATCCTAGCCATCCACGTGTGTAAATCAATGGCGAAGATTTGTTCACTCAGTTTGCAAATACACTAGTGTTCACTCTTATATATATATATATATATATATATATATATATATATATATATAATCTTTTAGCCATATCATTAAAAATCTACTGTGGCAGTTAGTAAAATTTGGCCATACTTTTCTACTGTGACTAGTGATTGTCACATTTTTTTATTGAAAGTGTGACTAAAGGTTTGAAAACGATGTGTTTTCGTCACATGAATTTAAAAATTATACAAATACCGTGACAGTAGGTCACATTTGGCCACACTTTTCGAGCTGTGGCTAGACTGGCTAGTAAATGTCCCATTTTTTTAAAGTGTGATTAAATGTTTTGAGATGCGATACAATGGTCACATTGATAACAAAATGTGTGTCTAAAAGTGTTTTAAAATATTATAAATGACATTTAGTCACACATTTAGTCAAAGCTGTGGCATGTTTGTGTTTGAAAAGTGTGGCTAAAGCGCAATTTTGGCGTAGTGCACACACCTCCACCATCCATCACCGCCCACCTCGCACATATAAAACAATCAGAGATTGGTGGATTTTTTATTATATATATTTTTTTTTAAATTAAGGGTTTTTTTAGTATATATATTAATTAGAATTTTGTTTTTTTAATTAAAGGTTTTATTATATGTCAGTATGTATTCTTATTTTTTTTAGTTTAAGGGTTTTTTAGTTAAAGTTTTTTATATGTATATATAACCGAATAAAAGAAAAAATGGTTTTTGGATGAAAATGACAACTACCAAACTATTTAGTGTGAGTTAGTTGACATTTTTAACGAAGTTAGTGAGTTGGACCAAAATGGCAAAAAAATGAAAAAGTAAGGGACCCAGAGGAGGGAAAAAAAACTATTTCGACTAAAGTAGCAATTTGGGACAAACCTCAGGGACTAAAATAACAATATACTCTTAACAAAGCATATTGTTAACTTTTAAACCAACTTCCTCTACGATTTTTAAACGGCCATATCTTTTTCATACGCCTATATTTTTTTAATTTATACCATAAAACATTTTGAATCCTTCTACTAATAAAATTAATTTTTGTAAAAAAAATTACTTTTTTGTTTTTTTTTCGTTGTTGTTCATGTATAGCTTTTTGCCACATGCGTTTAAGAACATCTGGAGTATACCCATTGTTCCTCCATGAGCATTTGAACATCACATTCTCCCACCACGGCACCACCCAACCATACACTCCCTTGCACATGGTTATGGACTCGCTTAATATCACCCTTAAAAGATTCAACTAGGGGCGGAGCTAGCACGTAGTTAGAGGTAGGCCGTACCCCTCAACTTTGTCGGCGAAGTGTAAAATTCGTGCACAAACTTCTTTTTCTTCTTCATATCGTATACCCCTTAACAAATATTAAGATATCGTAAGTCCAAAAAAAATTATGATACCCCTGAATTTTTTCTTTTAAATCCGTCAATACTTTCAACCTCAACTTTAGAACACGTTCCGGTTGACGTTAGACCATTATTATCTTAAGGAACAAGCTGTAGATTTTCCTTTTTATATTTATTGATAACATAAGTGCTACATTCACCAAGTAACTTGATACAACATCAACATACAAAGAATCTTGAGAATGAATTACATTTTGTGAATAGTAGTTGATAAACATGTCTAAGTGCAACATCTACAACTGAGTTGGTTAGTTTACCATCATTTTTACTAAGGATTTACCCTTTTAGTTACTCCTTTATTTATGTCTAGTCTAAGCGTTAAAGAATCACTCACGGGTTTGTCAGATAAATTTTAAATATTTAAAAGTTATATCTTTACGACATTTGTGTATATTTTGTTGATGTGATGGTGTAACTTAATAGTTAGGCATGACAGATTGGTATTCGCAATCTCGGTCTCATACCCGATGCAAAAGCCATACCCAATACGTGTCAGGTATCTATCGGGTAAGTATCGTCGGGTATCAGGTATACCCGTTAATTTATTAAAAATACTTGTTAGAAGTTTCTAATACATTTTAACTTTTAAATAACTTTAAAGTAATTAGGAAAGATTAAAAGCTAAAAAATATTGAATTAGTATGATTTTATTGTATTAGATAATGACAAAGAAAAACAAAAAGAAAAAAGAAAATGTTTACGTGTATGATTTGGATAAACAAGTGTATGTTTCAGGTAATCGGGTCGGATAATACAATATTTGTTCCATTCCCGTGAAATTTTCAAATAATAACCCCATGACCGGGACCATACCACTTTTATCCAGCATGGCACCTATATCAGCAGAGTGCATCCAGAAGCTTCTGGAAGAAATCGTAGGTGACACAAAAGATGCTCTCCCAGACAAAAAGGACGACAAGTGTCACCAGTAGACGGGCATGTAACGCCCCGCTTCTTCGTACTTTCCATAATTAGAAGGTCTTGCTTGTATTTCATTTTTTGAAGTCTTGTGTTCTTGTAATTGTTCTTTCGTTATAATCGTTGTAAAATCCGAGACTTGATTCATAAATAAAATTCGTATTTCTTTAAATTCGTGTTATACATACTTCATACATGTTCATACGCTTAATTTCGTGAAACAATTGATTCATATTCATAATTCTTGGAAACTATGTGTTAAACTTGCAATTACATGAAACTTACGAATAATACGACTCTTGAATGCATTTGATACTTAAATACGAAATTCATACGCTTAAACATAATTCATTATGCTTATTTTATGTTAATGTTACTTGTTTGATCCCTATAATATGCCCTTACATTATAACTAACCCTTAAAAACCCTAAAATAAACTTAATGGGCCCAAAATGTCAACAAATGAAACATAACAACTCGCTGGCACCTCTCTGGCGAGTCGCGACTCGCCCAAGCTTTGCCTTCGCGGGCCGCGAGCCATGTCAATCCGAAAACAGCCCATTCAGCTCGCTGGTTGGTCGATTTTTTGTGAGTTTTTATTGGTTTAAAGTGTGTTTCTTGCATTTAAAACCTCACCAACCCAACCCTAATCCATCCCCTATATAAACAAAGCCTCCTCCAAGCATTTTTCATTTTCTAAACACTCTCCATTCACTCTCAAACTCACTAAAATCGCAGCTGATTCCAGGAGACAAGACAAATTCATAACATCTTACAAAAGTGAGCATAACTCACTCATCTCTTAACCTTTTGCTTTGATTCTTTTTCCTATTTACTTGGATTGACCTTAGGAACATTTTCACAGGTTTTCCATGGAAAATGAAGGTCTGGAATGTCACCAAAAAAGCTCCAAAGTTGACTGCAACTTTCTGTTTTGAATCAAACTTTGTTAAATCTTGTTTAAACTTGAGTTATCTCATTTCAAACCTATCTCCTTATGCTCATAACCACATCTATGGTTAGTTGGGCTTAAAAAAAGTTGAGACGTGTAAAATCAGAGGTATAAACCTCACAAACTTTCTGTTTTGTTTAGGGTTTTTACCCACAAGTAATGTTCAAGCTTGAAGCTTAATGTTTGTGTGATTATAGGACAAACTTGGGCTATCCTACTAAAAAATCCACACATTACTTGATGATTTCTTAGATTAGTTGTAATTATTTCCTTTCCTATTGTATGTTCATGACCCTCCTTGAATGTTCATAACATCAAGTGTAGTGGTGAACACCAAGAGGTACCTAAATGGAAGACTTGTTCTTCCTATCTCCTACATGACTTCTATGACACAAAAGAGGTTCCTAAATGGATGATTCATGCTCCTACCTCATGCTTGAACTATTAGACATATTAATATAGAAATGTGTTGAAATCTGATCAAGGTTTACTAAAAATGCACAACTGACAACGTTGTAAATCGATGTAGTAAGAAAGTGGATTATTATTTTAACAATGTTTTTTGTAATCATAACTAAGTAAAAAAAAAACTGAATGACACAAGTGTTTATGTTAGAGGTTGAAGAAGATGAGTCTTCTTTATATATTTTTTTATTTCTTTTAATTGTTCAGGGATAATATAGTCATTTCACACATAGTTAACTGAGAAATTTAACAGATGTTAGGTCAGGAGACCAACCGAGTGCATTTTTGACAGCTTTTGGGACCACGCGTGTAATTAGTAAACCACTACGACCAAGTCTGCAATTTTTGCAAACCACAGGGACCAACCAAGCATTTAACTCTTATATTTATTGATAACATAAGTGCTACATTCACCAGGTAACTTGATACAACATCAACATACAAAGTATCTTGAGAATGAATTACATTTTGTGATAGAAATAGTAGTTGATAAACATGTCCAAGTGCAACATGTACAATTGAGTTGGTTAGTTTAACGTTATTTTTACTAAGGATTTACCCTTTTAGTTACTCCTTTATTTATGTCTAGTCTAAGCGTTAAAGAATCACTCACTTAGATTGCGGGTTTATCAGATAAATTTTAAATATCTAAAATATCTTTATGACACTTGTGTATATTTTGTTGATGCCTTGATGGTGGAACTTAACAAATAAGTTTATACCAAATTGTAGTTAGGCATGACAGATTGGTATTGGCAATCTCGGTTTCATACCCGATGCAAAAGCCAGACCCAATACATGTCAGGTATCTATCAGGTAAGTACCGTCAGGTATCAAGTATACCCATTAATTTATTAAAAATACTTGTTAGAATTTTCAAATACATTTTTACCATTTTAACTTTTAAATAACTTTAAAGTAATTAGAAAAGATTAAAAGCTAAAAATTATTGAATTAGTATGATTATTATTGTATTAGATAATGACAAATCATCATCATCATCATCATCATACTCAGTATATCCCACCAATAGCAAAGCTAAGGTAGGGTCTGAGGAGGGTGAGATGTAGACAGCCTTACCTCTACCCCGTAGGAATAGAGAGGCTGCTTCCAATGAGACCCCCGGCTCGATTGTGGTTTTGCATCAAGCCTTGGACATAAGGCACATAACACTCAGCAATTGAGACAAACGCCGATTAGTGCATGCACCCCCTTGTCTTTTGGCTATCAACGCCACCACATGATGCATGATTAACCGTCCCCCTCTTTTAACGTTATTTTCACGAAATTAGTAAAATAACGTTAAAATTAGTGCACTTTCACTTTTGCCCCCCCGAGCGCCCACGCATATATACATTATATGAGCATACCGCAAGCGGGGCGTATATTAGATAATGACAAAGAAAAACAAAAAGAAAAAAGAAAATGTTTACATGTATGGCTTGGATAAACAAGTGAATGTTTCAGGTAATCGGGTCAGATAATACAATATTTGTTCCATTCCCATGAAATTTTCAGATAATAACCCCATGACCGGTTTCATGCCCGAATACCCATCCCATCATCCGTCCTGTTCGGGTCCGTTAGCAAGTATCAAGCTACTACGATCATCATTCAAAAATATGGTTGGTGGTTGTCTGCTACTATTGCCACAAATAAAAGCTGTGGAGAAATATAGTTGGGGTGTAGCCATCAAAATACCACTATAGACTTACGCAAATATTATCATCCGATTAAGATAATATTTTATTTACAACGAGTTAAAAATGTCAAATAATAGTAACTTGACTCAAATAGATGAAACTAGTTAGAAGTCATCCAATTTATAACGGGTTAAACATGTCAAATAATAGTAACTTAACTCAAATAGATGAAACGAGTTAAAAGTCATCCAAATTTTTATTTATCTTTTTCTATATGTATCATAAACTCGTAGTATGACGTAACACAAGAATCAAGATTACATACCATATTGTACTATACAAGTCTTCAATACAAGTGAGAATGAAAAAAAAAACAATATGTTTTGAATATAATACATGAAAAAATTTAAAACCCAGTTGCGTAAAACGCAATAGAAAATCTCCCAGTTACGTAAAACGCAATGAAAAAAATGACATTTTTCTAAAACGCAATGCACCAAAAACACAAAGAAATGACTTATTTGTAAAACGCAATGGCCAGAAAACACAAAGAAATGCCTTATTTCTAAAACGCAATAGCCTAAAAACTCAAAAGAAAATGTACTTTCTAAAACGCAATGGACTAAAAACACATAAAAATGTGTTTTACCTAAAACGCAATGCACAAAAAACACAAACAAATGTCTTATTTCTAAAACGCAATGACCAGAAAACACTTAAAATGTCTGTTTTCTAAAACGCAATGAACTGAAAACACATAAAAAAGTGTTTTACCTAAAACGCAATGCACCCAAAATACTTAAAAATGTCTTATTTCTAAAACGCAATGGCCAGAAAACACTTAAAAATGTCTTATTTCTAAAACGCAATGGCCAGAAAACACTTAAAAATGTCTTATTTCTAAAACGCAATGCCTAGAAAACACATAAAAATGTCTTATTTCTAAAACGCAATGGCCTAAAAACACAAAAGAAATTGTTCTCTCTAAAACGCAATGAACTGAATACACATAAAAATGAGTTACCTAAAACGCAATGAGTAAAAACACTTCAAAAATGTTTTATTTCTAAAATGCAATGACCAGAAACTGTTGTTCACAAAACCAGAAACTGTCTAAAACGCAATGACCAGAAACTGTTGTTCACAGAACCAGAAACTGTTGTTCACAGAACCAGAATCTAACTAAAACGCAATGACCAGAACCTGTTTACAGAACCAGAAACACTGTCTACGAATGCAGTTTTCCAGAGGCAATTTACAGAAAATTAATATTTCTAAAATGCCCTTGGACCCCGCCAGGGGCTGCCGCCCCTGGGACCCCGCTACCAGGGGCGCTGCCCCCGGACCCCCACCAAGATCGTAAAACGCAATGATTAAATCAAAAACCCAGATCGTAAAAATGAAATTAAAGAATTTCTTACATGGATCGATTTGATTTCTTCAACAATTGACGAAGTTTGAATGATATAAACACTTATCAGCGCTCGAATCGAACGAATCGAGTGATTATCTCCAAAATCACCCGAAAAAAACACAAGATTTTTTATGAAATTAAACTGGGTTTTCTTTAAAAAAGCTGAAGAACACGTTGATCGGGTGTTTGAATCATTTATTTGTGATGAAAATCGGACTATAATGTAGTGATTATTGAGATAGAAAGTGAAGAAATGGTTGAAGATGGTGGGTTTTGAAAATGGTGGGTTTTGAAGTTACTAGGTTTTGAAAAGGAAGAAGAAATGGTTGGATTGACTAAAATACCCTTCCTCTTTATTTTAAATGTTGCCACATGTCCTAATCCTATTGCTTCCTACACTTCCTAACCAAAATAAACTTCCTATTTGATCTTTTCCCTATAATACATATACATAATTTCATGTTTCTAAAATGAAAAGGAATCATATATAATAAATGTTAAACGACCGACTTCAAATTCCAAACAATGAACCATCACATGGATGACATGACCTTCATCGCTTTGACATGTAGAGCGATGTGTTAAGGCCGGCTCAATGGGCTTTGAAGGTTAGGCAAGGGCTTACGGCTCATTTAAAAAAAAGTTAACTTTTTTTTTTCTCCTTGTGGATTGATCATTTTAACAGTTTTGTTTAAATAGTTTAAAAATATTCATTTTCCTCCCTGATCTTTCGAGTTTGTCGCCAGTTTGGTCTCTGGCTCTAATTCAGTTAAAACGTTCAATTAAAAGTAGGGGTATATCGTTAGTTTACTCACTGGCTCTAACTCAATTAAAACGTTTAGTTAAAAGTCGCGGTAGTCCTGGTCAGTATGTGATATTTGCAGGTGGTGGTGGATGATTGTGGATGGTGGGGGCAGGTAGAAAATTGTTGTTGGAAAGATGAGGGATCAGAAAAGAATTACCTATATACATGTAAATAAACAAGTTATAGGTTTATTTAGGTGAAAAGACTTACATGCCCTTGCTTTTATCTATAAAATTACCAAAATACCCTTCTAGTTAATGAATTTTTTGGATGGAGTTAGAGGCGGGGAGCAAAAAAGTTAGAAAAATCAGGGAGGAAAATGGCTATTTTTAAATTAGGATAAATTACATTTTTCGTCCTTTATGTTTGTATCGGATTGCAATTGATGACCTTTATCTTCAATAATTACAGTCACAATCCTTTATTTGGAAAACTTATTACACCTTTCGTCCTTTAACACTAACCTGGTTAAAAATTTAAGTTAAGTTAGATCATGTGATTATCAAATTAGGGCTTTTATGTCTTTTTACACTCAAATAAAGAAACTTAAAAAATAAACAACTAAAATCAAAAAACAAAAAAATATACATATACAAACCTAAATACATCTCTCTCTCTCTCTAGTTCCTGATGACCCTCTCTACCATAGCACCGCCGCCGCCATAGCATCACCGTCGTCGTATCAGAAAAATCACTCACCATCTATCTATTTCACCCCTGCCTTTCTCTCTACCTGTGACAAAACCCCATTTTAGAAAAACCCCAACCATAGTTGCAGGTCTGAATAAATGAACCAAATTATCTTTACACAAAACAAGGTCTTCGGCAAATTCCATCTTCTAATTTCCTAAATCTATTTTCTTTCATTCTATAAACCAAATTCCATCTCCCAGTTATCCTCAAGCAAGTTCACTGTACTTCCTTCACTGGTCTCAGATCTGTTTTAAGCCAAAATTAAGAAATCTAAGAGCTGGGTTTTCTAAATTTTGTAAAAAAGATCGAAACCCAGTTCACAAGATCACAATTTTTTTGTATTTCATCTTCATTTTGAGATTTACAGGCTAAACCCACTTCCTTTAAGCCAAAATAAATCGATCCTGCTAGATCCAAATGGTGTCGCATCACACAGATCAATCTCGCCGGCCTTTCTTACTCCCCTTCACCTTGATCTCGTTGAACGTGGCCTTGTCGCCGTCGATGATGGATCTGATGGTGGTCTAACCACAGTTGCTGGAGTGCCTCGCTGATGCAGGAGAGTTCGCTTGCCAGAAAATACGCCGGTCACGGTGGGGTGGTGAGAAAGAAAAGAGTGAGATGGTGGTGTTGTGATGGTGATGCCGGTGATTTGAATGAGACCGAGAGTATCTGAGTGAGAAATAATGAAAGAGAGAGAAAGACTTTTTGGTTTTTATATAGAGTAAATTGCCATTTTAGTCCCTGAGTTTTGACCAAAATTGCCACTTTAGTCCAAATAGTTTTTTTCTTGCCATTTTAGTCCTAATAGTTTTGTTTGCCATTTTAGTCCCTGAGTTTTGTCATTTGTTGCCATTTTCATCGACCACCACTACCACCTCCCACCATCCACCCCATCATAACCTTCTATCATCGCCACCACCTGCCTGCACCGTCACCACCCACCCACCCACCCCACCACCATCACCACCCACCATTTCCACCACCACCGGGCACTTTTACGCCACCCACGTCATTAACCAACATCACCGTCATCATCGTAAAACCAACAACCACCGCCATCATCTTCACTGTAAACTGGCACAACACCATCCCCATACCATCGCACCTGCAAAAAAAGAAAGAAAAATGTGGTTCGACCAAAATTCACCTAAGTTAAATAATTTTTTTTTAATGGAGTTAGTGGGTTGGATGAAAATGGCAACAAATGACAAAACTCAGGGACTAAAATGGCAGAAAACAAAACTATTTGGACTAAAATGGCAAGAAAACAAAACTATTTGGACTAAAATGGCAAGAAAAAAACTATTTGGACTAAAGTGGCAATTTTGGTCAAAACTCAGGGACTAAAATGGCAATTTACTCTTTTATATAAGATATAGATGGGTAAAAAGACATAAATGCCCTCACATGATGTGCATGTGATATCTATTAACATTTAAAATTAACTTGGTTAGCGCCAAAGGACGTAATGTGTAATTGTTTTTACAAAGAAAGGACTGTGACTGTAATTATTGAAGTTAAAGGTCATCCATTGCAATCCGATACAAACATAAAGGACGAAAAATGTAATTTACCCTTTAAATTATTGGGGAAAAACCGTTAAATTAACCAAATAACAGGGAGCAAAATGAAAGTTAACTCTTTTTTTTTCACTTATATACATGTAAATAAACAAGTTATAGGTTTATTTAGGTGAAAAGACTTACATGCCCTTGTTTTTATCTATAAAATTACCAAAATACCCTTCTAGTTAATGAATTTTTTGGATGGAGTTAGAGGCGGGGAGCAAAATGACGATAAGTTAGAAAAATCAGGGAGGAAAATGACTATTTTTAAATTATTGGAGAAAAACCGTTAAAATGAACAAATCACAGGGAGCAAAATGGAAGTTAACTCTTTAAAAAAAAATTGAAGTTACCACTTATATGTATCATGTGTGTTTAGGATTTGGGCTGCAAGAACTGATCTTCATCTTAATTGTGTATAAGCCCAAAAACAAATGGATTTGGGTGTCAGCGTGCTGGAAGTCGTAACACCCACGACCCATAAATCAAACTATTTGTCAATTGTCATTGCTAAATAGTAAATATCAATTTTTATTTATCACTGCTCTTAAGTATAACACAGAATACAAATTAGGTAAATTACTTGCTATTGCAATTGTTATTTTGTTATTCAATTATTTGTTAACGCAGAGTACATTAGGCTTGTTACCAGGCTTTTGAATTAAACTAATTTATTGTTGCTATTTCTTGCTATTATTGCCGATCTCAAGCTCGAGTAAAGAAGGAGAATTTATATTAGAAAGTTTCTAAAGGGCCCCTTGACTTTTAAGTTGGTTTTGGACCTCCAAAGACTTTGGGTCGACCATACAATGTACGCGCATACGTGTACCTTGTTATTGTTAAAAAGATATTATGTACCCGTTACACGTAATTTGGTGGGCGTTGTGGAAATTCATGATAGAGGTCATTTTTCGTCTGACGAAATCGTCTATGGAGCTTTTATCTGATGTGATTCTTAATTTCTTATTCTTATGATATTCAAATAGGAACAGGAAAGCAGAACACAAATGGGATTTCTCATTTGACTTAGAGTATATTAATAAAATTCCTCTGCTACTTTGTAAAATGATTTTAACTAATAAAATGCGAGGCCAAACAACGAGAGAGAGAGAGAGAGAGAGAGAGAGAGAGAGAGAGAGAGAGAGAGAGAGAAGTAGACAGTTACATAACCATCTTATGTATCATCAGTCAAACAATATGTGTATGTGTTTATATGATTTTGATAATTTTCTACCTAAATTAGCTATGTATTTAACAATCCTCTATCTTAATAGATACTATTTGATATATAGTTAAAAGACTAATCATCTTGACGTTATTTAAAAAGAGGACACAAAAGTAGTGATGGATCATCTATATTGATTCAACCCATTTTGACCTTTTTAATGAGGTTGTACATTACCTTAAAACGCACGTCAACGAATACCTAATTATAAAAAAAAAATAATAAATAAGAAAAAAAACGAGTACATAATTTAGTGTTTTTGGTTATATGTAACTCACTTAAGGGTGTTTGTTATTCTTTTTTAAAAGTGATTATTTGATATGGAAGTGATTAGTTGATATGGAATAATCAAAATCTCATAATCTAGTTGTAACAAAACAAATAAATTCAAGGTCTTTTGAATTGGTATAAAGAAAACGTTGATTATGAGAGTTGTTACCTAGGTATGGGTGTGAGTTTTACTCAGATAATTTAGCCCCTAATTGGTATAAAGAAAATATCAAGGCCCGACCAATGTTACATTTCACGAGATGTGTTGAGGCATGAATGTGAGACTGGAGCTTTCCAAATTGAATATCAGATTACGTATGAAGTGACGGTTTTGAAGATAATGCAAGAGGTTGATAACATTAGTCTAATGTTGGTTCCAGATTCATCTAGTGACAGGTTAGGTTCTCAATTATTTCAAATTTCGGGTGAGTCTTGCTTTCTTCTGCTTTAATTTTTCTCTTATTGATATGGAGATAACATTGTTTTATATGTTAACTTATAAAATTTTTACCATTTCTTTTTTATACGCTACCCGTTTGAGGCTAAGGTAGTTCAACCTAAAAACCAAGCAATCTTGATCTACTTTAATTTAGTTATTGTGATAGCTTAATTTACAACGTTTTCATTATACGACTTGTTTAATATATTTACTTGTTACACCCCCTCATTCAAAGAGGAAAGGAAAATTGGTATTTAATAAACCAACTTTTGCCCAGTTGGTAAAGAATAATCCTACCTACAGAATTGGTAAATAATAATACTACCTTTCAATATGTTGGTACTCAATAGACCTCCGTTAGTTTTTTTGTAACTGAAGTTAGTTTTTAAGTTTTATTTGTTACACAAACAGTCCCTGTAGTTATACTTTACTAGTTTTAAGTTTTATTTATTACACAAACAGTCCCTGTAGTTATAAAAAAAATCATAAAAATAAAAAAAAAAAATCTAAAAAATCAAAAAAATTCAAAAAAATCATAAAAATTCTAAAAAATTCTAAAAAAATCAAAAAAATTCAAAAAAATCATAAAAATTCAAAAAAAATCAAAAAAATCAAAAAAATCATAAAAAATCATAAAAATTCAAAAAAAGCAAACGTTTCGACCCGTACCGTTTCCACGCGTACCGTTTCGACCCGAACCGTTTTCGACCCAGACCGTTTCGACCCGGACCGTTTCGACCCGGACCGTTTCGACCCGGACCGTTTCGACCCGGACCGTTTCGACCCGTACCGTTTCGACCCGGACCGTTTCGACCCGTACCGTTTCGACCTGTACCGTTTCAAAAACGGTGGTGGCGGTGGTGGTGGCGGTGTTGTGGTGGTGGTGGTGGCGGCGGTGGTGGTGGTGGTGGCGGTGGTGGTGGCGGCGGCGGCGGCGGTGATGGTGGTGGTGGTGGTGGTGGTGGCGGCGGTGGTGGTGGCGGCGGTGCTGTGGTGGTGGCGGTGGTGGTGGTGGTGGCGGTGCTGTGGTGGTGGTGGCGGTGGCGGTGGTGGTGGTGGCGGTGCTGTGGCGGCGGTGCGGTGGTGGTGGGTCGAAAACGGTTCGGGTCGAAACGGTACGCGTGGAAACGGTACGGGTCGAAACGGTCCGGGTCGAAACGTTTGCTTTTTTTGAATTTTTATGACTTTTTATGATTTTTTATGATTTTTTTGAGTTTTTTGATTTTTTTTTAATTTTTATGATTTTTTTGAATTTTTTAGAATTTTTATGATTTTTTTGATTTTTTAGATTTTTTTTTATTTTTATGATTTTTTTTATAACTACATGGACTGTTTGTGTAATAAATAAAACTTAAAACTAGTAAAGTATAACTACAGAGACTGTTTGTGTAACAAATAAAACTTAAAAACTAACTTCAGTTACAAAAAAATTAACGGAGGTCTATTGAGTACCAACATATTAAAACGTAGGATTATTATTTACCAATTCTGTAGGTAGGATTATTCTTTACCAACTGGGCAAAGGTTGGTTTATTAAATACCAATTTTCCAAGAGGAAAAATGATGGACCCCACACCCAAGTTTGTGAGATAGGGGGTGTAACAAGTAAATATGAGGGGTGTATTTAGGGTGAGGGGGGCACTCCCCTAAGAGGGGAGTCCCCTCTTTTACGCATAACCAATCCTCGTGTGCCACGTCAACTCCCCTCTTAAACTCCCCTAACACCCTAAATTGATGGCGCCACTCCCCTCTTAGGTGACTTGGTTTTTTATTAGAAAAAAAAAACAAAAACAAAAAGTTTTCATTGGTTGAAAAGGAGGCTGGCCCACCATCTTCCCCTCTCCTTCCATCGGTGAACAAGCACCGAACCAGGTCGCCGATTTCGGTCCCCGCCTTGATGGCGCCAGTGTTCCCGAGCGGGGACTTGGGTCACCGCACCCACTCCCCGCGAGTGCCCCGCTCACCCTTAGTAGCACCCTTATTAAATTAGTCAAGTTTAGGTTAACATGTTTATTAATCAGGGCATATTTGTGTTCGTTAGTTACTATTAGCCTTTTAATAAACAAGTTATATTAACCAACCTAAAATTTGGTTATTTTTCATATGGTATAGTTTAAATAACTTGCTTGTAAATAACTTGCCGACCGGTTAATCTTTTCTCTTAAATATATATTCAATTTTATAAGATATGTCATAATAAAAACCGGCAAACACGAAATGAATGAAAATTATAAAGAGGTGTGAAAAACATGTATCAGTTTATTACACGTCTGGGTCAAAATCAATAAAAACGGCCTTGACAAGTTTTCTTTTCAAAGCATTTGACTCATTCAATACATTTATATTTGGTAAATAATTTTGATATCTTTACTGTTGTAAAGTATTAACAAAATGTATGGTAGCGTTTGATATGTAAAAATGAGAAGTGGAATGGAATGGAACATTGAGAGAGAATGAAGAAAATAGTTTTTGGTTGGTCGATGGAATGGAATTGTTCATTCCAAAATGCATTCCATTCACTCAAAATCATTACATCTCCCCCTGTTTTTTTTTCTCCATTTCATTCCCTCTTCACTCTTGATTAACAACACCACAACTCAATACCGTTGCCACCACTGTCATCCCCCGCCGTCACCCACCTTCGTTGCCACCCACCACCGCCGTCACCCGCCACCGTCATTGCCGCCACCCACCTCCATCCCCGCCGTCGCCGCCATCCACCATCGCTGTTGCCACCTCCCATCACCGCGACCACCCACCTTCGATCATCGCCGCTGCCACCTCCGATCACCGCCACCGTCACCACCCACCTCCGTCATCGCTATCAACCACCACCACCGCTACCACCTGCCACCACCGTCGCCACCGCTACCACCTCTGACCACCGCCGCCACCCACCACCACCATCGTTGTCACCACCGTCGTCGTCTCCACTCGCTGCCGTCTCCACTACAACTGCCACCTATCACCACCCACCATCGCCGCCCATCATTGACCGCCGCCATCCGATTTTATTCCTTCGTCTTTCGCATACCAAACAACAAAAAGTAATGGTTTTGAATTGTATGTTGTTTGATAAACTTGCAGATTAATTTGGATACATTTGTAGAGTAATTTTGATACACTTGTAAAGTAATTTTTATAATTACCATACAATATCAAAATTACTCTGCAAGAACACTTTACAAAATTAATTTACACGATCAAAATTACTCTACATGATCATTTGTATAGTAATTTTGACCATGTAGAGTACTTTTGACAATTACTAATAATTACGAAAATGCCATCGCGTTTATTCAGCAAAACATTCAGTTCGTACGTTTTGTACGTTAAAGTCATTTGTATTTGATCTTTTGTCTACATCTATAAATAAGTTAACTTGGGTTTAATATTTTTTTTTTATAAATTAATTAAGTTGAGTTATTTTCTGTTACTTTTTAAACATCAGTTTAATATTTTTATACTAATTGCGTATGGTAGATATTGTAAAAAAACCAGAGACAGTTGGGACATCTTTTTCATGTATAACCAAACACGATATTAGCCATTAGAAATTTTTTTGGGTATAGTATGAGTATGGTACCGAACGATACTTTTTTAATTACTCGAACACATGGAAATTGAACAAAATGTTAATGATTGAACAAACTAAAGAAATATTATTTAATGACATTGGTAACATCTAGCAAGGTCAATTATCAAAATAGCTGGCTCAACCTCAAACGCCAACCCAAATTTCTGCTTATCTTCACCAACCTCCCTTCTTAACCATAACTCGAAAACGTTATCGGATTCAGGCAAACAAGATCCAAAATGCTTCAATTGAGCGAACACATCGCACATTGTAGAATCTACTTAGAATGATCCCTTTCCTTCAATGACTACTTTACGCGACTACATAATATCTTCAATCTAAACCCATGTCTTACCTAGCCAATTGTATATCAAACGTTGCTACTTCACTTTTAACATATCAAAATCTATAAAAATGAAAACAAGATCATTAACCTCCACAACAACCTTATTATTATTTCGATATTCGCCCTAAAATAGCATAACCTAAATAAATATATTTTTAAAACAAATACATCTCTTTCCTACTTATCTTATATTAAATTATGAGTTAATTACATAGTTAGTCCCTGTGTTTGCACAAAGTAACATACTTAGGTACTAATAATTTAAAATTACATTCTAGGTTATTAACTTTTCATTTTGTAACGTTTGGAGGTATTAACGTTATTTGTAGATTTAAAGTCACATTCTATTAGTACCTAAGTATGTTATTTTGTGCAAACCACATGGACTAGCTATGTTAATACCCTAGAAGTTAATATCTTCAAACGTTAGAATTTGAAAAGTTAATACCCTAGAAGGTGATTTTAAACTATTAGTACCTAAGTATTTTATTTTGTGCAAACCACAGGGACTAACTATGTAATTAGCTTTATTATTAAATATATAAATAATAAACTAATATTAATTGTTATCCTGATTTATTAAAAATATAATTTTTTTTATTATTTAGTATACAAAATTATATTTATTCAACTCGTGAAAAACGCGGAGTTTTTAAAAATATAATTTTTTTATTATTTACTATACAAAGTTACATTTATATACCCGTACACGAAGTTTCTAAAGATGTAACTTTTTTTATCATTTGCTATGTAAAATTAGATTCATTCAACAAGTGTAATACACAGAGTTTTTTTAAGGATATACTTTTTTTTTATTATTTGGTAGATTTTTCAACCCGACTATACACAGGTTTTTTAACGATACGGATTTTTAGTGTTTTATACAAAAAAACTTACATTTATTTAATCTGTGTAATACACATGGTTTTTAAAGATATAACTCTTTTTTAGATCTATTCATCACGTGTAATACGGGGTTTTTAATGATGTAATTTTTTTTATTATTTGGTAGATTTATTTAAGCCGATTATACACGAGTTTTTTAAACATACGATGTTTTTAGTATTTAGTATACAAAATTACATTTATTTAATCTGTGTAATACACATGGTTTTAAAGATATAATTTTATTATTATTTGATATATAAAATTATATTTATTTAACCGTTACAATATACGGGGTTCATAAATATATAACTTTTTATTATTTAATATATAAAATTACATTTATTCAACCCGTGTAATACACGGGGTTCTAACCTAGTAACCTAAATAAAAGAATATTCTTTAGTGACTCTAGTAAAATCATAAAAATTGTCAAAGAAACAATCTTATTCAATAACTTTGGTAAAGTGTAGCCTATAGTCAATTCACTCAATTGTCAAAGTCAAACCATGTTGGCACAATCTCAACCCCAACCCCAACCCCAAATCAACCTCCATAACCACAACCCGAAAACCTCACCAAACTCGACCCGAACTCAACCCGAATTCATTCACAGCACAATCGCACATTATAGAATCTCTCACAAAAATATCCATTTCATTCTTCCTCAATCATTTCTTCACGCGATTGCGTAATAATAATATCTTCAACCTAATCTCCTTATTCTTCCACAAATCAATCGATTCTGTAACCCTAGATCCACAACAATCTTCAACAATCTGCAACAATCTGCATCATCTGCAACAATTTGTAACCGTTTTCACCGTATGACGTCATCAGCGATCGAATCTGTAACCCTAGATCTATAAAATCTGTAAATCTGTACAATCTGTTCGGTTTTCGGTACGATCTGTGATGAGTTTCAGCGATTAACGATTGATTTGTGTGCGTATGGCGTCGCCGGCGGTAGAACAACCGGCGGATCAGCATCACCGGGCGGCGAACTGTTGTAATCCGGTGAATAAGCCGGGACCGGTGACGATGGACCACGTGTTAGCGGCGTTAGGAGAGACGAAGGAGGAGAGAGAGATGAGGATTCGGAGTTTGTTTAGCTTTTTTGATACGTCGAACGCAGGTTATTTGGATTCGAATCAGATCGAGGTAGGATTATCGGCGTTGCAGATTCCGTCGGATTATAAGTATGCCAAGGAGTTGCTTAGGGTTTGTGATGCGAATAGAGATGGAAGAGTGGATTATCAGGAGTTTAGGAGGTATATGGATGATAAGGAGCTTGAATTGTATCGGATTTTTCAAGCGATTGATGTAGAGCATAATGGATGCATTTTGCCTGAGGAGCTTTATGATGCTCTTGTTAAGGCAGGTATTATACATTTATACCGTAGTTCTAATTTATGTGTTTATAGTTTGATGTATTTGGCTTGAAACTGGTCCAAATGTATGCATAGTTTAGTAACAATGCTGTATTGTTGATAAGATTTTGTGCTTGCTTTGATTCATAAAGTGAAAATCTGTGATTGGATTGGTGTGTTTTGAAGAATGATAGTATTGTAGCTTTATACAGTGGATCATAAAGAAGATAATTTGTGCGCTAAAGTTTCTACTGGAGTACTGGACCATTGGATTTGGATCATAGCCTGTGGCTTGATTATTAGATTTCTGGTGTGCTTCATGATGTTGACACATATTGGTCACTGTCATATGTTCATTATCAGGATTTGAGTATGGTATCTTTTTTATGAAAAGATAAATTTTAGAGCATTTTGATTGAATAAGTAAAGTAATGTTGTCTCTTGGTGAACAATGTGAGCTACATCTGAGATTATGGGCATAACATGTGGCTTGCTTATCAGATTACGGGTGTGCTTCATGATGTTGACACTTATTGGTCATTGTTGTATGCCTTTGCTAGGTTCCTCATCAGGATTTGAGTATGGTGTCTTTTATGAAAAGATAGATTCTAGAGCATTTTAATTAAATAACTAAAGTTATGTTGCCCCTTGGAAGATATTAAACAGTGAGATACATCTGTTTTGTTGGTGAACAATGTGAGCTACATCTAAGATTATGGACATAGCATGTGCCCTGTGGCTTGCTTATTAGATATCGGGATTTGGGGATGGCATTATTTATGAAAAGATAAGTTCTAGAGCACTTTGTTTAGATAACTAAAGTCTCTTGCGAGATATCACAGAGTGGGATACATTTGTTTTGTTAGTGAACAATGTGAGCTACAACTCACATTATGGGCATACCCTGTGGCTTGCTTATCAGATTTCGGGTGTGCTTCATGATGTTGAGACTTTTTTGGTCATTGTCATGTATCTTGCCAGGTTCATTATCGGGATTTGAGTATGTCGTCTTTTATGAAAAGATAAATTCTAGAGCATTTTGATCTAATAACTAAGTTTATGTCGTTCCTTGCAACATATCACAGAGTGAAATACATCTTTTTTTGACATTTTGTTAGAGAACAATGTGAGCTACAACTAAGATTATGGGCATAGCCTGTAGCGTTCTTATTAGATTTCTGGTGTGCTCTCCGATTTTGACACTTATTGGTCATTGTTATATATCTTTCCAGGTACATTATCGGGATTTGAGTATGACGTCATTTATGAAAAGATAAATTCTAGCGCATATTGAGTAAATGACTATAGTTATGTTGCCTCTGCAAGATATCACAGAGTGAAATACATTTGTTTTTGTTGGTTGACAGTGTGAGCCACAACTAAGATTATGGGCATAGCCTGTAGCGTTCTTATTAGATTTCTAGTGCAATTATTAAATCAAACATAATACTTAACTTCTTTCCACTATGTAAGTAGTAATGTTACCTATATATTGTCTGTTTACTAAGTGACCTTAAACAATGCAAATACAACACATAATATTGGTATTTATTTACTGATTTAGAACAGTGTTTCATTTCGTTGAATTGTCTACATCTTATTAGCTCTGGCAGCTTTTTGTTTGCAGGGATTGAACTTGACGATGACGAATTAGCTAGTTTTGTCGAACGTGTCGATAAGGATAACAACGGAATAATAACTTTCGAAGAATGGCGAGACTTTCTTCTACTTTATCCACATGAAGCAACAATCGAAAACATCTACCAATATTGGGAACGTGTATCACTAGTAGATATAGGAGAACAAGCTGTCATTCCAGCTGGCATCAGTAAGCATGTCCACGCCAGCAAATATCTAATCGCCGGCGGGGTGGCCGGGGCCGCCTCTCGTACCGCCACCGCGCCGTTAGACCGTCTTAAAGTCGCCCTACAGGTTCAAACAACTCACGCTGCAATTGTTCCGGCGGTTAAGAACATATGGAAGGAAGGTGGGATTTTATCGTTTTTTCGAGGTAACGGGTTGAATGTCATTAAGGTTGCCCCGGAGAGTGCGATAAAGTTTTACACTTACGAGTTGTTGAAGGACTTTATCGGTGGTGGAGATAAGGACGACATCGGAACTTTAGGGCGGCTTCTGGCCGGTGGTATCGCGGGTGCGGTTGCGCAAACGGCTATTTATCCGATGGATTTAGTGAAAACACGGTTACAGACTTACGTTTGTGATGGTGGTAAGGTTCCGAGTTTGGGGAAACTTTCGAAGGATATTTGGGTTCATGAGGGCCCGCGGGCTTTTTACAGAGGGATTGTTCCATCTCTTCTTGGAATTATTCCGTATGCGGGAATTGACTTGGCTGTTTATGAGACGTTGAAAGAGATGTCGAAAACTTATATTTTTGTTGATAGTGGTATGAACCCGTTCCTCATTATGCACACCATTATGAATATTAAAAACTGATGCGCATTTTGTGTTGCAGATCCTGGTCCTCTAGCTCAATTGGGGTGTGGGACTGTTTCAGGGGCACTTGGAGCCACCTGTGTGTACCCGTTGCAAGTTGTCAGGACAAGGTAAGTAGTTGTTTACTCTAGAGGCGCAAAATGGGTGGGTCCGGCGGGTTGGGTAATGGGTTGAGATAGGATTGTTTTTTACATGAACACGGGTTGGGTTGGGTAAAAACATAATTTTTTGTTCAAAGTTCTTATATATTATTATGATTTGGTGTGTTCAATATGATTGTGGAAGTTGTATTATTACAATATATTATTATGATTTGGTGTGTTCAATATGATTACAGAAGTTATATTATTACAAAATAATCTTGATTTTTGAATAAAATGATTTAGGAAGGTTAAATTAGTTATTAAGAAACTTTGGGTGACTTTTGACCTATTTGACATGTTCCCTTTTATTTTTTAAGCTATTTTGTTGTTTGACCCATTATATTTATATAGGTGATGATTGTTTTTTTCAAATGTTCTAGAAGATAAACTTATCTTTGATCATTTGTTTATGCTTTCGTTTAGTTTTATCCGTAGTACGTCGATTGTTTTTTTAAACGTTTTGTATTGGATAGTATTTGCTTATAAACAACTTGGATGTGTTGATGATAAACTTATAATATTTTTATGTCAGTTATTTTACAATGTATTATTTTGTCTGCCCCGTGAAGTTCACGGGTGTTAGCATATACTATAAATATGCTATTTTGTCACATCAACTAACTTTGGCCCCTCAACTTTAATAATGACATGTTTATCCCCTCAGCTTGAATAATGGCATGTTTAGCCCGTTAACTAAAACAACTTTAGCCCATCAATTTTAATAATAAACAAATTTAGCCCCTCAACTTTAATGACATGTTTGTCAACTTTAATAATGACATGTTTAGCCTCTTAACTAAAACATCAAACAACTTTAACTCTCGCGATTTGCTAATCTTTATCTACGTTTCGAACCCGCTGTGGAGCGCCGGTGGTAACCCATTTGTTAGAGATAAAATGATAACTTGGATCTACCCATTCCATTTGACCTGTTTTCTTGTAAGCTATAGTCTTCGTTTACCTGTTTAGCCCATTGTTGATAGAACTTTACCCGAATCAACCCGTTCATAAGTAAATGGGCTGAAATTGTTACCCCAATGTACACATATTTTTCTATAGGTGGCAAAATAGACGGTTCAAACGGGTTGGAGGCGGGGTTGACCCGCCAGACCACCATCGTTTTCTTAATGTAAAGTAAAAGATAATATATTTAGTATTTTGGATATAAATTCGAAAGTTGTTACCGTTATTTTGTTTTTAGTAAAGCAAATTAGGAGGGTTCTAAACACTTTGGAATCTGTTGAACAACCTTTTAAATTGTTCAACGTGTTTCCTTTTTTAGCTGAACTTTTTAGTTTTATCCTTTGACCCGTTACTAAAAATATAATCCAAAATGACCCGTTTCGTATTATGCGTTTCAGGATGCAAGCACATCGGCATGGTGGCGCTAATGCATACCATGGGATGACTGATGTATTCATGAAAACTTATCAAAACGAAGGGGCACGCGGTTTCTACAAAGGACTTTTTCCAAATCTTTTGAAAGTTATTCCAGCTGCCAGCATTACATATATGGCTTATGAAGCAATGAAAAAGACACTAGATCTTGAATGATCATGATGACAATGATATGATGATGACGACGATGAGAATGAAAGTAGAATAATAAATAGATAATATGCCCATTGTTGGAGTTTACATGATGGGTGTTAACTTCCCTGAAAAAGAAGGGTGTTTTTGTAAAGTGAAGAGTATCTTCAGGGGTATATATGGAATTTCCTCCATGTATATGTTCTGGTATACTAGATTATGTCCAATTGAGTACATTTAGACTTGCCAATTCTTTGTTACATCAAATACATGTATGCAAGTGGCAACGGTTTGTTGTTAATCTTGCTTCGGATGATGAGATTGATGTCGTGTTTATCTGTTCAACGCGTGTGCAACACTCCTTGAACACAGTAAAATGGAAACTGAACCGTTTTATTTTCTTTTGACTCGAGTCTCTGTTTACAATAGAGTTTTTGCATGATTATATAGCCACAGGGCACACAAATGAGCAACGGGTCAAAATCTTTTTTGACCGGCTAGCTCACATCCCTCTAAATCTACACCTTTCTTTCAAACCTTCATAGTATAAATAAATCCCTACATTTGTAATGAGAGGTTGGTCATTGGGGAAATTTCCTTCCATTTGTAATGAGACCGGTTCTCCGGATGATGTTTTGTTTTATAGCTTAGTCAGTTATTGGAGCATGGTGTTAGCCGGACGAGAGGGTTTTCGGAGCAACATAAGGTGTATTTTTCTGTATAAAACTTGTAAATAAGGTGTAAAGATTAAGGATGGTAAACGGGCTTGAATCTAACCCGAAAAGGCAAAACATTTAATACAGTTGTGAGATTTCTTTGAACAATTTGTGGGTTGTGATAGGAATCATAATTAGGTTTATAGTTAATTGTCATTTGTCTATTCTAGAAGGGGGTTAAGTGCAACTTATAATTCTATAAATAGGTTTATAGTTAATAAATGAGGTCATGATAGGTAGGCAGAAGTTTGTGAGATCAATTAGGGCTCCTGCATTTGTGCAGTGAGAGAGGGCTAGGCCCTGGGAACACTTCGGTGTTAGCTATCTTTGTATTATCTTCTTTGTATCAATTTCAATTCCAATCTATATTCCTATTAATCAGAATCGGATCTCTATCATTGGTCCGACCTGCCTCATCTCTGCTCTCCACCAAATTCTAGTTTCTGCTTCTGCCGGATCTGCCGGTTCCCTCAATCCGCATAGATGGCTTTGGAAGAAATGGATTTACCTCGTTTCACTGGTTATGCACCTACGCATTGGATATGTCAAGATGAACGGTTTTTTCTCCATTATGACATCGGTGATGAAAGCGAGCGCTTCTCCTATGTCATGGCTGCCTTTGATGATGAACCATTTTATTGGTTCAATTCCTGGTTTAGAAGTGATTTCCTCACCTGGTCAGATTTCATTGCTGCTATGCTTGTTCAGTTTTACGATGGTGACTTCGTGGATCCTGGACCTCCGAATTCTGTTTCAGCTAAATCGGCACCGGAGGTCTCGACATTAGCCATATTGAAGACTGTTGCTGGGTCGCTTGGTTCGGGAGGCAATTTCGGTGAGGTACCTGCCCAATCTCGTCCCAAATCTGTTTCCGATTGGGATTTTGGTCCCAAATCTGCTTGCGATGGAGATTTGTCTGGTGGTATTACGTCTCTGGTAGCGCAATTGGAGGCAATAGTAGCCAGATCTGAAGAACGCTGGAGTAAGCATGAACAATTGATGTCGACTAGACCTCCAGATTCATGTTTCTCAGAATTTAGGGAAACTAGGGTTATGACGGTAGATTTACAAGAAAAATTGGGCTCAGGAACAGTGGTGGGCCATGGTTTAAACAGAAAACCGGTTTTGGGCCGGGTCTCTCCAGATCTGGGCCTGTTTGGTGGTAAAGCTTATCCTGCAGCTCCATTTCTATCTTCACTTCTGTCTTTTGCCCCTGTTTTCACCATACAGGACGTGATTTCCGACATTACATCTGTTCCTCCATATCCAACTCCACCTTCAAGTGATAATCGCCACTTCTATGAGGTTTCGAAGTAAATTTCTGCTGCAGTGGATTGTAAGGCCCCGCTTACTAATAGTTCGACTACTGTGCAAGCTCCGATTAACATTGCGGACTGTTCGGCCTCCAAATTCAGGTTGAAACTGCTCTCAAATTGGCTGATATTCTTTCGTCGGTTCGGGTTTTCATTCATTTGATCGGGGGAAGCAATCTTTTGCAGTGACGTTGCTGTTGGGTTTCGTAGCCGACTCCTCCGTTCAATCACAACTATTGCAACTACTTCCTAAATCCTTTATTCCTGTTATGGGTTCCTGTTCGGAAAATTTCATTGGCGGTATTCATGTGCCTTCAAGTCATTCTTGGGTGGTGCATGGGCAGTGTCGACCACCTGAGTCACTCTCGAGGAAACCTCCGCTTGGGTGTCGAGTCAGTTGTCGTTCCCAGTCTTGAGGGCAAGACTGTTTTGCAGGGGGAGTAATGATAGGAATCATAATCAGGTTTATAGTTAATTGTCATTTGTCTATTCTAGAAGGGGGTTAAGTGCAACTTATAATTCTATAAATAGGAATAAATGAGGTCATGATAGGTAGGCAGAAGTTTGTAAGATCAATTAGGGCTCCTGCATTTGTGCAGTGAGAGAGGGCTAGGCCCTGGGAACACTTCGGTGTTAGTTATCTTTGTATTATCTTCTTCGTATCAATTTCAATTCCAATCTATATTCATATTAATCAGAATCGGATCTCTATCAGTTTGAGATATACTTGAACCCACATAACCACATCTACACCGAATATATAGATTGCCATTTTTATGATTTTATAAAAATAAATAATAAAACAATGGAAAAGTTTGTTGGTACAATTTGTGGGTTTTGTTATAGATTGCCATTTTTTGAAAGGAAAATTTCATTAGAAACCATCAACCCACGAAACGGGTGGCCACACAACAAACATAGAGTGCCATTTATAATGTAAGGAACACAATTCGTTGTGAAAAAAAAAAGAAACGATTTATAAAGCGAAATTAAAGGGGAATTGAAAATCGATAGAGAAAAACATGGAATTTAAATTTAAGAGATTCTATTGTTTTTAGTTTGTTTTGATAATATTAGATATTAATAATTAATAACTAATAATAAATTAAATAAGACGTGCCGTTAATTGGATTTTTTTTTTACTTAAAAGTTATATTAAATATAAATAAAATTAAACTATATACATGAATAACCTGCAATGAGTGCTCCTTCCACGTTAATCCGAAATTTTGTACTAATAATTACTAGATGAGTAACAACTTAAATATTGAGAAGTAAAAAACCTTAAAAACAAACATTGAGAAAAAAGGCTATTAAGTAAACGACAGTAAAAGAAAACCAAAAGGTGGACGTGCCGGAGTGGTTATCGGGCATGACTAGAAATCATGTGGGCTTTGCCCGCGCAGGTTCGAATCCTGCCGTCCACGTTTCATTTTGTTTGTTTTTTAAAATATACTTGAGGTTGGAACAAGACATGTCTGGTCCATTTTTTTTGGGTTCTAGAGTTAAGGTTTTGGGCTTTAAGGTTTACAATTGATGTGTAGAGTTTTTTCCCAGTGGAAAAAATATTTACCAAAATAGTGTTGTTAAAAATATATTTACCAAAATGATGTTTTTGTAGATTTATTTGTTTATCCCTCCTAAATTTATTGGATAAATCCAATTCATTAAATAACTATTGACCTATCATGTTTTCTTTTCCAAAAGGTTTTTTTTAATCAAACTTATTTTGAAAAAAAAAAAACTTATTTTAAAAAAGTAAAAATCTGTATATGATAATAAAAACCCCTATGTATGATTAAAAAAAACTAATTCTAATAATGTAAAAATCTGTATATCATAATAAAAACCCCTACGTATAATTTTAATAATTTAGTCATAACCTTGTATTTTTGTTATGTTATTTAATAAAAAAATGTTGTTAAAGATATTTTTGTTTATGTTATTTAATAAAAAAATGTTGTTAGAGCATTTACATTAGAACCTTTATATTAGTACATTCTATATAATATAGAGAACAAATAGATGAAACAACAAAAACATCACTACATTAAAAGAGAAAGAAATAATAAAATAAGTGATTGTGAGTATGATAGAGAAATAGATAGAGAGTTGGATGTAAGAGGTTTAAAAGTAAAAAAAATTTAGAGAAAAATATGGTTTTTTGATTAAATTATATAGATGAAGATAGAGGCTTCAATGTAAATGCTCTTAAGACCGTGGGGTATGGTGGGGCTTGGGTTGGGGGCATGAGTTGACACGTAGAGTTCGAGCCCCCCCCCCCCCCCCACCGCCGAGTGATGTGTCTGTGGGGGATGGCGGGGCGTGGGTGCACCGCTTGGGTTGGCAGGTTATTAAAAAAATTTACAAAAAAATAAAAAAATTCACACAACATTTATAAAAAAAACCTAAAATTTTATAAATAAAAATTACATAATCCTAAAAATTACATAATTCCTAAAAATTACAAAATAAAAAAACCTAGAGCGTTAGGTAAATTTCAAAAAGGGCGAGCTTGTCGAACGCCTTTCGCTCCTTGCCTCGAAACTCAATGTTCGCCACCGCCACCCGGTCCTCGTGGCTTAACTCGCCGCTCGGAACGGCTTCATAGTATGCCTTGAAACGATCGAGCTTGGGCAGTAGCTCGCGCCATTTATGTTGGCACGCGTTGAGGTTGTGCCGGTCGTGTCCGATGTTATGTCGGTAGCTTGCGAATGCTTCCGGCCAATATCGTGTTTGGCCGGGTTGCCGCCCCTTCATAGCGTCAACGACGCTTGTGACGAGAGCCAATTCTTCTTCGTGGGACCAAGAGGCCATCTTCTTCGGGTTGGGGTAGCGGGTTCGTGGGATCAAGTGGGTTATGGTTGGGGTAGCCGGTGGTGTAGCGGTGGACAGCGACGGTTTGGGATGTGGTAGCCAGTGGGGTTTGGGGTGACATTTATAGGGGATGTTGGGGGTTGGGGTGACCGCTTGGCTTGGCCAAACGGTTGGAATTTAAAATTCAAACCCGCTATGACATGGCGGTGGACAGCGAATAGGAGGCTGCCACATCGGATCTCAAGCCCGCCCCACGCCCGGCTTCAAACCCAAGCCCCAAGGGCCACGCCCCAACCCAAGCCCACCCGGGGCGGTGGCTTGGGCGTTTTCCCCCAACCCACACCCCAACCCAAGCCCCATACCCAATAGTCTAAAGAAGTGAAATTTACTCAAATCGATTAATATATTTCCTTTTTTGTTTATGTTATTTAATAAAAAAAATGTTGTTAAAGAAGTGAAATTTACTCACATCGGTTTACTCAAATCGCTCATTAATATATTTCTCATGACTTATGGTTTTCTTTTAAATAAAACATATAATTATGAAGGTATTGTTATAAATATATTATATTATGTGGTTATCAAGTTCTTAAATAGATTAGCTTCATCTCCAAGTTTTGTACTCCTATTTATACCCCTATTGTATCTCATTGTAAATATACCTCAATTAATAAAATACCAAATCCTTTCTCCCTCTATTATTCTTTCTCCTTCTATTGGTTGCTATTAGGCTAGTTTCACAACACGTTATCAGCACGAAAGTGTTCCAACCAAAACCTTAATCCTCTTTGATGGTTCGTGAGAGGATTAAGTCTGAAAGCTCCAATGGCAGGTTTGTAAAGTTACTGAGTTTATTTATTTATTTGTTTACTTTGGATTGTGGTTAGCTCAAAAAAAAAAAAAAAAGCTTGCTCGTTTGTAAACAAGCCAAGATTGATTGTAATATGCATATATAATAATTTAAAGGTATCACGTAAATTGTAATATATACAATGTGTGGGTTTAAAAAAAAATTAATATGTATAAAAATATAATTTTTTTTTCTTTTTGACTCTTCTCGAGCCGAGCAAGCCGAGCCCTTTTCTAGTTTTCTTACCTACTGTTATCCATAGTTCCATACAAGTCAAAACCACATGCTTGTTAATGATTGGTTGTCTACATAAACAGTTTATATTTGTGCAGTTTGTGTGGATATCAACATGTAATCGTTTTTTTTTAATATGATTCATCATAATCTCTTTTAGTTTAATGTTGATTATAATTTTAATGATAAATAAAATTACTGGTAGAGTAATACATAAAATATGCTTATGATTTGACACAATTGTTGATTCTGAATATATTTTATTATTCTTTTAATGGATAAATTACCTATTTAAATATTGTGAGTATATTTAAAAAAAAATCTTATCTAATGATATAATGATGTTATTTTTGTTTGAAATAAACATTGGATTTAAACCGTGTAGAAATCTCGTAAATAATATAATGACAATAAAGTGGTTAAACTTTTCCAAAATATTTTTCTCAAATGTTTAATAAGATAACAAAAGACATATTTTGGATTACTTTTTTTGAATTATTTTAATTTAATTCTCTCTTCTTATAAAAAAAAAAACTTTTATATGGTAGATTCTTTGATTGGATTAGTGGATGTTATCTTTGTGCGATATATGATATGCTTATTTCGTTTTTAAGGAGAGGATTATTTTTATTTCGAATTTGAAATATTCTTTAATGTCACAGACTATGCCTCGATATATATGTATTTATCAATTGGAATATGTATTTATTTATTTATTTATTTATATATCCTATGACATAATCATTATATTATTACTTATTTTAAACAATATATGAAACATGTATGTGGCAAAGGATATAATTGCAAATTGATTTACATTGATATTATTTGTTATTATAAATTTTATTTGATTATATGTTATTAAAACGACTTGATGGAAAGTTATATATTATAAAGTTTTAATACATCTTGATCAATGTGGTGTTATAATGTCATGTAATATATAATTTGACTGTATATCATGTATTTTATGTATTTTATATAGTATCATTTATTCATTATATACATGTTGAGATGTATTTGTATAGATATAATATATATGTGCATGTATGTATGTGTATTTGTTTATAATTGATGAAAGAAAAGCATCTTATATCATAATGTTTTTAGCATAATTTGTTTTATATGATGACATGCTATAACGTTATGTATTGCATAGTTAAACTTCGTGTATATTATTAGTATTGCATTTATATATGTCTTTTATATGCAATCATTTTTTTTATATAAATGATATTGATTAGAATAACTAAAGCCAAGTTGTGCTTTATTATCACTATCACTATCATGATAAAATATAATATGCTTAGATATGACATCTAAAGCATTACTCCATAAATCTCATTATCAGTTTGAAAAAGGATATGCAATTTCCGACCGATGAATCTTATATGACTCGATCATGTAATTATTTCTCATTTTATATGATGTGAAGAGAAATATTTTTATAAGGAAAAACTAGATAAAAATTTTCCATTTGTCAGATGTGAGATATGCTTATGAAGTAACGATATATAAAATAAAAGTGTACGAAAGGTTTGAAATGATTTTCATACTTGCGTGACTGAGTAAAGAATGAAAATCAATGAAAGTTTCAGATTCTATCTCATTCCCTAAAGTGAATGTGATTACATATTGGTTATTGTAAAGGTAGTGATCATAGACATAATTGAGAAAGTTGTAATGATGAGATAGGCGATTTAGAATTGTAACAATGATCATGTTACTAACAAGATGGACCACCAAAAGTGGCAAACTATGTAGTGATTATATAACATGATGTTTGAACTTTAAAGTTATAATGCATTTTCTCGTATCTTATGTTATGTATTACATACGAGCAAGTAATACATATACGATCATAAACTAGAAGTTTATAGATCATGATTATTTAATTAAATGGCATGACCGGTTAGACCACACCGTGTTAATGATGATGTGAAACGTATTGAAGAAATAGAAGATTCTTCAAGTTGGTAATTAGCATACAATATTTGCTCTCAAGGGAAATTCATTATTTACCAACCAAAGTAGGGCGAGAATCCCTAAAGGGATATGCATATCCCAACATGATACCATTTAGTGTTTTAAATCGATGCATCGTCTAAATAGTTATCAAATCCACAACTTAAAGTTTGTGTAAGTGTGACTTAGCTAATGAGATAGCAAACATATCATTCCAGATTGGTTTATTTATTTGGTAATAATGAATTTGATTCCCAAGTTAATAAAGATCATTGGAATAAGTGTTATTGTTGAGATGTTCACTAAACGTCTACTATTGATTACAAAGCCAATGATCATGAGAGGAGCAAAAGTTCATTTAGGTACATGTAATTTTACATATAGTACCATTAATTCACATCAAGACAATAAGTTATCGTTCTCCCCATATAGTTGGTTTTTGGTCAGGAACCAAAGATGTATCATCAAAGGTTTTCTTTGTGCGACATATATTGAAACTCATACACCACACCACACAAAGTGGGACTTCTAAAAAGTTTGAGAATATGTTGGGTATAAATAATCCATGATTGAATACTTAAAGCCATTAGTGAGAAATTTGTTTATGGCTCATTGGTTTTCACTTTAGTGAATGAATGTTCCCAACATTAGGGGGAGATAACAAGCAGTTGGAAAGTGAAATATGGAATGAATTATCATGTCATCTTGATCCTCAAACTATAAACGGTGAACCAAAAGTTCAAAGGATAATTCATTTACCAATATTAAAGAACAAATTACCAGACAAGTTTACTGACCTAAATAGAATCAACTGCTTATGCTCCAGTCATATTTGTGTCCCAAGAGGACAACCACATATTTTGTAATGAGTTTATTGCACGCCTAATGCGTGGTAGACTACTTGATTCCAATAATAAAATTCCTCGAAATTGGAGCAAGTAATTAAGATGGTCAAGTCGAGGTTATAGTAATAAGATCTCATGAAGAGACAGTAGACATGATGGTTCAAAAAGAACCCCAGGTACCTGAAAATAAAGAGATCTCGATAAGTTGTATCATGTCTAAGATATGTATGGAATCGAAATAAAAATCGACGTCGTTATACTTTTGTATATAATGTAGCGCTTGAAATGATGAAATGACGAGGATCAAGATTTAAGACCTGCCTATGAATGAAAATACAAAAATGATTGGCCAAAATGGAAAAACGCAAAGTATGGCAGATTTAAATTCTCTAATGAAATGGAAAGTTTTCGGACCAACAATCCATACAACTGAATTTGTAAAGTATGTTGGATATTAATGGGGCTTTTATGCGAATTATGTGAAAATCAAATTAAATGAGATAAGGCAAATATGGTGCACAAGGATTTTCGCAAAAACCCATGATTGATTATAATGAGACACATTCTCTAGTGGTGGATGTAATGACTTTCCAATATTTTATTAGTCTGGTAATATAAAGAGAGAATTGATATGCGTCTTATGAATGTTATGTATCACTTTATACTAAAAGTTTACATGAAAGTCCCTCAAGGATTTGAATTATCAAAAATATGTAAAATGAGTTCTCGAGAACGATATGATCGTTGTATACAAATTCATATTTGAATACGTTGAATATAACTGGAACTCCTGATGAGTATCGTAAAGCATTTAAATTCTTATAAGGTTAGTTGAAACATCTTAAGGATGTAATTCTTGTGCACCATTAACTATACATAGAAAACTTGTACCTGGTTACTATGGCATCTTAATGTACAATGTATAAGCATGGTACAATATGGATTAAATATTCAAGACATCCTTGCATATGATATAGAAATTAATGAGGATGTATATGTAATAGAACTCCTAAAGAGTGAATGCACATACATTATTTTTCAAAGTTGAAAAAAGTATGCATATGATTGCAAATGCCTGAAGCATTGATTTTAAGTCCTCAAGAATGTATCTTTATAAAGTTAAAGATAGTATGAACTAAAATAGTCAAGTTGAGTGTTGTACAACTCATGATATATTCTGATAAAGAGCAATATAAGTTTGATAATATTATCCATCTTTATCAAATGTTCTTTCTTAAAAGTTCACTATAATTGCAATTTACAATGATGATGTCTGAGCATCATGAAGAGAAACTGGCGAACTTTTAGTAGGGGAATTTTTTTAATGACCCTAGCACAATCTAATTATTACTCGACTTGCAGTTCGAGTATATTTGTAATCATACTTTTATTCATCTATCAAACTACATCTAGAAGATGTTGGTGGGACATTTTAGTATGTAGAGAGCTCAACCTTATAGTATGTTAAAGGTTGTTCAGACACTTTTTATAAGAAATGATTATTATCATTTCCTACCAAATTAGAGATTCTCATTCTAGAAGTACCATGTTAGATGCATATGTGCATTCATATGTTTGCTAGCTATGTATGGTTATAATATCTTTCACTTGAGCTTATTGTCATGATATAGCCTTTGTCAAGCGAAGAGACATTGGAACGAGTTCAAAGAAATATTTCAGGTATAAACGATATTTGATTATATTTTACTAACCCATCAAAACAAGTTTGGCTAGTCTTGTAGATGCAGGAATGTACCAAAACACAGTTGTGGATATATGTTATTTTTTGAAAGGAGGGACCTACAGTCTCGTTAGAAGATTATACAACATTGCTTAACATAAAGGATTGCACATTAAGGGATTAAGGGATCAAGCAACAAATCATTGGTTACAAAAGCTTTGATCAACTTTCAAGGAAGATCGACACGCGTCACTTAAAGGATACGTATTTTAATGAGGGGGAGATTTATTCAAGTTGCACTCTTTTTCCCTTAACTAAGTTTTGTCCCATTGGGTTTTTTCTTAGTAAGGTTTTTAATGAGGCAACGTACCTGATCCAGACGTATCAGGGGGAGACAATACGCACTGCACTCTTTTTCCCTTAGCTGAGGTTTTGTCCCACTAGGTTTTCCTAGCAAGGTTTTTAACGAGGCAGTATCTCAAAGCGTATACAATTGATAACCAAGGGGGAGTGTTATAAATATATTATATTATGTGGTTATCAAGTTCTTAAATAGATTAGCTTCATCTCCAAGTTTTGTACTCCTATTTATACCCCTATTGTATCTCATTGTAAATATACCTCAATTAATAAAATACCAAATCCTTTCTCCCTCTATTATTCTTTCTCCTTCTATTGGTTGCTATTAGGCTAGTTTCACAACAGGTATATGTAATTTTATTAAAATCACATGTATTTTTTTTTTTTCAAAACAGGTTTTATAAAAATTAGATTTTTTAAATATTCTTAAAAAAATAAGTTAGGTTAGATACAATACCATAATTAAATCAATAGTTAATTAATGAATTAGATTTATCCAATTAGGTTAGGAGTGAGAAACAAATAAATCTATAAAAACACCACTTTAGTAAATACTTTTTCAACAACACTATTTTGGTAAATACTTTTTCCAACAACACTATTATGAGAAAAAAAAAAAAAACTCTCTATGTGTAACACTAACATGCTAACACCCCTCCCAATCAGTTCGGGTTGGAGTCAATGAATGGTCATAAAAAAATTGGTGACGTGAAAGCAAATAAGCTAGAATGAAGCAAGTGAGTGTCTGTACGGATAAGTTTAACGTCCTGAGTACCTAAACACACATTTTGTAACCTTTTGAGACCCAAATCAAAGAGTAAATTACTTTTTGAGTCCCTGTAATTAGGTACTCGGAGCGTTAATTTTTTGTGATTTTAAACTCAAGTGGTTAAAACCACTCAAAAACATAATTGTCCATAAAAAAAACAGATACTCTTACCTCAGTGAGCCCGGTCACAAGGAGAATCTACTGCTTCTCATTGTGACAAGACTAACGACTGTTCCTTGTTCACAAGACGCTCTACAATACTTACAGTGATAGAAGTTTAGGTAACGCTAAGTGTTGTGTACAACGATCTTATTTATGTGTTAGTTGGTGTCACAAAGTTACCCAAATGTTTGTGTATGACACTCAATGTAGAATTTATGTTTATGTGTTTACACACGAACTCGTCAAGTATGTTGACCGGTGGTCGCAACAGTGTTACGGGAACCAATACATTAAGGATTTAATGATTACATCTTCAAAAATAATTATATTAATCAAATGTGATATTTGAAAGTGTAATGGAGTGTTCATAATTACAAAAACAAAGTGTATAAACACACCCACCCCCTCTACATATAATTAAACGATGACCAAAACCCTATTCAAATGACAATAATGCATATGCATATGCATATTTAAGAAAAATCTCTAAAAATGAGACTAAATACATCTCTCAATGTAATTAAACCTAACACGTAACGGGTACCCGCTTCAACAACCACAACACGCCGTATCCCTGTAACAACAACATAAAAAAGTTTTAGCGTACGACTTTTACTAGGTGCGTGTTTTCAAACTCTGATTATTTGATATCAAATAGGCACAAGTGTAATAAAGTTGTGTTTTCAATCAAGTATATAACATATCTTTTATAATTATTTATCAATTTTCTTGAAAGGGTAGAAACTGTACCGGGATCGGAAAGAAGACCAATGACCCTGTACAAGGTATCCGAGCGCGTGCATATCGCATACCTACCGTGAGTATTAGTATCCACAAGCTGTAGTGCCTAAAAACACAAAAAAATAATTAAAAAAATACACAATTTTAAACTCTTGTGTGATTGATGTTTGGCTGTAGATCTATTTAAACTGAAAGTTAGTTAACTTGTTAAACCTATTTTTTATATATAAAAAAGGCCAAGTATCATTAGAATATCAATGTACTTAGTTTGGCGGTCGGTAGGGGTGTAAATGAGCAGCTCGGCTCGAGAAAAAAGCTCAGAAGAGCCGAGCTTAAACAAGCTCGAACCCGAGCCTAAAAACAAGCTCGTTGAGTAAACGAGCCCGGGCCCAAGCTTTGCTTATTGAGCTCAAGCCGGCTCGTGGGCCTAAACAAGCCCAGTGTTTATATAATTTTTAATTAATATATTAAATATATATTTACGTAATAATAATTACTATTTAAAAATTATGAAAAGATAACTAATTTATATATAAAACAATATATATAACTCAATATAAATTAATTAATAAATATTAAATAATAAACGAGCCAAGCCCGAGCTGAGTTTGAAAAACTACCTACGAGCCGAGCTCAAGCTTTAGAATTAGAAACAAAGCTCGAACCGAGCCGAGCTAGAGCTTTCATAAGTTAAACTAGCTCGAATCACGTCCCGTAATTCTACCTAGCGGTTTCTTGCTTATGTGTTTTTGATGAGGGGGCTTAATACTAAATTGCAAAATTAATGCAATTCAAAAGAAGTATAGTTACCAAACTACCCTTGTTCCGAAAAAGTACAATTACAAAATTACCAAACTTGTTGAGTAAAATAAGCATTGTTGCCATTCTATGATATTAGCCCGATATAAATAAAATAAAACATCGATTTTAATTAAAACGATTCTTTTCTCTAATAATATTTCATTTAAGGATTTTGTAAACTAAAGAAAAAAAAGGTAGAGCAATGCAATATAGGTCCAGGCTTACTTGCGATATCGTTGTCTGATCAAGTTGAACATGAAGATATGCATTATTCTTTGCTAACGAAAGAACATCACTGAAGAAACAAAATAGAAATATGAGTCAGCGTTAACAACTTTTTAGGTTCTAAACGCGAACGTAAAAAGGTAAAAAAAAAAATACCTCCTGCAGAAAACATTAACGAGTGCCCGCTTATCATCAACAACGGGCACTGAACTTATATGTTCTGCGAGAAATCAAGAGATGGATTAAACAACATTGATATACAACGTAAATCAAGAAACGAAAAGGTTAATACTTAATACGCACCGTCTATTAACAGTCTATAAGCATCATTAAGAAGACAATTAGTGGGAACCGTTTTTAATTCCCGTGCACCTCCAACTTCTCTAATCCACGTACCGATTGGAAGAGCCGCGATTGAACGTTGTAAAAGTGGCAAATACGCGATACGATGTTCAAAATGCCTGTGTATATCTATATTTTTTTTTCAAAATGGATATACGTTTAGAACATATGATTAACAATATATCTAGCTGTTATAATGAAAAAAATGCATAAATAAGTAACCAGATTTGGTCCAACTTCTATTTAGGGAAACGATCTATGGTTTTCCAAGAAAAAACGTGTCAAATATTAAAACTTTCTATAAAAGGTAATCCTTTTTTGTAGGAAAACTGGATTTAAATAATCCCAACTATTACGTATTGGCCGGTAACAGTCTCAACTAACGAATTGTTTTGTGACAGTCCCAATTTTTAACCTATATTCTCCAAGTCCCAACGAGCGTTTTCTAACTGAGATCTAACCCCATTAGTTTTCTGGTGACGTGGACTTCTTATGTGTCAAAAAAGTCAAAGTTTTGATGATGTGGACTTCTTATGGGGCAAAAAGTCAAACTTTTGATGATGTGGACTGCTTATGTGGCAAAGTTTTGATAACATGAATTGCTTATGTGGCAGTCTACGTCAGGTAAAACTAGCAGGGTTAACTTTCAGTCAGTATGGGATCGTTGGGAGAAAATAGGTTAAAAGTTGAGACTGTTGCCGGCCAATGGGTAATAACTGGGCTAATTAAAATCTAATTTTCCTTTTTTTATCATTTAATGATAAAATTTTGAAAGTTTGAATAAAAATTTGTAAGTTATAATGTTTTTTTATGAGAAGAAAAATACGGGTACCTGAAATAGAGATCTCGTAACAAAGTTGGTTACTTTTTTATGCAATTAGCGCTTTTTATGAAACAAAGTTATTTGACGAAAGAAACGTACGTTCTAAGAGTCCACTAAGGTATGCAACATGAAGCAATTGTGGACAAGCGGAACCTTCCGGAACATATAGAACAGGAATTGACGATATGTGGTTTCCCAAGATTCCAACCGCAACTTTATTGAGGGAATCGTCAGGATGAATCTGAGTTCAAAAAGAAAAGAAAAAAAACGATAATTGGGTGTTTGGATGTGTCTTCAAAGTGATTATAGCAGCCATCACCAGTTTTGAGTGGTTGGGTTTGGCATTGAAACGGGTCACTTTCCTTTGGGGGAATGGGGTGATCTTTGAACACCTTTTTTTTGGTCTATTTATACAACTTGTGTTTTTATATATCGTAGTTATTGCGTTAATTATGATTTATGATCAATGTTTTCAGGACCGGACCAGACGTCGAACTGGTCTCTTTACCGCTTCACTGATAGGGCCGGTCGGACCAGTTGTAGGAACCGGGTGATGCCGTAAATATTATAAAAATAAATAAGGTAAAAGTGGATTTTTTTTAATGAAAATCCGGTTCAACCGGCTGGCCAGGCTCAAAATGGCCTGATAGGGTGAGCCGGACTGGTCAGACTCCCGGTTCCTGGTCCGACTGGTCCGGTTTTCAGAACATTGTTTATGATTACAGAAACAATAAGATCTGAAATAAGATTCGAAGCATATGAATAAATGTATGCACTAAAAATAGACTTTGGCGACTTTAAACTTGTTCAACCCATTTCTGTTTCAATTCAATTTTTTGGATTCGACCCATTTGAGATATACAACCCAATTCGACCTGTTCATTATGCAACAAGTTACTTACTTGGACCAAAGGTCTTCTCTGAAGTTGAAGCTTCCCTTCTTTCCATGCAGATATTGTAGAAAACTGATTTACGTTGTTAGTGGCCATTGCTCGGTTCCTTTGAAGCTACAAGATTAATAATTTTTAGGGGTACTTTCAAAATAATAATATCATATTTTCACAGCAATCAAAATAAAATAAATTACTTATAACAGGTTATACGCTGACATAATTCATAGTAATAAAACTGTCTTCCTATTTATTTATTTAGTGAAACAGACTGTTATCTTGGATTTAAAAAGCGAGAAGCGCACCAAGCCAACAAGGTCTAAACTCATGAAACTTAAAAGAATATATACACACACACATGAAAATTTTGAACTTTTAGATGGATATATGGGAAAATAATCTAGTCCCAGTGCTTTTGTAAAATAACACCTATAGTCCCCAACTTTTAGAAATTACACCGGTGCTCCCTGTGGTTTGATAGTTTGTTACTCGGATAGTCCCTGGAGTGGATGCCCGTTAGTTTTCTCCGTTAAATCCATGTAAAATGACAAAATTACCCCTTGATTTTATTAAAATATAAGAAAAAACTAATTAATCATTTAAAATATCAATTGGGCCCCACAATTAATTATTAAATACAATATATAACACCCCACCCCCACCCCACATTCCTCTCTAAATCTGTGCATCTCTCTTCAAAACCACCACTACCACCACCATGCCACAACTAAACCACCGGTCACCACCACCATACCACACCACATCTACCAAACACCACCAAGCAACCACTGTAACAATCACAACGCCACCGTCACCCATGCCACCATTACCCCACCACCTAAAAAGCCCCAATCTGCAAACCCTAAACCACCACGATTGCACCACCTCCTCCCTGAACCCCCGACCGCCGTACCACCTCCACTCTAAACCCACCACCGCTGCACCACCTCCTCCCTGAACCCCCCGACCGCCGCACCACCGCTGCACCACCTCCTCCCTGAACCCCGACAATATGGGGAATGGTAAGATCAGCATATTCCGATGCGACGAGTTGGGGACTCCTGGTTTTGGGTTGTCGTTGAGAAACAGTTGCAGCTGACGAACAGTTACAGATATGGCGGGCATACCCATGATGCGGTGAAGAATTGGAGGATGATTTTGAACATTTCACAGGGCTTGAAGAGATAATGCTTGACAAAACTAGGATTTTGATAGCAATAGGTGATAACTTATAAATAACTTCATTTTAAAAATTGTTTCGATTTAAGGGTTTTACAGGGTTGGGTTTCGATGATGGTTGTTGTCGATTGTGTTGGTGGAGGCGGGTGGCTATGGTGATGGTGGCCGGTTGTTTATAAGGGAGGGGTATATAAGGTGGACCCCACACTTTTAATAAATCATATATGTTTTTTTTTTTTTAAAGGGAGGGGGGTAAATAAGTAATTTCAGATGGACTTAACGGAGAAACTAACGGACTCCACTCCAGGGACTATCCGAGTAACAAATTGTCAAACCACAGGGAGCACCTGTGTAATTTCCAAAAGTTGGGGACTATAGGTGTTATTTTACAAAACCACAGGGACTATCCGGGCATTTTACTCTAATTTTAAAGTTGACTACCAGTTTTTTTATGAAATTTCAATCAAATGACAACAAGTTAAAAAAAATAGAAATTTGTTGCAAGATTAATAATATTTAAGTCGACAACCTAGATGTTCTTTCGGCTTATTAATAAAATAATACCTCGATTAGAAACATAATGAAATCAGATGCAGTTAACACTCCTGAAATCTGTATATTGGCTGCATTCCAGAGGGGGGCAACAGCAACTCCCTAAATAAGCAAATAATCAGAATTTTATTCGATTAAATTCCAATAAATTAGAAAATATGTAAAAATTAGTAAAAACAGCAACCCTGGAATATGCATGTTTCATAATTTTGTAGATTTTATGAATAAATAATTTAAAACAGCCCCATAATGATGATGGTAAATTACCTCTTCATGCATAACAAGAAACGCCTCTTCAACTGTCATATTGTCGTCCAATGCAAACACCTAATTTACAAAGACAATTTGAATGAAATTAAAAAAAATTATAAAAAGAAGCTTATTATGAAAACAAGATAGATATTAAGAAAATGCATTCAAACCTTTCCTGAATCGGGAATCAAGTCGTATACTTTATAAGTTGAAAAATGCTTAAACAAACGACGAGTAGTAGTCTCTATGTCATCACCCGTTATCTCCACCTCTAGTTCGTTCGGAACGCTCCCTGATGGTGAAGCCTAAAAACATATTATCATCGTAAAAATATGCATTTTTTATTTTTTGTTTATACATTATAATATTACAAACCACAAGAAAATGATATGTGGATACTTACACCATCGGCATGATTTCTACCGTTATAACCGTCAATATGCATGACTGACTGACCGTCATTTATCGAATATATTTGAGGTATAAGTGCGGGTTGTTCCACAACAACAACGTTATAAACACCATATTCATCTTTGACAATTGGTTGCATCTCATCGATCCTCCACACACCATCAACAAAGAACTTGAACTTCATTCACAATTTGCAGCCCAAAAAAACGAACAAAAATTTAGAATCAACCACTAAATTAAGCGATTATAGCTCGTTAATAATCTAAGGCTTAAAGAAAACATCACTAACACTATATCCAAACACGATTGACGTTTCATACGGGCTGTGTGAGAAGGAGAAAATGATCATACATGCTGTATGACAAGCAATGGTCATATGGGTCGTGTGAGGGCGAAACCATACGACCCATATGATCTATTTGACTTACATGAAATGACTGATGTGACCACTAACAAAGTCATGTGACCCATACGACCAATTTCGCATTGCCATACAGCCTGTATGATGTGTTGCACCGACACAAATGTGACTGACGCATACTTGCTAATGGCGAATAGCGATAAGGTACCTATATGCTACATAGCGAATAACGATACACTAGAAAATTAAAAAAAAAATATATATGTATATTATATCAAAATTTAAAATAGCGTTATTTTACATGTATATTTAACAAAAACCTAAAATCCAACTATTTTATAGCTATATTTAATCGCTGTTTATAATTTAAAAAAATAACAGAATTCCCGCTATTTATGGCTACATACCCTGTAGCGACCTTCAACCTATACGCTACACTATTCGCTATAGCGACCGCTATTGACAACTATGGACTAACGTGATCACTGACAAAGTCATTTGGTCCGCTAACCATTTTGTCCCTGTCATACGGCTCGTATGATGTGGTGCACTGACACAAAAGTGACTGACGTGACCACTGACAAAGTCACACGACCCGTACGACCATTTTCGCCTGTCATACAGCCAATATGATGACGTACATGTGTATCTAAATATCTATTGCATGACCCTAACCTAACCATCCATCACAATTTACAAACAATTTGTATTGAACATACTAAATATCAAATGGCAAACGCGGAGCACAAGGCTCCCGCATGCACGGGTCCACGCGTTTCAGGCCAACTCGGGCCTAAATAAATTTCTACAAGAGGTTGTTTCCACGACTAGAACCCGCCAACCCGCCCCTTATATTAAACATCAAATAAATACAATAAATCAACATGCAAAAATCAAAACCTTGAAACTACCTTATGCAAACCAGGTGGAAGATCACAAATTGTCATAAAAGTTGTCAAAGAACCCTCAACAGTAACCATCTGATGATATCTGATCCACCTTCACATAATATAACCACCATTTGCATTATAAATTATAGTGTGTGTTACTGTGTGTTTGACCAAAATCAAAAAGTCAAAATCAACCAATTAAACCCAAATTAAACTCATAAGAACTGAAATTAACAACATACCCAGTAAAATCCCCACACAAGAACACCTGATTGCCCCCATGAGACCACACAAAGTGGGTGTGAACCATCTTTTGTGCCCTAGATTGAGTGTATGCAGCAATTGGGAATTTAATAAAGATCGACAAAAATCAAATCTTTTTGTGGATCTTGCCGGCGAAAATTGTGTAAAAACAGAAATGAAATCTGGGTATAATTAGGAAACAAAAATTGGAGGAGATCATTAGCCAATTAGAAAACAGAATCTCCTCGATTTCTCAGAGCTGGAAAACAGGGGAGAAACAAATATATATTTTTATATATATTCGTGTCATGTTCCTAAGTTGCTTCAACCCTTTTTTTTCTTTTTTTTTTCTAGAATAAAATAATAATAATTTAATTTTTAATGTTTTGATTTTAACTTTTTAAAAGAGTTGATAAAATTTGTTAAATGGTATAAAGTGTTATAAAATCTTATGCATTAAAAATTAAAAGAGTTGATAAAATTTGTTAAATGGTTATAAAGTGTTATAAAATCTTATGCAATAAATAAACAGGCCCTAGTTGGAGTGTTACGTTCAGGACTTTATGTATGTGAGAGTCTTGTGCATCATATTAGGGGGTGTTTGTTTTTTTGTGAAAAGCACTTTCAAACCTCTTATGTCTGCCCCACACATATCGTGCGCAGACGTTTGAGTCTGCAACGTGTTTGTTTTTTGGAAGTGATTTCATTAAAAAACCTTTTCTAAACCTCTTCCTCGCACAGACCTGGACTCACATCTTTAAACCTCTTCCAGGCCTCATCTGCTCTTTCAAAACCCTAGCATCCCTCTTCTCCACAGCGACACCTCCATCTTCTCCAGCCAGCCGACACCTCCACCTCCACCTCCTCCGCCACCCACATCTCCGTCGACCCCACCTCCCGTCGCTTCTCTTCCTCCTGTGACCCCCCTTCGTCCCTTCGCTACCTCCGTCGACATCAAACTCTGTCTCTTCTCTGCCTCCCACAAAATGCTGCTGTAAAAGGATCAGATGCTGAAATTGGTGATGTTGCGAAGAAGACGAAGAGGATTAATAATTCGTTTGTTGTGAAGACATTGAGTTGGATTACGGTTATCCGACAGTTGAAGAAGTGGATGTTGATGGTAACGCTGATATGGAATCGGATGTTGCTGGTAAACGGCAGACGCACCTTGTTGTTATGGTCAATGGCTTGATCGGAAGGTTAGTTGTTAGGTTTTTAAATATTTGTGTTGTTGATGTTTGAGTTTTGTTGATTATTTGTTGTTTTGATGAGTTGTTGTGTGATGTTGTTGTGTTGATTGTTAGGTTAGTGAAATGTAGGTTACGGAAGTGGTTTAGATTGAAGGTGTGTTATTGATGTTTGAAGTTTGTTGATTACTCGTTGATTTTGGTGAATTGTTGTGAGTATTTTGTGATGTTGAGTGTTGATTGTGAGTTTAGTGAAATGCAGGTTACAGAAGTGATTATTGTCTTTTTATGAATATTATTTGAGTATTGTATAACTGTTATTTATGTTTGAATGTTAAAAAATTCTTTGAAGTTAAATAAAATCAGTTTATTTCAGCAGCTTGTAAAAGTTTAAAAACAAACAGTCTCCTTCTTGTAGACTGCAGAGATTTGATCCACCTCTTCAGCTTTAGATGTCTGCAGATGTGGTCCGCAGACTGCAGACGTTTTACCTCTGAAAAAACAAACAACACATTTGTCATAAATTTTTATTTATTAATAGAATTGTGGGTTTATTTGGTAATTTTCTTAAAATAAGATTGTGATTGTGAGTGTAAATGTATAAACGAGTACGAGCTTGTATTAAGCTTAAATTGGAGATCATATAGTAAATGAGTGAAGTTTTATAAAGTAGCTTTGATTAGAATTGCAATACAAAACAAGTCTCCGACTATAAATATAAGAGTAAACTGCCATTTTGGTCCCTGTGGTTTGGGCATTTTTGCCATTTTAGTCCAAATCTCAAACTTTTTAAATCTGGGTCCCTGTGGTTTCATCTTTATTGCCATTTTAGTCCAAAATTCAAAATCCCCCTTTTTTGACTGTTCCAAAAAGTTTGAGATTTAGACTAAAATGGCAATAAAAGTGAAACCACAGGGACCAAAATGGCAGTTTACTCTTAATTTTGGACTAAAATGGCAATAAAAGTGAAACCACAGGGACCCAGATTTAAAAAGTTTGAGATTTGGACTAAAATAGCAAAAGTGTCCAAACCACAGGGACCAAAATGGCAGTTTACTCTAAATATAATAATGAAGTTTTTATAATAATATAATACTAGTTGTACACCCGTTTGAATACACGGGTTTGTTTAATAACGATCGGAATCAAATGCTGGAAAAAATATTATAATATATTATTTAAATTCTTTGTGTTTAGTTACATATGTTTATAAAACAATGTTAAAGATAGTTTGTTTTAGTGTACATATTTGATATAGAAAATAAGGTAAATAATTGATAATATTTTGGCTAAAATGAAAGCATGACCTAATTTTATGTTGTCTAATAACTTCTTATATACGATGTATCAACCACTGTATCAGCAACAATAGTTTTAAATTGACGAGCATTAGTTATGAAAAAATACAAAATCATATTTGCTTTCATTGTTCTATATTCTATGATTGTAAATCTTGAAACATCTCTTGATACAAGATCCTTCATTTTTGGGGTATAGCGTTCCATAAATTTTTCATCTTCGTTTCTTAAAATACAACCTTCACCACATGATCCTACAAAAGAAATAAGATGAAACTGGTTATGAGAATCATTACTAAAGAAGATAATTCTAATGGCTAAAAAATTGACGCAAACTCACGCATTAATAAAATAATCTGTGTAATTATGCCATGTTTGGTGAGATTTTTAGATAGAATAGTTAAATTAGTCTTATCTCCAGATCCATCCCTCATAAGAGTTCGCACCAAATACAGAAAAGAAGACTTGAGTTTAAGTCTTGATTTTCATTTATGGCTGCTCAAACACAAGAATCTTGGTTTAAATAAGCGTGAGGCGCTTCGAAGCGTTTTGGTTCCAAAAGCTTTTAGTGAAGCTTCAAGCGCGAAGCAAGAACTTCACGTATGCGACACGTTCAATATATAACAAATATTTGTACACATCAATATGCCATATTCTGCTTGTTAATCAATAATAAACCCAAAAACATGATATAAAACACACTTAACACATAAAAAACGTAGTTAAAACATACATTAAAGTCGAAACACACCTAAAACAGAAATTAAAGTCGAAACACACTTAAAAATAGTCTTTAATCAATAATCATCATGCTGGATTTTTGAAGAAAAAATGAAGAATCGATGGAGAACAGGGGGAGCGGCTGAATAAAGCAACATTCTTTTTTAGGGTAAAGAACTAATACCAATAAAAGTTGTTAGGCCCTAATTAAACATATACAAATGTACATAACGCTACAATTAACGGAGAACTTAAATACTTAATACCAAATGCTAAAAATACCTCTTATCTATTACGAAACGCTCCTTCAACGTTTTCCTTTCTTTCAAAAACCACCCATTTCAGAATTTAAAACAACCTTCAACTTAGCATTCTCTGCTCCTTAGACCATTTGCCTTCCTCTACACTTGACTCAACTTTCATTATGCAATCTGAAAAGTTTGCAAACATAATAATCCCTACCCTCTATTTATAATAGATAAGACACATAAATCAAGCCAAGCTAACTTCAACCGGGACTGACCAAAACTTTGACCAGTCCATATAGTTTCCCCATTTAGATAACTTATACACTTAATACTAAAAATGCCTTTTACCCTTTTACAAAACGCTCCTTCAAAATTCCTTTCTTTCACAAACGACCAGTTTTAGGATTTAAACTAACAGTAAACAACAAAACATAAGATACCTTTAACTTAACAATCTCTGCCTCCTTAGACCATTTGCCTTCCTCTACAAACTGAAATGTCATCTTTTTAGGCCTCAAAAGCTTCGTTTTATCTATTCCCATTCGAGGATCAAAGTGAGGATTTTTATCTGGATCCACTTCTTATTCAGGTTTCAGAATCTGGAATGCATCTTTTTTCTGCTTGTTAATGTTAACCTAAATGATTTCAAGGAACAAAACATTAACATGACTTAGAACATAGACAGGTCAAGCAGGTAGAAACAAGTTATAGTCAAAACAGGAGATGTTAGGTCGAGTTGACCCAAAAAAAACTTGTTTATTTCTTAAAAGAGCATGTAAATAAATAACTCTTCAAATAAGATTACATTACAAAAATTATAATATTACAAACAAAAAAACTATCACAGAAGAGAAAATGATATAAGAGGCTACATGCATAAAACCATAGACTTTAGAATTTTTTTCAAACCGTTCACATGTAGTAATGTACCCCTTTAAACTATTTTTTATTTGACTCATATGACCCATCTGAAATAAAGCACAACTCAAATTGACCCATTTGTAAAGTATTTGGGTCAAAAATGCTACATTTAATATTGATAAACAAAGCAGACAGAAGAAAAAAGAACAGACCTTAAGGGTGCTGAGGTTGTTTAATTTTGGTATATTGACCACATTCCCATGTTCATCTACTTCCCTATCCAACGCATCCAAACGAAGAACATGTGCTTTAGCAGGCTTGGGTTGAACAATTACATATGGTGGCAACTGTCCAGGTAACATGTTTATAAGTGGGGCAAACTCTGGATCCTATCTAAATCCCAACTGTTCCAGTGTTGCACCGCTAGAAAAACAAAATGACATTTCAAATAACTTATAACTTAAACTTGTCTAAAATGGGTCGCCACTATTTAAGTTTGTCTATTATTTATCTATGAACATAAAACATATTACCTTGGTTTACAGCAATGACCTACTTATTGCTTAGGATTTCAAATGTTTCAGGAGTTATATTTCGAACATCATAACCTATAAGAAGCGGAGCCTGCGCCAATAATAAAAAAATCATATAAAAAGTTGATCAAATTCCAACTATTTTTCATAATCTTAAAGACAAACACCACCTTCATTAAAGACCATATGCTAAAAATGTCACCGATATTTTAGATAAGTCATGCCTCCATTGCCAACTTCTAACATATCTGAATTTACAAAAACAGGTAAATAATAATAATAAAAAAAATCTAAATTCATTTATTGTTTGAGCAAGGATGAACATTCTAGAAGGTTTTTCCTACCATTCCATCTACCAGGTCATGTATAATACAGGCTGCACATTTGTCATTAAGGTTAGCAATAGAAGTTATACCGCAAGAAAAATTAGTTAATTGATAAGTTAACAAAAAACTAAAGTTAACCACATAGCAACTGTCAAAGAAAGCTTGAACCTTGCCCACATGTCATTGATGTCATATGCTGTTCTCCAACTATTGCCAACATTGCCTGCTCATAGAAAACAACATGTTATCAAATATAATCCATATAAACAACGTAATTTACAATTAACCACCTCAAATCCTCAATGCTAACAATTTCATACTAAATCAATAATGTAAACAGGATGCATATATGTTACAACACCAACAAATAGCCAACTATTAAAACTTCAACAATCACAAACAAATCAATCCACAAAAACCCTTTTTAACTTGATTTAACTATCAAATTGAAAAGCAATTTCAACACATACCTAGATTCTTATCAAGCATCTTAGCAGTTTCAACTTCCGCTTGATTATCATGCCAAAACCCTAATAGGAAAACTCAAAATTTGAAAACAAACAGTGTCAAACCCTAGTTGTCATAGACTTTAAATGACAATAAAAATAACAAAATTATGGGTTTCAGTTGTTACCTTGTTGATGAAGAAAGCTTGGTGAAGAAGATCGTGAAGAGAGATTCGGTCTTCTCTCTAAGATGCATCTCAAAGAAATTAGTATAGATTAGAGGATTTCATAATTTCGAACCTGTTGATTGAGATGATTGTAATCGCCGGAGACAGGGTTGAAGATGGATTGAAGGTTGTCGCACAGGTTAATTGAAATCCGGAGGAGGCGATTCGGCTTTAGGGCTTTGAGAGAGAGAGAGAGAGAGAGAGCTGAGAGTTGATGATAAGGAGAAATTAAAAAGAAAGGTTTTATAGGATATTGTTTGAATTTTGAATCTAGAGCCAAATTTTGAATTTTGAACCTAAAGTTAATATATATTAATTTAATTAAAAAGTTAATACAATATATTAGATTTTTAACAAATAAAAATCGGAATTATGACATCAGCGGAGTCTATGTGGCATAGCTAAGAAGATGACACGTAGGCAAAATTAGGTCAGCGTCTAAGCTCCTTTAATAGAAAGTATAGATATATTCAATGTTGAAGTGCACACGCACACAGACACACTAGTGTATTTGCGAAATAAGTGAACAAATTCTGGCAATTGATTTACACACGTGTATGGCTAGGATTTCATCATCAAATCGTAAAATACACTACTGTATTTCATCATCAAATCCTGACCATTGATTTACACACTTGTATGGCTAGAATTAGTTCGCTCAGTTCACAAATACACTAATGTTCACTTTTAAACCTAATCCTCTATATATATGTGTGTGTGTGTGTGTCTATACATATAACGATTATATATATTTATGTATATATATGGAGAGTTCATTGGGGAACACTAAAAAAGTGGGGAACCGGGGTATACTCTTAAAAATTCAACTTAACATGTTAAAAATCTATTTTTAAAAGAAAAAAATCAGCGCTTTTCCTTATAAACACATGTAGAAGCATTTTTAATAAAAAAATTAAAAACTAAAAATATAAAAAATATATAAAAACAATTAAAAACCTATCACTACTAGAAAATTGCCAAGTTTGTGACAACCAAATTTGTAGGAAATTTGTCTGAAATTGGCCTTACCCACAAATTTCCTACAAAAAAATTCATAGGAAATAAACTTGTGGGTAACCGGGTTAGCTACAAAAATACGACAAAATCTGCTACAAAATTCCTACAAAATCTCTCGTCGCAAAATTTGCTACAAAATACTGACAAATCGCTCTTCTTGCAAAATTCCTACAATTCTTCCACGTTTTTGCCTTTTTTGTATATTATTTTATTATATTTTATTTTTAAAATTAATAACATTATTAAAAAAATATTCATAATTTTTTATTTTCCCGACAAAATTCCTACAAATTATAAAACGTTTTTGCGACAAAATTCCTACAAATTATAAAACTTTTCTGCGACAAAATTCCTACAAATTATAAAACTTTCTTGCGACAAAATTTCCTACAAATCATAAAACTTTCCACAAGTTTCCTACAAATTTATAAATTTTCTCTAAACAATTTGCTACGAATTATCTACAAAACTAACAGTTTCCAACAAATTTCCTACAAAGTTATCAAAACAGTTTGCGACAAATTTCCTACAACTAAAAAAATATATTTTTAATGTAGCTACAAATTTCCTACAAACAGTTAAAAACGTTCTTGCGACAAAATTCCTACAAATTATAAAACTCTTCTGCGACAAAATTCCTACAAACTATAAAACTCTTCTGCGACAAAATTCCTACAAATTATAAAACTTTCTTGCGACAAAATTTCCTACAAATCATAAAACTTTCCACAAGTTTCCTACAAATTTATAAATTTTCTCTAAACAATTTGCTACGAATTATCTACAAAACTAACGGTTTCCAACAAATCTCCTACAAAGTTATCAAAACAGTTTGCGACAAATTTCCTACAACTAAAAAATATATTTTTTAATGTAGCTACAAATTTCCTACAAACAGTTAAAAACGTTCTTGCGACAAAATTCCTACAAATTATAAAACTCTTCTGCGACAAAATTCCTACAAACTATAAAACTCTTCTGCGACAGATTTGTGACAAAGATTTGTGACAAAATAACAAATCTGAATTTTAAAAAACCATTTTTTGTATAAAAAATGCAGCAAAATATATAATATTCCAAAAAAATTGCAGCAAGCAAAATTATAAAAAATTCCAAAACATTTGCAACAAGCAAGATTCTAAAACATTCCAAAACTTACAAAACACACAAAAAAATCCTAATTAAGAGCAAGTTTTTTGATTCAAAACTAATCCAACATTCCAATACTTAACAAAACGAGAGCTTTGTTTACTTCTTTCCGATGTTTTTCACCATTTCTTCCATATTTTTTCGCCATGCGTCTTGGTCGGCCCGCTCTTTTTCACGCTCTTGTTGAAATAGTTCGAAACGGGCTTCTATGTTTTGTCGAGCCTCACGCTCTCTTTCTAGTTCCGCCTGAACTTTTTGAAGCTGAAAATTATAAAACCATAATCATCACATATCAACCCGAACAGGTCGATCAACACAACCCTACAAACTGCACTTTTGTCTCCTAGATAAAAAAGGCAACGTGTTTTTTTTTAAAACCCTATCTTTTAAAAACAAGATTATATTTACAGCTAATTTAAAATCCTTTAGAATCATATCTCAGCAATTATGTATATATTTTTTTTCTTAGGCCCTCGCTTTTTGTGCGCTTCTCAATCACATCAAAAAGATAGGGAGGAAGTACCTGTGCAAAGGTGAAACGACCACCAATTCGATATTTTTGATAAGTCTAGACGCTTGAACATGCTTCCACATCAGCAACAGATCCTTCAGTTCCAAATTTATTGACTGATGTTGACCCAGGCGTGTCGACTTTAGGGCTAGGAAGATTGTTAAAGAAATCTTCCCCGTTGTCAGCAACAAATCCTTCGGTAATCACTTCATGTTGTTTAAGATTGAGAGAACTCATATCATGAGAAAGATCATCTTCAGTTGTTTGATTTGTTTCATTTACTTCTGCAGGTAAAGTGAAGCCGAGATGGTTCAAAAGCTTTGTTCTTGCGGTTCCGTCATCCTCAAACATGACTTTTAAGAATCCCCAAGTTTCTTTATCGTCTTCAGATCTGCTTACACAAATCATCAAAACCTACATTCAGAATAATGCGGTGATATTGCAGATAAAAATTATTATTTCTTGAGAAACGTACTCAGATTCTTGATATTTTTGTTCACATAGAAGCCTCAGTGACGATTTATCTCCACTCTTCATTGCAGCTTCGAATTCAAATGATGTACTTACTAAGTTGAGTTCAGTAACTAAGTCTCGCACATTAATCTGAAACCCAAAACAGATAATGGATAGATGTAGTAAATAGTAATTGGTCATTTTAGTACGTTTCGTAACTGATAGGATTGGGTCGACCTGTTACCACTTCTTTGTCCCTTTCTTATTTTTATGAGTAAAATGCCATTTTCGTTCCTGTGAGGTTTGGCCAGTTTTGCAACTATCATCCAAAAGTTGGATCCAAAAGGTTTGAAATCTTGCTATTTCATTCGGCTCGTTAACTGCATCCATTTTTCTCTGTTAAGTCAGGGGTATTTCTGTCTTTTTTGTTAACTTAAAAGGCAATTTGCAAAATGTACAAAGCATTTAGCATAATGTACATGTATTCAAAAGACCGAATTGCCCTTTAAGTTAACAAAAAAGATGAAAATACCCCCAACTTAACAGAGAAAAATGGATGGAGTTAATGGGCCAGATGAAAATGGCAAGATTTCAAACCTTTTGGATCCAGATGCGAAAAAACAACTTCGAACGAAAGACGCAAAACTGGCCAAACGTCAAGGACGAAATGACATTTTACTCTATTTTTATATACATGTAATAACTGTGTTAATTTGATTACAGTAATAGGATTAGGTTCAAGAGTGAACAACTAAACACTAGTGTATTTGCGAACTAATCCTGGCCATACACGTGTGTAAATCAATGGCCAGGATTTGATGATGAAATACACTAGTAATAACCTAAATCCATAAACAACATGATTTAAGAAGTATGCATAAAAACAGACTTTTGGTGACTTTCAACCCACTTGACATGTTCTCCTTTTATCTTTTTTTTGTTATTCTCATTTGATCCATTTTCAATAAAAACTCAACCCAGTTCGACCCATTCATAAGTCGAAGGGTTAAAGTTGCAACTTGCAACATTCAGAATTTCAGATAACAATAAAAAAATTTAGTTGAAAATAACTGAAGCTGCTAGAAATACCTCGGAGCGGCCAGGTGTCAAACTAGTTGAGTGAAATGAAACAAGCTTGCCACCAAAACCAAAAGTGACTCCAGCTTTGCGCTGGTACCATTTTGGGGCTTTTAGTGGTGCTGCAAACAAAATCACACGTAAATAATAAACAAAGTTACATATATATGCAATGAAATTTCAGAAGAGCACAAGAGTTCCAAAGTGAATTGCATATTAATAGATGCCTTCTATTTGAATATTCCCTCAAGGCTCAAAATGTGCATTTTTAGAATTCAAAAAGATTATAGAAAAAATAATGTACACAAACAAAGAATCACTAAATAACACTGGAATTATTGACTGAAGTAAAAAAAATCAATCTGAACATTTAATCTATCTTTTTAACATTTGCAATCAAATTATAAACATGGTAAGAACTTAGACGCTGAACAGCTATTAAGAAACTCATACTTCAGAACATTAAAGTTGTAAGAATCACTAGGCGCTAGTCGGCCGGTGAGGTACTGACTAGCGATTAGTCGGGATTAATCGGATTGGGATATTATATGTAATTTTCAGTTTTATATGTATATACACACATTTTTTGATGTATTTTTTTAAGTAGACATGTTTTAACACCTCATTCGACCCATAATTTCAAGTAGATAGGATTGATTGCCAGAATTTACTTGTTTTGGTCAAGAATCTTGCCTAAATTTGACAGGAATCGCTAGACTACCACCAATTTTTGGCCAATTAGGTCTGGATTTGACCGCGGAAGGGATCTCCCTTCCCAGTTCACCACCCGACAAGGATCCCTGGCGGCAAATACCCATAGCCATCAAAGAGGGGTAAGAAACATGTTTCGAACCCGAGACCTCGAGTGTCCTCGGTCCGGCTTTAAAGCGGGTGTCGGTGGCCACCAAAGTGGCACTAATGGGAATTGAACTTGGGTCTCCATTGGAGAACCCAAGTCACTCCACCACTAGGCCACTTGTGGTGGTTACAACTATTAGAATAATGAGCACACACCTTATAAATACAAATTATGCAAACCGATTAGATAAGACAATGCATTATTACCTAATAAAGAAAGTAACGCTAAGTTACCTAATAAAGAAAGCAAACAGACTTAAGACTAAAATATCAAATAGTATGCAAATAAATAACTGCATTAGAAAATCATAAGAACATCACCTCCACTCAGCTTTATCTAAAACCAAATGCTTTAATAAAATACAAAAAAAAAATACAAGTGTAAAAAAAGACCTCGAAGAGATACTTTACCAGAGACAAGGTAACTCTCGTCAACACCATAGCGAGCACAAGCCTGCAAAGGGGCATATATAAGCTTCCATAACAATCAAACAGATGATATGGATATAATTTTTTTATTATTACAGCAAACTTCAATGTTATAAACACCAATTTTTCCATCAAATGAGGACGCTGATATAACTCCTGGTATCTTTGGATACCAATGCACATCAAAGTTCCAGTTGGTTCCTGCTGGAAGTTCAGAGACAATCTGCAAATGGTTTTCCATCATGATAGCTCAGATATTCTTAAAACCAAAAAAATATATAATATACTTAGAAAAAACTAAAATAGACCTCAGCTGAATTAGTGTCCCAGCAAATCGTGCGGTTATCTTTGCCACAGGTAAGCAAATAGGAGCTATCGATAGGACACCATGACATTGCAACAACACCTAGAATACTAGTTTGTTAACGAAACACGTAAATAAAATAAAAAACATAAATCGCATTTCGATTATCATCGTACCTTTAGTGTGACCTACCAACTCCCGCAGTGGGGTCATTGTGTTCCGCATATCCCATAACTGCATGGAAAACGTTGATCAATTACATGAACGTCACATTTATGTGTACATATGTTAAAAAGAAAAAGAAAAGCTACCCTCAAAGAAGGTGCTGTATCATCATCTGGACGTTTGCAGTATTCTTATGTGTTTTAAATATAATATGATGCACTATATGCAAATTTGCTTTTTAGTCAAAACATGAAATTTTTCTAAAGTAGTAACGACATGTCTAAACAATCCAAACTAACAATCTGAAAAACTCAAGCCCAACCTGCACCCAGACCCGCAACAATCTGAAAACCCACCCGCAACAAGCTGAATACCCAACCCGAACCCGGACCCGCAACCTGCAACAACCTGAACAATCAAGCCCAACCCACACCTGGACCCGGACCCAAAACCCTAACAGCACTTGTCTTTGACTAAAAAAAGTCAAACAACATGGAATCAAAACCTCAAATGGTCAAAAGACCCACCTAATCGACTAGAATGTGTGTGTGTTAAACTAAAAAATAAGACAAATCTACTGAAATTTCAAAGAAATTAGGAATGTAGATACCGATTTGGATGTTGGTGGGTCGTTGGTGATGAAGACCAGTGGTGGTGGTTTCGGAGCCGCGGATGAAGATGGCGGTTGAAGGTGGGGGTGCGTCTGATGCACGAAGGGTTGAAGGTGGGGTGCGTCTGGTGCCGGTTGGTGTATGTGGTGGTGATTTTGGAGATGGGTCTCGTACGGGTGGTGATTCTGGGGGAGATACTGCAATACTGGAGGCAATATTTGGGGGCGTATGAGAGAACTGGTGAAAATAGATGGGAGGGAAAAAGCCCGCCTATAATTATATTTCCCATCCATTGGATCACAACCCTAATCAACTGTCAGGGTTAATCAAGAAGAGGCAAATTTTGGAATGGAGGGAATGTTTGAAATATTTGGGAAATTTCAACAAGGAAATTGTGATTTAGAAAAAAGTTATTTTATTTTTTATAACACATTGTGCAAATATTAGGGGTGCAAACGAGCCGAGCGGCTCGAGATCGGCTCGAGAAAAAACTTGAAACAAGCTGAGCCTTATCGAGCTCGAGCTGAGCTTGAGCCTAAACGAGTCGAGCCGAGCTAATTTAAATTTGTTTAGTAAACGAGTCGAGCCGAGCTAATTTAAATTTGTTTATAAGCCGAGCCCAAACCTAAAACTAATTTTGTTTAGTAAACGAGCCCGAACTTATCGAGCTTGTGGGTCTAAACAAGTCTATTATATATATATTATTTTTATTTAATATATTAATTAATAAACGAGCTAAGCTCGAGCCTAGTCAAGCTCAGGCTCGGCTCGTCTGCACCCCTAGCAAATATATTGTTTAATTAAATACCTATATATAGGTCCATAAACGAATCGAACGTTCAGCGTATAGTTCGTGAACCGTTCGGCCGAAAGTCCGTTTATTTTCGTCCGTTTACTAAATGAACGAATATAGACAATAAATTTTGTTCGTTAAGCTAAACGAACAAACATGAACAGAGGATGTGTTCGTTCGGTGGATTCTTCATAGTCTACTTATATAAAACTTAATAAATGACAAGTGATATTGTAATAAACCGAATATATTGGTTATATACTTGTCAGAGTATCTCATATTTTTTTTTCTTTTTTTTCGATTCACTCTTTTGGTTCTTTGCAATACTAAGGAATTTACTATTTGTCATTTTGATACATTAAGGCCTAATATTATCTATTAAGACATATGCGATCTACTATTGGGCATAATGATCTAATAAGTCCCAATATGCGATCTACTATGTGATCTACTATTGGCTATTGAGATACATTAGGGGAGGGGGGTTACTAGTGATATAATTATATCACTCCCAATATCAAATCAAATCATGCCATGCCATCACCCAATATTCTATCACTAGTGATAGAAATGTAGTGGGGGTGGTCATCACTAGTGATGGGATTCCAATGTACAAGTATTAATACACAATGTACAAGTCATACACATTCCTCAATAATTATTTAACGCGTTATATAAACAACGAGTTATTCCTATCACTCGTTACCAAAGTGGTGGCGGCGGTGTTAGTGATGCTATCACTCGTTATGGGGAGTCCATAACGGACCGCCCCCTCCCCCCTTAGGGGCCAATATGGTCCATTAAGGCCCAATATAGCTTATTAAGACGTATATGATTTACTATTGTCCATTGCATTCCATTAAGGCCCTGTATGTGCCATTAAGACATATATGACGTATTAGTATTATCAGTTATGATGCATTAAGGACATATATGGTCCATTAATAGTTTTCATGATTTATATTGGAACATGATGGGCTTTAATATGTTGTATTGGGTGTTAAAGGATTATATAAGGTTTTAGTAAGTCATGCTATATCATAAGACATGTATGATTTACTATTGTCTATTGTGATTCATTAAGGCCCCACCGTAAAGCATGTATGATCTACTATTGTCTATTGTGATCCGTTAAGTCTCAATATAACCCATTAATACATTTATGATCTAGTATTGGCCATGGAGGTCCATTAAGGCCCAATATGGTCCATTAAGACATGTACGATCCAATACTGGCCATTGTAATCCATTTAGGCCCAATGTGGCCAATGTGATATATCAAAGCCCAATAAGGCCCATTAAGACATATACGATCCACTATTGTCCATTGTGCTTCATTTAGGCCCAATATGGTCCATTAAGACATGTGTGATATACTATTGTCCATTGTGATCCATTGAGGCCCAATATGGTCCATTAACATATCTACGACCACTATTGGCCATTGTGACCCAGTAAAGCCCAATATGGTCTATTATCAGAAGAATTATATAAAATTAAATGCATCTTGCCCGTGCTATGCGGTAAGAAATCGTCCGTATCGGTTCGATTCGTTACACAAGGGATTCAGGGTGGTAACGTTTGGAATCGATATAGGACTTGCCCTCGGTTTAAAATCATGATATGTTTGTACAATATAGTGCAGTACAGTACAATATACTGTAGTGTAGTTTTGCATAGTACAGGATCGTATCGTATCGTACAATATAGTATATGATCATATCGTATCTTACAATATAGTATATATAGTATAGTATCGTATACTATATGGTATAATATATTATAGTGTAGTATTGTATAGTATATGATAGCATAGTACACTATAGTGTAGTGTTGTAGAGTATAGGACCGTATCGTATCACACAATGTTATATAGTATACTATATCGTATAGTATAGTGTCGTGTCGTGTCGTGTCGTGTAGTGTAGGATTGTATCGTATGGTACTGTATAAGATTGTATCGTATGGTACAACACAATATAGTATCGTATAATATAACGTATAGTATGGTATGAGGTATGATATAATATAGTACAAAATCGTAGGGTCAGTTGCCACAGATTTCCTACAGATTTGACATTTTATAATTCAAAACTATATGTTTTTTATAATCAATATGTTTTTGTAGGAAATCTGTAGCTACTGGTGTGTTAGTTTGCTACAAATTGCCGACAAATTTAACATTTTATTTCTAAAATTGATAAATTAACAAATAAAATAACTTTTTTGTAGGAAATCCGTAGCAACTTGCTACAAATTTGCTACAACTTAAGTTTTAATTTTTTAATTTATTTATTTTGCAAAAATTTAGACATTACAAATAAAATAACTTTTTTTTTGTAAGAAAATTGTAGAAAACGAGGTCAATTTGCTACAAATTTTCGACAAATTTAGCATTTTATTTTTAATTTTTTTTTATTTAACTAAGTTAAGAAATAACAAATAATTTGACCCTTTTTTGTCGAAAAACTGTAGCAAATAAGGTCAATTTCCTACAAATTATCTACAAATGTAAAATTTTATTTTCAAAACTATATGTTTTTTATAATCAATATGGTTTTGTAGGAAATCTGTAGCTACTGGTGTGTTAGTTTGCTACAAATTGCCTACAAAATATAGTTTTGTAGTAAATCTGTAGCTACTGGTGTGTTAGTTTGCTACAAATTGCCGACAAAATATGGTTTTGTAGGAAATCTGTAGCTACTGGTGTGTTAGTTTGCTACAAATTGCCGACAAATTTAACATTTTATTTCTAAAATTGATAAATTAACAAATAAAATAACATTTTTGTAGGAAATCCGTAGCAACTTGCTACAAATTTTCTACAACTTAAGTTTTAATTTTTTAATTTATTTATTTTACAAAAATTTAGACATTACAAATATAATAACTTTTTTTTTGTAAGAAAATTTTAGAAAACGAGGTCAATTTGCTACAAATTTTCGACAAATTTAGCATTTTATTTTTAATTTTTTTTATTTAACTAAGTTAAGAAATAACAAATAATTTGACCCTTTTTTGTCGAAAAACTGTAGCATATAAGGTCAATTTCCTACAAATTATCGACAAATGTAAAATTTTATTTTCAAAACTATATGTTTTTTATAATCAATATGGTTTTGTAGGAAATCTGTAGCTACTGGTGTGTTAGTTTGCTACAAATTGCCGACAAATTTAACATTTTATTTCTAAAATTGATAAATTAACAAATAAAATAACATTTTTGTAGGAAATCCGTAGCAACTTGCTACAAATTTGCTACAACTTAAGTTTTAATTTTTTAATTTATTTATTTTGCAAAAATTTAGACATTACAAATATAATAACTTTTTTTTTGTAAGAAAATTGTAGAAAACGAGGTCAATTTGCTACAAATTTTCGACAAATTTAGCATTTTATTTTTAAATTTTTTTATTTAACTAACTTAAGAAATAACAAATAATTTGACCCTTTTTTGTCGGAAAACTGTAGCAAATAAGATCAATTTGCTACAAATTTTCGACAGATTTAACACTTTATGTTATTTAATTATTTATTTTACTGAAATTCAGACTTGGAAAATAAAATAAATTACACTTGTCGCAAATTTGTAGCTAGTTGCTACAAATTTCCGACAAATTATGAAAATTTATTTTTTAAATTATTTATTTTGCTATAGTAACAAATAATTTAAATTTCTTATTTATTTTGTAGGAATTTTGTCACAAAGATAATATATTTTGCTACAAAATTGCTACAAATGTTTGTTGTGTGGCAATTTTGTAGGAAAATTGTGGATAAGTTTTGGGTTTTTTTTTGTTTTTCTTTTTTGTCAAAAAATTGTAGGAAAATTGTAAAAAAAATTGAGTTGTGGGAAATTTGTAGGAAACTTTTGTAGGAAAAAATGTAGTTTTCTAGTAGTGTATATCTTATAAAATTAACTTAACATGTTAATTTTTTTTTTTAAATTTCAGCTCTTTTCCTTATTAAAACGGGTAGAAACTATTCCAATAAAAAATCTTTTTTGTAAAAAAATAGCCTCTTTTAATTGATTTTTAAACAATTTTTTTTTATATTTTTAGTTTTTGATTTTTTTATTAAAATGTTTATACGTGTATTTATAAGGAAAAGTGCCAAATTTAAAAAAAAATCATTTTTAACATGTTAAGTTAAATTATTAAGAGTATTCCCCGGTTCCTCACTTTTTTAGTGTTTCTCAATAAACCTCACACTATATATATATATAGGGCAAGGATAAATCGAAAACCCACTTGAGTTGACTAAACCCTGAAAACCCATTATCTACCATTGATCTTGTGAATGGTTGGCTGAGATTTGTTGTGAATGTGACTGTATATGCTTTTTATGAAAATTATGAGGGAAAGGTACACCAAGGGTAATTTTGTCTTTTTGACAACTTATTTGAGCCTTGTGTTGATGGGACTTCCATCAAATGTCTGCACCACAATACTTGTCGCCACCCTATATTAAAAAGAGAATGTCAAACTTTCTCTCTCTTCCATTAATATCTTGAAACACACAATGTCAAACTTTCTCTCTCTTCCAGTGATATCTTGAAAAAACACAAAAGTCTCTCTTATATTCCTCTCACATCCACATTTTATTTCTCTATCTTTCATTCTCATATTAACCCTTAAAAAACATTTTATTATATATTACAAAACGTAAGACATATGTTACATATATAAATTTTAGTTATTAAATGTATGCAACCTTTAATTTAGATGATTTTATCTATAACTTCAAAAATAAATGTTACGTACATCAAACAATTTGTTTTTTTAGAATTGTTAAATATGTAACTAGCAAAACATATATGAATATAGGATTTGTTACATTGCTAAAACCCACTTACGTTGTGTTACATAAAAACCTTTCTAAAAAAATAGGAAGTGTAATATACAAATATTTGAACATTTTTTAAAAAAGAAACACAAAAAAACACCGAGTAGTTTTTTTTAATGTTACAAATTTTAGGTTACATAATATATATGTCCAAAAAATGTAACATACAAATTTTCAATATTTTTTAAAAGAAAACTAGTAAGTGTTTTTTTTCATTTTTTTCATAAATAGGGAATGTAACATAAATGTACACGAACCTATTTATGTTATGACTTATAGTTCTTGTCAAAATGTTACAACTTGTATGTTACGATATTTTTTTCATTTATGAACCTCATATTTTTTCATTTACAACTTGTATGTTACGATATTTTTTCATTTATGAATCTACATTTTTATGGATGAAGTTTAGAGCAAAAATGGATAGTCAACATTAGTGAACTGAACTAATTGTGGTGTGAATGTAATTTATGGCTAAAGGATCCATTTGACTAGGTAATGGTCCACCTCTAGCTCTGGCTAGAGGTTTTGTGTTGAATAAATTTCTCCCCTTTTTATTAACAAAGTTGAATAGTTTGACGTACGTGGTGTTTGATCATTGATATCTTTGACACTTACCAGTTGGAATGATTGGAATCACCAGTCAACTCTAAATTTCCATTAGTATCACTAATGTCAAATATTTTACCCTGGTGCTAAATGCATTTTGTATAGTTTACCATGTTAATACAATAGTATAGTTTTATGTTAGAAAGATTAATACAATATGAAGTGGCATCATATGCTTTTCAATTCTTTTTCACGAGGATCAAACTTTCATCTTTTAAATTTAAGAATCAGTTCCCCCGCCCCCGCCCGGCTTGAAAGCCAAGCCCTAAGGGCCACGCCCAAACCCAAGCCCACCCGGGATGGTGGCTTTGGCGTTTTCCCCCAACCCAAGCCCCATACCCCATGGCCTAAAACTCAAAAGCTTTCATATACCAAGTTTTAAGAAAATTATGAAACAAAAAGTCTCTCCTTTTTTCATTTTTTTATATACATCAGATGTTTTGTTTCTTTTTTATGTTTAGATGTAACGGATACAAAAATTATTACCTATATCATTTGTATTTGTGTTACATAAAAATGTAACATACATTTTTTTAATTATCGATTTACGCCACATTTGTAATAACGCACTTTATTTCTGTAACATAAAATGTTACATAGAAACGTACCATATAATTTTTATATGATCAAATGTTACCTAGAAACATAACATATAATTTTACATGATCAATTTTACGTCACATATGTAACAACCATTTTTTTTTGTAACACAAAAAATGTAACAGGCATTTTTGCTTTGATTGTTACATTTCTAACACAAAAAAATGTAACAACACACTTTATTTCTGTAACAGTCACTTTATTTTTACAGTAATCTAGAAAAGTGTAACAATGCACTTTATTTTCTGTGACGGGCATTATTCCTGTAACACAAAAAAAAAATGTAACAAGCATTTTTTTGCTTTGTTTGTTACATTTCTAACACAAAAAAAAAAAAATTGTAACAACACACCTTATTTTTACAATAATCTAAAAAGGTGTAACAATACACTTTATTTTCTGTAACGTGTATTATTTATGTAACACGAAAAAATGTAACATGCATTTTTTATTCGATTGTTACATTTCTAACACCCGGTTACATAGTGTTACATAAAAAATGCCTAGATCTTAGAGGTTCGTAACTAAGACGCAAAGAATTGTTTTGAGAATTGTTACATCAAAAATAAACGTCCTTAACAATAATCAAACATATAGATGAAATTACACCATGTGTAAACATACATTTTCTGTATAATTTCAAAAAATGTAAACACCCAGTAAACAAGAAAAATGTTTTTTTTACCATTTAAAGGATATCCATATACATAAAAGTGTAACGCGTTTTCTGTATAATTTGTTTTGTAACACTTTTTATTTATTATATACTGGGTAAACGAATGTATGATATTTAAAAAGTCTTTGTGTACTTTAACAAGAAAGAAAAGATACAAATTTTCTATTAAAAGTGGGATTGAAAAATATAAACTCATAAAAGACTGATATGACCATATGAAAGTACACTATACTAGTCAACTTTTCCTAATTTCTCTCTCTTACTCATTTTCCCATACACACACTCTCTCTCATTTTAATCTTTTTTTTTCAAAGATAATAATTTTAAATGCAACTGCAAAAAAAAATTGTTACACTTTACAAATAAAAACTGTTACACTTTACTAATAGAAAAAAGAATGTAATTACAAAAAATGTAATGTATTACTGATAAAAAAAAATACATGTAATTGCAGAAAAAATGTTCCATTTGTAACTATCACTTCTACAAATCCAGATCCATTACATCTTCGTAGCACATTTATTATTGAACCACAATGTATCCAGATCAGTTGCATAACCTAAACATATAAAAAAACAAAAAAAAGGAAATTTAGCCTTTGAAGTAAATTTATATTTTTTTTAGAAATAACAAAAGCTCATGATAAATGTACATGTTAAATAATAATCGATGGCTTGTAAAATGAACAATACTTCCAGATTAATTCAAAACAATGTCTTCAAAACACGACCCTAAATGTAATTTCATATCAAATCGATACAAAAGATAAAATTTTAATTTTAAACAAGTATATATAAGAAAAATAGGCTCTTAAAACGTACTTTATCTTCATTTTTTATAGCAATCATCTTCTTTAAACAAAATGCATATTTTTTTCCATGGATGAGCACATAGACCATAGTGATGACGGGGATTGTTCAACTTCAAAACTGGGTGGTTGAACCAAAATCACCACCTCTACAAAATTTGACTAACTTAGACTATCAATTAATTTAACAAAAATTACAAGGGAAGGATTTTTTACAAACTTAAAATACTAATTAACTTTTCTATAATATATTTTGTATGATTTAATATGTTTAAGTAACTGCAGATCCACAAAAACAACAAAAATGCAGACTAAAAAATGTTAAATCAACCTCCAAAAAGCAACACCAAATCCCAACATTCAAAAAAAAAGTAACTAGACTATTAAATTCAAAGTCACACATCACCAAAATGTTAAATCTCAGTTTAATGTAATACCAATTTTTGGGACTAATGAAAAATTAAAAACTACCTCGTTTTCTCCCAAGCAAAATTACACTTTTTTTTAACTATTTCACAATAGTATTCATTCAGTAACCTTACTCAAGTTAAACTACAATATAAATATATACCATCAACAACCCTGTCAAATCGAACTAAGTAGATGTAGCCTTAGATACCATAGGAACTCCATGATGAGAAGCAAGCAGCAATTCATTCATTCGAGCAATCTGATGCAGAAACTGATGCATTCTCTCATCTTTCTCCTTAATAACCCGAAAAAGTTCATCCACCGCCACCGCTGGAACCATAACACAGCACCGCCACCATCCTTCATCAACCTTCAACCGTCAATTTGAGCTATCCTATCTTGTACATGAAAACCCCTATTTTTATTTCGAACAAACCCTAACCTTCCACCAAATCTGCAACCACCATTGCAGATCTGGTTCCCGAAGAGAGAGAGAGAGAGAGATATGGGAGATGGTGGAAAGAAAGAGGAAGAGTGATGTTTAATTCTGATGGTGGAAGTAGGTTACGGCGGTGATGGTGGTGGTGGAAGGAGGAGAGAGAGAGAGAGTAAGATGAATGAGGAGAGATGTAGTGAGATTGGAATGAGAGTTGTTTCTTCAGACATAACATAGAGAGAGAGAGAGATAGTAAGATGAATGAGGAGAGATGTAGTGAGATTTGATGAGTTTTTTTTTAAATTATAGAGAGAGAAAAGGTACAAAGTTGTCATACTTACCTTTTCTGACCATAAGTAAAATGACGTATATACCCCTTAGTTCATCTTTGTTCATATGTGATGTGGCTGAATCCTAGCCACATGTGTGAGTTTTCAGGGTTTAGTCAACTGGAGTGGGTTTTCTCCTTATAATTAGCCCATATATATATATATATATATAGGGAGAAGATCATGCGAGAACCACCTCTTATTGCGAGAACCGCGAGAACCAATGTGAACACAACCAAAAATGCCTAAAAATAGCTAAAAATCACACAATTTTTTTTAATATTTTTTATATAAAAATCGCTACTTTTCAAAGCAAAAAAAAATTAAAAAATTAAAAAAAAAAAAAAAAATTTGCCACTAAAAGTAGCGATTTGAGCATAAAAAATATTAAAAAAAAATTTTAGATTTTTTTTTTTAGATTTTTTGGGGGTTTAGTTTTTAGCATTTTAGCTTGGGGGGGGGGGTTTAGGTTTTTGGGGGGTGGGGGAGGGGGGTTTAGGTTTTTTTTTTTTGGCAAATTGGAAATAAATAATCCAAACTCACTGTTATTGGCCAATAATAATCCCAACTCATTTAATCACCAATAATAATCCGAACTATTCACTTTTGTTTGTAAAATACTCCCACGTTAAAAAAACACTAACTAGGTTAAAATATTGCTGATGTGGCTTAACATGTGTGGACTGACGTGGCTAGTTAACATCTTACCTATGTATAAAATGATTATCAGCCTCATTTGCACACACAATCGACTGAATTTGCCCAATTTGTAGAATTAGGGTTTTGAAGGAGAGTGCGATTGTGTGTGCAAATGAGGCTGATAATCATTTTATACACGGGTTAGATGTTAACCAGCCACGTCAGTCCACACATGTTAAGCCACATCAGCAATATTTTAACCTAGTTAGTGTTTTTTTTAACGTGGGAGTATTTTACAAACAAAAGTGAATAGTTCGGATTATTATTGGTGATTAAATGAGTTGGGATTATTATTGGCCAATAACAGTGAGTTGGGATTATTTATTTCCAAATTGCCTTTTTTTTGGGGGGGGGGGGGGGGTTAGGTTTTTTTAGGTTTTTTTGGGGGTTTTAGTTTTTAGCATTTAGCTTGGGGGGGGGGGGGGGGTTTAGGTTTTTTTTTTTTTGGGGGGGGGGTTGGGGGTTAGGTTTTTTTTAATTTTTTTTAGATTTTTTTAGCTATTTTAGGTTGTGTTCACATTGGTTCTCGCAGTTCTCGCAATAAGGGTGGTTCTCGCAATAAGGGTGGTTCTCGCATGAACTCCTCCCTATATATATATATATATATATATATATGCATAATTAAAATTAAATATAAACAAGTACTATCCAAGTTTGTAAATAACTCACAATCTTAGTTGTTATAAGGTTCAAACTCGCAATCTTAGCTCAAACCATAGTTATAAGGCGAACTTGGGCTCTTATTATTTAGTTGAATTAAGTCCGAGCTTATCTAAATTTTAGAAGATCTATAAGTCGTCAATTAGTTTTTTTAAGGAAATATTAATGAAAATATATAATTTAACTTATTCTAGGTACATAGAAAATTAATATTAGTTTAAGGACTATTAATCATTTAAAAATACCTAAATCACACCAATGATACATAGTATGGTCATATTTTAAATTTCCTTGATAAGTATACGAGCAATTATGAATGTAGTATATATATTATTTTGTAACGGTTGTGGTTTATAACACTACGTAACTACTATACTAAACTTACGAATGACGTTTGATGGATCTTCGTTGACGTCAAGAGCCTTTATCTTCGTCACTACAAAAGAACAAACCGTTAGCCTCGCCACGGATGACCCCGGGAGGGGGATCCGTGACCAAGCTCCGGCGTGAGAGTAAGTAAACTTGCCGGGGAATAAAAGGAGCTTCTCCCGATGAGTGTAATCACCGGAGGGTTTCCTCTTTGGTGTGAATCTAATTAATATGTGTATGTGTATTAAGTATAGGAGAATGTTGGTCGGAAATTAATGAGAGGTGAGTAAATGAGAGTGTAGTAAATGAGAGGATGCCGGAGATGATACCTGCCTTTCCTCCTATATGCCTTCTCTTATATAACAGCCAGCTCTTATCTCATTAGAGATTTTCCACATGTGATCTAACGGCTTTTGAGGGTTCTCGGGGGGTGCAGACACGTGTCTGACCCCCAACGGTGAGATGCTTCCCTTAATTAATGCCCAGCCGGAGAAGTACAGTGTTTCAGACGAGATCCTCTTCTTATCGAGCATTAAATGAGGTCTGTTCCAATGCTAGCTGTTTTCCCGCCCGTTACAAAAGAAGGGAAACCTTAATGGACAAGGTAACTCTATCTTGTGGGCTTTTGTGTAATTGGGCTTCCGTAGAAATAACCTAAAGCGGGTAAAGTGGGCTTCCCCACTGGCCCGTCGTCAAGTCATCTTTAGTCCCTGGTTCTGAGACCCGAGGCTCATGATCCGGGGCTGAGTCACAACCACTAAAAGGATGGTTTTCTTCCTGTGGGTCCACTCCTAGTCAGTTATAGTCTACCGTCCCCACTAATCATCACATCGCCGAGCACCTATAGCGGGAGTTAATCCCCTAGTAGCACGTGCCCCCTTTTTTGAATTTTGAAGAGACTATTGACATGACGGTTACCTGCATGTCAGTTGCATCCCTTTAAATACCCTGTTCCCATTTCCGGTTTCTCATTCAAACACTTCAATTCCTCTTCTTCTTCGTAGCCATTCTTCTGAATCATAGCTTCTTCTCCGATCATGAGTCGTAGCGGCCGTTCATCGATAAGATCCATACTGACGGCAAAGGATTTGAAATCCTTCGTTGAAGCGTACCACATCCCTGAACAATTTTCTCCCTCTTTGCCTGGCCCTAACGAGCCGACGGAGTGCACACCAGACAGGATACCCATTTATACACTGGCTTTCTCCTCCTGTGGGGTTCGGTACCCTCTTTCCACTTTCAAAGTCTCTTTGCTTCGTCACTTTGGTGTCCATTTTTTTTTTCAGATTCACCCTTTAGGGTTCATGAGGGTGGTTCATTTTGAATTATCTTGTGCAGCCATCTCGGGGGAGCCCTCTATTCCTTTGTTTTGCATGTTCTACAGGCTTATTTCGGACGGAGATTGGTTTACCTTTGCAAAGCGTCAGAACAATGTCTCGAAGCCCTGTTATAGTTTCATGCCCACCTCCACTTATCCAAAGGACTGGAAAAGCAGATTCATCTTTGTTTCTGCTGCTATGTTACCGGAGTCCCCTCTGCCGAAGGATCTTGATGCCGCAATCGAAGACGCTATTCCTACTTTGTCGGCAGCCGAAACCGCTCAGTGGAAACAGATGTGCGAGAATCCGACGAGGGCATTTACTTTTTCTGAAGGGATGCTTACCATGGGGGGGGGGGGGGTTGAGCCCCTCCTATCCGGTTCGTCCGAGGGCTTTTTTCGGCAAGAAGGGTACTTCTTTGTTCTTGATCTGTCACTTATGGTTAGTGTCTTAAAGATCGTGCAGTCATCTTTAGTGTCTCTTTTTTGTGTAGAGATAACTTTGTGGAGGCTACTTCAGGGTGATTCCAAAGATGTTAAGTATGTGGTTGACAACGAGATTGACCCTAGGTTGAATGCGGAGGTGCAGGTTATTGGGGGATCTACCCAGGCCGGGGGCTCTACTACCGTGGGTGGTGACGAGGAGAATCCCTCTGATGAGGAGGAAAGTTCTCCTGACTTTCCTCCTGTTCACCCCTCTGGCCAAAGCGATGATGAAGATGTGGAAATCCAGCTAGTTCGTAAGAGAAGATCTGCCAGTCCTCAGCCAGCCCCTGCTCCCCGTAACATCCGTCAAAGACTTCGGAGTGCCAGTGGTCAAAAACCTCCTCCTTCATCGAAAGCTGCTTCTGATCTTCCCCCTGCTGGGGTCAAAGGCTCCCTGTCTAAACACCTGAGGTCTTCGAGCTTAGTGAGTGCTCCTTTGTTGGTAAGCTTTATCTTCCCTTGATCTCATTTTTTCTGTCTTTTGTCTTGATGTTCTTTTTCTTACTTTTCAGGGGAGTTCCGGGGAGCCCATAGAGATTCCTACTGGTCCCTCTTCTTCCCGTGTTTGGGATAAGACCTCTAAGGTGGGGATAGCTCGTTTTTCCTCAGCTTTCGAACTTTCTCCCTCCCATGCTACTGGGACTAGTAGGCCCACTCTCCTCGAAGGTCCTGCTCATCGATCCCCTCTTGCCCCTCTGTTTGCCGATGTCATCCCTCCTGCTTATGTCCCTAAATGGAAGGTGACTAGTTCCTCAGTGATAGGGACTCCTGAAGCTGCTAGGGACTTCTTGAACCATGCTGTTCCTCCCTCGCACAAATTTGTAAATCCTGCTCTGAGGGACGACCTCTTCGAGGATCAGTATAGCATGTCCCTGTGTGAAAGCTTTTTTAGGGGCGCTGGGATGTTGTAGAGAATCGACGATCTGAGGAAGGCAAATGAAGGACTTAAGGCTGAGCTTAAGGCCTCCCAGTCTGTTGCTGCTGGGCTTAGGTGCCAAGTGGTTGATGCTGAGAGGAAGTTGCAGGGGGAGAAGGTACATAGTCCTCTCCCCCCCCCCCCTCTTTTTTTTTTAATTTTTTTTATTTTTATACTTACTGATCTTTTATCTAGGGAGCTGGAGCTGTGCTTGAGAGGAAAGAACGGGTTTGGGAGCTGGAGATGGCAGCGCTGGTTGAAGAGAAGGAGGAGCTTGCTGCTGAGCTGAAGCATTTAAAGGAAGTTGGCTCCGTTTCCTAGGAACAATTCAATACGATGTATGCAGAGTATGGGATAACTTCCGATGACAATCAGCGATTGGCGGGGGAGAAGCATTGGCTGATTACCGAGGGCTTTGGGGCCTTTCTTGCTGTTGTTGCTCAGTCGGAGGACTTCAAGAGTGGCCTGGAGGAGGTGTACAGGGCATACAGGGATGTTGGCTAACAGTCAGGATTAAAGGATGGCTATGCCTATTCTGCTCAAGGCCTGGGCAGAAAGGAGACTCCTCTTTACAACTCTAAGGCAAAGAAGAGGTTGTCCAAGTTGAACGAGGAGTTTGGGCGTAAAACCCCGGCCATCCTTGGGAGAATCCTGGAGCATCCCCTGATTTCTATTGATGAATTAAAGGCCCTGTTCTCCTCTGCCGGTCCTTCGTCTCCACCGTCTCTTTCCGGGGGTGATCCCCAGTGAATTTCAAACACTTAACGCCTTTCGATATGGTTGTAATAACTTTTACCTGCCCTAGGATACTTTTGGGTTTTGTTTGTCTGCTTGGGAGGGGGCCCTTTGTGTCGGGGACCTCCTTAACTTTTAATCGTATGGGTTATGACTGTGTATTGCTTCTTTGCTTTGTTGCCTGTTTCTTGCTGTGGTTGTTTGTTTTGCAGGGGTTTCTACCGAGGGCCAAGTTGGTGCTTCCCTGGAGATTCTTAGGCCGTTTGGCGAGGAGTCATATCTTTGTTTCATTTTGTTGTATTTGCAACTTTGCATGTTGTTTACTCTTGCCAAAGTTACTGAGGCCTTTCTTTGTATATGTACTTTGTGTTAGTAAAGCAGATTCCTTTTCGTGGTCTTGTTTGTAAGAGCGTGTTGTTTACTTGCTAAGCTACGATTGTCTGTTCGAGGCCAATCGATGGACAAGTTTATAATGTGTCATTATGTTTTTTACCTGTTCTGTCCGCTTTCTTTGGGTTAGCTAGACCCTTATTAGCCCCACGGCCGGGCTTTTGGCATGTTTTGGATGCCTTGTACACGTGTGTTTTACCTGTTCTAGTTAGGTTTAATGGTGTTCCTGGGCACGTCTGCCTAGGTAGAATGTCCATTGTTTTTTCGAAAGGGGACGTGTTCTGTCCGTCCTTGATTTAATCCTTAGGGGGTTTACACTTCCTGTCATAGATTGTTACAAAAGGTCTGTTTTCGGGGGAACCCCAGACGAATAGCTAACTGTTACAAAAGTGGCTCTTGGCCGTTTTTCTTGGGGGTGGACCCCTTACACATAATACTTCCTAAGCTGCATGAGGTTCCAGGTCCTGGGGACCTCCTTGCCTTCGAGCGTTTCCAACTTGCAGGTTCCTTTGTCGTTTGCCCACGTGATTCGGTAGGGTCCCTCCCAGTTGGGGCCTAACTTTCCAGTGTTTTCTTGTAGACTGGCTTCATTGGCTCTAAGGACTAGGTCCCCCGGGACAAGGTTGAGCTTCTTCATCCTGGTGTTGTAATAACTCTCCAATAGCTTCTTGTATTTGGCTTCCCTGACTACTGCTATCTCCCTTCTTTCTTCCAACAGGTTCAAGTTCACTCTGAGGTCCTGTTCGTTTTCTTCATCTCGAAGCTTCATCCGGGCAGTCGGGGATCCTATTTCAGCGGGGATGACGGCCTCCGTCCCATAGGTGAGGCTGAACGGGGTCTCTCAATTGCAACTTTTAGGAGTGGTCCTGTATGCCCATAGCACGAATGGGAGTTCTTCCAGCCAGCCTTTTTGTTTTCTTCCGAGCCTACCTTTCATTCCCTTGATGATGTTTTGGTTAGCTCTCTCCACCAACCCGTTGCTCTGGGCATGGGTGATGGATGTAAACACCTGTTGAATCCGCATCTGCTCGCACCATGGTTTGAAAGGCCTTCCGGCAAACTGGACCCCGTTATCACTCACCAGTTCCTTTGGGACCCCATACCTGCATATGATGTTATCCAACACGAACCTCCTCATCTGCTCTCCAGTAATTTTTGCCAGGGGCTTCGCTTCGATCCATTTGGTGAAATAATCAATGGCCACCACCACGTATTTGACTCCTCCCGGGCCCTCCGGGAAGGGTCCAATTATGCCGATGGCCCATTTTTGGAATGGCCAGGACGTTGACACCGGTACCATGGGGTGCTTGTGTCGGTGGGTCATTGGTGCATGCACTTGGCAGTTATCACATTTCTTGATTTCCTCAGATGTCGTTTCATACATTCGTGGCCAGTAAAACCCTGCATTCATTGCTTTTGTCACGATCGTTCTTGGTCCTGAGTGTATTCCGCAAATCCCTTCGTGCATTTCCCTAACCACATATTCAGCTTCTTCCATATCGACACACTTCAGGGATGGACCCAGATATGATCTTCGATATAACTCCCCATCAATCAGCTCGTATTGCAGGGCTTTGACCCTTATCTTTCTGGCTGTCCATTCCCCCTCGGGTAAAACTCCATCTCTGAGGAATTTGATAATTGGTGTCATCCATGTTTCTTGAGTACCCTCGATTGTAGCAACCTCCTTTGTGTTAAGGGAAGGAGATGTCAGGACCTCCACCTTGACTTCTTTCGCGAGGTGGTCGAATGCCACCGAGGCCAGCTTACTGAGGGCATCGGACTTTCTGTTTCTTCCCCTGGGGATGTACTCCAGTTTGAAAGTCTTAAATGCCTTGGCTATTTCTTTCACCTTTGCCATGTATTGAGCCATGGTGTTGTCTTTGGCTTCATATTCTCCCTGGTACTGTTTTACTACCAGTTGTGAATCGGTGCTAGCTTCCACGTGCCTTGCTTTCATTTTTTGTGCCAGTCTCATTCCCGCCAAGAGGGCCTCGTACTCGGCAGTGTTGTTGGTGTTTTCGAAGTCCAGCCTCACGGCGTAGGTCAGCTCAATCCCCTCGGGACTCATCAGTGTGATGCCTGCCCCGCTCCCTTCTTCACTAGAGGCCCCGTCGGTGAGTAACTTCCACACCGCTTTGTCCTCCTTTTCTTTTTCTTCTTTCTCCAAGGCTTCCCATTTTAAAAGCTCCTTCTCTTCATCCCCGGGTACCTCTTCTAGAAAGTTGGCCAGTATCTGCCCCTTCATGGCTGTCCTGGGCTTAAACTCCAGAGAGTGTTCCCCTAGCTCCACAGCCCACTTAGCCAACCATCCCGACAGCTCCGGTCTTCTATGTACCTTTTGAAGAGGTTGGTCAGTCATCAGGGTAATCTTGTGCCCTTGGAAGTACCTCCTGAGTCTTCGAGATGCGAAGACTAGAGCCAATGCTAGTTTCTCTAGAGGCATGTAGCGTTCTTCAGGACCTTTGAGTGTTCTGCTGATGAAATATATGGGGATCTGCTTCCCTTCCCGCTCTACCATTATGACCGCACTTATGGTTGTTTTCGAGGCAGACAGGTATAGGAGCAACGGCTCCCCGGGTACTGGGGTGGCCAACGTTGGGAGCTTGCAGATGTAGGCTTTCATTTCTTGGAAGGCAACCTCAGCCTCTGCGGTCCATTTAAACTTGTTTGTCTAGAGGCAGTCTTTCAATACTTTCATAAAGGGAAGAGTCCTGTCAGCTACCTTTGATAAGAAACGGTTCAACGCTATTAGTCTCCCGTTTAGCTGCTGAATGTCCTTCAGGGACCTGGGAGATCGCATCTCAGCTACCGCTTGGGTTTTCTCCGGATTTGCTTTGATCCCTCCCTTGGTGACCACTACTCCCAGGAAATTCCCCTCCTCTACTCCAAAACAGCACTTCCCAGGGTTTAACTTCATGTTCACATCCTGCATAGTGTTGAGAGTCTCGGCTATATCGTCTATCATGGCCATCTCTGTCAGGCTTTTGATAACAATGTCGTCGACGTATACTTCTAGGTTCCTTCCCCGTTGTCCCCTGAACAAAGCGTTCATGAACCTCTGATATGTGGCCCCAACATTTTTAAGACTGAAGGGCATTTTGGTGTAGCAGAATGTCCCTTCGTCCGTGATGAAGGCAGTCTTTTCTTCGTCTTCCATTGACATCTGGATTTGGTGGTACCCATTGTAGGCGTCCAGGAAGCACTTCAGGGGGTACTGAGACAAAGAGTCTACCTGAACGTCTATCTCCGGGAGGGGATAACAGTCCTTAGGACATGCTTTGTTCAGATCTTGAAAGTCAATGCACATTCTCCATCCCCCGTCTTTCTTTTGAACCATAACCGGGTTGGCGATCCAGGACGGATACTTCACCTCCCTAACTATCCCTGCCCTGAGTAGTTTTCTGGTTTCCTCACAAGCAGCCCGTCTTTTGTTGGGTCCCATGCTTCGCTTTTTCTGTTTCACAGGTTTTGCCCATGTGTAAGTGTTTAGCCGGTGCTCGGTCAAGCTTCTGGGGACTCCTGTCATGTCCCCATGTTGAAATGCAAACACATCTATGTTGTGGAGAAGCAACTCCTTCAGGGCACTCTTGCATTTGTCACTTAGGTGGCTTCCCACTTTGACCGTTTGTTCTGGGAACCTGTCGCTAAGGACCCACTCTTCTATTCCCTTTTTCTGGGATTTCTCAGGTGTCTCCTCTTTGGATACGGAAGAGACTACCTCATAAGCAGATTTAACCCATGCTAGACCCTTCGGTGTCTGAAATACTAAAGCTCCGTGGGGGGTGGATGCCTGTGCCTGTAAGTCTCCAATTCCAGGTCTTCCCAAAATTGCGTTGTACTTTGAGGGTGCCCGGACCACTGTGAAGGTCAGATTTATCGTTCGGACCCGATCCCCTACCCCGACTGTGAATGGGAGCCTGATCTTTCCCAAGGGGTGTGATATGCTGTTGTTGAATCCCACCAAGGGGATAGAATCCTCTTCCAATCGATCTCTTACATCTCTGTCGAATCTAAGGAAACAATGCTCGTATATTACCTCAACACCGGACCCCCCCCCCCCCCGTCCACATGTATTCGAGACACCTTATGGCCAGCTATTATGGCCGAGATGTTTAGGGGGAGTCGTTGCACTTCGCTTTCTTCCAGGTATGGCATAAGGATGGGAGCTTTCATGCAGTTCGGGGAGCCCAGGATCCTGGCTTTCACACTCCGGGTGGTATCAAATTCATTCCTCCTTCTAATCATATCAACATCTGCCCTCCCAGGCTCCCTTACATCTCTTCCCTTACGGTCCCCCCTCCCTCTTTGATTTCTTTAACCAGATGGGCTAGCCTTCCCGTCTTCACCGCGGTTTCTATTTCCCTTTTTAGGTACATGCAGTCATTGGTTTTGTAGCCAAAGCCTTTGTGAAAATTGCAATATTCATTTGGTTGTGCCTTCGGGCCGGGCTTTATGGGCGGCGGCCTTGGGAAGGAGTTCTTTACCCTTTCAGTGGCCAGTATCTCACTTGGTGTCTTAGTGAGGGGGGGTGAAATTATCAGAGTACAAAGAGGGACCCCTCCCTCGGGGTCTGTACGGGGAGTACGAGGGTCTCATTCTGTCATGCATCATTCTATCAAAAGGGGGTTTTCAAGAGTAGGGTGTACCTTTGTCCAGTGTTGTAGGAATCGCTAGGCGCTAGTCGGGCGGTGGGGTACCGACTAGCGATTAATCGGGATTAATAGGGATTAATCGGAATTAATCGGATTGAGATTTTTATATGTAATTTTTAGTTACATATACACACACACATTTTTATGTGTAGTTTTTTAAAGTAGACTTGTTTTAACCCCTCATTAACCCATTTTTTAAGTAATTGGAAGGAATTTATATGGTTTGGTCAAAATTTGGCCGACATTTAGCCAAAATTTGTCCATAATAGGATCGTCATTGACTGCCTAGCTATTAATCGGTCATTAATCGGTGAACCTCCGATTAGTGATTAATCGGCGACTAATCGGAGACTAGTCGGGATTTTTACAACCATGCCTTTGTCAGGGAGCTTTGTGGCTGGGGTGACCCTCCGAGGTGTGACATCCGTCTCCTTAGCTTTGCTGACCGTGTCCTTCCCTCTGACAAAGGCCCTGACCCTGTCCATGAGGTTGTCAAACGAGTGGGGAAACTCCTCCCCCAGTTTTTCACACAGCTGTGCATGCTTCAGCCCGTTTATGAAGCTACTGATCTTCATGACCTCCGGGACGTCTTTGATGTTCATGCTTTCCTTAACGAATCTCTCCATGTACTGGTCTATTCGCTCATTGTCCCTCTGTCTTATATGGAGGATCTCATTTGGATTCTTGACCACTTTTCTCTGTTGACCAAAGTTCCTAAGGAACTTCTCGCTTAACTCTTCGTAATTATCTATTCCCCCTGGAGGGAGGCTGTCAAACCAAAGCCGGGCTCCCTCCGCCAGAGTTTGTACAAACATGTGACACCATACAGGCATGGGCCATCGCCCCAGTTGTCCCGCTCCCCGGAAGGCATGCAGATGATCCTCAGGGTCTCTTGTTCCGTCATAACGGTCAAAGCCTGGGGGTAACTTTGTCTTGGGGGGGCATGGGTGCTTCTGCAATTCTTCGTGTGAACTTTGAGACCTCGGCTAAGTCTCGTGGTAGATAGGGCTGATCTAGGCCATTATCACCAAGGTCGTCCTTTTCCTTCCCTTTCTCCTTTGACTTCTGTCCTGTGATAAGGTCCTCACTTTCTTCTGAGGACATTTGCCTGAGGGCAGTCATAAATGTCTCCAGTGGGTCACTGTTGTTCTTATTTTGAAGACATGTTCCCTCTTGGTTGGAAGGTGTGTCAAAAGAAAGTCTAGCCCTGAGGCTGTCGAGTTTTTCTTGCCTCTTTAAATCTTCAAGGCACTTGGTTAGCCTCTACCTATGCATGGCCACAAAATCTGGGGTGATATGCTCTGTTCTTTCAGGGTTTTCCACCTGGTTCTCGTTACCTTCTTCATGGGTAATGTCCTTTATAGTGACCCTATCCAGATCATTTTATGCCGTTTGGGTGATACGTGAGTTAGGTGGGGTTGCCATGTTGTCGTTGGTGAGATAAGCTGCTCCTTAAACGTCGGATTTCGATGTGGGAACACTAGGCAGGCCAAGGTCCCACGGATGTTTCCAATGTCGAATACCCAACTTACGAATGACATTTGATGGATCTTCGTTGACGTCAAGAGCCTTTATCTTCGTCACTACAAAAGAACAAACCGTTAGCCTCGCCACGGAGGACCCCGGGAGGGGGATCCGTGACCAAGCTCCGGCGTGAGAGTAAGTAAACTTGCCGGGGAATAAAAGGAGCTTCTCCTGATGAGTGTAATCACCGGAGGGTTTTCTCTTTGGTGTGAATCTAATTAATATGTGTATGTGTATTAAGTATAGGAGAATGTTGATCGGAAATTAATGAGAGGTGAGTAAATGAGAGTGTAGTAAATGAGAGGATGCCGAAGATGATACCTGCCTTTCCTCCTATATGCCTTCTCTTATATAACATCCAGCTCTTATCTCATTAGAGATTTTCCACATGTGATCTAACGGCTTTTGAGGGTTCTCGGGGGGTGCAGACACGTGTCTGACCCCCAACGGTGAGATGCTTCCCTTAATTAATGCCCAGCCGGAGAAGTACAGTGTTTCAGACGAGATCCTCTTCTTATCGAGCATAAATGAGGTCTGTTCCAATGCTAGCTGTTTTCCCGCCCGTTACAAAAGAAGGGAAACCTTAATGGACAAGGTAACTCTATCTTGTGGGCTTTTGTGTAATTGGGCTTCCGTAGAAATAACCTAAAGCGGGTAAAGTGGGCTTCCCCACTGGCCCGTCGTCAACTATACTAAAAAAATCTAACATTAAGTTGATGTAAAATGAATAACCAAAAAATAAGTTCAAATATAAATAAAATAACTAACCAACTTCTTCCCTCGTCATATATAGACAAGATGCAACTGTTGAAACCGACGAGACTTAGATGTACACATTGAATCCAGGAGAAACATCAAAAGGTCAAATCTAGATGGAGGACCACTATAGATTGGGTGTTGAGTTAAAGGACCATAACAAAAAGCGGCGGAGCCAATGACTAAACGAGTCGAGACACTTATAAGGTATTTGAGATCGGCTCGCTAAAAGCTCGAATTGAGTACAATTTAAACAAGCTTGGACCCAAATCATAACTCATTTCCTATCTATAAATTAGAATCATGTTATGGCTTTATGTTGTTGTAAGATTGTGCATTGGGGGATTTTCAAAAAAAAAAAAAATTTTGCACTATTAACTTAATGACTTTTCTTTATTAATACTATATTTAAAAAGACCTCACTTATCCTTAAATTGATGTGTCTTGTACCCACAAGGATGCATTGTTGACTCATAAAAATTCAAGCTTAATTGATTTTTCCGTATATGTTATGGTCGATCCACAATCAAGCTATCCATTGTTTGTGGTTCTTATATTGCTTCGTTCTTCATACATCAAACAACCGTTGGGTTATTTGATTTGTGGCAAGATCTTGCACCAACCATGTATTTTATATTCTATGGGATTTGAATCATTTGATCTTTATTTAAGTTGACAAGTTTGTGCTGAAGCTAATTAGGGGGAAAGATTGTAATCTAGAGTGGGTGATCATCAACTCCAAATTTATTAAGTGTAGTGTTTCCAATAGTGTTGTTGATCGGAAGCAAAAAGCAAGAAGAATTTTCATTTCATAAGCGAGTCAACAACATTGTGGTTAAGAAAAATTAATCAAACGTGTCAGTTTTTCCATCATACCCGTTACGTTTTCTAAGTATGAGTTGGGTCACATATAATACGTTATTAATTTGATTTACTTTATGTTTTGATCCAATCACAATGCCTATGCAGGTTGCATTTAGTTCAATTGGATACGTCAAAATGTGTGTTTTCATATGGTTAATGCATTACATAACATTTGGACTAATCCATTCAATGTTTACAGTACCCGCTGCGCAACGCGCGCGGATCTTGATGCTAGTTAAGAAACAAGTCTATAGCCAAATTAAATATGAAAAGGTTCATTTAATGTGATATAATACATATAAATATCATTATATATATAGAGAGAAAGTATAATTTGAAAACCCACTTGAGTTGAGAAAAATTGTAAAAACCCTATCAAACAACCATTTTTTTAATTTATGGAATATATGTTACTATAGTTATTACAGAAAAAAATTGTACGCATTTATTACAAATGTATAACAAAATGTCGTTGTTTAAACGTTACATAGTTTCCAAGACAACAATAACGTTTTGTTACACATGTGTAACAATTACCTATAATATTTTTATACTAACTAAAATAACAAATATTACATATGTGAAAAAAAAAATTGATTGTTATAGTGGGTTTTCACATGTTGTCTCAACTTAAGTGACTTTTTAAATGAATCATCTCCTACAAATAATAATATGGAACATAAACAATAAACGACTAGGGATTGAGTTGAGTTCATATTGATAAATTTATTCATAAGTTGAACATGCATCGTATGCATATAGCTCAATACGAAAGATCTTAGGTTCTATTAAGCTAAACAAGTCGAATTCGATGGTGCAGACTAAGAGACATCGACAAATATACTTTAGTTTACTCTGACGCCACTTCCGTCTAGTTAATACTAAAGAAGGGTTAGATGATCTTGCAAGAGTCAATTTGAGGGATGCAGTGATGGAGACACTAATAGTAGAGGTTCAAATGTGCCCGTACTATCTTCATCACACACTTACCATCTTATTGTTCGTTCCCAAGTCATCATCCCTTTTTCGATTAAAGTTGTGGCATGCCTCCATGTCCTCCATATTCAGTGTTGCATCATCTTCTCTCATGTGGTAGGCCTTGGATCAATCCTGACACATCAAATAATTTGAGAAAGCAAGAACCAGGGTTGAACAATTTTGATTGTAATTTTGAACCAATGCAAAGTCAAAGGTGTAAACATATACCTTCTTAGTTCCTAAAATGATGTATGGGGACGGGAGTTTGGGGGCAATTGGGTGAGCAGATATGTTCATGAACTTTGATTAGTTAAATGTAAAAAGATGGAAGTCTTCGATAATTATGGGGTGGGTGGTATATGATGATGACAAGGGTAAGGCTCTAGAGTTAAAATCAAGATTTACAAACTATCCATTAAGGCTATTACACCATGTGTTACCACCTCACGCCCTTGGTGAGGTGAATGGTCAGTGGCTTTTAACGAGCACTAAACACCGGAAAAACGGTGCGTTAGCTTGTTAAAACCAAGGGGCGTGGGCTACACCATGGCATGAAGGCCATGGTTTGTGGGCCCCAAGGCTCTCTCAACCAATCAACTCAACCTTTTTCTTTTTATATTTTTAATTTATTTGATATAAATATTATTTTAATGGGTAGTGAAATCTGGTGAGACCATAATATATAAATGTGAAAATAAGTGAGTGAGAGGTTGTCTACGTGACATTAATATAGAGTGAAAAATTACGAACCCGTAACACATAGCCTTACTAGTAGTGGTTGATGAAGAGCAACGATTCTAATAAATCAACGAAGAACCTAATCGCGTATATTTAGAATAAATGTATGGATGGTGAAAGGTAGTGACAATGTAGGAGCAAAAAGAGGAAAATGAGTCTGTGGTGAGTGTTTTTATTTATTTATTTATTTTAGTTTGCTTTGTTTTTTTTTAAATAGTAAATATGGCCATTAGAGATGAGCAATCGGTACAAGAAACTAGAAAATATCGGTAACAAATCATATCGTACCAATCAAATTTCAGTACCAACTCGGTATCCATTTTGGCGTTTTCCCTGATTGATGCTTTGGGTTCGGTATGGTATTTTACCCATTTTTTACTTTCAAATGTCATACCATACCGTACGAGCACTTTCGGTACTGATACCCAATTATGCCGATTTTCGGTATCAATATTGGTACGGTTTGGTACCGGGCTCGTTCGGTCATTTATATAATTTCGACATTCAATTATAAAGATCGTTCCTAATAAAGACTTGAACATGTTATAAAGTACCAAAAAGTTGAGATAAATCTATTATTACTCTAGAAAAAGAAATTAAGTTATGAGCATATGAAATGGACCATTCGTATATTAAATTATAACTTTTAAGGTGTGTGTATGTATATTATATTTTAAAAGTGTGGGGTCTATTTTGTCCACTTATCATCAGACTCGTAATCAACGTCTCTTCTCTATTTGTTTTCCATCACCCTTATCACCTTATGATTGGCTCTCACTCTTTATGCTTTAGAAATTCTTTAGTTAATCATTGCATTCATCACCCAAGCTAATCTTCATGGTCACTTGCATTACAAAATCAAGTGGGATTATATCCTTCTTAGTCTAAACCCATTGAATACTACTATTCGTTTGAATGAAGAAAATGAATTGAATGAAAGTGATTGGATAACATGCCCAATTCGTAAAAATAAATGTGTTAAAACAAAATAGATATTCATCCAACTAAGTTTGAATGGTAACTATATTCAGTTTCCATCAATGTGGTTACAACCCAAGTTCACAAATGTGTGATAACACAACAATTTGTTGAACTACACTAGGCCACACTGTTACGTAGTATTTTCCTACATAACTGTGCGACTTAAACTATCAAAGTTATTTCTAGGCAGTGCTAGATATGATTGTGCATTTTTTTTCTCTCTCATAGTAATGTGACACAATCTATGTCAAATTCTCTTTACACAAGACACATGTATGTAAGAAGGGACATGTAACTCTAGGAATATGTGTAGGAGTAACAATTTCCGTTTAGAAAAAAAAAACACTCTATGACTATGCAAATCGCCAATTCAAGCTTCTGATTAATCCTCGGGGCAGAGATAGTGTAGAAGCAGGGGCAGCACGGGCTACCCCTCAACTCCGTTTTTATAGTGTAAAAAATACTCTTCAACTCTGTCTACGTAGTGTAATTTTTTTTTTTGGTTTTATACAAAGAATACTCCTGATCCAAAAAATGGAATACTTCTAAATTTTTAGGCTAGATCCGCCACTGATTAATCCAAAAGGTTGACTCATTTTTCTGATCAAACTTACCTAAATGGTATAATGATAGAGTATGATTTTCTAAATTATCTAAGGGCCAAACTATCTACACACCAAGTGTGTAGATAGTCACCCAAAAAGGTGGTTTTTGTCCTTATATGCACACCCTGCAGTGTCGAACTGTTGCCAAAATGCGGCGTTTTGGTCCGGTTAACCAGACAAAGACTGACGGGTCTGTTGACCGGACCAAAACGCCGAGCTTTGGCAGCGTTTTGGTCCTGTCAACCAGACTGGGTGTCAGTCTTTTGTCTGGTTGACAGGACCAAAACGCAGCCAAAGCTCGGCGTTTTGGTCCGGTCAACAGACCCGTCAGACACCCGTCTGTTTTTTCTGATTAACCGGACCAAAACGCCGCGTTTTGGCCACAGTTCGACACTGCAGAGTGTGCATATAAAGACAAAAAACACATTTTTAGATGTGTATATAGTGAGATGGGTGTGCCAATAGGTACACCCTTATCTAAATGCTTTGAACATTGTGGTTTATAGAAGTTTATGTTTGGTTTAAAGACCTAATCTCAAAGGGTCATGCTATTCACACACGCCCAAAATTATTTTCACACCTTAAAGCGCCGCGCTTTGGCCATAGCGCGGCGCTATGATCGACAAAAGTGCTTCGATTGACGTTTGAGACATTCCCTACTGTTTGACAGACATAAAGCTGACTGACATGTTTTGTCGTTAACCCTAAGCGCCGCGCTTTGGCCATAGCGCGGCGCTTCGACCCAAATTTTCACTTTTAAAAAGCAAACTACTGATTGAGGTTCTGCTTCAAAGCTCCATAGCTCGTTCTTCTTCTTCTTCATGTTGTTTACAAACATACGTGGGTATTCGAGTGTTTTGTTGTTTGTTGTTTACAAAAAACGATGTCGTGGTTAAACAACTATATTTTCGGTCAATATTCTGACGAGACAGTTGTTCCAGATTCTTACGAGGGGACCGCTATTTCTGACTCGTATGAGAAACCGGTCTCGTCCAACTTGAGGGAGGCAGAGGTTGTATCTGGCATTCATTATCGTGATAACACGGTGACGCTGGATTTGAATACCCCTGTGGAGGACCCTTACGCACAACAAGGTTATTCGAATTTCGGTTACGGTGGCGAGTACAGCTTTGTACAGCAGGAGTGTGGTCCAAACGACAGTTACGGTTGTCAACAGAGCTTACAAGGTTATTCGAATTTCGGTTACGGTGGCGAGCACAACTTTGAACATCAAGTATATTCGGACCTCGGTGACGATGGTGAGCCGGGGGATGTGTCTGTTGACGAGGAAGGCTGTTACCCGGTTACGTTTTCGTTTGATACGACGCAGACCTTTTCGTCACGTAAAGAGTTGGTGCGTTGGGTACAAGACACGGCAAAAGACAACGGTTACCTCATTGTGACTAAGAGGTCGAATAAAAGAGGAGAGAATTACAAGATTTGGTTTCAATGTACTTTTGGTGGGGAGCATAAGAGTATAGCTACACAGAGGAAAACGGGTAGCAAGAAAATAGGCTGCCCGTTCGAGATGATCGGGTTTTCGGAATCATCCGGAAGTGTTTGGAGGATAGAGGTGACGAAGGCGAAGCATAACCACACTCCTATTGAAAACTTAGAGGGTCACGCGTATGCGAGAAGGCTTTCTTCGGAGGATACAAAACTGGTTAAGGAGCTGGCAGAGCAAGACATTCCCAACCAAAGTATCTGGCGAACGCTGACAAAAAACAATCCGGCTAGAAAGCTTATTCCGAAAGATATACACAACGCTGTTCAGAAGATCAACGCCGAAAAAAATGTCGGTAAGTCTCCGATGCAAAAACTTGAAAGCATTCTTCTCGAAAAAAATTACACTTATTACATGCGCACGAATGAGATATCGAACGAAGTTGAAGATGTCTTCTTTGTTCACGAACATTCATTCACTATGTGGTGTGCCTTCCCGCATGTGCTAATGATTGACGCCACCTACAAAACGAACATGTACAACCTGCCATTTGTTCAGGTCGTAGGCATGACGTCGACAAACAAATCGTTTACGGCTGCTTGTGCGGTAATTTCCGCTGAGAAGTCAGAGAACTACCTATGGGTGTTGCAGAGGATCAAGTCTATGCTGGTAGGATGTATGGAACCGCGCGTGATTTTAACAGACAGGGATTTTGCGCTAATGAACGCGTGTGAACAAGTTTTTCCAAAAGCGCATAAGTATCTTTGTCGGTTCCATATTCAACAAAATATTAATAAGAACAGCAAGAAGAAATTCTCTGACAAGGATTGGAAAGAATTCGTACGTAGTTTTTGGTTATTGTGCGACTCTACGACCGAGGAAATATACAGGTATAACTTGGAAAACCTTGAAGCACAGCTGAAAGAAGATGACCGTGAACGTAGGTATTTCTTACATAATTATGTTCAAATTTTATATAATAACAAAAACTGACTATTTACGTTTTTTTTTAATTTTAGAGGTTTTTGATTATATGAAGAAATCCTGGTTGGATCCGTACCGTGAAAAGTTTGTATCATGCTGGATTAACAAAACTATCAACTTTCACCAAACTACGACCAACAGGGTTGAGGGCATGCATGCAACACTAAAAAGTCACTTTCCAAGTCATCGCAACACACTGGATAAACTTGTACTGTATGTTGATCATGTTGTTGATAGACAATACACCGAGATTAGTAGTAGCTTTGAAACAAGCCTCCGAAAAGTGATGACGCACCACAAGAAGCAGCCCATGCTTGCATATATTCTCAGAAAGGTTTCGATATATGCAATTGAGCTTTTGAGTAGGGAACTAAAACGTAAGGAAGACGGGTTGAGAGCCTACGGTGCAAGCTGTGGTTGCCAACTTTTTACCAGCTGTGGTTTGCCATGTGCCTGTCGTTTGGAAAAGTTGGAAAATCATGGTAATTAATATCTTTGACCTTTCTCGTTATGATTCTGCCACCTAATTTGTTTTCGTCCACAGGTCAGCAACTCCGGATCACACACATAGACGTGTTCTGGAAGAAGCTTAACTTCAAGCCTGCAAAGAAAAACATAGAGGATATCGATGTAGACGCGGAATTTGAAAAATTGAAACAAAAGATCGATCCAACACCCCCTCAGGTGAAAAGGAGCTTCTTTGAAAAGTTTCAGCAAATCCTCAATCCAGGGAACAATAACAAAAAACCTCCTGCTGTTCTGAAGAAAACTCGTGGTCGCCCAACATTGAAAACGCAGGAAGAAAGAAAGGTTGAAGCCGCTAGAAAAAGCTCGTACATTCCGTCGGAAGAAACTTGGGTCGAGGCCTCAGATGATCTTCCCCGTCACAGCTCGTACATATCATTCGAAGATTCTAGAAGACAAAAGAATACCAAACCGATCAACCTGCACCCTGATTTCCCGATGATCAAGCTCGGTCCTAAGACGGATATAGCGATCCGCCACTACGCATCTCAGATTCCCGAAGTGATCCATCCATACATCGTTAGAATAAAGGACGTGAAACCAGATGGTCATTGTGGGTTTCGATCGGTGGCTGTTGGGTTAGGAGTGAAACAGAATTCATATTTGATGATCCGGAAACAACTTATAAAGGAGTTACGTAGGAACGAATCGCTTTGGAGGCAGTTTTTCGATCCGGAAAACATAGGACATTATGATGCGCTGCTTAGACGGATCAATTTCAAGGGGGTGGGACGAGCAGATATCGAAAATTACATGACGATGCCTGAGACGGGGTTTCTTATTGCCCAACGATACGGTGTGATTGTTCACAGCTTCGACATGCGTGGGAGCTGTACAATTTTCCCTCTGCTGGGCGGGCCAAACGAAGCTGAGGAACCTCACCTGGTGGTTGCGGTTGTGTTCGTCGACCACGGGCATTTCATACATGTAGAGCTTAGAGGTTGTTATCCAATGCCTCCCCCAAACCCACTCTGGACAGCACACAGAACAGATCGGGCAGCAGCCTGGCATACATTGTACCGGGATCAGATCAACGCGTACGAAATGCTTATGTATCGTGCCCCTGACCTTAATGTAACCCCATATGTTCACGATGTAGGTTAAATGTGTTTAATAATAATCACGTTTGTGCTTGTTCAATAAATACGTCATGTTCATGTACGGTAGGCGGCTGATACACATAACACCTCTCACAGGAGTACTTGTGCTTTCAAACCAAAATGATACGATATAACGGAATAAGACATCACACGTAACCGATTTGATCCGGAACTTGCAATATAGTTCATATATAATAAAAAATGATGTATAATGGAAAAAACGTAAAATTTAGACTATTATCGACGCGTTTGTGAATTAAAATCAATTTAAAAAAAATAAAAAAAGGCCCGAAACGCCCCGCTTTGAACTAAGCGACCCGCTTTGACCTCAAAGCGCCGCGCTATGGCCAAAGCGGGGCGCTTCGACCCCACGCTATAGCTGAAGCGGAGGGCCTTCTCCCCCATTTCAAACCAAACACAAAAAACACACACTAACGGTGCGATTCACACACACTTGACCGGATCGAACTTCATTTCACCCGTTTCACCCGCTAAAAGGTACGATCGAACTTCATTTCATGTTTTGGTTCAAGTTATGTGTGTATTATTGTTTGATTTTTGTTTGATTTGGGCTGGGGATCGATCCGGTCCGCTGTTGTTCATCACGAAGAACCAAAGCGCCGCGCCGAGGCCAAAGCGCGGCGCCTTGGTTCATGTTTTTTTTTTTTATTAATAATATTTGTTTATTATTTATAATTAATATTATTTGTTTATTATTTAAATTGTTTAAATAATATAATTTATTTATTATTTATATTTAATATTATTTTTTTATTATTTAAATTGTTTAAATAATATAATTTATTTATTATTTATATTTAATATTATTTTTTTATTTCAACGTGCAGAGATGGCTTCCTCCGATGAGGAGATTGATCATATGGAGGATGAGGGAGTGGTGGGAGATGAGGGAGAGCAGCCGGCATGTCCGTACCTGCAGTTTCCGGCGGCGTCACAGGCGAGGAGGAGATGCGCGAGGTTGCGCGCCATCCCCATTGGGGAGCATGTAGGGATAGATTGGGGCCTGCTGGAGGATTTGGGAGAGGCCGCGCGGGCGCGTGCGATAGTTGGACTAGATACTCCCTGGTCGCGCCTATTTGAGTTAGCGATGGAGGACTCGTACCCTGAGGTTACGTGGGAGTTTCTTTCCACGTTTACATACGCGCCGCATCCGGCGAATTACGTCGAGGACCCGGATTTTCCAGTCCACGAGGTTACATTCCGTCTCGCCGGTCAGGAGTTTCAGATGAGTGTGCGGCAGTTTGTTGTGCATACAGGTTTGTTTAAATAATATTATTTATTATTTTATATTTAATATCATTTGTTTATTTAATGTTATTTGTTTATTTAATATTATTTGTTTATTATTATTATTTGTTTATTTAATGTTATTTGTTTATTTAATGTTATTTGTTTATTTAATATCATTTGTTTATTTAATATTATTTGTTTATACAGGTTTGTACACAGAGGCCGAGCTTGATACTGATTTATATACGCAGGCGGTTACGATGATGGACAGGCAGACGCTTATCAGTTTCTGGAGGTCCATTTCCACTAGACCCTTTGGGAGATCCTGGCAAAAGGCCACCTCCATTAGAGACCCCTTGTTCCGATACTTGCAGCATGTTATCGCGGCAACTATCGTGCCGCGGGGTGCCAGCAGGGAGAAGGTCAACCTCAGTGACCTTTTCTTTCTATACTGCCTACTGCGGGGCCAGCCCTGCAATCTAGCAGCCTGCCTGGCAGATTACTTTGCCACCGCATACCACCGGCAGCTCCGCGGGTGGGTGCACACTGGCTCATTCATCACCGCCATCGCACGCTCGCTCGGGATCGTGCTCGAGGGAGATCCGCTGCTGTCCGATCCGGTCCCGTCTACCAGGTTGGGCCGCGCGTCAGTTTCTAGCATGCAGATCACTCGTCGCTTTGATGTTGGTCTGAGGTTTAGGGGCATGGACGGGCAGATTTGGCAGCCGGAGCCGGTGCCGGAGGTCATCCCGGTTGTTATTGAGTTGAGGCCTGGAGTGTTGGCCCCTCCTGCTGAGCAGGCGGCCGCTCGGCAGGCTCAGCTACAGGCTCTGGGACTCGATGAGTTCCCGGGCCAGCCTCAGGCTGAGGCTGAGGCTCAGGCTCAGGCTCAGCCTGAGGCTGAGGCTCAGGCTCAGGCTCAGCCTGAGCCTGTATTAGAGGATCCGGCTCAGGAGGAGCATATCGAGGAGATCCTGGTACCACCAGTTCAGCCAGCTCCGGAGCCGCCACAGTACCCGCAGCACGTTTACGCTGACCTGCCTCCGGTAGCGCGTGAGGTGGCTCGGGACTTCGACCGGCGCCTGAGACGCCAGGCCGCACGCCAGGACTGGATCATCGAGACGCTCGTTTCTCTACGAGAGGTCGCTGGGTTGCCTCCACTTCCCTTCCCACCGTCCCCACCGCACGAGGATTAGTACCTTAGTTTGTTTGTATAGTGTTTTGTTATGTATTATGTAGTCAGTTGTACCTTTTTGTTTTGTATGTACAAACTGATATATATTTACATCTCGTTGGTTTTGGATTGTTTACGTTTAATTCTTATGGCTTTCTGTACAATTTATTTAACGTGTTCGTTTAATTTAACAAAATAAACTAGGTTAACAGTTTATAAAGACGCACTTATATTATATACGTTCTATAAAAATAATGACGTAAAAAAACGTAATTATAAAACAACGTATTATAAAACTCAAATACAATTTTTTCCTCCAAAAAACACTACCAAACTAACCCACATCCCACCTATTTCAAAAAAAAACAACACAAATTACAGCCAACACTTTTAGTCTATTTGCACACTCGAAGCGCCCCGCTTTGGCCATAGCGGGGCGCTTTGGCCAAAGTCAACAGACAAGGACTGACAAAGTCAGTCCTTGTCTGTTGACCTTGTCCAAAGCGCCCCGCTATGGCCAAAGCGGGGCGCTTCGAGTGTGCAAATAGACTAATACCGTGTGCGAATAGACCAGGCCAATCTCAAATTTTGGAAAAGAATGAGATATAAGACATATGAGTTGATGTTTTACTGTTATGACATTCAAGATTCTGTTGGAAAAATTAAGCATTTCCTTATTGGGTTGAACACACATTCGCACAACAAAAACTTTGTTTCTCTTACCTTTTTTATAAACCAAATTTAAAGGGGAAAATAAATTCCAACAAATTAATCTATATAATGACAAATGAAGTCTCCCAAATTATTTTCTTGGATTTTACACGTGAGAGATGGAAATTTATAGTTTTGAACTTAATATTTATCTACGTTTTAGTCTAATTTTCATAGTAATAAATTTTAACTTATGTTAACATATTATAACTGTGAATTTATAAAATAAAAGTTATTCGAAATAATATGTGGAAAATTGAGATGTTAATCATGTTAAAAACATGATTTTTGTTAAATTCCAAGGCTTATATTCAAGTGTGGATTTTTCTAAACTCGGTTTCTGCTCAATTAATTAGTTGTTTAAATTTTCTTTCTTAGGTTTTTAGATTTACAGTTTGAATCCCTTAACTTCAATGATTATTAACTAATGGTTGAAGTCTTGAAGATACATATTTAAAGGGGTTCTTAAGTTTAAATCAATTATTAAAAGGTCCCTTGTAAGTTTAAAGATAAAACTTATGAAAAACGCAACGATATGATATGTGGGGAATGTTACCAAATAAAAAAATGAGTTACTAAGTTTTTTGTTTCAACGACAAACTAATCGATCTACTCCTAAATACTCATGTTATTCGTATATACATGCACCTTGTATGATTTGAATACGTCACTTCTAAAACATAAGGGAGACACCTTACCAACAGGGGCGGATGTACCTATGATAAGGGGTAGCCTCCGCTACCCAAATTGTGGAAAAAATTGACTTTTTTGACGTATTTCGATTTCGTTACCCCTTTCTTTTAAGACGTTACTCTTATGAAGATTTTCTAGATCTGCCACTACTTACCATCCCACAATGTCTCTTGATCCTTGGGGACTAACTAGTGTGAAGCCTCCCGCGTTGCGGTGGGGGTGTAAAACCAGGAGAAATGCCACATCACCGACAACGACCACCAACACTAAAGTTGCGGAGTGTTAATGTAAATAAATTAGACCGAAACGTAAAGTATGGAAAGTAATAACTGAGTCAATTTAGAATCCGTGCATTGCGACGAACTTGTCAAACATGAAATAATAGACGACGTAAAAATGTTGAACCACACACGCACGTTGCGTCGTGTTAAGTCGCAAAATTTAGAAGAAAACGTTAAAACGTTGAACCATATACGCACGTTGCGCCGTGTGAACTAGCAAAATTTCGAGAGAAACATAAACAAAAAATTTGCAAAACATGAAAAGTAGAAGACCAAAGTTGAAAATAAAAAAGTTGTGAGTTTAAATTTGCAAAAGATGAACATTGTTGGATTAAAAGTAAATAAAAAAACCAAATACTTTTTAGTTAAATATATAATAACAAATTTATTTTAAAAACTCCCCTAAGCCTCTTGTACAACTCCTTTATGCATAACAATATATAAAACTCCTCTAAGCCTCTATTACAACTCCTTTATGCATAACAATATATTAGTATAAATCAAAATTATTTTGAAAACTCCCCTAAGCCTCTATTACAAATTACAACTACTTTATGCATTAGAATGTTCAAAATTTATAATGTGGAAATGAGTTACTAAGTAGGGGGGTTCAAAAATGTTGTATTAAATCATGTGACTTAGTTTGGGGCAAGCTTATTGGAATGAGGATCAAGTTATGGGACTCAGTTTGGGGCAAGCTTATTGGAATGAGGATCAAGTTATGGTAGTTTCTTGTTATGTATTGCTAAAACGAGTTTTCATGTGCTCTAAATGAGTGCATGCAAAAATTTGTTTGATACTTGTGCTAATATTGAATTATGAAATTTTAATGTCCCGCGAAATGCCATATATAATAAGGGTATGTATAATAGTTTAACTTAATAATGGAAAAAATTCCTACCACGTTATTGTCAAATAGGCAGTTGAGTTTTATCTAACTAAACCTTCAAAAGCGTATAGTGGTTTAATTAGAATAAGTTATATCGAGACGTAGATAAAAATAGACACATCAACGCAACGGCATACTCAAAATATTATAAAATATTGTATTTTAAAAGTTATAAGCGAAAAACAAAATATGCTTGAAAATAAATATTATAATAAATTATTGTATCAATAAATAATAAAAAAATTGAAATATTGTTTTAATGATCACTCACCTACGTTTTCGATATGCATAAGTAGTAATTATTATTATTACACCTGAGCCTCACCCAAAGTCGAACCCAATTTCTTTTTCCATCGTGATATATTTTTTGGGTGGTTAAAATTTAAATGTCCACTAACTAGATGCCAGAATTTTCATGGGCCAAAACAAAATATTTTTAAATGCATACAAAAGTAAAAACACTTGATACAGATATATCAGGATATATTAGAAAGTTTATTTGGGTAGAAAGACTAAAAAGTAATCTTGATCATGTATTAACTAACCAAGGACTAAGATTAAATTAGTGAGATTGAACAAAAAGATGAAAGTGTGTGGGTTAATTTGAGGGTATTCTAGTCCATTCAAGTCAATAGTTTTTCTCTCCTCTAGTTCCCCCCATTTTTAAAACGTTAATAACTTTTTCATACGATATTATTTTTTTTATAAAAATTGCACCATAAAAACGAGCGTTTTTTATCTTTAAAACGAGCACACTATTGCTATACTTTTGAAAAAAAAGTTTTCGATAACCCAGATGCCTAAAACGCAATGGACAAAAAACACAATTTTTTTTTCCTAAAATGCAATAGACTAAAAACACAAAAGAAAGTGTTCTTTCTAAAACGTAATGGACAAAAAACACAAAAAAATGTTTTTTTTTTACTAAAACGTAATGGATCAAAAACAAAAAAACAAAGTGTTATTTCTAAAACGCAATGAACTAAAAACATAAAAGAAAGTATTCTTTCTAAAACGCAACGGACAAAAAACACAAAAGAATGATTTTTTTTCTAAAACGCAATGGACTAAAAACACAAAAGAAAGTGGTTTTTTCTAAAACGCAATGGACTAAAAACACATAAAATGTGTTTTTTTACCTAAAACGCAATGGACTAAAAACACTTCCAAATGAGTTTTTCTAAAACACAATGGACCAAAAAACACATAAAAATGTGTTTTTTTCCTAAAACTTAATAGACAAAAAATACAAAAGAAAGTGTTTTTTTTTTTTTTTTTTCCTAAAACGCAATGGAATAAAAACACATAAAAATGTGTTTTACTTAAAACGCAATGAACTAAAAACACTTTAAAATGTGTTTTTTCTAAAATACATTGAACCAAAAAACACAATAGACAAAAACACAAAAATTTGTTGTGTTGTATCGAATCATTAAGAGAATACAATCATATTTTTATATCATGCCTTCTCTCTAGGTTAGGAGTAGACTAATCTAGATTAGGTTCCTAATTTATTTAACCACAACTCATGGTATCATCCAAGACATTAGGATAATACTCACCTCATCCATGGTAATGGTGATACTTACCTCACTTAGGGTGAGAGGAGCACTCCTCTCTTAGGGGAGTGACATCTCTTACAAAAAACCAATCAGCACGCACCACGTCAATTCCCCCCTTAACTCCTCTCACACCCTCAATTTGATGGCGGCACTCCTCTCTTAGGGGACTTGTTTTTTTTATTCAAAAAGAAAAAAAAAGAAAATAACTTGATTGGTTGAAAATCTGGTGGGCCACCCTCTCCCTCTCTCCCTTATGCGGTAACTAGTCCCCGACCTTCCATCCCCTCCATGCGGTGAATGATGATGGCGACACTCCTCCCCGCGCGGTAACTAGTCCCCGACCCCCCTCCCCGAGAAGTGCCTCGCTCACCCTTATGGTAGTGGTGTTATCCAAAACACTTGGAATCATACACTACACTCATTATCTACCCATTGTGAAGGTTATCTTAAGCATAAAAATCACCTTTCATACCAAAATATTGTAACTTAGTGTTCAAAGAAATCGAATTTAATCCCATTATACTTTCAAAGTAAAATGCACGTATTGGAATTCAATCTATTAAATAAGTGTTATACTTCTTTGTAATTTATATTTATTATTTAGTCCTTCTGTGTGTATATATATAGTTGTTGTAACTCCCTCATGTATTCATTCAATCCATTACTCATTCATGGTATCATTGCTAAGTGATTGAGACTCTCCCACTTGATATTCCCCCATCCTTTCATTTCTTCTTCCCCCTCCTCCCATGGCTTCTCCATCTTCCTCCACCACCCCTCCCTCAACCGATTCCCCCTCCCCTCTCTTGCTCCCACCATTGCTATCAAGCTTGCACCCACAAACTACTTGTTTTAGAAGACCCAAATGGAACCTCTACTTAATTATCATCAACTTATGGACCATGTTGATGGCTCATCAACACCACCCGCCAAGACCACTCTCATTGATGCCAAGGTTGCACCAAATCCAGCCTACAGTGAGTGGTACAAACTTGATCAAAAAGCCATTATCATTCTTACCTCCTCCTTGACCGAAGAAACCCTTGCTGTAGGATCGTATTCGGCCCTGTTTGAGTCGATCAGAAGAATTCCTATCCAAAACAAGAGGCGAAAACTAATGCTTTGGTGCTATTTCAGCTAGATTCACGTTTAACTGTTGTTGTATTGATCACTGAAGCAATTACAAGTTCTAACAACACTTCGGCAGCACTTCGTGGCTTACCGGAAGACAACACCTACAACTATGTCTATGATTTCGCTCAAATGACCCTTATATAGGCAACATGATTTCGCTCATACGGTCATGACATATAAGCGAAACCATACACTTGCCATAAAAGCGAAACCTAGCATGACACATGAGCGAAATCACTAGCTTGACACATAAGCGAAATCATCTCTATCACATGTTTCTTGGATTTCATGCCATGTTCTAACCTATACACTATTAGACTCGATGTAAGACGTAGTCGACAGACATAGTGCACCAACAAACTCCCCCTCGGATGTTGACGGAGTCTTTAGTGTCGAGTCTTCGATTATCAACCTACAATCTTTATCAGTCTTCAATCTTCCTCTGAAGTATTTGTCATTGCAAGAATCCTCATTCTCTATCTTTATCTTCAATAAACTCCTCTCCCTCAAATGTTGAATATCATGGTGTCTTCAGACTCCCCATCTCAATCTACTGGGATCGTAGTCTGGAATTCACAAGATCATAACATGGCTTTCATCCTGCTCTGGATCGAAACCTGGCCAACCTGCAAAAACTCTACCAAAAAATAAATTTTCTGATAACCATTTGTGGATAAGATTTTCAAATCTAATTTACCACTTGCAGGAATAAAGTTTTTATAGCAAAACATTTTCTCATTTCATTACAACAATCTTTCAAACACTTTCACCCAAACCATTTGTTCATCATGTTTAGCACTTGGAATTTTGAAAATCAGCTCTTCAACACCAGTTGTCGAAGATCTTTTTGAATTTTCCAAACTTTATGCTAAAACACACAAAAATATTTTTGGATTTTCTGAAAGAAAATAACTGACACCACTTGTAGAATCAAGAAAATGCAGAAATGAAATATATACAAACACTGTTTTTGTGAGTTCGTGCAAGAGGATCATATCAGTTTTTGAGACAAATCACCAACACCGTTAAGCTTCATTTCATTTTAAGTTTTAAACGATTCACTTAGATTGTCAGTATATTGGTCCACTTAAATTTTCACACAAAGTTCAACTGTTTCGAGATACGAAATTAATGTTTTAAGTACTTAAACTCAATCGCGTGTCCCACCTCAGAATATACTCCCGTATCCAGATCCCAATATTCAGTCTTACAGGTAATTATGACACAAATGATATCTGTATGGGTTAATAGATTATGAAGAATCATGAGAGCTCAGGTCAGAACTACCATTCAGCAGAGAGATCATGACTCAACTTTTAGGTGTGTCCCCTTTAGAGGATCTTTTTTACAACAGCATTGCTAAGCAATTTTATTGTCTTATCATATATGCTGAGGGTGATGCTATGTTTCAAGCATTGCAGAAAGTATTATTCGAGGACTAGGTCAGAACTTCCATTCAGCAGAAGTCCAGGAATAATACCCCAGATATCACTGAGTATAAAAACCTAGTATATCAGAAAAAAGGAATCTTTCAAACGAGATTTCGGGGGTTACCCATATATCCGAGAGATGTTTCCCCACGATATAAGCAAGTTTGAAATTTAGGTTTATATCTCGTCACAATCTACTAAATGTGCAAAAACCTACTGGCACATCATCAGTGAGACTGTTTATCACATTTTAACTTTACATTTCTTTAGCGTGCTGTGATAGTCCACTGATGTACTATCATTTCCTCTTTTATGCAACAAAACTCATTTTTCATTTTATCATGTTTTTGACTTTTTCAAATTTTCTAATGTTTTTGGATTTTCTGAAAATTCTTACCCCCCCTAAAATGCAAACACATTTTAGGAAATTTGAAAACAAACTGTACAAGAACATGACAACTGATATCGAATCACTTCAATTCGCCATCCACTTGGCATAAATAATCAGAACTCCCCCTCACAACAAACTATTTTCCCATTATGGTCTCAAAACACTTAAGTTTGTTTTAATCAAAATGGTTTTTCCGGAAAATAAGTTTTGTTGATTTTGTAAACCATTAGTAGGTTAGGGATTTGGTTCAACACATTGTTTTTCAACCACTTGTAGGAATTCAGATACAACTTAATGTCCCTGATTTACCACTTGTAAGATCAATCCAATCAAACATTTTCAACCAAACATTATCTGTTGGTTGAATTCTCAAGGTGCCGATACCTACTCCACGCTTACCAACCTGAGAGTTCCGGCAATTCCTGCAGAATGAATTAATTTTTTTTTTCAATTTTCAAACAAACAACATAAGAATGATGCCGATTCATGCTCCGCGATTACCAACTTGGAAGCTCCGGCAAGTCAGGTTTTTACTGTTTGAAAAATATATCCACCCAAGCCTGACCTTCCTTGGGTGTAACAACCTCTTCTTCATCTTTACTTTCAACCGACCTGTGAACATTTCTTTTCGAAGCATAAAATTCTTTTACTCCTTTGGCCTTACCATCGACCATTTTTCCAAAAATGTGTTTCATAGTTCCGTTGAAAGCCTTATCAACATCAAATTTTTTCTTGTCAGAATAAAATTGATTTGAAATTTCAACTTTCCCAACCTTCTTTTTAAATTTTTCAGCTCGTAGAGGTGGAAAATTCACATCATCCACTTTTGGAACTAATTTCTCAACCTTTTCTTTAACAACTTTTGGCTCCTCTGATTTTGTGGAATCAGATTCATCACCAGAACTGTTTCCTGAACCCTTAACAACCCATTTTTGATTTTTCAGATTTTCTTTTCTTTTTATCACATTCTTTGAACATTCACCAATCTCAAAGGTTGAATTTTCAAAGCCTGTAAACTTTCTGGTTGTAAGTTCAGTTTTCTCGATCACTTTCTCTTTTAGTTTACCAGAGACTTCCTGTTTTGGTTTTAATGTTTTCGGACAATTTCTAGCAATATGACCAGCAGTTTTGCACTGAAAACAAGTTCTCGTCTCTGTGTTCTTCTGAGCAATACTCTTCTTCATGTCTTCTTGCTTCTTTGCAAGGAATTCTTGATTTGTCTGCTTTCTGAATGCTTGCTCTTTCTCATCATCTAAATATTTTCCTGAAACAAACACAGTTTTTGGTTTAGAAAATTTTTCATTTTTATGATTTTTCGGTTGATTAAATCCTAATCCTTTCTTTTTGAAATTACAGTTATGGTTTGGTTTTTTATGAATACCAGAACCAGAACTGTAACCCTTTTTCTTGTTTAGTCTTTGTTGATCTCTTGAAGTGTATTGTTTAGATTTTCCGATAAGATTTAAATCTTTTATTTCAGAAATATTAATTTCTGTAATTTTGAAAACCTTTTGAATCATTTCAAATCTTACACTTCTTATTGGAAAAGCTTCATCAGAATATAATTTGTCAGAATCTTTCAAAGTATATGCCACTTTGAATGATTCATCATTCAAATTAGATTTTGATATCAAAAACTCTTGGATAAATTACACTTTTCGTCCTTTATGTTTATATCAGATTGCAATGGATGACCTTTAACTTCAATATTTACAGTCACAGTCCTTTATTTGAAAAACTCATTACACGTTTCGTCCTTTAACACTAACCCAGTTAAAATTTTAAGTTAAATCTAGTCATGTGCACCTCATGTGAGGGCATTTATGTCAAAAGAATAAAAAATACCATAAACACCTCCTTGAATCATTATGATTTGTATGGATTCAATCTTTCTTCACTTCTTGTTAACCCCAAACCCATATGGTTGACCCGTAAACATCAAATCCACACCTCCCTTTCTTTAAACACCATAAACATATAGGTTTTTCTCGAATCTGAAACACCCACAAATCAAGTACCGAAGAAAACTTTTAGGGATTTAAACCTCTCGGGTCACCATTCTACACCCATTTAGAAACCAAGAACCCAAGATTAAAGGGGTTTATGAGTGGGTGCCTTAGATGAATAATTAAATTTCTTGGGTACATCAAATAATTTATAAATATCCTAATCCTAATCCTATCCTAATATGTAATAAAGAAAATCATTGGCTTCAAAAAACGAAGTTTGACTAAAATAAAATCAAAATCGAACTTTGACACAGGAGGGCAACCACCATTAAAAACCATATCCTCTGAAATAAATCAAGAACAAAGTGTGTTATATTTGGCTCACATCTGCAAATATGAATCGGATGAAGTGGATCGAACATCGGCTTGGCTGCACCACAGATCTGCAAATATGAATCGTACTTCATTTTTTCGCAGCATCGTGTAAATATCGTCATCTAGTCCTCTGGCTCCGCCACAAGGGTGGTGGTATCGGTGACGGAGAGAGCGCCGCCATGTTCTGCCGCATCAGTGGAAGCTAGGGTTCCTCTTTTGAAGGTTAGCCTGCCCCCTTTCACTCTCTTGTATGAATCCGACATGGTGATGAACAACAAACCCTCGTTTGATTATGTTTATGTGGGGTGGCGCTGCCGCCGTGGCTCCGCCACAAGGGTGGTGGTGTCTGGCCGTTTTCTAGAGACATGAGAGAGATGAAAGAGAAAGGGGATATGACTGGTCATGTGCTGTGAAAAATAAAAGAAAAAGAAAGATCTTTTATATATAGAAAGGAAAATTACTAACATACCCTTATCATACCCTTATGTGCAAAGCAAATGTAATATTTAACTGAAAATTTTAACCAGGTTATGGCTAAAGGATGGAAGGCGTAACGAGTTTTCCAAATAAAGGACGGTGGCTGTAATTATTGAAGTTAAAGGCTATCCATTGCAATCCGATACAAACATAAAGGACGAAAAGTGTAATTTACCCAAAACTCTTTATCATAAACTCGTTTGTCCTTTTTGACTGTTGACTTTGACGCATCGGACTCAGATTTTGACTTGGATTTGGACTCCGGTTTTGACTCCTCACAGTCATCTTTATCTAACACCTGATCGACCACACTTTTTATCAACTTTGACTCATGATCAGTGTCGGATGACGTGTACGTAACATCAATATTTTCTGGCAAGTTATTTGACGCCCCAGACTCCCATTGTAAGTTTATTGCCTTTTCGACTCTTTCAGAATTTGGATTTCGAGGTGAATATCCATTTTCGAACGGGGGCGGACACTTAGTGTAGACCACACTTGGTTTCTTACCAGAAATCTTCACTTTATCTTTGTCTTCTATCACAGATTTCTCTTCTTCTGAAGTCTTTAATTCTTCAAAAGTCTTCAAATTCTCCACAACCGGATAAATCCTGTCAACAACAAAAGTAAAACATGAGTAACTTTCTAATAACTTGTTGACTCTTTCAGTTTCTATCTTTTGTGTTGCCAACTTCAACTCCAGATCAGCACATTTCTTTATGTGAAAGTTGACATCATCAAGTTGTCTCAGGTAAGCTTTCTTTAGTGTATTCATTGCCACAGCTTGTTCACCGTTTGAATCAGTATACTTGTTGATTTCTCTGTTCATTGTATCATAGGATTCTTTTAATCTGTTTATATTGTGCAGCAACTCATTGTTTTGCTTGATTAAAGAATCACAGTTCATGCACTTTTCAGGAACTTTGACAGGTTCTGCATCAACTTTGACTTCAAATCCAGGAACATCTTTGACTGTTCTGTTTGATCGTAAAAATTCAGCTCTTCTCTTTTTCTCATCTTCTGCCTCAGCTTTTAATCTCTCTTCCTCTTCTTCCTCTTCTTCAAGCTTTCTCCGTCTTGCTTCAGCAGCTTCCATTACTTTTCTGCACTTTTCGGCACATTTCAAATCGTAGGCATTTGCAATGAAAGCTTTAGCATCTTTGGCCATAAGTTCTTGATCTGAGCAAAAATCGTTCCAACAGAAACCTTCAGCCAATTTTTCATCATCTTGTTCTGCCAAACACACTTTGCTGATTGTTGGAAGATATTTATCCCAGGTAAAATTATCATACTTGCCCTGATTAACTAGACATGCTCTTTTTGAACCTTCAATCACATCTCTCCCGTGTGCAGTTTGTGCCTGATGCGGTACTGGTGGTGTGACTTGATGATAAATTGCCTTTTTGTGATAATCGTTGTTTCCAAAAGGATTCTGGGCTCCAGTAGCTTCACGATTTTTGCACTCCCTCTTGAAATGCCCCTTTTCCCTGCAACAAAAACATGTAACTTTAGATTTATCAAAGCCTAAAGTTGAAACATGAGCCTCACGAAAATCATCTCTTCCCGTAATTTGTTTAAACTTCTCAGCTCTTCGCAACACGCTAGCCATGCACCATTTAATATCCATCAATTCCATTTCCTCAGCATCGATTTGATCGTAATCCTCTTTCGTGAGCATTGGATTACCGATCTTTCCGGCCACAAAACTACTATAGGATTCCAACACCATTCCCAACAAAGACATTTGATTTTTAGCTACTTCTTCAGAATAATCTTGATCACTTTCAAGATTTAATACAATATTGCATTGAAGTTTTCTTCCGTTCTTTGTTGCAGAAATGTTTGGATCGAATGATGAAAATCTTGTGCTACTTGATCCCTGGGATGATTTCTTTTCAGAAGAATCTTTCACACTGTAAGCAATTTCGACTTTTGGAGAAAAATTTGACTTTTCGTTGACACCACCTTTGTAATACAAGCTGATATCTTGTTCTCCATCGTAGTTCTTCATCCTGGCAATCTTTCTTTGCTCCATCTCTTGAGCTTCCAGGTGTTTGATGAAATCTTCCAGTGTCATATTTTTATAATCTTTTCTGTTGGATCTCAGCATCATCAAAAATGTACCCCAAGTTTCATGAGGTAGTGCATCTGCAAGTTTTTCAATCAATTCATCAGTATCCTTTTTAATACCAAGTTTTGTCATATTTCTCACCAAGTTACAATATCTATCAATTATTTGCTTGGTATTTTCAGATTTCAAACCACGGAATAAATCGAATTCTTTCTTCATGAGAGACATTTTGTTTTTGAGCATATCATCACTTCCAACAAATTTTGCTTCCAATTCTGTCCAGATTGAATAAGCTGTTCTATCATGTTGAAGCAGTATCAAGATATCTTCTTTTATTGCTTGCTGAAGCAGACTCACCATCAATTTCTCATCTCGATATTTCTTTTTATCTTCCGTACTCATTTCTCGAATTGTTAACTGCACACCATTTGTTATTGGTCTAACATAAGGCTCTTCCGTATGTTCCCATGCATCCAAATGATATGCCTCAACCCAATTTCCAAACCGTTCGGACCATCCATTGTAATCATCAATATCCATGAGTTTAGGCGGTTTCTGAGACGTTCCGGTTTCATTTTCAAGTAAAGCATTCTGCGTGATTGTGATCGGGCTAGCAAATGCGTTATAGAATTCAGTGTCCATTGTTTAAAGTTCACAAGTTTCCAAGTTTAGGCAAAATTGATCCTTGGAGCGAAATATCAAAGTTGTCACACAAGTTACAATAAGCGAAATCCCAAAGTGACCTTAAAGCGAAATCAGGCTTGATGGTCACAAGAGCGAAACCCTTAAGTTGTCACTGAAGCGAAACCTCAAGTGTTCCTTTGAGCGAAACTAACTGATTGTCACTGGAGCGAAATCAGGTTGTGCCTTATGAGCGAAATCAACTCTTGAGTTGTTTAAAAAAGCGAAATCAGATATAATGATCCACAAGAGCGAAATCAAGGAGTGCCTTATGAGCGAAATCAGATCTTTTTCCTGAGCTCTGATACCACTTGTAGGATCGTATTCGGCCCTGTTTGAGTCGATCAGAAGAATTCATATCCAAAACAAGAGGCGGAAACTAATGCTTTGGAGCTATTTCAGCTAGATTCACGTTTAACTATTGTTGTATTGATCACTGAAGCAATTACAAGTTCTAACAACACTTCGGCAGCACTTCGGCAGCACTTCGTGGCTTACCGGAAGACAACACCTACAACTATGTCTATGATTTCGCTCAAATGACCCTTATATAGGCAACATGATTTCGCTCATACGGTCATGACATATAAGCGAAACCATACACTTGCCATAAAAGCGAAACCTAGCATGACACATGAGCGAAATCACTAGCTTGACACATAAGCGAAATCATCTTTATCACATGTTTCTTGGATTTCATGCCATGTTCTAACCTATACACTATTAGACTCGATGTAAGACGTAGTCGACAGACGTAGTGCACCAACACTTGCAACCATTGTTGGTCTCCAATCCGCAAGTGATATTTGGACTACTCTTGAATCTGCCTTTTGTAACCCTTCCCTTGAACGGGTACAAAACCTTCATGACTCTCTTCGAACAATGCAAAAAGGTTCCAAAACTGTTGCGGAATTTGGTCGTGCCTTCAAGGCAACATGTGATCAACTTTCCGCTATTGGTCACCCGATCGATCTGCATGATCAAGTGCATTGGTTCTTATGTGGTTTGGGTCCTGCCTATGAAGGTTTTTCCACAACTGTTCGCGCTATGACCATCATTCCAAGTTTATTGAATCTTCTCATTCGTACCGAAAACCACGAGATCTTCTCCAGATCTCTTCATGGGATGTACGCACCTACTCTTGCTTTTTCGGCTCAACAACAATTCCCACCATCCAACAACAACCGCTCCTCTGCCAACAATCGGTCCTCTTCGTTCAATCAATCTCGAGGCCGCTATGGGGGTCGGGGCCGAAGCCGCCCTTATGGTGGTCGAGGGAGACGTGTTCCCTCATGCCAACTTTGTCGTAACATCGGTCACTATGCGTCTTAGTTTCCCAATCTATCTTCATATGCTACATCGGCCGGCGCTCCAAGTGTTTATCTTGCTAGCGCCTTCCATGCTCAATGCTTGGTGAATTCGAGCATGCCCGATTGGACGTGTGATACCGATGCTTCTACTCATATGTTGCCTATTACTCATGGTGTTACCAATCCTACTCCCACTACAGGTAATCCTAAAGTATATTTTGGTAATGGTCAATCTCTACCCATCTCTTATACCGGTTCCTCTCAAATTTGTGGTAATCTTAAACTTAACAATATTCTTGTGGTTCCCAACATCTCTAAAAATTTACTATCGGTTAGCCAATTAACTCAAGATAATTTTGTGGATGTTTTGTTCTCACATCCTTATTTTTATTCATTCAGGATCGGTTCACCAAGAAGGTTCTAGCCCAAGGATATCGTGAAGGTGGGTTATGTATTCTCAAAAATAATATTGTTGGTTCTAGTTTTGTTGCTACTAAATGTCCTTCCACCTCCTTTCAAGTGTGGCATGCTCGCCTTGGGCACATCAATTTTAACACCTTAATAAACTTAAAAAATAATGGACATTTGACTTTTACTTCTCTTCTACCTAAACCAATAATTTGTCAATCATGTGAAATGGCAAAATCTAAACGTCTACCATTTGACAATAATACAAAAAGTGCCACTGCACCACTTAAATTGGTTCATTGTGATTTATGGTGACCTTCTCCAATTACTTCTCATGGAAACTATCGATACTATGTTGCATTCGTTGATGATTTTTCTCGTTTTACGTGGCTATTTCCGTTAAAAACCAAAGCCGAATTTTATGACACTTGATGCGTGTGAAGTGTTATATATATTAGGTGTATATTTTAAGCCCCTTTTAACACTTATTTTTAGCCAAGTTTTAAATTTATAAAACACGATATTTTACTAACACTAAACACACATATGGGCAAGTGCACCCATCGTGAGCGTAGTATAGTGTTGGCAAGATACCGAGGTCGTCCAAGGACACAAGAGCTTTTAGTACCGGTTTATCCTCAACGTCTAATCAAAATAAAAAGTTAGAAAAATGTTTTAAACTAAGAAAAAAAATAAAAACTAACTAAAATGCTGAAAATAAAAAATAAAAGAAAAAAAAACAGATAGACAAGATGAATCACTTGGTTCCGACTCGTATCTAGTGTAACCTTTGATTATTTCCGCACTTTTACACATATTTAAGAGATTATCTTAGTTATTGTAGTAGGCCCCTCTTTTGAAGGTGACGTTACCCTCACCCTAGTAGTTTGAGTCAGCAAGGATACAATCCTAAAATGGTGGATTATTGTAAGATAATTAATTAAGTTATTAATGCAAAATATGGTAGGCCCCTCTTTTGGAGGTGACGTTACCCTCGACTAAGTAGTCTGAGTCAGCAGGGATACAGTCCTAAATAGCCGGGTTATAGTATTAATAGTAGTTAACTTATGAGGGGATCAAAGAGTTTGGACCCCCGCCATCCAATACCGTTAAGTATTGAAGGAGGTCCTACTAAATTTGACCCAGGTCCATTGTAGGACCTCTAAACGCTGAACAATGGCAAGACCTTTACCAAACCGTTCCCTAAACCCCCGACCAGGTAGCCAACATACCTCCATATAGACCGTGGAGTTATGAATGGTGAAAATCTTTTATTTTATATAGACAGTAAAATAATGCCAAGACACCACGGACAAACGATAAGGAAAGATCACCTTCAACATAAGCAACTAGTTATTAAAGTCATTAATACAAAACCAAGTAAAAAGTGCAAAAGATTAGAAATAAAAAGTACTACACTAGACACTTTGTCTTCACCAAGTGATGTAAGAGACTTAGGCAAACATGGCCTTGATTGTCAAGAACTCTTACGACCAATCTTGGATCCCGAGATGACTCACACACTCTACGATGGACAATGGAAGATGGTGGTGGATGATGGTGTTATGGTGGTGGGTGAAGTGTGAGAGAGGTGGTGTGCCAAGGGATGGTTTGAGCTTGAGCCAAGCACTTCAATTTATAGGCTGAACAGAAGCTCGGGCACGGCCCCGTGTCCACATCCTTCTCTTTCTTCATTTAATGCAGTTTTGTCTTTTTAGTTGACCACGCCCCCGTGTCCGCTGAGCACGACCCCGTGGTGCAGAAGAATCTTTGTACTATGCAGATTTGCTGGATTGTGCGAATCTTATAGTTGACCACGGCCCGTGTCCGCTGAGCACGGCCCCGTGGTGGGCAATAGAAGCTTCTACCACTTTGTCTTTTCTGCTGACACTTGGGCACGCCCCCGTGCTGGCTGAGCACGAGGCGTGTTCAGGCATCTGATCTCTTGTTTTGCTTGGGAAGATGCTGTCGTGGGGTCGGGCATGTTACGTCTTGTTCCTTTTCTTGTATTTATGTTAGATTTTGATGTCTTTTTGCTTCTTTTGTTAATTTGAGCTCATTTAATCCTGAAAATACAAAAGGAAGACAAAAGCATACTTTTTCCAACATTAGCACTAAAAAGGGTTAGTTTTATGCCTCATTTGATGAAATTTATATGTTGCATTTTTAACACATCAAATACCCCTACACTTGAATCTTTGCTTGTCCCCAAGCAAAACTCTTTAATATGTGGCTATTACACTCCCAAATGGAATGGGTAGAGAAGAAGTTTTTGGGCTTGTCGTAGAGTGTCGGGATTTCCAAGATTCTTTATTTAGTTTTTATTTTTATTTATTTACAATCCTATTCGTCATGATTTATTTAAAACTTTTCATAAGATAAATTACTTATTAGGGCATAACATGCCTCTTTAAAATTCTATTTATATACAGGTTCACATACCTCACGGGGATCACTCAACACTCGGCCGAAAATGTATTTTTGTGGATCACTCGAGAGCGGCATGGAACTTACTCCTACCATAGGCTTGCCAAGCAATCAATCCTCCTCCTTTTTAACTGATATACCTTTATAAATATCAAGAGGACTTTTTTTTTTGGGGTGAAGGGTTAGGCTTGGGTTAAAGGTAGGTGGTTGGGTGAGTGGTTAGTGGTTAGTAGAAAAAGGCGAAAAGCGTAACAAGTTTCGGTTTTCGCAAGACTTTCTATTTTTGTAATTTTTATTTTGATGAAGCTATTATTCAAACAAAGTTATTTTTGATGAACTTGTTTGTTTATTTTCTTTTGCTTCATCATCAACACAAATTTTTTTTTTGAAAAGTCATACGAAAAATCGAACTTGTTACTAAAACAAAGGGTAAAAATGAAAAAGGTTTTGGTGGGTAAAAAGGGTGTTTGGTTTAGGTTATGAAATGAAAAGGTTTAGGCTCAAAGGGGCTAACTAGGGGGATTTTGGGTAGGTGGTAAAAAAAAAGAAAAATAATGGTGTAGAAATAAAAAAGGTTAGTCCTAATGCCTCCATCATTTACTTACTCGGGTTTAAGTTGGTAAGGACCGGGAATGTATCGTCATGGCAAGTTCTAGAGTCGTAAGAACCAAGCGGCTATTCACACAAGAAACGAAAAATGAGCATTTAGTTCTAATGATATGTAATTGTATGCTCAATAAAGGCTCAAAACTCACTTTTGTAGGAATGGGTTTTTATGTGATCAAGTATATATAATCAAATTTTAACTAAGCTTGTCATGCATTTTCATAATTTTCTTATGTTGGTACTTTTTATCACGACGCTATCGGTTGTAAATTTGTAAAAATATAACCTTTTTGAGAACTTGAATTTCCCGAGTTTAACCTAGACAAGTAAAAAAAATTGAAAATTTTTGAAATTTTTTTTTTTGGGTGATTAGCGGTTCCAATAGAGTTTTGTGTAAGGCTTGTATTTAGGACTTGCAAGATTCAAGGTTTTAACATCCCCCCCACACTTAAATTATACATTGTCCTCAATGTGTCCCAAAAATAAGTTTTTAGGTTGATTGAATGTGTAAAAGCAAAAATTTTCGTGTTACTGGGCGCTGAACACGGCCCCGTGTTATCCGGGCACGACCCCGTGTTCAAGTGCCAGTAACAAAATTGAAACAAGAGAAACAGAAGCCTGGACACGGGGGCGTGTTGGGTGAACACGGCCCGTGTCCAGTTACCTGAACTGGGTCTTTTCTGCAGACTGTGCAGCACGAGGCCGTGTTGGGTGGACACGACCCGTGCCGAACTTACTGTAAACGAAGAAATTTATCGGACGGTTCTGTTTTCCTGCATAGAGTGCTGGTTCAAGTTTCCCTTGCATCATTTGCCATCTCAAGTGTGTTTTATTCCATTCAACACCATTCAAACACCAAATTAACTAAAAGCATCATTCATTAATCATAGAGAGAATTACATAATAGCCCTAAAAATGAAAAATAAAGCAGAAATAAAAGTTAAAAGTCCTAATATTAAATAGGTCAAGTGATCCGTAAAATCTTCCTAAGGAGTTCTACTTCGACAATAAGAACCAAAATTCCGGAAATAGATTTCCGGTCTAAATGCCTTGTAGAGCTCCAAGCCGAACGGTGTTCCATAGATGTTGCTAGAGCCATTCTTCTATCTCCCTTGGGAGAAGGGAGGCGGCTTCATGTTCCTCGACATCTTGAGGAGGAGGAGCGACACCAACCGGAACCCCTTGTAGTATGTCTCGAGGAGGTTCCGGATGTAGGGCGTACCATTCGGCCGGAATGATGACTTCCGGCACCACATTCCATGCCCTCTGGGTGATAATCGGTACCAAAGGAGGAGAGGCGAGAATGTTCAACCTTTGGTGCAGAAGGTTGACCTCCTGGAGACATCCTTCTAGTCCCACCGTCAAATGATTAATGCGGTCGACCAATGCCTCTTCCACACTTGTTACTTCATCAAGGGCTTCTCTTAAGGCGTAAACATAGTTTACAAGAGAATCCTCAACCGTAGATGATCTTCTCCCCTGCCGGTTGTTCCTGGAATGCGACGAAGAGTTTCCGCTTGTTCTGCTTGCCATTCTGAGAAAACATGCCGAAAAGAGTTCAATTTTATGGGTCCAGTACTTCAGACACGGCCCCGTGTTCAGTGAACACGGCCCCGTGTTCAGATATCTGCAAGATTTATGGACAAGGAATCTTGGGGTTTCAAATTGTTTTTATGATTTTTGAAGCATTTTTGAACTTAAACAACTTAAAACATTGTTATAGAACTTATTTTTATCAAGATTCCATGAACAAAAATCTAACAAACATCTCAATAAGGCTTGAAACTATAGAAGGTTCAAGCTTTAATGGAAGTATGAGGAAAATTGAAGAAGATGAAAGTGGATAAAAGAGGAAAGGACAAGAAGATAGTTGAGAAACTTCTTTTAGAAAATACCTAGGATGGTATGTGAGAATATTCCTCAAATCTCCGTTCCTGGAATGGTTCAAATGTGCAGGATTCTTGGCTGCATTTATAGAAAACGACAGTACGTTGCGCACGGCCCCGTGTCGGCTGGACACGGCCCCGTGTGCAGATGGAATCCTGACACATTTGTCTTCACCAAGTGATGTAAGAGACTTAGGCAAACATGGCCTTGATTGTCAAGAACTCTTACGATCAATCTTGGATCCCGAGACGACTCACACACTCTACGATGGACAATGGATGATGGTGGTGGATGATGGTGTTATGGTGGTGGTGGGTGGTGGGTGAAGTGTGAGAGAGGTGGTGTGCCAAGGGATGGTTTGAGCTTGAGCCAAGCACTTCAATTTATAGGCTGAACAGAAGCTCGGGCACGGCCCCGTGTCCAGTGGGCACGGCCCCGTGTCCACATCCTTCTCTTTCTTCATTTAATGCAGTTTTGTCTTTTTAGTTGACCACGCCCCCGTGTCCGCTGAGCACGACCCCGTGGTGCAGAAGAATCTTTGTACTATGCAGATTTGCTGGATTGTGCGAATCTTATAGTTGACCACGGCCCCGTGTCCACTGAGCACGGCCCCGTGGTGGGCAATAGAAGCTTCTACCACTTTGTCTTTTCTGCTGACACTTGGGCACGCCCCCGTGCTGGCTGAGCACGAGGCGTGTTCAGGCTTCTGATCTCTTGTTTTGCTTGGGAAGATGCTGTCGTGGGGTCGGGCATGTTACGTCTTGTTCCTTTTCTTGTATTTATGTTAGATTTTGATGTCTTTTTGCTTCTTTTGTTAATTTGAGCTCATTTAATCCTGAAAATACAAAAGGAAGACAAAAGCATACTTTTTCCAACATTAGTACTAAAAAAGGGTTAGTTTTATGCCTCATTTGATGAAATTTATATGTTGCATTTTTAACACATCAACACTCTACAAATATTCTTACCATTTGTCCAAACTCAAATTGGCACAAAATTAAAAACATTCCAAAGTGATGGTGGCACCGAATTTACAAACCAAAGAGTTCAGAATTTATTTACTCAAAATGGGACTTTTCACCGTCTTTCTTGCCCATATACCCCCAACAAAATGGTCGGTGATGAAGCAGTGGTTAACCAAGGGAGGTTAATTCACTCGTCTCATCAAGTAGGGTTAATCCCTTCTTTCCGATGATCGGTGGCTGGATCGTCCGCTTGATATATCTCCTGCACAAGGAAACACACCATGACTCGTAACAAGGAGGATGGGGTGGTGGGGAGTGCTCCTTGTTACCACTCTCCGGCTTGAGAGCAAAGTGTGTGTTAGTAGTAAGAGTGAGAGAGTTTGATAAGCGATACCTCAAACCTGGTCCGGGATGGGTATTTATAGCCGAGGAGTGAAGGAGGATAATTGAGTGGCTAGACTGACAACTTGCAGCCCCTTGCAGGTGTGTCAGGCTTGTCGGTCACGGAGGTGATGCCACGTCCCACTATGGTGTCAGTCTGTGCGCTAGTGTCGTTTACGTATGGGCTGAAAGATAACTGTCAGCAGTGCCACTTGCTGTTTTGGCCATCTGAGTCAAAGTGTCAGTCCCACTTGCGTCGTCAGTAGGATGCGGTGCTAGGCCGCATAGCTGCCTGCGGTAACCGCGGTTGTTTCCGCGTCCCTTGGCTTGACGTAGATGTTTATGGGATGCGGTGCAGAGCCGCATCTCCATACTTGGTAACTGCTTTTCCTATATCCCTTGTCGTGACGAAAATGTTCATAGGATGTGGTGCTAAGCCGCATCGCTATGTGCAACACCCATTTTCATACACAAGGTAAGTCTTCTCATCACTTGACAGATTAGATTGGACTGCTGCGTTCGCGCGTGCCCGCACGGACGCAGATAATTTCTTGCCGGTGGGAGTATTTCATAAGGGTAATGGTCACTAGCGACCATGTTGGTGCGAGATCTGGGACCATACCCCTTCAATTCCCCCAGTCTAGTGTTGTTTCCTCATGCAAGTTGCATGTGGGAGGAATACTGGACTATGAGGTCGAGTGGGTACTTTGGAAGTTGGAGTGGAGAAGATTCTAGGCCCGCTTGGTTGCTCCTACTTCAATCAAATCAAATTGGAGATTTGGTAGAGTCGTGTGACGTCTCTTCCGTACCGGTGAGCAAGTTCAGGCTGATGCTGTAACATCAGCCGATGACTTAGGTAGTGTGCTCTACCTTTTTCTGATGTCATCAGGCTTGGTTGCCACCTGTTGGTGTGCCGAACCAAACTTTGAGATGGTTCTTAAGATGGCAGTGTCCGTAACTCTAGCTGTAACCTTTGCGGTTGCGGAAGCAATGCGTTAATTGCCTTGCTGGCGCTTTATGTTTATGAAATGGACATGCAATGATGATCCCTATCCTGTGGGGTATTCGTGTTCTTCCAGTTTAGCTCTCAAGTAACCGCACGTCCTTTGTGGTTACCTTATTCCTGAACGCTGTTGGCCATGTTTGGTCGAAAAATGTGAGGAATTTTGCGTCATTGCTGGCCGTGTTTGGTCAAACAATGCGAATAGTTCCGTTGGACTATGGGCAAATAAACATGGCCATAAGCATGTTAGTTCCCACCATTGTTTATTCTATGCGGCTCATAGGTAGGCCAACAAAGTCATAAGCAGACTTGTTACCACTTTTGCTTGGCTTGTTGCTCAATGAGATCACCGCGGATAGTTAGGAATCAGGGTGAAACTCGTCCGCATTCGTTCTGTAGCCACTTTCCTTCATGGGAAGCTGTTGAGCAGTTTTCCTTGAAGTAGCTTTGATCATCTTCGTGATGACTTAGTTGTGGCTCTTCCGTAGCTACCGTTTGCATGGTTACGTGTAGCCGCAGCGACTCATGAGTGTCTGCGGTTTGTAAGAGAAGACTCACTTTAAAAGAGGTGTTCTTCTTGGATGTAGCTCTTGAAGGTTCAGGAGTCAGGGTTGCTGATGTGCGATCACTCATCATCCCTAACCTTTCCCTATGGAGAAGTTGTTTGTGTCCCCTCTGTGGTTGTGAACCGGACATGAGGGATTTGAAGCTTGAAGAAGCTTTAAAACAATGCAGTTTGCCTGTTCTTGAGAAGCGGTTTTCGCAGTCCAAAGAACATTGCTGGTTCTGAGTATCTGACACACCTGTGCGGGCTCGTGTGTGTCATCTCCGCATATTCTACGTGTGGTAGTGGAGATATGAAGGTGGGCGCCAATGATGAAGCAGTGGTTAACCAAGGGAGGTTAATTCGCTGGTCTCGTCAAGTAGGGTTAATCCCTTCTTTCCGAGGATCGGTGGCTGGATCGTCCGCTTGATCTATCTCCTGCACAAGGAAACACACCGTGACTCGTAACAAGGAGGATGGGGTGGGGGTGCTCCTTGTTACCACTCTTCGGCATGAGAATCAATAATTTGTTTGAGAGCAAAGTGTGTGTTAGTAGTAAGAGTGAGAGATTTTGATAAGCAATACCTCAAACCTGGTCCGGGATGGGTATTTATAGCCGAGGAGTGAAGGAGGGTAATTGAGTGGCTAGACTGACAACGCGCAGCCCCTTGCAGGTGTGTCAGGCTTATCAGTCACGGAGGTGATTCCACGTCCCACTGTGGTGTCAGTCTGTGCGCCAGTGTTGTTTACGTATGGGCTGACAGATGACTGTCAGCAGTGCCACTTGCTGTTTTGGACATCTGAGTCAAAGTGTCAATCCCACTTGCGTCGGCAATAGGATGCGGTGCTAGGCCGCATCGCTGCCTGCGGTAACCGCGGTTGTTTCCGCGTCCCTTGGCTTGACGTAGATGTTTATGGGATGCGGTGCAGAGCCGCATCGCCATATTTGGTAACTGCTATTCCTATATCCCTTGTCGTGACGAAAATGTTCATAGGATGCGGTGCTAAGCCGCATCGCTATGTGCAATACCCATTTTCATACACAAGGTAAGTCTTCTCATCACTTGACAGATTAGATTCGACTGTTGCGTTCGCGCGTGCCTGCACGGACGCAGATAAGTTCTTGCCGGTGGGAGTATTTGATAAGGGTAATGGTCACTCGCGACCATGTTGGTGTGAGATCTGGGACCATACCCCTTCAGTCGGGTTGAACGAAAACATCGTAGCATTGTTGAAACCGGGTTAGCAATGCTATTCAATTCCCATGTTCCCGTGGCATATTGGGTTGAAGCCTTTTCATCGGCCGTCTACATTTTAAATCGGTTACCCACAACTATCTTAAATGGCAAATCACCTCTTGAGATACTTTATAATGATGCTCCAAACTATTCGTCTTTTCGGTCTTTTGGATGTCGGGTTTACCCATGTTTGCGGGATTATACCACTCACAAACTCGACCCAAGGAGCCTCCTGTGTGTATTCATTGGTTACAACACAAAATACAAAGGTTACATGTGCCTTGAACCCACTTCATCTCATACCTACATTACCCGACATGCCCGGTTTGATGAATCTTTATTCCCATATGCTTCAATCACATCAACATCAAATATTGACTTTCTTCCCATTTCATTCTTCTTGGATGTATCTTTTCAAGAAAATATCTTGCCCATTTCAGTTACCAAACCAACCGTTCCCCTACCAACTTACACTGTCCCTATCTTTCCAAATGAAACTAATTTCCAAACTCCCATCCCTACAACCTCTACTACCTCAACTCCTAATACTACCCCCCTTCATCACCCAAATCCTCTTCTGATTCACAGTCATCATCACCGACCTCATCCCCTCCACACTCGCCAACTCCTCTACATCAGCCCTTACCGACTCCCCAACAACCGTTCACCCCCCAACAGCAACCGCCACCTTCTCAGTCGCAGCCCGCAACTTCATCAGCCCAGCCCCCTCTGCCACCACCCATGTCGTCTCATCCCATGCTCACTAGATCGAAGGCCGGCATATTCAAACCGAAATATATTATTGATCTTGCATACATGGAAACCTCTCCAATACATCAAGCCTTATTCTCGACTATGGACCCCGTCTCGTATCGGGTCCCTATGAAAGAAGAAAAGTGGGTTCATGCCATGCAAAACGAGCTTAATGCATTACACAAAAATAATACGTGGACACTTGTTCCACGACTGTGTGCCGCCAATATTGTGGGGTCAAAATGGTTGTTTCGAACTAACTTTTGTACCGATGGATCTATCGAAAGGTATAAAGCACGCCTAGTTGCTCAAGGATTTTCTCAAGTTCCCGGGTTAGATTTCTCTAATACGTTTAGTCCTGTTGTTAAAGTAACAACTATTCGTATAGTTTTAGCTCTTGCCACCATTAATAATTGGAACTTCACCAACTCGATGTTAATAATGTGTTCTTACATGTGGACTTAACCGAAAATGTTTATATGGAACAACCACCTGGTTTTGTCAACCCCAATCTTCCAAATCATGTGTGCCATCTAAATAAAGCCATCTATGGTCTCAAGCAAGCTCCGAGGGCTTGGTTCTCTTGCTTAAGCTCGTTTCTTCATCATCATGGGTTTACGTGTAGCCGTGCTGACCCATCTCTATTCTTTTTTCATCAAGGAACGTGTGTAATGTACTTACTCGTCTATGTTGATGATCTTATTCTCACCGGAAATCAATCTACCTTACTTAACTCTTTCGTTCAAAGCCTTAACTCTGAATTTGGGATCAAGGACTTAGGGAATCTCAATTACTTTCTATGTTTAGAAGTAACTCATACAGATTCTGGGATTGTTATAAATCAGTCTAAATATGCCATTGATATTTTAACTAGTGCAAAGATGTTGGATGCCAAATCGGCTCCAACACCTTTAAGCACAAATGTTTCTTTTGTCTCTGCAGGTACACCTTTTTCAGATCCAGCTCACTATCGTTCTATTGTTGGTGCTCTTCAATATTTGACCATTACAAGACCAGATCTTTCTTACGAGGTGAATGAAGTCAGTCAGTTCTTGCAGGCTCCTACCATTGACCACTTTCAGGAAGTCAAGCGTATTATGCGCTATCTTAAAGGAACGGTCTCCAATGGTCTTCATTATACTCGGGTTCAGTCTCCATCGATCATTGGATACTCTGACGCTGACTGGGGATCGGTGCCTTGAAACAAGACTATCCACCTTCGGCTACTCCGTTTTTCTGGGTGGAAATCTCATCTCATGGTGTGCTAAGAAACAAGCAACAGTTGCTCGTTCAAGTTGCGAGTCGGAGTACAGAGCTATGGCTCATACGGCAACAAAAATTATTTGGCTTACTCATCTATTGCAAGAACTTCGGGCATTATCACCTTCAAGACCTACCTTGTTATGTGACAACCAAAGTGCACTGTTCATGACTCAAAATTCGATATCTCACAAACGATCTAAGCATATTCATCTTGACTATCACTTTCTTCGGGAACTTGCTCTCTCTTGTCAGTTAGCCACCAAATATATCCCAAACAAGCTTCAGGTGGCTGATATATTCACCAAGAGTTTACCTAAGTCATCGTTTTATCAACTTCGTGATCAACTCAATATCCGTCCACCACCGTTCAGCTTGCCGGGGGATATTAAATAAGTGTTATACTTCTTTGTAATTTATATTTATTATTTAGTCCTTCTGTGTGTATATATATAGTTGTTGTAACTCCCTTATGTATTCATTCAATCCATTACTCATTCACAATCCAATAACAACAATGCACGTATTGGATAAGCGACTGATAAGCTTGGGCGGTTTAACAACGAATTACCCAAATTCTTATCATTAGTATCACCAACGGATTATACAGAGGGATAACCGTTGCTAAACTGGTCTCACTGTCGATAACCAATGTTTGTGTTTAGCGCATCGGTGGCCGTTGATGATAATCTCAATTTCACAGGTTAGATAGTCGTTGATCCGTCGGTAATCGTAGATGGGTATTTTTACTTTACATTTATATTTTTTAGGATCTGTTGTTGATTCATTAGATTAAAATAAGTACCTTGGTCACTACTAGAAAACTGCTATTATTCCCACGTCAATTTCCGTAGGAAATCCGTGGGTAACTGCGTTTACCCACGGATTTCCCACGAAAATGGGCTGTGGGAATTTTGCTCGTGGGTAATTTTTTTCTGACGCATTTCCTACGGAATTTCCTACTCCTTTCCCACAAAAATGTTTCGCTAGAATTCTCCTACTTATTTCTCACGGAATTAATTTTCTTAACTTTCCGACGCATTTCCTACGGAATATTTATTTTTTAAAATTTTGTGCTTAAAACAATTATATTTATATTTATTATATAATATTTATATATTTTAATTTTCTTACACAATTCCTACGAATCTTTTTTTTTTTCTTCCTACACAATTACAACGGAATGTACTCGTTTTTCCTACAAAGTTCCTACGGGAAAAAAAATTCCTACACAATTCTAACGGACTGTATTCTTTTTTCCTACGCAATTCCTATGAAATTAGTATTTTCCCAACACAATTCCAACGGAACGTATATATTTTTCCTACGTAATTCCTACGAAATTAAGTTTTTTTTTCTTACGCAATTCCAACAAAATGTAATTTTTTTCTTACGCATCTCTTACACTGGAAAATAAAATAATTTTGTAGTGAAAAGGCTTTTCGGAAATACACATCAAGCTTATATACACCAATAGAACATTTTCTAATCAACCCAATACACATTCAATTCGAAAACAAACCCGTCAAATTACAATCCTTTGTTGAATGCATAACAAACTACATTAAATTCCATAAATAAACTACATATAATCTTATATAAGCTAAACTAACGAAATACCTAACTCACTAGAAAATTTTTGGCATCATCATCAACAAAAATCTATATCATTATCCGTAGCTTCTCTTGTGTCGTGCCACATCTACAAATAAGAGTAAACAAAAAGAGTTATTACAAGCTGCAGCAAAAATGTAGTTAAATCATCAAGCTACAGCAGAAATGTAGTTACATATTAAAAAGTATATACTTGAGACTATTACATCGTAGAGAACGAAATTCTACATAACTAACATTGAGCAATTCGGGAACAAATCTGACCAAGAGTAGCTCTGCCAACAGGTACCTACCGTCACGATAACAAATCTGAATTCAGTGCAATAACAATGCATACAAAACATAATAAAATGATAACAGATGTCTTATGTTGAAAATATAAATAATAAATTGCTCATTCTTGAACAATAACAAGAATGAATTCAGTGCAATAACAATCTGAGCATCACTCGAACCCGAATCCACTGTGAAACCAGTCCGAACCAAAAGTGAACCGAACCCGAGATAACTTGAACCAGGACCCGAGATCTTAAACATCTGAACGGAACCACATAACCACCTCCACCTTCATCACTCGCCGTCGTCAGCGCAGTTCCGGCGCCAGCCGGCTGCCATCGTCAACATCAACACCCCCCTGCTACATCCTGAAATCACACAAAATGGCCGAAAGAAAAGGACCGCGATCTAAAAGATTTGAGATGATAAGGAACTAGGAGGCATCTTACCAGAGAAATAGCGCCGCTCGCCGATCATCGTCTTCATCAGCATCTCATCATCATCATCAGCCGGTGTGGCGGTGCGGTTTGTGTTGTTTGAAATCATAGTATTTTAGCAAAACGAATTCCGTAAGTATATGTTGTATGTATAAACTTCGTAATCGACGGCTTTGTCAGTATTCTGTTCGGTTTCAATCCGTTGCCGTTTAACGTTTCGCAGTTTTCTCTGTAAACCACCGTTCGCGCACTGTAAAGTCGGATAGGCTTTCCTAGGCACTCCAAATGCCTAATTAAGTAAATCTTCGTCTTAATCACTATTTATTATCGCGTTAATCACCTGTTAATCACGTAATTAAGAGCCGTAAATCACCGGTTGTCACAACCACCATGGTGGTTGTCCGTTAAACCACAAGAAACGGGGGTGTTGTGTGGTGGTTCAAGATAAACAATAGGTTGGGGATTTGGGGTGAGTAGTGTTTGCAGGTGGATGTGTGGTTATATCATGTCATGTTGAGTGATCTTGTATCGTAATGGACACTAACAAGTCATACAACCCCTAATAGACCATGTGGGCCTTGATATATCTTAATAGCCCAATTAAGGCCTTTATAATCTAACATTCGACGTTGAAGGGTTATACCACGTTGTATTGAGTGATATTATTTTGTAACGAACAATTACAAGTCATACATGCCCTAATAGACTGTGTTAAGCCTCGATATATCTTAATGGCTCGTTCAGGCCTTTATTTTGAAACATTCGATGTTGAAGGGTTACAACACGTTGTATTGAGTGCTATTATATCGTAACGAAGATTTACAAGTCATACATGCCCTAATAAATCGTGTTGGACCTAAATATATCTTAAAGGTCCGCTGAGACCTTTATTATGTAACATTCGATATTGAAGGGTTACATCACGTTATATTGAGCGGTATTATATCATAACAAAATATTACAAGTCATATATGCCCTAATAGAGCATGTTGGGCCTTGACATATCTTAATGGTCCGTTAAGGTCTTTATTATGTAACATTCGATGTTGGAGGATTATATCATGTCATGTTGAGTGATCTTGTATCGTAATGGACACTAACAAGTCATACAATCCCTAATAGACCATGTGGGCCTTGATATATCTTAATGGCCCAATTAAGGCCTGTATAATGTAACATTCGACGTTGAAGGGTTATACCACGTTCTATTGAGTGATATTATATCGTAACGAACAATTACAAGTCATACATGCCCTAATAGACTATGTTAAGCCTCGATATTTCTTAATGGATCGTTCAGGCCTTTATTATGAAACATTCGATGTTGAAGGGTTACATCACATTGTATTGAGTGCTATTATATCGTAACGAAGATTTACAAGTCATACATGCCCTAACAGGCCGTGTTGGACCTAAATATATCTTTAAGGTCCGCTGAGACCTTTATTATGTAACATTCGATATTGAAGGGTTACATCACGTTGTATTGAGTGCTATTATATGGTTGCCAAGAATACGAGTCATACATGCTCTAATAGACCGTATTAATGCCTGTATGGATTCCTACGATTTTTCTACGGAACTATTACATTCATTATTTTCCTACGGATTTATGACGAATTGTTAAAAGGAAAGGTATTTCGTAGGAATTGCGTCAGTATTTTCCTACACATTTCCTACAGATATATATAAATTTGTTTTAAAAATATCATATATGCGTATTACAAAAAAAAATATCCATTTCGTGAGTAATCTGTCGGAATTTCCAACACACTTCCTACGGAATTAATTTAGAAATATTTTTATTAAAGAATAAAACTTTATATTTTAATATCATTAATTTTATTTATTATAATTTTTTAATGATAAATTGGATTCCTACGCATTTCCTACTAATGATTAAAATGAAAACGAATTTCGTAGGAATTGCGTCAGTATTTTCCTACACATTTCCTACGAATATATACAAATATGTTTAAAAAATAACATATATGTGTATTACAAAAAAAAATTTATCTATTCCGTGAGTAATCTGTCGGGATTTCCAACACACATCCTACGGAATCAATTTAGAAATAACATATATTTTTATAAAATAATAAAATTTATATTTTAATATCATTAATTTTGTTTATTATGAATATTTGTTTGCCATAAATTGGATTCCTAGGCATTTCCTACTAATTGTTAAAATAAAAACGAATTCCGTCGAAAACTTCCGACACATTTCTTACGCATACCGATTCCTACGGATTTCTGACTAATAGTTAAAATGAAAACGAATTCCGTCGGAAGTCCGTGGAAAATTTCTGACACTTTTCCTACGCATAACAATTTGTGGCTTTTTTGTAGCTTTTTTTTGTCACAAAACTAAGACCCTTTCTTGTTCGTCGGAAGTTTGTGGGAAAAGTGTCGGCATTTTCGTTCGTAGGAAATGTGTAGGAAATTTTGGTAAGAATAGTAGTAATTTTCTAGTAGTGGGTGAATTATCTGTAATACTCATTTTCCAAGCAGTGTGTTAAATTTTCTTACGCCAAACACAAGTCTATATTTGACACTTTACAATGTTGGGTACTATATTAAAATAAGTATTCTATAAAAATAGAGTTTTCATAAATTTAGTTTAAACGAATCACCTTGAAATGTGTACCTACACTTACATTTTTTTCTTTATTGGTATTGTATAAATAAGTTTGTGCGTGTACACACACATTTTTTCTTTATTTTAGATATTTTATAAATAAGTTATGTATTGGATATATTTATAAAAAGTATTTTATTAAACTAATAACCATATTTTTTTCATTCTACCTCTTAAAATAAAATAAAGAGTAAACTGCCATTTTGGTCCCTGTGGTTTGGCCAGTTTTGCCACTTTAGTCCAAATCTCAAACTTATTACATCCAGGGCTCTGTGGTTTGCATTTTGTTGCCATTTTGGTCCAAAAACCAAAAACTCTATTTTTTGACTGTTAAAAGCTATCTATTTTGTCCTTTAGTGCAGGGGCATTTTGGTCATTTTTTATTTTATTCTTTTAATAAATTAAAACAAAATTAATTATATATATTATATATATACATATACAGACATTCACACACATACAGACAAACATTCAGCTCCCTCTCTCTTCTCTAAAACCTGCACACACACCACCGCATCATCGACACCACCACCACCACCACCACCACCACCACCACCACCACCGCACCACCCCCACCACCGCATCATCGACAACTTCAGCTCCCTCTCTCTTCTCTAAAACCTGCACACACATGTAATTAAGCAACACAATCTGCAAAATCAATCAGCTGTTAACAATCAATCAGCTGTTATCAAACCTGCAATAATTAAACCTGCAATAATCAGCTGCAAAATCAATCAGCTGTTAACAACAATCAAACCTGCAATAATCAGCTGCAAAATCTTCGAACCTCCTTCATCAGCATCAACAAAACCTGCAATAATCAAACCTGCAATAATCAACAAAACCTGCAATAATCAACAAAACCTCCTTCATCAGCACCACCGCTACCCCCACCTACTACCACCACATCCCCTCCCCTGGATTCCTCTCCACCACCACCATCCCCACCATTCCCTAAATCAAAAGCCACCGCCTCCACCATCACCTAAACCTGCAACACCATCTGATTTTTGAACATACATACCCAATACCTAAATTGCAAAATCAGACACAAATCTCACATCCGCAAACCCTAAAAACCAAATCCCTCAAAAACCCATTAAAATTGGTTCAAGAAAGCTTACATACCCAATACCTAAATTGTAAAATCAGAACCGATGATGGTGGTTCAACCACCACGCCACCCCCACAGCACCGCCGACGGTGGTTCAACCCTCGTCGGTTCTTGCCGTCGCCGGACTTGAAGGAGAGTGATTGAGAGGTTCTTGCCGTCGCCGCCGGGCTGGTCGGAGTTCGAGATGGAGAGATCGAGAGGTTGGGGAGAGGTTGGGGGTGGATGATTGTTTGTATGTGTGTGAATGTCTGTATATGTATATATATATAATATATAATTAATTTTGTTTTAATTTATTAAAAGAATAAAATGACCAAAATGACCCTGCACTAAAGGACAAAATAGACAGCTTTTAACAGTAAAAAAATAGGGTTTTTGGTTTTTGGACAAAAATGACAACAAAATGCAAACCACAGGGCCCTGGATGTAATAAGTTTGAGATTTGGACTAAAGTGGCAAAACTGGCCAAACCACAGGGACCAAAATGGCAGTTTACTCTAAAATAAAACTAAACCTACCCTATATGGATCTAAAATGCTACATCTAGAAGACATGTTTTGTACTTCATAATTACTCTTTGAAAAACATGGAGACCCCATGCCCATGATGTCCAACGTAAAAGTTTTATTATTCTCATCTTGTTTTCTTCCTACTCAACTTTATTTGATTCCCATTTTGACGGTAATAAATCATCATGTGTGTTCACAAGTCACAACTAAGCATCCGTATAAACACCAACTTGTAAGTATCATTCATACAAGTAGCAACAACACCATTAGCCACTAGCACATTACTAATTAGAGAGATGAAGTCCAAAAAGCTTGGATTCCTATTCCTTCTTCTATGTGTACAATTCATATCTAGCTTGGCTTTTGAATCCCAAGGTATGCTTTTCTTTCAAATAGATCTTTGTTATTTAACACCGTCTGATTCGTAAAAGTTTTCAAGATTTGATCCGTTTTGTATTGTGTACACTTGCGTGTATTATCATGTAGAGGAGAAAGTTCCAATCGATATGGATGGAAATAGTTATGGCAGAGTAGATGGTGTGAACCACGACGAAATAGTTTTGTCGAAGGGAAGTAGTGGGAAGGGTACCTATGGTGGTCAGAATAATCGGCCTCCAAATACCAAGAAAAGCCAAGCAGCCTCGATGCTCTTAAACGAACCTGGATACATGCTAAAAGTTGTTATTAGTGTGATTGTTATCACCAATATAATCCTTATTTATTAACTTCTAGATTATGGGCTTGTACAAGATACCAGATCTATTCGACTTTCGTTTAGGGTATGTTTCTTCGGTAATTTTCAACAGAATGTTTGGTATATTGTGCTTGTAGTTTGTATTTATATTTGGTTTTGGTTGATTGATTGTCATATTTATATTGTTATTGTTTACATTTTAAAGTGGTAGAAATCTATTAAAACAATAACTAAACCGAACAAGAAACTACTCGAGCATGATCAATGATTACTTTAAGGTTTAAGGTGTTTTTAGCTCACTGCCCACTGGCGTATCTTGGTGAGTAAGTGTGAGTAGTGCCACATAGGTGCCGTGTAGGTGTCACATATGGAGGAGAGGTAAACCCCCCCCCCCCCAACCACACACACACTCACACGGGGAGGGAATACATGGTGTGAGTCTGAGTGAGTTTTCAAATAAAATATTAATTCCTAGTTGTCACCATCTTATTGGCTGAATTCCCTTCACGTCGTCGTGAGCTCACCTACTATAAAAAGCCTCCCACGCCCCTTTCACGCTAACCCAATGAAGTGATGGCGCCACCGTGAGCCAATGTGGGGGAGATCCCTCACACTCACTAGGGTATGCCACATGCTCTTATGGAGATAGAAAGATGACGCGCAAGAGAGAAGGAGAGGTGGAAGAGAGAGAGAGAGGCGAGAAATGGTGTTTTTTTTTCAACGACGAGAAAGGGCATATGGGTCGATGCTAGTGAGGGTTCAAACCCTATTACGAATAAATGGTGTAAACTTGAAAGTAGGTTTAGGAGTATGTGTGAGTTTTGATGCTAAAAGTATAGATACTCTAAATAAAAGATAAAAATAAAAACACCCACTACTACAGATGATCTTACAATTAAGACATTTAGAAATTGGATTCTAAGTTTTTAATATTGATTTAAATAATAATTGAGGAAATTGAATATTAAAAGAAAAGCTAAAGAGAATTCATGATTAACCGCAGTACAAAAGATAAGCGGGAACAAGATGCAACTTTTGACAAATATTCATATACATGAAAGCTACGTTTCCTATCCGTTGTTCCTCAAACAATAGATTCCATTGTTCTTCAAACTGAAAGCTACATTTCCTATTCGTTGTTCTTCAAACAATAGATTTCATTGTTCTTCAAACAACTATTATTTTCATGGAAAACATCATTAATAATTTAAAATGATAATTACACCTTAGAAAGTATACATTTAAATCACTTGGTAAGCCCACTATCTACAGACCATGTGAGGGGATTGTTCAAGTCGTGCCACTGGCCATGTAGGCCGCGCGAAGGGCGTTCACACGGCCACACCATGGCATGGATGGGGCGCAGGGCCTTGGTTCGAGTTGAGGGCGAGGAGAGGAGGATGGGGGACCATTGGGGGTCTTGGGATTTCCCCATACGGTTCGGGAAATGAACACTTAAAAAATCCATTTTCACAAATTATTTTATTAACCATTTATCTCCAAGTTTCTACAGACATACACTTCAAAATACTTCACAACTTCCATTTAAAACCCCAAATTTTCTACACACATTATACTCTACAAAAAATACGGATTGATCATTATCATCTGAAGACTAGGAAGAAGACGAACTCTTCATGAAAGCAAGAAAATTAACAATCGAGTTCGTAAATAATCACACCAAAAGTAGGTGATTAGTTCTATGAAGATCTCCTTTACTATGCATCTATTTTTTAGGCAACGTTTTCGCATGAGTTGATAACTATTTGTATGAATAGTTAGTGATTTGAAACAAGCACATGAGCTTTTCCAACAAAGAAGTGATCGACAATAGTGGAAAACCTGGTTTCATGACGTTACAAAAATGTAACGTCCGCTATTCGTCAACTTCCGTATGGCATTAGTTCCGACTCGTGGGACGAATATTTGAATATATCAAATAAAAATCGCGAGATAGTCGAGAATTGCACAACCTTCATGCGGATTTGGTGGAACATTTTTGGAGGCATTGCTGATATGTCTTTGATTTAGATTAGTTTTGTTTAGAGTTAAATGCTTGGTTGGTCCCTGTGGTTTTCAAAAATTACAGACTTGGTCCCAGTGGTTTACTAATTACACGCGTGGTCCAAAACTTGTCAAAAATGCACTCGGTTGGTCCCCAACCCTAACATCAGTTAAATTTCTCAGTTAAATCCATGTTAAATGACCAAAATACCCTTGCTTATTAACTCTCTTTATAATTTGTGTTTAGTTTTACTTCCATCATCATCTTCATCAGTAGGACCAAGTCATCTTCATCACCGTCATCTTCATCACCATCCTTTCCTTGTTACCAACCTCCGGTTTATAAACAGTTTCGAGATCCGCTCCTACACTAATCTCCATCAACAGCCCCTCAATTTTAACTCCCCACGCCGAAATCACCAATTCATATATCTATCTATCTATCTATCTATCTATCTATCTATCTATCTATCTATGTATCCCATCTCACACAGCTTAAACCCACTTTCAGATCTGCAGGCCACAACAAAATCAACCGACAGCCGTAAACATTTTCTCAGAAAAACAACCGTAACTAACACGAAACAAAAGTATCGCAAAAGAAGTAGGTACCTGTCATGGATGAGATCGAAACGGTGAAGATCAGATGATATGCAGCCTCAATTTGGATGATTCAACCAGAGAATTCGATACGCCCAAAACCAGACCTCTGATTCGAAGAGAGAGAGAGAGAGATAGAGAGAGACCTGTGTTGGTGGTTCTTGTTTGAGAAGAGAGAGAGAGAGAGAGAGACCTGTGGTGGTGGTGCTTATTTCAGAGGTTGAGGTTGAATGTTTCAGAGGTTGAGGTTGAAGAAGAAGGGTAGTTTGGTTATTTGTTTTATATAAATTAGGGTAGTTTGGTAATTTGACATGGACTTAACTGGAGTATTTAACTATGTTAGCTAGTAAGGACCATTCATGTTATGAAAACGCAACCATTGGGCTCACCCGTGTTACAGTTTTATAACCACTGGGACCAAGTGTGTAATTATTAAACCACTGGGATCAAGTCTGCAATATTTGCAAACCACAGTGACCAACCAAGCATTTAACTCTTTTGTTTATTCATTTGTATATGTACTATTTAAAAAAAAATATTAAGTGAATTTAAGTATTTTTTTTTGTTTGTATTGTTTTTTTTTCTGATATTATATTAAGTGAATTTAAGTATATTTTTTGTATTGTTTTAATTTTTCTGATATTAATTGTATTACTTAGGTTTTTTTTTTTAATATTAGCTGTTTTTTATATATTTAGTTACAAATTTAAGTAGTAAATAAATATTAGAGTTAATTACATAGTTAGTCTCTGTGGTTTACACAAAGTAACAATCTAAGGTACTAACAGGTTAAAATCACTTCTTAGGGTACTAACTTTTCATTTTTTAACATGTGGGAATATTAACGTTAATTCCCTGGTTAACTATTAGTACCTTAGATTGTTAGTTTGTGTAAATCACATGGACTAACTATATAACTAACTATGTAATTGATACCTTCACATGTTAAAAAATGAAAAGTTAGTACCCAGGAAGTGATTTTAAACTATTAGTACCTTAGATTGTTAGTTTGTGTAAACCACAGGAATTAACTATGTAATTAACTCTAAATATTATTAAAAAAATATTTAACAATGATTAATTGGATTGTTTAATGCCTCTTTGGAGCACCATCACAACATCCCCATCGTGGTGTAGAGGATAGAAAGAGACATACCCCTACATGACGTCACATGTCAACACTTTTTTTTTTCTAATAAAGTCTTTTTAGCGTTCATCAACAACACAAAGTCTTGGGGAATCAGTTATCCATCATTATTTTAAGTGTAGCTTGTACTCCACATTATTAATTCATTATTTATGACCCAATCACATTACCCTCCCGTAAATATAATGGTTTAGGTCTTCTAACGAATGAAAATGTCAGGAATTATGGACATTTCAGACGATTCTTAGCTTGTTGCAACTATTTGATAAGCATTTACATTCTAACAAGATTTTAAATTTATTGGTTGTACGTCTTAATCTCGCACTATTGTATTTGTTATACTAGTATGAGGAGTCTTGTAATTCTTGACCTTTCTCATATTTTTTATTTTGTAGTACCTCAATAATGTAACATAATTTGAATTTACATATCTATTTTTACTCCAACTTCACATACATAATTGTTTCTAGGAGTGAAGGATCCTGTAGATCAAAAAGGCCTCACAACCATTTTGCAAGAATATTTTTGCTTGTCTCATGAAATCATGTGAAAAATTCTCTTTCATATATATATATATGGTAGGTCATGGCAATGTTATTCGTAAGGTATAAAGAAAGAAGTTAATTTGGTTACGCAAGAGTATCAAATAGTTTAAAGTAAAGTTAGTGGTTATTTAAAAAATAAAAAAAGTTAACTTGGTTACTCGAGAGTATTGATAAAAAATTTAAAAAGTTAACTTGGTTACTCGAGAGTATTGATAGTTTCAAAATTAGAAAAGTTAGTGATTAAGTCAAAATAAGTTTTACTATTAAAATAGTAACTTTTATGTTTCAGTTAAAACGAATCACGTTACATCGTCTATACAAACATTTTATTTTTATATTTTACAAATAATTTGTGATTTAATATCTATAAAAGGTAGATTGACCATTTTTTTTTTACTTTACCACTTAATGTAAAATAAAAACTAAACCTACCCTATATGGTTTCTTTTACCAGCAAATCTTACATGTAAACTCATCAGACTATGTCCAAGGTCGACTACTCGACCGTCGTGAGACCGTACCCTCTGATGTGCGGAAACTAGATGGAATCTGTAAACCCTCGCCACCCCCCCCCGGCGCGGCCAGGGTCGAACCGGGGATTAAAACCCCGATTCGTCCCTTCACCCAGATGTTTCTCGAAAATGGCCCAAGTGAGAATCGACCTTCGTCTCCATTAGAAAGGACAGTCCTTTTGACTGCTGGACCAACATGTCTGTACCACCCTACATGGTTTTACAAGGCTACATCTAGAACACTTTCTTTACTTCATAATTACTCTTTGAAAAACATGGATACCCCATGTGCTTGATGTCCAACTGAAAAGCCTTATTCTCTTCTTGTTTCTTCCTATCAACTTTATTTTATTCCCATATTGGAGGGAATCAATCCTTAGGTGTTCACAAACCACAACTATACATTCATATAAACATCAACTTATATGTATCAAGCATTCCACTAGTAACCATAACACTAACAGCATTAGAGAAATGCAGTCCAAAAGGCTTGGAATCCTAGTCCTTTTATGTGCACAATTCCTATCTAGCTTGGCTTTTGAATCCCAAGGCAAGTGTTTATTTTGAAATACCTATCTACCTTTGCTATGTGTGGGATTTACTGGGTATGATTGACTGATTGATTTTTAATTCGTAAATGTTTTCAAGATAAGATTCATTTTAGTATTGTGTGTGTGTTTGTAGAGGAGAAACTTCCGATTGTTATGAATGGAAATATTTATGGCGGAGAAGATGGTGTGAAACACGATGAATTGGTTTTGTCGAAGGTAGGTAAAGGGAAGGGTGCCTACGGTGGTGAGAATAATCGTCCTCCAGTTACTAAGAAAAGCAAAGGAGCATCGATGCTCTTAAACGAACTTGGATACATGAAAAACATTGTTATCAGTGTTATAACCGCTATTATAATCCTAGTTTTTAACTTCTAGATTACGGGTGTGTACAAGATAGGAAGATCTATTTGGTTTTCGTTTAGGCTGTGTTTCTTCAATAGGTTTCGCTAGACAAAAGTATGTTTGGTATATTGTGCTTGTTGTTTGTATTTATATTTGGTTTTGATTGATTAAATAATTATCATATTTGTATTTATATTGTTGTTATTTACATTTTAATGTGAGAGAAATCCGTTCAAACAAGAACTAGGCCGACGAAGAAACTAATACAATTAAAGCACTCAGAAATAGAATTTTGGATTTGTTACAATGATTTAAATAATGATTGAATAACTTATTCTTTTAAAAAGAGATGTTGAAAATTAATAAAGAAACAAAAGAATGAGAATTTAAGATAATTATGTTCATATTTATAATACTAAAATGAGGTGATAATTAAGCCACGTTTTCATTTTCATATTCCTTCTCATTCAAAAACATTAAACTTTAATGATAAATGCTTGGATTTGAAAAAGGAGGTTTTGAATTTAAGTCTCACAGACGATATAAATTAAAAGAAATTTGTCGTTAGAAAATATATAATTTTAAATAAGTGCTACACTTTTAAAGAACATATATAAATCACTTGGTAAACCGATTTACCAATTTTATTTTCGCCACCTTATTCATGTTATTCTCACTACATACTACACTTTAAAAGAACATACATAAATCACTTGGTAAACCAATTACCAATTTTATTTTTGCCACCTTATTCATATTATTCTCACTTCATTACTTTTAGGTTATGTGTAGTGGGCGGTATGTGAGGGGGCGGTATGCCTTATAGCGCCGGCACACCGCCACGGAGGGCGCTATCGATCGGAAAACCGGAGAAGGCGCGATGTGTATAGCGCGTTATTGAAATGTTATTTAATAATTTTGACCGTTACAAAACGGTCATATCCAATAAAAAAATCATTTTTTTAATTTTACACTATAAATAACTCCCCACTCTTCCATTTTTTTTTACAAATCATACTCAAATACCCTCCTCTTCTCTATATATTTTTTAAAAACTTTTGAAGCTACTCCCATCCTATTAAAAAAAAATGGATTCCCCGTCGGAAGACTCGTTCACCGATATTTACCGAAGATTTTTTTCACCCGAAGAAGATGCGGAGGAGGAAGAAGCGGTTACGAGTGTGTGTACTTTTATGATACAAGCACTTGAGCACGTTCGGCCTACTCCCCCTCCACGACCCATCTTGCGGCGCACCTATATCTTGCGAGATCGTGAAGCCGCGAACGCGCGTTTGATGAGAGACTATTTTGATGCGACACCGGTTCACGGACCCAATGTTTTTAGACGGCGTTTTCGTATGAGCCAAAGGTTATTTTTGCGCATTTCTAATGATTTGGAAAATAAGTATGATTTCTTTAAGCAAAGAATGGACGCGCGAGGATATTTAGGCTTCACCTCAATTCAAAAGGTCACATCCGTGTTACGCATATTAGCATACGGAAACACGTACGACATCAACGACGAGTACTTGAAGATGGCGGAGAAAACAACCCCAGATTGCGTGGAACATTTTTGCTATGGTATTTTTTATTGACTTTTATTTATTTATTTACTTACTTTTATATATTGATTTTTTAGTACCTTACTAGTAAAACTTTAATATATTAAATTATATTTTAGGTATATGCCAGTTATATGGAAAACGTTATTTGAGAAATCCCACTTGGAACGACCTTCAACAAATATATGAGGTGCATCTAGAAAAGCATGGAATACCCGGCATGATTGGTAGCTTGGATTGTCGTCAATGGCGTTGGTACAATTGTCCAACCGCATGGCGAGGTCAACATACACGGGGTGATCAAAAAGGGCCAACTATGGTATTACAAGTTGTTGCGTCATACGACCTTTGGGTTTGGTCGGCCTTCTTTGGTGTAGCCGGGTGTTTTAACGATATTAATACGTTAGAGGCTTCACCATTAATAGAGAGCTACATTTCTGGAACTATACCAAAGGCCGGTTTTCATGCGAACGGGAACGACTACGAGCATGGCTACTATTTGGGCGATGGTATATACCCGGAGTATTCGATTATTGTTAAAACGTTTTCTGAAACGTTCGATGAGAAAAGAAATTATTTTAAAAAATTACAAGAGTCTTCAAGAAAGGATATCGAGAGGTGTTTTGGGATTCTACAGCAACGATGGCATTTTATCAGAAATCCTTGTCGCATGTGGCATAAGGATAAAATACGAATGACCATGTATGCTTGCATCATTTTGCATAATATGATCATTGAGGATGATGGAAAAGCGATATGCCAAAACTACATTCCGGAAGATTTAGTCGAAGGAACCCAAGCAACAATGGAAGAGAGACTCGCAAATGCTCAACTATTGCGATCTAAGGAAATACATAACACGTTGAAGGCAGATTTGGTTGAGCATGCTTGGGCGATTCGCCCAATTCGATACAACAATGACGACGAAGAAGATTCCGAGGAAGAAGAGGTTGAGGAATTCGAAGACGGGAACTTTGAAGACGTAGGTTTGGATGCTGGAGAAAACGAAGAGGAAGAAGGAGAGAACGAAGACGAAGAAGATTAATCTTTGAAGTGTTGTTTTTTTTATTTTTTTAGTCCAAATTTTTTTTTTAGAACCGTTTTTTTTTATGTTACTGTATTTTTTTTTTATGTGTAATGTTTTTATTTTTATTTTAGTGTAATGTTTTTTAATTTAATGAAATGAATTTTAATTTTATAAAGTTAGAAAATAATTATAAAAAATTAGAAATTAATAATTGAGTAATGATTAGACGGAGGCTTTATAACTACGGGCTTAAAATGCATAAGGCCCCATAACGCCACACGCTGACGTGGCACGCCACGTGTCGCATAACGCCCACAAAGGGGCGTTATGACTACACATGGCCTTAGTGTTACTTGTGATCCACGTCATTTCCCTCTTTAATTATTTAATAATAACCCTATCACATCATTCTTCCAATCTCCCTTAATTATACCGGTCTAGGACTTGAAAAAATGGGGTATTGATTTTTAAAAATTTTGATAATCGAATTATCCGATATTCTAAAACTAAAAAAGTAGTAAATATATATTATATGGGAATTATGTTTAGTTTAGATATGAGCACTGTATTTAGTTTAAATAAAAAATAGTAAATAATCGGATTCGGATGTGGATTTATGAATCTTTTTTTTTTGTTTTCAACTAGTAGATTGCCCCGCGCGTTGCCGTGGTGTTTCGAAAAAAATTACGTCAAAATGTAAATAAACTAAAAACGTACATAAAAATAAGCATAAAAAAGTGTTATATTTGACCCGACTCATTTCCGGAAAGAAAAAAAAAATCAAAACTTACATCAAAACGTAGTCGAAAACGTACATAATAATAAGCATAAGAACATATTATATTTGATCCGACTAATTTTAGAGAAAAATAATCCAGTCATGGTACGTATTTCACCAAACTTGGGACTTTGTGATGGAGGACAATGCCCCTCCTCAATTCGTAGTCTATTAAGATCCCTGAATTGGGGACGTACCCTCCTCAATTCAGAGTTAATTAAAAGCAAAATCAAATGCCCAGTTCCATTCTTCGTCCGTCCAACTAACATATTCATCACTTGGAGGAGGGTTTGCACCAGAGGGGGTTTGCAATTCCAAGAGGAGGTACGATTATACGATAAGGAGGGTAGACTATTATACGATAAGGATGGTAGACTACTGGAGGAGGATGAGGAGAAGGAGGGTATACGATTTCACCAACGCAATTATTTACAAGAGGAGTTTCAATTGGATGTGGATAACCTCCCTATTTTTAGATATGCAAATGATGTCTTTAAGGTGAGTACTGAAAGTGGAAGACGAAGTCTAGTTATAGCCATTGGAATATAGCCGTTGGAATATGTCCGTTTGAATACAGCTGGTAGAAAATAGCCGTTGAAATATTTAAAAAATGAAAATTTTTATATATGTTCAAATAATTGTAAAAGTAGATGATGGTGTGGAGAGTGATGTGGAGTTTGTAGAGATTTATACATTGTGATCAAAGTGGGGGCGTTTTAGGGAGGTTTGTAAATCTGATGTGATGCCAAGGTGACAATTTGTTTAGATTTTTGAGGTTTGTACATTGTGGGTGCTCTTATATGGACCCAACAAAAAGAAAGTTTATGATATAGTTTTGGATGAGTTGATGTGGAAATATATAATAAGGTAGTATCAAGCATTAATGTACGACACATCTAACATTCAAGTTACCTATTTTTTGGATGATACAATGTGACATGTATATGAAAATGGACTAAGCTTCGAGCTCATAATGCGAACCAATCTTGTTACTGAGAAGTCCACAAAAAGAAATTTTTGAGGCCCAAGTTATTTTAGTCATTTGGAGCAAAAAAATAAGTCTGTTGGGCAACAAAAGTAATATGTTGCATTAGGCCCAGCCCTGAAGTATGTGGGCCAAAGGAATAAAATTGTGGTCTAGTTAGTATGTTTGGTTTATGATCCAATTGATTATCAAGATCAAGTAAGTTGGGTAACTTAATATCTACTCTTGTTGAAAATAATTCACAAAGCCAAAAATTGGATGTGATACTATGAAGAAAGTGAAAATTAGTTACTGTTGCTAAAGCCAAAGATAACTAGCTAAGTGGATGAATCATATAATGAGTGGAGTGGGTTGTGCACAACAATTTCTCGACGTCAAAGAAGAAAAATTTTATTTTTCGGTAGAATTGGATTTGCTATTCAAAAGGGGGTTGCGGCGCAGCTTGTTGCCCGTTTACCTGCCATCATTATGTAATTTTTCTATCGCATAGTCTATTTATTCACTAAAAAATGTTGGTTCATTTGTATCCGTTTTTTAGCTTGTAACTGAATATCGACGACACCCACATAATGAGTAAGTTTACCTTTTTTGATACGACACACACGATTCACGATAGATAATCTATTTTTCAAAATAGAAATTGTCCAAACATTTGTTGATGCATAATTAGGTAGTGACTGTCATAACATTTTAATATCTCATTCTCCCAAGTGTTGAAGAATGGTTATACATATGACGTCTCATTTATGGGCTATATGTTAGCTTAAAGTTAACAATTCATTAATTGTCATCAATAAAATCAATAAAATGTGTCACACACATATGGTTTCCTTTATATGGATGTCCATGTGTTGGTAGTTTAACACACTCATTGTCTACTATTGATGGAAAATAGGTTTTAACTTCACTTTTTCCTTTAGGAATAGATATCCACAATCCCTACATATAGTAAATCTTGAAGGGACTTCAAAAGTATTTAAACCTTTAATAGTTAGAAAACATAAAAGGAAGTTTCATCAACTATTATCATTTTAACTTAAGCATTTTTTTTGTTTTTGTTTTTGACATCAAATTTACATGTCTTTAAAGAACTACCACCACCCTAGACATCTATATCTTTATTGACAAACATTATGTTTTGATTTGTCATTTAGAAACTTTTTACATACTTTATTGACAAACATTGTGTTTTGATTCGTCACTTAGAAACTTTTTACATACCTTGAGATGACATTTCATTTTCGTTGTGTCATTAAAAGTCCATTTCATTTTCGTTGTGTCATTAAAAATCGGCTTTGCAACATATACACTACGGTTATTACAGTACTTAAAAATACAGCATTAGTAAAGGCAAAAACAATAAGCCTTAAGTTTTATAAACTTCCACATGCCCACAAGAGATTTTCATCCGACGACCCAGTCTTCTTGTGTTTCAACAGTCTTCTTGTGTTTCAACTGGTCATAGCCCAAGACAGAGACTAAACAAAAAAAATTATAAAATCCAAAACCGGTGATCGACCCATAAATATGTATTATGTCTGTTCATGGTTTGATCACTCGGTTCTAACAAACCAAATTGTTAAATGCTCTCCCCTGATTGGCTATTTGCATAATGTTGGATAAAATTTTCTCATAATTTAGATTAAAGTTGTTTTACTTAAATTTTATTAATTATACATCTTTATACATGTTTAGATGAGATGGAGTGGTCTCATTGAGGGTATAAAGGTCGTGTCATGTAACCCACTAGCTATATCATGTCGACAAGAAGACATGATTCATTTATATAACAAGTCAGGTTTTCTGATAAAGTATAAATAATGCAAATCAAAGTTATCAACTATTAAACATTGGGTAAATCATGTCGACAAGAAGACATGATTCATTTATATAACAAGTCAGGTTTTCTGATAAAATATAAATAATGCAAATCAAAGTTATCAACTATTAAACATTGGGTAAGAGTAGAACTTACCTTGCCTTTACATCGTAAAATGTGGGTCCATCATTGATCAAATTAAAACTCAACATTTTCTGAACTCCCAACCCCCTAAGTCAACTCATCCTTCTAGCTAAATGGTCTACATAGCTAGAAGTCATGTATTGCCTTATGAGGGAGAGAGTTCAGAAAAAATTGGATTTCAAATATAAGCCATTGTGCAGTGAACTAGAAAGAAGAAAAGGGAGGGAAATTGCCAAAGATGAAGACGACTATATATATTATACACTCCGTATGCACATCATCTACACATCATTGATAATGTCAAAAAACATATACATGACCATATCTTTGGTTAATACAATCACATTGCTTGTTAACTAAAATTGTTAACGACCACCTAGATACATGTGACGACGTGACGTGTGTAAGACAACGTTAAACCTCATAGATTTCAACGACCGACATACATAGATGATTTTCGATATATTTTTGTTGTGGAACAATGATTGGGACCACATGAAAATCTGTTAACCAACAACAACGATGATTTTCGATATATTTTTTGTCCTAACAAACAAAGTGGTACTTTAGGACGATCATAAAAGGACGATATTGCTTTTGTACATATTGTTATATGTTCAAACAAAGTTGAAAAATAAGATTTGTCACTACTAGGTTTGGAAGGCTAGCCGAATTTTCAAGATTCCCGTATAAGTTTGTATAAGAATTGAAAGTAGGATATTCTAAAAGTAACAAAAGTATTGCGTTTATTCTCATGTAGACTGAAATGTATGTTGAGAGATATTTTCTAAGCTTTTTCGAATCGGAGATGTATACAAGATGTGTATGAAAAAAAATTAGTTTAAACGGTGTCTCTATTGATTACAAGATAACATTATTTTATGTGTTTAGTATGCAGGATTTTATCCCCTTTTGCGATATGCTCATATAATGTATATATATATGTGGGACGCTTGGGGGATAAATTGAAAGTGCACTAATTTTAACGTTATTTTACTAATTTCGTGAAAATAACGTTAAGAGAGGGGGATGGTAAATCATGCATCATGTGGTGGCGTTGATAGCCGAAAGACAAGGGGGTACATGCACTAATAGGCGTTTGTCTCAATTGCTGAGTGTTATGTGCCTTATGTCCAAGGCTTGATGCAAAACTACTATCGAGCCGGGGGTCTCATTGGAAGCAGCCTCTCTATTCCTACGGGGTAGAGGTAAGGCTGTCTATATCTCACCCTCCTTAAACCCTACCTTAGCTTTGCTATTGGCAGGATATACTGAGTATGATGGCGATGAGCATGCAGGATTTCATAGAATTTTAAACGAGAAGCAACTCCAAATTGTGAGATTTGTTGAGTTAATTCCATACTTAATAAATTAATGTATCTATACTATATTATAATGCATGAGGGAGGAGTATTTTAAGTTACCCAAAAAAATAAGAACTTTCCCCCCTTTATTTATAGAAAGACCCTTAAAATGAGGGTAGTTTGGCCTTTTAAATACTATTTATTTTTTAGCCCCTAAACTTATTACACTTAATCCCTAATGTTTTAACAAAATTATAGATAATTGGTTACAGTTCATCCCTCCACAACAAACTTATAATTTTTTTTACGTTTTCTTGACATATCTTATAAACTATACTGTTTAAAAAAAAATCCAAAGATAACATGACGACCTGCACATTTTTTTTTTGACGTTTCCGTAGTTGTCTTGTTCAATATCGACGCACGGATTAAAAGGTTCAAGTCGATAATGCTTTAATGTACAAGTAATTAATACATGTGATCTAACGCGTCTAATCTACAAAGATGTGCTCCATCTATGCAAACAAAAACAAAAAGAATTAAAAGTACCGTAACATAAAATGAAATTATGTGTCACATTTTATTTTATTAAAACTGCCTAATATCTATACTTAGATATATCTTATAAAAACTTAAAACTAACCACAACAAACTTCCTAAATAAAGGGGTGACAAATCTAAAATTAAACCCTAGGGTAAAGATCAAATAGGAAGATTAATTTCGCTAGGAAGGATAGGAAGCAATAAAAGGATGACATGTGGCAACATTTAAAATAAAGAAAAAGGGTATTTTAGTCAATCCAACCCTTTATTCTTCCTTTTTCAAAACCCAGTAACTTCAAAACCCACCATTTTCAAAACCCACCATCTTCAACCATTTCTTCACTTTCTATCTCAATAATCACTACATTATAGTGCGATTTTCATCACCAATCAATGATTCAAACCCCCGATCAACGTGTTCTTCAGTTTTTTTGAAGAAAACCCAGTTTAATTTCATACAAAATCTCGTTTTTTCCGGTGATTTTGAACATAATCACTCGATTTGTTTGATTCAATCGCTGATAAGTGTTTCTATCATTTCAAATTTCGTCAATTGATGAAGAAACCGGCTTCGATCCATGTAAGAAATACTTTAATTTCATTTTCACGATCTGGGTTTTTATTTAATTATTGCGTTTTACGATCTTGGCGGGGTCCCAGGGGCGGCAGCCCCTGGCGGGGTCCAAGGGGCAAAGCCCCTGGCTGGGGTTGAGCTGCGTTTTACAGAGAACACTTTCTTTTGTTTTTTTAGGTCATTGCGTTTTAGAAATGAGACATTTTTAGTGTTTTCTGGCCATTGCGTTTTACAAATAAAACATTTCTTTGTGTTTTCTGGCTATTGCGTTTTACAAATAAGACATTTCTTTGTGTTTTTTGTGCATTGCGTTTTAGGTAAAACACTTTTTTATGTGTTTCCAGTCTATTGCGTTTTAGAAATAAGACATTTCTTTGTGTTTTCTGGCCATTTCATTTTACAAATAAGTCATTTCTTTGTGTTTTTTGTGCATTGCGTTTTAGAAAAATGTCATTTTTTAGGTTTTTTTTTTCATTGCGTTTTACGTAACTGGTTGTTTTTCTGTTGCGTTTTACACAACTGGGTTTAAATTTTTTTTTTTAAATATAGCAATAGTATAGTCGTTTTAAAGATAAAAAAAACGCTCGTTTTTTTGGTGCAATTTTTATAAAAAAATAATGTCGTATGAAAGAGTTATTAACGTTTAAAAAATGGGGGGGGGGGGGGAAATTGGAGGAGAGAGAAACTATTGGCTTGAATTGACTAGAATTCCCTTGAACAAACTCACGCACCTCTTTTCTTCTTTTTAATTCCCCTATTTTAATCTTAGCCCTTGATTAACTAAATGGATGGTCAAGATCACTTCCTAGCCTTCCTAGCCAAATTAACTTCCTATTGTATCTCCACCCTTAAACCCTAATGCATTTGTATAGTTACTACTATAAATACATAGCAGGACACCCTATATCTATTGCTAAACAAAGTTAAAAAATAGATCCCGTTCTGAATTCAATTGTTGCGAAAAACCAAGCATGCGAGATTGAAAATTCTAAGGTCAAATCTGTTATATCGCAACAGTGAATAATTGTTTTCTTTTATTTACTTTTATGTGAATGTTAACTTATTTGATTTTTCAGATTCAGTTACATGATAAACATGCTAATTTAAACAACCCACCTGTCGAACAAGCTTCTAAGGTATTTATTTTGCTGGTTTTTAAGTATTATTTTTGCGTATATCTTTCATATTAACATGTTCGTTATGTTATTATATGTGTGTTTTATTGCAGGATGATGGTGATAAAAGTGTTGATATTATTTCTTATGGTGGAATGTTTAGTCTATACAAGTCTAATCTTCAACGTGAATTTAGTGAAGAGATAATTTTAAGGTTTATTTAATCTTTTTTAACTTTCTATTCAGTTTTTGTCCTTTTTAAGGATCGGAAGTTTGAGACTTAAAAGGAAGAGATCCAAGAGACTCTCTGAATGGAAATGGAGTGAGGTTATTAATTTAGATGATTCTGATGACAATGACAAAGAAGAGGAATTAGAAAATACTATCGATTCAATCACAAACCAGAAAACCCGATTAAAAATACCTCGAGTGTCAATTCAGAAGCGGAACAGATTTCATGCAGTTTAATATGAAATCTATCAAGTATTTTTATGTTTTTTTTTTCATTTTCAGTTGTTATGTTTGATCTAGACATATGAATAAATTTTATTTTGTATTTGAACTTTATTTTTGGTGTTAATATAATGCAGTTATTGACCATATTAAATTATTAATAAAGCTCAAAATATAGTTAGTATCCTAAATTTACAAGTCAACTGAACTTATATAAGTTAATATCATAAAGTTGCAATAAATAGATATTGCAGTTAGATATAATCAAGCTGAACTTATAAAATATTGTAGTTATTCTTGGATATTAATCTAATAATTTGTATTTTCTTAATTAAAAAATAATAAAGTAATAAACTTTAAAGCTAAACTAAAAACCTGAACTTACTATAATATAAAGTTAATAAAGATATAAACTCTTAACATCCTATTTTTTTATAAAAATTGTTTTTAAAATTTTATAAAAATATAATTTTTTATATATATAAAAACGAAATTTAACAATTAAAGTTAAAGGTGTAAAACATATTTACGAATCAACTACTACTTTTTATTTTTAAAAAAAAAAATTAAACTTAAAGTTTATTTGATTAGTACCGTGTGGATATTTAAAAAAATTATGAACTTTAAAGAATAAAATTATAAACATTATTATTTAACCAACAAAATAAACTTACTTTACAACTATAACAACTTATCTTTTAATTTTTGTCATTTGATTATTATTTTTTATTAAAAACAAAACTTTACATGTGTAAAACTGTTTTTTTACTTTATTTATTAACAAAACATTTTGTTTTTATAACAAAATAATTCTTTTATAAACATCTTTTGTAACAAGTAATATAAATAAAATACTCTAGAAATTTACAATCTTTATTAGATAAATACTAAAATGTGTTGCAAATTTTTAGGAATTATAAGTTCAACTATATTGTTATAGATAATATTAGTCAGTTTCAAAAGAATTCTTTACCAACTTAACTAGATACATGGTAGATTGTGTCGTATATTTTTAGAGATTATAAGTTAAAAGTAGACTCATATAGATAAGATTAGTTAGGAACTAAAAATCTAAACTTAGTCTGATATAAAGTTAATAAAGATATAAACTCTTAACATCCTATGTTTTTTTTTTATAAAAACAGTTCTTGGAATTTTATAAAAATATAAATTTTTTATATCTGTAAAAAACCAAATTAGTTAAAGCTCTAAAACGTACTTACGAGTCAAATACTATTTTTTGTTTTTAGAAAAACAAAAATTTTAAACTTAAAGTGTATTTGATGAGTACTATGTGGATATTTAATAAAAGTTATGAACTTTAAAAAATAGGAAAATTGGTTTTTAATAAACCAACCTTTGTCCCGTTGGTAAATAATAATCTTACCTACGTAATTGGTATACAATAATCCTACCTATCAACATGTTGGTACTTAATGAACTTCCGTTAATTTTTTTTAACTGAAGTTAATTTTTAAGTTTTATTTATTACATAGAAAGTCCCTGTAGTTGTAATTTACTAGTTTTAACTATTTTATAAAACAAAAAAAACTCAATGGACTGTAATTTACTAGTTTTAAAATAGTTAAAACTAGTAAATTTCAACTATAGGGACTGTTTGTGTAATAAATATAACTTAAAAACTAACTTCAGTTAAAAAAATTAACGGAAGGTCATTGAGTACCAACATGTTGATAGGTATGATTATTGTATACCAATTAGGTAGGTAAGATTATTATTTACTAACGACACAAAGGTTGGTTTATTAAAAACCAATTTTCCGAAAGAATAAAATTATACATTATAATTTAACCAATAAAATAAAATACTTTACAATTATAACAAGTTATCTTTTAATTTTTGTCCTTAGATTATTAATTTTTATAAAAAAAACAATATTTTTTGTCTTTTAATTATTACTTTTTATAAAAAAACAAACTTTACATATGTGCAACACTCATGACATATATCCGCCACAATAATGTTATCATACTTATTATACTAATAAGAAAACTACCAGAAACGAGTGACGCAATGCAAAGTGTCGCCCCAGCCGCATCGCGCGGGCACCCTACTAGTAAGTAATTGGTTGTGTCACGTGTCATAAAAATTTCATCATAATTTATCTCAGAATATTGTTTATATTTTCAAAATCTTCATTATTAACTCTTTCATATTTATTTACGTAACTCATGTAATACATAAGTTTCTAACATGTTGTTTTAATATTATATATTAAGTTTAAACATCAAAAAGTGAGTCACAACTAAGACTATATGGTGTAGGCGTGGATGCCCCTCCACGTCGGGAACACCACCCCGCATATGGCGTGGAGGGCGGCGTTGTGGGTGGGGCTTGAGGATTTCCACTGGCATGGGATCAAATGTGTGGGTAAGGTGTATGCTCTTGATTGGTGAGTGTAGTTTAGGTTTGTTTTGATTGGTTGATGTTTATGTATTTTTATTTTTTTATTATCTTCTACGCCACTTTCCCACCCCATGTTTTTTTTCTCCACACCACCATGCTAACGTGGTTACCACGTGTCGCTCCACGCCCTCCCTTCAAGCCCCCTCCACACCGTGTGGTCTAACGCAAACATAGTAACTTTCCTTTTAGACATTGAAAATATTAGGGGAATTGGTGTTGGTGCACTTGTGTCTGTACTTTGTCTGTATTTTGTCTTGTTACTGAACGATGTCTTTGTTAGTCTGTAAGTTTGACCAAGTCAACCATCCTCCGGTTTGACTTGGCCAAACAGTCAACATTATGTTTGTAATTTGTTTGGTTCGAAGGATGTGTCATCGAAGGATCACTTATATCCTTCGATGATGAGCTCGATAGATAGCTTTCGATAGATGGACCACGAAAGATCCCATCTTTCGTGGTACATGTTGATCATTCGAGCTGTTCCTGGTCGAAAGATGATCTTTCGACCGGTCTGCATGATCCTTCGACCGAACCTGCTGTGTTTGGGTATAAATACCCGTGTGTTGTGTTCATTTCGACATATGACAGTTAGCAGAGAACACACACACACTTAGAGAGTTTACAGGACTGATTTGTAAACATTGAGCTGTAACCGGACCTTTCATACGTTTAATACAAGTGGTGTTAATCGTTGAGTCTTGTGTGTTGATTATTTGCGTGTTCTATCTCGGTTTGCTATCTCGGTTGGATTCCGCACAACCGGGTTGGTTTGTACACAAGGATTAGGCGACTAGATCCTCCCCTAGCCGGACCTACAAGTGGTATCAGAGCCTTGGCTCTTCTCCTTGTTAAAACCGAGAGTTTGCGGACTGTTTTTCGGGTTTTAAAAGTTCACTATTTTCTGAAAATCTTGTTGTTTTTGCTTGGTGTTTTGTTAAAAACCTTGTTATTCTTCATGCTTACATGTTAGTTGTTGGTTTTTGTTAAACATTTTAGCAAAATTGTGTGTTTGGAAAGTTTCGGTTCACCGAAATTCTTGTTTTTTCTGGGTAGTGTTCTTGCTATATTCATAGTGTTCTTCATAAAACTACACTTTTGATCTTAAAATTTGAATATTCAACTTGTTTGTGCATTGAAAAGTGTAATCTGATTAAAATATTGGGATCCTTACCTGGTTGGTGAAAGCCTGCATATTCAGACCTGAAAGATATGGTCTGAACATACTTTCTGCTGAAAGTTCTCACCAACCCGTCAACTTTTCACCAACCTGTCACCATTGTCAACTGTGTCAGAGCAAGTTCGAAAGATATCTTTCGAAGTCGAAAGATCATCTTTCGACCAAAGGAGGTTCGACAGATAGTCATCCTTCGAGCATCCTTCGAAGTGTGAGACTTATCTTTCGTTCCAAGGAATATTTTCGAAACATATATCTTTCGGTCTTCTGCTCATTTTCGAAAGACTAGGATCCTACGATTGGGGAGTCTTTCGAAGTCATCTTTCAAAATCATCTTTCGGTGTACAGTACTTTTTCGAAAGATAAGGATCCTTCGGTTGGAGAATCTTTCGAAAAACATTGTTCGAAATTCAACAGAGATCCTTCGAACCCTGTTGATCCTTCGAACAGGTGTTGATCTTTCGATCATTAGTCTGTTTGTGTTTAACAGTTTGTGTTTTTCAAGTCTTTCGACAGGTATCCTTCGGCTGATTAAAAATGAATCCAAGGTGGAATACTTTGGTAAATACAGATATGTATTTTGGTACTCCGTCATCTTCCGCACCGGTATCTTCACAAGCTAATGCAATTTCTACCGGTCAATGGGCATTTGTATCAAATCAAGTTCCAAGTGTTCAAAGCATTCTTTTAAGCGAAAGCGAAACTGGAAGTTTGAATAGACCTCCAAAGTTGATGCATTTATATGAATATCCAGGATGGATTGATAGATTTCATACATACGTTCTTGGTCAAAATACAGAATTGTGGTTGCGGTTCATCACAGATTTCGATCAAACAATAGAGGTTGCCGCATCATCTGCTGCTACGTTTGCAGATCTCACGGAAGATCAGAAGAAAGTCTATGATCTAGAAAAGAAGGCATACGCCATTCTCACTCAGGCCTTAAGTAAAGATATCTATCATCAGTTCGTCAGTTATAAGACTACAAAAAGGTTGTGGGACGCGTTGAAGACAAGGGGCGTGGGAAATGAAGCGACACGTCAACTGAGGAAAGAACTGCTAAAGAAAGAGTTTGATGGTTTTACTTGTATGGAGAATGAGTCGTTGGGTGATTTGACAAGTCGATTTAATCACTTGCTGACTGAATTGACAAATTTCGGGGTTGTTACAACTCCTGCAGAGATTGTGAAAAGGTTTGCAGATGCATTGCCACCTCAGTGGAATACATTCTTGGAAATCATGAAGTACAATGGTACTTTAGCTACAACGAGCTTCAACGACTTTGTTCAAATTCTAGAAAACAAGAATCAGGAAGAAACTCTGAAGGCAAAAAGAATTCCCGTGCCTCAAAATCCTGAAATGTATTTTGGAACCTCTAGCACCTCTACAAAACCTTCTTCGCATGCTCCAATTCAAACAGCTTTTGTGACTAGCACAGATATGTATGGCAATACTATCCAAGTTCCTGTGCCTCCAAAGACAGACATGTATGGAAATCTGCTGGAACCAGTCCCTCAATCAGCACCACAACAGCAACGACCTTTCAGACCAACTGATATGTTCGGAAATCCTTTACCAACAACAGATATGTATGGGAATCCGCTTCCTCCTCAACAGCAAGCTTGTTATGGAAGCACATCATCTGCTGGTCAGCAATCAAAGCCAGATACAGTACGGCTCGACACCTCAAGCTTTTCTAAAGTCAGTGTGGAAGTAGCAAAGGAACACATGGAGCTGCTAAACACTGTGGTGAGCGCATACTGTGGATTAGTGGAAGGTCAGATTGGTAATATTAATCTGACACAAGAAGACTATCAGCAGATTGATAAAGAGGAGATGGAGATGATGGACATTAAGTGGGCCTTTGCCAGTGCTGTTAGGCGAGCAAAGGATTTCATGGAAAGAACAGGCCGAACCAGCTTGGAAAGCAAGAAAGACACCAAGTATGGGTTTGATAAACAGGCTGTTAAATGCTTCAACTGTGGTGAACGTGGTCATTTCAAGCGTGAATGTACAAGGCCATCTCAGCATGGGAACCAGAATCCTTTCCGAGGTCAAGGCAACAGGGCAAATCAGAACCAAGGAAGGAACAACGAACGAACACTGGTGCCTGTCAATAACCAGAGTCAAGCAGGACCATCTAATGCCAACCAGGCACTTGTGGTTCAGGTAGATGAAGGTTGTGATTGGTCAATCCAGTTGGGAAATGATGCACCTGATGGAACAGCTTGTTTTGCTGAAGTAGTTAATGATCTTAAACACGCCAGTGGTGGAGAATCTTCCACCAATGGTGTTGAATCTTCTGAAGATGAAGACAGCTCCGGGTACAGTGGAAGTTCAGATGAAGAGTCCTCTGCTTCAGGCAATGATCAGGAAGATGACACATCAACTGCATCAGTTAATGCAGACATTGATGAACTTTTGGAGGAAGCTGCAGCAGGAATTCAAAGAAGATCTATTTTGGTGGATCAAGCTGCTTATTCTTCGTCTTCTCTCCATTCAGCCTTTATGGCGAATGTCGACAGTTCATCAAGTCAGGTATGTGTCGACGAACCCACTTCTGTTAGCTGTAATAACTGTGATAGTTTGCATGTTAGATGTGCTGAGATGGAAGCAAACATGTCTGAGTTGCAAGGCAAACACGATGCTTTACAAGCTAGTTTGTTTGAATTGCAAGACAAACATGTTTCTGTGAATGATAGGTGGTGTGAATTGCAAAGCAAACACGAGGCTTTGCAAGAGAAATATGATGTGACATTCATTCACAATCAGAAATTAACAGTGGATCTTTCAAAGTGCACTGAAGCCAACATGTTTTATGAAAACCATGAAAAGGAATTTAAAAGGATGATTGAAACATTAAAGAAAGATAAAACAGAACTGACAAAAATGGTTTCCAGAAAACAAACTGACATTAATTTGTATATCACTCGTCTTGAGGTGATGCAAAAAGAAATGGCTTGTGTTAAAACAGAAAGTGAGGCGATCCGACTCAAGTTAGACAGTTATTTGAGTTCTAGCTATGTGTTGGATCACATCATTGATGTTCAGAAAGAGAAAAAGGATGTCACATGCATAGGTTACAAGAAATGTCCACCACCCGTGAGAAACAATTTTGATGCTTTGCCTGATGAGGAGTATAGGACTCACTTTGAGCCATCTGTTCCTTTGGACGTTGAGGAATTTGCAGCAGGGCTCGGATACAAGAAAGAAGTATCGTCAGATTCAGATGTGTCAGCAGATACATTTGTAACTGCTGAACAGAATCAGGATCCTCCAGTGGTGGTTGAGGATGTTGATTCTTCTGATGATGAGTCTGATGATACTGATTCGGAAAAGCCTGATGCAGTAATCAAAGAAGAGGACATACCTCTTGAGAATCATATCCTATGTGATCCTCCCACAAAACCTGCTAAGACTGTTCCAACCGAGTCCACATCTGCAAAAGAGTCGGAGAGTGTGGATTTGCTGTACACTCTTGTTGGTGATGATAAAATCTATTCAGACAAAGATTTTCCTATTAAAAATGTTAATCAATCTTTAATCAGTAAAGTCTTTGAAAATTCTACAAGTAAGTTTTTGGGAAAGACAGGACCACATGTTACAGTCACACAGTGTCCTCCTATCCCAAAGGCTGAAGTTAGAAAACAATTTGGGAATAAGAAATTACCAACAGTAGAAAAACAGCAAAATCATACCAAACCCAAAGGTAAGACACCGGCTCAAGATCAAAAGAAGCCGAATCAGAAGAAGAAGAAGAATGTGAACTTTGTGAAATCTAAGGGAACGGACAAAATTGCAAAGTTTGAAAATCAATCTAATTTAGATTTTGTCCAAAAAGCAACTGTGATGAAAAGGAATGAACCAAGTTGTTCAAAACCTAGTACCTCGGGATCACAAAGTTCATCATCGGCAAGACGACCACATGATACTTCGGGGTTTGTTGAACGAAGATCATGTTTTGAATGTGGAACAATCGGGCATATTGTTCGAAATTGCCCGTATCTTCATAAACAAAAAGGCATAGTTGATGATCCCCGTGGCCCAACTGACCGCAAGCGATCTGTTTCTGTAAAACAAGATCCTCGACTCATAAGAGAAAGGGAAAAGAAACAGAAACGTCAACAGGTCAAGAAAATTGAAAAAGCAATTAAAACCGATGTGGCTCAAAAACAATCTGTTTCTGTCAAACCAAACAATTTAAAAACTTCAGACAATCATGAAGTTAAGTTTTTAAAGAATAACACTGGTATAACAAAACAGACTTGGAAACCAAAAACGGTTACTGAATCAGGGGGACCATCACAATTTCCGAATCATCAAAAGGTGGAAGTTATTGTTGTTGATAAAAATGGAAGACCCAAGACCACAATGGCTTGGGTCCCCATCTCCAACTAATCGATTGAGTTTATGTGCAGGGTGTTCCAGGAGGAACTATCAGTAGTCATTGGATTGTTGATAGTGGGGCATCCAGGCACATGACAGGCGACATGAAGCTTCTCTACGACGTCAAATCTATTAGAGGAGGTTATGTTGCTTTTGATGGAGATAAGGGCGGATATATAACGGGTGAAGGAATGATTTCCAACGGGGTTGTTAGCTTTGACAAGATCAACTTTGTGCAACAACTTGATCACAATCTTCTTAGTGTTTCTCAAATTTGTGACAAGCAGTTCTCAGTACACTTTGATGCTGATGGATGTTATGTGCTGAAACCCGGCTTCAAAATTCCAAAAGAATGGATTCTCTTGTCGGCTCCAAGGATAAATGATCTGTATGTCCTTGATATGAGCCAAGCTATCACAACGTCTGCACAAGCAACTTGTTTCGTTTCCAAAGCCACAGAAAAAGACACAATCTCTTGGCACAGACGAATGGGTCACATTCACTTACGCAAAATGAATCATTTGGTATCAAATGAATTGGTGAATGGTGTTCCTCTTAAAAACTTCCATCTTCAAGACGTCTGTGTTTCGTGCCAGAAAGGAAAACAAACGAAGAAGCGACATCCTACAAAGAAAGTCAACACGGTGGCTGTTCCTCTTGAACGTTTGCACATGGATTTGTTCGGTCCTGTCAAGCACAAAAGCATTAGGAATGATCAATATTGCCTCGTGATTACTGATGATTATTCAAGATTTTCTTGGGTGGCGTTCATGGCACACAAGAGTGAAACCTTCGGTATTATCAAAAACTTGATCATTCAGATTGAGAATCTTTACAACTTGAAGGTTAGGCGGATACGTAGCGACAATGGTACTGAATTCAAAAATCATGCCATGGCGGAGTTTTGCACTTCAAAAGGTATTCTTCACGAATTTAGTGCAGCTTATACTCCTCAGCAGAATGGCGTCGCTGAACGTAAAAACCGCACATTGATCGAGACTGCTAGGACTATGTTGGTAGAATCGCAGCTACCCATTCCATTCTGGACTGAAGCTGTGTCTTCTGCATGCTATACGTTGAACCGAGTCCTTACAGTCAAAAGGCACAACAAGACCTGCTTTGAGCTTATCAACAAACGGAAACCAGACTTGTCTTATCTTGAACCGTTTGGAGCTCCATGCACAATTATCGATCCTAATGGAAAGTTTGGGGCTAGAGCCATTGAGGGATACTTTCTTGGGTATTCCACCCCAAACTTAAGAGTCTGGAATCTAGAGACTAAAAGGGTCGAGGAATGGTCTGAAGTCAGAGTACAAAGGCACACTTTACCAGTTAGAAATCCTGGTCAGCCTTGGATGTTTGAGTACGATGACTTTTTCAATTCGATCAATGTTGAAGCCGTTGAAGAAAATGCTGCGGCAAGGATGTTTTTCGAGAGTGACAACGCAACAGATTCACCGTTGGTTCGTCCCATTATTGTCAATCAAGAACCATCTTCAGTGAACAATAATGCTCTCGACAATGAGGATTTTCAAGATGCTACCGAATTGAACGAATCTTCAGAGGATGATGAATTTCTAGATGCAGATCAAGAAGCTCCAACAGCAGTTCATGGTATTTCAGAGGGTACACCTCCAGTGGATGTCCCTAGAACAGCTGAAACTTCTGCATCATCCTCTTCGTCAATTCCGGGCCTTGAATTGATTGTTGATCTGAATCTCAACAATCTGGGTACAAATATTCCAGTTCAAGATAATCCAGAAACAAGGATTCATAATACCCATCCTCAACAAAACATCATAGGAAATGTACAAAATGGCGTTCAAACAAGAAACATGTTGCGAAACAACAACAATGCAGGCTTGTATGCAACTATCAGAGAATCTGGTCAACAGAATGATTGGTCTTTCGCGTGTTATGTCTCACAGGAAGAGCCAAGAACTTGGAAAGATGCTTTGAAAGATAGCTCATGGGTTGAGGCAATGCAGGAAGAACTGCAACAATTCCAGAAGCTTGGTGTCTGGAAACTCGTAGAGAAACCTGCTGGATACAAGAAGATTGGTACCCGTTGGGTGTTTAAATGCAAAAAGGATGACCGTGGGATCGTTATCCGGAACAAAGCAAGGCTAGTCGTTCAAGGTTTTCGTCAGATTGAAGGGATCGACTACAACGAAGTGTATGCACCTGTTGCACGTCTAGAAGCAATTCGGATTTTTCTGGCTTATGCCTCATTCAAAGGTTTCAAGGTATACCAGATGGACGTGAAAAGTGCATTCTTACATGGTGTGGTGGAAGAAGAGGTGTACGTCGAACAGCCTCCAGGTTTTGAAGATCCTATCCATCCCGATCGGGTTTGGTTGCTCAACAAAGCTCTATATGGTCTACATCAAGCACCGCGAGCTTGGTACGCAACCTTATCTAATTATCTGCTGGAGAACGGTTTTCGCAGAGGTCTTATCGACTGCACTCTTTTCATCAAAGAACAAGATGGAGATCTTCTACTGGTACAGGTATACGTTGATGATATTATTTTTGGTTCTACTAATGATGTTTTGTGTAGGGATTTCGAGCGTGTTATGCAGGATAAATTCGAGATGAGTGCTATGGGGGAAATGACCTTCTTTTTGGGCCTACAAGTACAACAAACAGAGTCTGGGATATTCATCCATCAGACTAAATATGTTGGTGACATCTTGAGCCGGTTCCAGATGTCTGATGCAACGCCCATTGGTACCCCATTGCCACAAAATCACGGAATTACTCCAGACTTGAAGGGTCAAGATGTTAGCCCCTCATACTACCGCGCGATGATAGGATCTCTTATGTACCTCACAACATCAAGACCAGATATAATGTACCCAACGTGCCTGCTTGCCAGATATCAAGTGAACCCGAAGGCCTCACATCTTGCAGCTGTAAAAAGGATTTTTCGTTATTTGAAGGGTTACCCTGACACCGGTCTATGGTACCCTAGGGATAATAACTTTGACTTGATCGCATTCAGTGATTCTGATTTTGGCGGATGCAAAATCGACGGCAAATCCACAACGGCTGGATGTCAGTTTTTGGGAAATCGCCTAGTCACATGGCAGTGCAAGAAGCAGACGTGCGTCGCTACATCAACATGCGAAGCTGAATACATTGCTGCCTCAAGTTGTTGCTCCCAAGTCCTGTGGATACAACAGCAAATGCGTGACTACGGTTTTGAATTCCTAACTACTCCTATTTATGTTGATAATTCTGCTGCATTACAGATCACTAAAAATCCTGTGCAGCATTCAAAGACTAAGCACATCGACATTAAGTATCACTTCATACGTGATTGCTTTGAGAAAAGGCTAATCGATGTTGCTTACGTCCACACCGATGACCAACGTGCCGACCTTTTTACCAAAGCATTTGACAAATCAAGATTTGACTATTTATTATTGGTAAATGGCATTAAGGTCAAGCGAGAGTAAAACCAACATCGGAAAATCATTTTTGTAAATATCTTTGTGTTTTAAATTTGTCTTAGTTTATTGATTTTAGGGGGAGTAAATCCAAAATTTGAAAATCCAAAAACATTGAAAAATTTTAAAAAGACAAAAACAATAGAAAAGCAAAAATGAGTTTCCTGGCGAGCAAAAGAGAAAATGATAGTACATCAGTGGTCTGTCTAAACCTCTTTAAACCTTAAATGAAAAACGATAAGCAGCTCTATATAAGATGTATCGGTAGGCTCACAATCATTTTAAATTGTGCAGGGTGATATAAACTTAAATCGACTGAAGACCAGGTGGGAACCATTCATTGGCATATGGTCTTAGTACCGAAATTTCGTTTGAGAGATTGCCGAGGTTCTGAGATATTCGGTCTTTATGCTGCTTATCATCTGGGTATCATGGTTGTATCTTTTACCGAAAAATAACGGGGACGCAAGTCTAGATCTTCCATGATACCATACATACGTGTACATACTGCATACGACCTCAATAAGTGATCAACAATCACATGTCCCTTCAAATAAGTGATAAAATATCACAAATTCTTTCCGGGTGTCAAGTTCGTCTCTCTGCTGTACGAAAGTACTGACCTGTTCACGGACTTGCTCCTGTGCCCTCATGCATCGAAAATCAAGTTCCTCATCAATAAGTGATTATATCACATAGGGCTTGTTTTCAATCAAAATAAGTGAGAATCTCACATCATATACGGTCAAACAGATGATAATCGGTATACTCACCGGTAAGATGAACCCTCGTGCATACCTTGATACGGGAATGTGTCGTGATGTGGATGAACACCGGTCGGTAAGTATAAATTATACCTTAACGTATCCCCTCGCCATGATTACATCTGATAAGTTGAGCTTAAGTGGACAACAATACCGATAATTGTTATAGGATGCTTATCTTAATGTTAACTAATTGAACAAAGAGAGTGTTTTGACATGACCGTACACTGATATGATTCTCTTACCCTCGAAACTCACAAAAAGAATGTCTGTAAATATTTATTTACTGCTTTCAGTCTTTACGTTTGTAATATTCAAAAATACCAAAAAGATTTTATGTGTGTTTTAATATAAATCTTATAAAAGCCAAAAAGATTTTATTTCAATTTTATTTTCGATCGTTCGATGTTGGAACTCGAGTCTTCGTTACCTGAAACCTGAACGAAAACCGAAAATGACTAAATCTTCATAAACGGTCGAAATTTGCAAGCGTTGAAAGTTAAAATTGAAATTGATAAACTTTGTTAAACTTTCAAACTGTCGGACGGTGTTTGCTTAAACAATGGTCACATGTGTGTTGTTTGCTTATGATATTCCAAGCGGTTGTTCTCATTACGCGTTTAGATTTCTTGCATGTGCAGATTCTAAAGGCTAGGAGAACATGGTCGATGACAAGCTTCGGAATGAAGACACCACGTGAAGGCACTCAAATGATGAAGATGATCGAGTTGCCGCTGACCATCATCAACACCACAAGGATCTCACTTCATAAAGATAAAGACTTTCACGAGCATAACTCAAGGGGGAGCTTATGTTAAGGGAGAGTTTGTCAACACACTTCCTACATAAAACGGGGAGTTTGTTGGTACACTTTCTGCTTTCAAGACGTGAAGACTTTAAAGATCCTCCGACATTGAAGACGTGAAGAGACGTCAAAGACTTGAAGACACGAAGGACCTACAAGAATGAAGATCAAGACAAAACTATCTCGAAGATCGAGACAAAGCTACAGCCAAGGGGGAGTTTGTTGGTGCACTTGTGTCTGTACTTTGTCTGTATTTTGTCTTGTTACTGAACGATGTCTTTGTTAGTCTGTAAGTTTGACCAAGTCAACCATCCTCCGGTTTGACTTGGCCAAACAGTCAACATTATGTTTGTAATTTGTTTGGTTCGAAAGATGTGTCATCGAAGGATCACTTATATCCTTCGATGATGAGCTCGATAGATAGCTTTCGATAGATGGACCACGAAAGATCCCATCTTTCGTGGTACATGTTGATTATTCGAGCTGTTCCTGGTCGAAAGATGATCTTTCGACCGGTCTGCATGATCCTTCGACCGGACCTGCTGTGTTTGGGTATAAATACCCGTGTGTTGTGTTCATTTCGACATATGACAGTTAGCAGAGAACACACACACACTTAGAGAGTTTACAGGACTGATTTGTAAACATTGAGCTGTAACCGGACCTTTCATACGTTTAATACAAGTGGTGTTAATCGTTGAGTCTTGTGTGTTGATTATTTGCGTGTTCTATCTCGGTTTGCTATCTCGGTTGGATTCCGCACAACCGGGTTGGTTTGTACACAAGGATTAGGCGACTAGATCCTCCCCTAGCCGGACCTACAATTGGCCTGCAATAATCCCAACTAGACGTCATTGGCCATTGTCAGTCCCACATTTGAATATTCCCCATACCAGTCCCACCTTTCACTTATTTTTCCTCCACCGGTCCTCAGTCAAAAAAACTTAACAGAGTAAAAAACCGATAAGTTTTTTTACTGAACTACAAGCTGATATTTTAGGGCTTTTGATCAGAACGATGATACGAGTCGAATGACGTAAAACTTACCTTGAAATTGTGCTCTAAACGATGAAAATGATGCTTTAATTCGGGTGTTTAAACTTCCAATTAACAAAAATCAAGTCGTTTGAAGCACCGTTTCGAGTTAAGTTTTACATCAATAGACTTGTATCCTCATTCTGATCAAAAGCCTTAATACGTCAGTTTGTAATTCGAAAAAAAACTTAACTCCGTTAAGTTTTTTTAAACTGAGGACCAGTGGAGGAAAAATAGGTGAAAGGTGGGACTCGCATAGGGAATATTCAAAGATGGAACTGGGAATGACCAATGACGTTTAGTTGGGATTATTACAGGCAATTCCCCAAAAAATTAACCTAATCAGTAATTTAAATGTGTCAAAATCTTATAATTCAAATTGTGTCAAAATTAGAACATTAAAGAGTTGAAAATGAAACGAGTAAATCCCATTAGTGCAGTTAAAACTTGAAACCTGAAAGTTCCTATGGTGTTATTTGCATATAGTTAGGGCTGTAAACGAGTCGAGCCGAGTCGAGCCAGGGTGGTGTCGAGCTCAAGCTCGAAATTAATTCAGGCGGTTAAACTTGGCTTGAGCTTTACATCGGAGTTAAACGAGCCTAAGAACGAGCCAACGAGCCGAGCCATGGGCCGAGCCGAGCTTAGCTCGAGCTAGGCTTGGTTACAAAATGAGCCAGCTTGGTTTACTTAATCTCAAATTGAAATTTTTTAGCTAGTTTTTCTCGAGCTTCTTTCGAGCGAGCTACGAGCCGAGCTACGAGCCGCGAGCTTTATGAACAGCCCTACATATAGTATACTGCCAAAATAGTCCCTGAGATTTGGTCACTTTTACCACTTTAGTATAAAACTCAAATCTTTGAATCTGGATACCTGTTGTTTCAATTTTGTTGCTATTTTCATCCAAAATCAAAATCTGGTCAGATTTTTCAGTTAATATCCAGCATTTTTATTTTTTTTTCTACATTTTAATGAAGGGCAAAATGCTCTTTTAACGTTTTTCTAACAAATTAAAAAAACGGATCATTTTGCTCTTCATTGAAAAGGTGGAAAAAGACAAAAAAACTGGATGTTAACTAAAAAATATGACCAAAGTTTGTTTTTGAATGAAAATGGTAACAAAATTAAAACCACATGAATACAGATTCAAAAGATTTAAATTTTGAACTAAATTCATAAAAATCACAAAACATTAGAGACCATTTTGATAGTTTAGTCTATTTTCAAATTTCAACCTACTAATCAAACTATATATTATTTTAATAGTTAAGTTTTTTCAAACAATATTTAATACGTTAACTTTTAGTAAAAGTCAAAAACTTGGAGTTATTGCGATATGTCGTGTTAAGTTAAAGCTATTTTAAATCGTTATTCAACTAACTTTGAAAGTTATTTTCACAACCAAATTGGTTGACACATGAGTCAAATATTACAAAGCTATGTTAAAAATAGGTCATCATGAACCACCACCGATACTTGAATCAATTACTAGAACGTTTGTAAGCCTTTATGAGTTTATACATTGAAGATAAACATTTTCAATATATTTATTGGTAAATATGTCGATTTGAGTTTTATTTCAACTCAAACGACTAAACTAAGTAAATATAGTTACAACTGAAGTAAAGAGGCTGGCCAAGCTATGCATAGAGTAGACTCGTACATTGATTAATAAGAACCATAACGTCTAATTTATACTATATAATAAAAGAAACCTGTTTTGGGACACATGTCATTCAATGAGGGCATCAATAATTTATAAATAAATTTTAAATTTTAAATTAAAAAGATTTAAATATTATATTAGAATTTTATTTTGATTGAATCTAAAGTCTAAAATGTGTTTTAAATCTAATCTATAATTTATGGATTTAATTTTGATTTAAAATTATTAAACAAAAATTCATAAAATTAGTAACCATTTAAATCTAATCTATAATTTATAGATTTAATGTTGATTTGAAAAATGTTCGAATTAATATTTCGTTTAAGTGCAATACGTTGAACCTCTCATGTTTCTTGTGTATATATATATACACATATGCTTAGTGTGATTTATTCGTACTTATACATAAATAAGTGTAAAAATTTAAAACAAAAAATGTAATGATTATACTATTAGATTAGATATAAATTAAAATATAAACATGTATCATCTGAAAGTATAACTTAATTTATGATGCAAGTATAACCCGTTAGAATAATCTATTATCAGATAAAATCAGACACGTTACCTTTGAACAAGAAAATGTCACAATAAATATTAGTAGTGGTACAAAATTTTAAGTTCCTATGACAAATCCTAAAACGAATAACAGATCATATTATTATGAATGACTATACAAACTTCAATATTTATTTCGTATTTGGTCTGCATATTACTCTATATTATATATACTTAGATCATCTTATCAACATACTTTTTTTTTATTTCACATTATAATTATGATTCACCCCGTGTATTACACAGGGCAATAACCTAGTTATAAATAAATTAAGACACTAGCTAATTACAAAGGAAACTAAAATAGATAAATGTGTGATTTGAGTTATATTTTTACTCAAATGAGTAAAATAAGTAAATTTACCTACAACTAAAGTAAAAAAGGTTGGCCAAGCTATGCATAGAATGTGTAGGCTTGTAAGTTGATTGATAAGAACCATAATGTCTAATTATAAATAATTTAACACTAGTTAATTATAAAGGGAACTAAAAACCGCCTATGTGTTATCTCAACCCGACCTATTTTGACTTGCATTATAAACCTATGCATGTCGACATTGCACCTCTAGATAAGACGCTAATTGAATAGGGTCATGATATTCGATCGGCACATTGTATTTCTGAGCATATCTTCTCTATAAGGCAGATGCTCGCCTAAATCCGTTTGCTGGGTCCAACCCGAAGGGAATTATTAGTGATGCTAGCGCCTGTTTTTGGTGATCGATGCAAGTGGTTTTGTAAGCCATGGGCCGCAAATCTTTCACTGGTGCAGCCTCAACAGAACCATGGTGCAATTGCAAGTGTAGGTCGCTTTCGCTCATTGAACCAGACCATGAAACCTTTAACCAGCATGTAAGCATCAACAACTTCAAAGAAATTGACCAAAAAAAAGTGACCAAAAAAAGTGACGTTTAATGATAGCATTTGGTTATATAACTCAAAGCATGAGATGTCATGTATATGAATTCATATATATGAATGACTATAAGTGAATCAAAGCACTAGATGTGACACGTTCATAATGATGCTAGGACAACAACACACTACAAGAATAACACACTTTTACCGGCGACACCTTTAGCGGCGACAGGTCAAATGTCGCCGCTATTGGTCTATCCGCGTCACAGGTTCTCAAACCAAACCCCATCCGTTGATCAAAATCATGATCTGACGGTTGGGGATTTATAACTCATTACCGGCGACATAAATAGGGTAATAGCGGCGACAGCTGGTCTCCGCTAAAAGTAAATGTCAGAACTTTAATCCCTAGCCACACAAATCTTATCTCTGGTCAACTTCATTAAAGACATTACCGGCGACAGTTGGCAATACCGGCGACAACTTGTCGCCGCTAAAAGTTGAACGAACCAAACCCCTATACAGCGCCAATTTCTCCCTCCTCTTTCACTTTTCACCCAAAAAAACCTCCGAACACCGCTGCTAACTCGCGAAAATCGTCCAAATCGGTTAGTTTCACTTTGTTTTTGTTAGATTTCTTCTCTACATTTGTTATATACATGCTATGGGCTTTAATTTTTGCTCTTTTTTGTGTATTTTTGTGTATGTGGAAGAAAATTCGGATCACCACCATCTCTTCTCCGGTCACCACCTTCACTTCTACGGTCACCACCTGAAAAACCGGTTAGGTTTTTTTTTTTTTTTTTTTTTTAAGTTTAGTAATTGTATAATTTTTAGTTTAGGTATGTAAATTGTGTATGTTAGTATGTATGTTTGTATAATTTTTAGTATGTAAATAGTATAATTTTTAGTTTAAGTTGTATGTGGGTATGTAAGTGTATGAATGAATGTATGTTTGTATAATTGTTAGTATGTAAATTGTATAATGTAGGTGTATTTGAAAAATGTGTATGTAAATTGTATAATGGTTAGTTTTTTTTTTTTTTTTTAAGTTTAGAAATTGTATAATTTTTAGTTTAGGTATGTAAATTGTGTATGTTAGTATGTATGTTTGTATAATTGTTAGTATGTAAATTGTATAATTTTTAATTTAAGTTGTATGTGGGTATGTAAGTGTATGAATGAATGTATGTATGTTTGTATAATTGTTAGTATGTAAATTGTTAGTATGTAAATTGTATAATGTTAGTATGTAAATTGTAAATTGTTAGTATGTTTGTATAATTGTTGTATGTTAGTATGTTGGTGAAAAATGTGTATGTTAATATGTATGTTTGTATAAAGTATGCAAATGTGTGTGTAAGGAGCTATGAAAATACACGCCCGAAATATAAACCATTATGAAGAACATTACGAGCTTAAAAATCGTGTCTGATATTGAATTAATCATTTCAAACATAACGAGCTAAGAAAACACCCAATCGAAATTGAAATCATGATTTAAAACATAACGTTCCGCCCAAAATTTAAAACAATCATTAAGAACATAACAAGCTTAAAAAACTGTGCCCGTGTTTGAATTAATCATTTTAAACATAGCGAGCTTAGAAATACCCGCCCGAAAATTTAGAAATTAATTTCGGGTTGTCCCCGTTTATCTTGGGACTGCTTTTTGAATACTTTATCTCATTTAGGATGTGAATGTGTATTACATGATTGTTTGTTTAAGAAGGATTCGGTTATCATTTTCTCTTTGCTCCTCGGGTATATATATCATTACATATATACTTGGGAGCTAAGAGGAAATGCTGCCGAATTTTTCTTAAACAAACAATCATGTAATACACATTCACATATGAGATAAAGTGTTCAAAAAGTGGGTTTAGCAGCCTACCCTTGTCTTGTTAATCCTAAATTAGATTTTCTTTCAGTTGCATAATGCCTATTGATAAAAGTTGGATTGATTCCCCACGTCATTCACCTCAATACAAGCAAGGACTCGAGTCATTTATCGAGATGTGTGAAAGAGTGATAAAAAACCACGATGAAGTTAGATGTCCGTGTACCAAATGTAAAAATTCCGGCTTAAAAACTATGGCAGAAATGAAATACCATTTGCGTATTAACAGTTTTTGGAAGGAATACACGAAGTGGACCTATCACAGGGCCACAACTCCAATTGCAGAAGTAAACGATGTTGCGCCACAAGACGGTATGGTAAACGTTATTGAAGACATTAGGGGGGAGCGTATGGAAGAAGATACATACCTTAACCAAGAGAACTCGAATGGAGATAGTAGCGGTGTTGTTGATGATTTTGAAGACCTGGTAAAGGAAGCTGAAACAGAATTATATCCTGGTTGTACCAAGTTTTCTTCTATCGACTTTTTAGCAAAGCTTTTGAATATAAAGGATACGTACCATTTTCAAAATGAAGGAGTAGATCGACTCCTCTCGTTGTTGCGAGAGTCAATGCCAGAAGGCAACAAGATTCCCCCTTCGTATTATGTAGCTAAGAAGACATTTAAGAAGATTGGTTTGGCATATGAGATGATAGATGTGTGCACAAATGATTGTGCTCTCTTTTGGAAAAAAACGAGTCCTTGCAAAATTGTCCCGTTTGTAATGAGAGTCGATGGGTCGATAAAGACACAAAAGGCACGAAGGTGGCTCGTAAGGTGTTACGATACTTTCCTTTGACGCCTAGACTACGACGTTTGTATTGTTCAAGGCACACAGCGAAAGATATGATATGGCATAGTACCGGACGATCGGAAGATGGGACTATGCGTCATCCAGTTGATGGATCTGCATGGCAAGACTTTGATAAAAAGTACCCAAACTCCGCGATGGAGCCACGAAATGTTCGCTTAGGGCTTGCAGCTGACGGTTTTAATCCCTTTATCAACGGTAGTGGATCCTCGACTCATAGCACGTGGCCGGTTATACTCACCACATATAATCTGCCTCCCTGGCTATGCATGCGAGAGTCCACATTCATGTTGACCTTGTTGATTCCTGGCCCTAAATCACCGGGGAAAGACATGGACGTTTTCCTTAGACCGTTAGTGGATGAGCTTAAGCAATTGTGGCAGACAGGTGTACGTACTAAAGACGCAGCAACAAACACATACTTCACAATGAAGGCGGCATTGTTATGGACCATAAATGACTTTCCAGCCCGTAGTAGTCTATCAGGTTGGAGCGGACAAGGCTACATGGCATGCCCAACTTGTAACCAAGACACTCCTTCAATACGTGTAACTGGTAAATGTGCTTATGTTGGTCATCGCCGGTTCTTAGATGCCAACCATCCTTGGAGAACAAGTCTCCACTTTAACGGGAGACCCGAGACACGAGACCCTCCGAGACAGTTTAGCCCAGCTGACATAGAAGCTCAACTCGGTCGTTTAATTAATCGTCTACCAGGCAAGCATCCAGATTTTGGAGGTGGGAGGATAACCCGGTTAGATTTCGAGTTGAACTGGTCCAAAAGAAGCATATTTTTTGACCTTGAGTATTGGTCTTCTCTGCAGCTGAAACATAACTTAGATGTAATGCATATAGAGAAAAATGTGTGCGACAGCTTGCTCGGTACTCTTCTAATGAACGATAAGAGCAAAGACACGCCAAATGCGCGGTCCGACTTGGAAAAACTAAACATTCGGCCGACACAATGGCTGAAACAATCGGGTGGCAAGTTCTTAAGTCCCCACCCAAAGTACTCATTCAAGTCCGATGATCGAAAACTTTTTTGTCAGTTTATAAAAAATGTTAAATTACCAGATGGGTTTGGATCTAATATCAGTAAGAGGGTGACAGATAACAATGCTAACATTACCGGGTTGAAATCTCATGACTGTCATATCCTCATGCAACGTTTGATACCGATTGGGGTTAGAGGGCTTTTGACTAAAGATACATCTACACCAATAGTAGACCTTTGTATGTTCTTTAAGCAACTTTGCTCTAGAACACTATCGGTGGATGATATGAAGAAAGCAAAGGATGACATTGTTACCATCTTATGCAAGTTAAAGATGATCTATCCACCTGCGTTTTTTGACATTATGGTTCATTTACTTGTGCATTTACCTGATGAAGCGATTGCGGGAGGTCCAGTAGCTTTTAGATGGATGTATCCATTTGAAAGGTACATGAAAAAACTAAAGAACTATGTCAAAAACCCGGCAAGGCCTGAAGGTTGTATAGTTGAACGTTATGTGTTTGAAGAAGCTCTAACATTTTGTTCAATGTACCTTAAAGATGTTCAGACTAAGTTCAATCGCCCAGATAGAAACGCTGATGTCGTTGTTGAAAAAAGAAAGTTATGGGTGTTTGAGTCCAAATGTCGTCCTGTTGGCGCAACAAAGGACAAATATCTATCATTCATCGAAAGAAGCAAGATGGAATGGTTTGTCCTCGAAAATTGCGCAGAAGTTAGGGAGTACATGAAGTGAGTGCTTCTATCTTTAACTTTTCATAATCTGTTAATTCGTATTTTTCATTCCTTTCTTATATTTGTCATCAATGTAGTGAATTCAAACATACACATCCCCAAGATGATCTTAAAACCAAATTTCCGGGATGGTTTCTCCATAAGGTATAATACATATATAACACTCATTACTCTACACTTGCTAGGTAATACATATATAACAAACATTATTACTCTATATTTGTTAGGTACATTCGATGAAAACACAAAATTCTCCAGAATTCCACCCGGAGTTGTATGCTCTTTCAATTTGTGCGAAAATGACTGCATACACTTACACTGCTTGCATAGTCAACGGTGTTAGGTTTAAGACACTTGAACGTGATGCAAAATGCACAACGCATAACTCTGGGGTGGAAGTGGTTGGAGAGAACGGTGTGAAATTTTATGGCCAATTAGAAGAAATTATTGAGTTGCGTTATACAAATAATTATTCCACTGTCCTATTTCGGTGCAAGTGGTTTGATACTCGAAGGGGTGTAAACCATGACAATAATATCACCAGTATAAGCACTGAACGTGAATGGGACAAAGACGATCAACTCATATTTGCTTCGCAAGCCAAACAAGTGTTCTTCATCCAAGAAACGTCTCGAAACCAAAAAAACAAACATAGGTGGGTAGTCGAAAATGTTAATCATCGAAGAATTTGGGATCGGCCATTAAGTGATGATGACCGCGTCAATAAGGTTCAAAATGTTGACAAAGGCTTAGAAGATAATGACGTTGTCGACAACAACTCTTCATCTGATTGTCCACTTGTCATTGACTTGACCCAATACTTTCAAATTGGATCTTCTCATGTTACTGCGGGTGAGCCTTCAATTGAAGTTGATCCCCCAACGGCTACCGTCGATGAAGTGTTTGAGGTCGAGACTGATTGTGATGAGGTCGAGGCTGATTATGATGAGGATGATCCCGATTATGTGGCGTCTGACTAAAAGAAAAGTTATTGTAATTTATATTGATTTGTAATTGATAAACACTTGTTTGAAATATTTATTTGAATTTGAGTTACCGTTGTTGTACTTTCGCTTAATTTGTATTAGATACACATGCTGTAACATTTGTAACTTTATAGGGATTATGTTTTCGATATTGTTGATATTCGCTTATCTCATGGCTGATGTGGCCCCCTGGGGACATGGGGGTGACGGCGCTGGTGATCCACCGATTCCTCCTGGTGGATTTCGTGGCACACACGAGACAGACGGTAAGTCTTTTACTAAATTATTTTGTAGTCCTTATATTTTTATATTATAAATGTTGTTACTAATTATTTTTGTTTTAATTGCAGCGGTTCCCCCAAAGAGGGTTAGGGGGAAAGCAAAAAACGAGAAACTAAGGCGTCTGGTAAAAGCGGGGGGGGGGGGGGGGGGCTGTATCGCTTACGTTTGACAGGCAGGTCACGTATACCCCTGTTGGTAAATCAAGAGACATGTTTTCAAGGGAGGCCGACATCTATATGTGGCGGACCATCCCGTTTGATAAAATTGGATGGGATAACATTGAACAACATTACAAGGATGCCGTCATGAACCACTTACGGGTAAATAAGTTATCAAATATTTAAGCACATGCAAATCTAATTTATATATGATATTTTAACTTTTTTATTTAATTTGTAGGAAAATTTCAATTTTGATGAAGTGGAACGTGATATAGAGGCCAAAAACTTGAAGGGTGGTATTAGGAGTGTGCTTATGAAGCGGTACAATGACCGCAAGTATGAAGCTAGACAATTATTTGATCACGAGGGAGGTTACGATGATCTTGAGAGTGCAAGGGCATACCATCCCAAGGATATGCCCTATGAAAACTGGTTGAGAACCATCGAAGGTTTCCGGCAAGAACAATATATTAAAAAAAGCAAGGCCAACACACTAGTACGCGAGAAACAACAATTCCCATACCGTGGGGGGACATCGTCGTACGGTAGCACCGCCTATAAAAATGTAATGTTTTATGTATGTGTGCGTGTGTGTAAACTTTTGTTTATTTAATGTCTAATCTAAGTTTAATGTTAAACAGGATATGGATTGGGTACCTACGTATGCTAAAACCCACACGGACAATCAAGGGAATTGGGTTGATCCGGTTGCTGAACAAAATTACGTAAGTATTTATTTTAAGTATTATTTTCTATAACAAATATATATATATATATATATATACATATATATTTAATCATCTTCGTAAAATACAGCGGAACATACAACAGGCCACAAGTGAATGGAGCGGTGAGGGTCCGCCAATTGCCCCGTATCAGGAAGCATTGGGTGAGCGGCGAGGATGGTACCGCGGGATGGGGCCTAAACCTTCTTCCAACACGTCCTCGCACTCGTCATCTAACATGTCGTCTTCTCAAGCTCGGACGCAAGAACCCTTTTCCGAGGTAAACTACGCAATTTATAAAATGACAAACGAACGCACGTTTCCTTGTTAAATATATGTTGGTAGCGTTAATTAATATGCTAATATACGTTTTGCTATCTATTATTGTAGGATTTTGTTAACAGCTTGTTCCAAACCCCGTCATTTTTGAACCAACTTAACAACTATCTTGCTTCACAAGGAAAAGGAAAGTCAAAAGACTACGATTCTGACAACTTATTCGATAATGAATCCGACGATGAAGACAACGATAACGATGAGTGACTTGTTTTTAATGTATGATTTAGATTTAAACGTTGTAGGATTATAATGTACGACTTAAACGTAGTTTTTAATTATATTACCTTTAGTATATGTTCGTGGCGTATGTTTCTGTTGTTTGAAATAGCAGGTTTTGTTTGTTCGGCCGAAAAAAATGGCTGGGTGCTGTAAATACAGCAGCTGTATTAAAAAAAAAAGACTTTTAGTGGCGACATATGTCGCCGCTATTGATATAGAACCTTTAGCGACCAAGGTTACTACCGGCGACCCTTTAGCGACGACGACTGTCGTCGCTAAAGGTTCAAGATCAATACCGGCGACGATCACCTTTACCGACGACAGGGGGCCAATACCGGCCGATCAATACCGGCGACACATTACCGGCGACATGTCGCCGCTAAAAGTCAACAGCGGCGACAAAATGGGCCAATACCGGCGACACCTGCCGTCGCTAAAGGCGGCCTGTTCTTGTAGTGACAGTTTGAAAACATTTTAATAAAAGTGATGCAAACATATAAAATATATACTTTTCTAGTTTTCTTAAGAAAAAAAAAAACTGACCATGCAGGTGTGTATATTTCAAAACTATAGAAACACCCAAAGGGGTTTTTAAGATAAAAACACATGCCCTCCGGGCCAAATTGACACCACTAGAAAACTACAATTTCCTACAAAAGTTTTTCACGGATTTTTTTAGCAAATTTGTGGGTAAGGCCAATTTCAGACAGATTTGCTACAAATTTGGTTATCACAAACTCGACAGTTTTCTAGCAGTGTGACCGATTAGTGGAGATGTGCAACAACCCTCTAGGGCATCCAATATCCTAGCGTCACCAACAATATATGTAATGTACACTACAATATTGGAAGCCTTTGAGGGTAGATGAAGATCTCCGTTTAATAATAATGCAAACAATTCTTGCATTTATAGACTACATATATGTATGTTACTTTGATCGACTAGCAACATCTCAAGTAATATGCCTTTGCCTCCTCTAGCTATAAGGGGGCACAATAAATAAAAAAAACACAAGACATTGGAAATGAAGATGGGAATGATGCTGTAATACATGGTAATTCACACCATCAACATCAAGTTCTATGTTTTCATGCACATGCACACGAAAATGAACACATATCTTGTTTGTTAACAATACATTAGATCTAGTCTCATTTTTGATATTAGGAATCTATAGTTAACTTTTGTGGTCTTGTCTCTAGTTGTCATCCTTCTTGTACATACCGTTAAGTTCCAATATTTTTGCTACAAATATACACATCAAATTGATCAACCCTTAGTGATTGATCAGTTAGAAGATGCTTGAACATGTGTCATTATGCAATTGATTTTTATCTAAAAAAATGTAGATGATTATTCTACTAAAGATACGGTAGCTAGACAGTTATCATATATTATCAATTTTCTTGTAACAATCATTTACTTAATTTCTAAATCATATTTGACTTGAGAAACTTTGTAATTAGGGAAAAGTCTCAAAATACACCGTTTACTTTTTAACTAACCTAAAATAATTATTGACCTTTCACATTCTTAAAAATGAATATATACTCTTAATGTGAAATCGTACTCGATGTGTCAAATTTTGTGCGAAAACACACTTCAAGTGGAGACACTAGGGCCCTGACAAGTGTATTTTTGTGCAACAATTAAATTCTTTTTTTAATATTTTTGTGTGGGCTAAACAAAGAAATCAATTGAGCCAGCAAGACGCACTAAGAAATCAATTGTCATGGGAGGGTCGCTTAAAGATTCAAAATCTGCTAGTGGGACGCACAAGAATCAATGGCCGCTGGCGAGACACACAAAGAAATCAACGGTCGCTGGCAGGACACACAAAGAGTAAACATGTACATGTGTCACGCAACTGAGGTGTACACCAGTCACATCAAGATTTTTTTTTTCAAAGTGGTTTTTGCACAAAGTGTACACATCTCACGCAACTAAGTTGTTCACATGGAGTGCATTTTTACACAAAATTTGACATGTAGAGTACAATTTCACACAAAGAATACATGTTTATTTTTGAAAATTTAAAAGTCAATGTATATTTTGGGTGATTGAAAAGTGATTTGTTTATTTTGAGAATTTTCCCTTACACTACAAGAAGTTAGGGCAATTGGGGCGACCCCTTTAGCAGCGACATTAGAAAAGTCGCCGCTAAAGGTCTAAATCCGTGTCACATCTTTATAATCAATCCCTAGCCGTTGATGAATAAAGGATCCGACGGTGCATGTTATATTAACAGTAAAGGGGTATAATACCCTTGGCGGGCTACTCCCATCCTCATTCCCTCCCAATTACACAACTAGCCTCCCCCAAACCCTAGCATGACACCGCTGCTCTGCCTGGCGCCCCACCTCCTCTGCCCGGCGTCCTCAGCCCCACGCACAAGGTAATCTTGACAAATTTGTCTCTAATTAGGTTTATCTTTACAAAATTCTTGAGTTAGATTGTCAATTAAGAAAGGGCAGGTTATTGTGCTGTTGTTGTCAAGTTTCTTGTGTTAGAAAATGTCGAATTTCTTGTGTTGTTGTCAAGTTTCATCTCATAAAAAAAACAAACTTTTGCGGCAATGAATTTTGCTCTGATTCTTTAGGGTTTGCAACTTTGGTACAAAGATCGATAAATAGAGAGATGCAAATAGAGAAATTAGAGTCGATAAAATCGGTTGCAGCAGATACAAGAGGGAAGCATAGAGTTTTGGCTGAATTGAAGAGGCTTGAACAAGAAACTCGTCATTTAGAGGTTTGAATTTTTAGTTTTATCTATATGGGTTATTTGTGGGTTTGTTTAAAATTGGGAATTTTTATAAGGAAAAAAATTTGTTTTACCTAATTCATCCTATCTTGCATTTCTCTAAGGAAAAAAATTTGTTTGGTATAGATATTGATTACTACACAAATGTAAGCATATGAATTAAGCCATATTGTTTCTCTCCTTGTAGCTAACTCAAGTGTTTAGATCCACTTCAAGAAAAATATAAGTAACAATTTGGGCCTTGGTACACCTCTAAAAGGCCAGGCTAGGCAAGACCTTAACATTGCATAAGAAAAAACTAGGATTTTAGGTAACCAATCCGACCCATATACCCTTCCAACCGATAAATTGGTTGGATGAATATTGAATACATTTCATGTTTGAGATTTTTTTAAATCCTTAGGGTTTTGGTTTTACTCCATAAACTGTCGTTAAAAAACATATGGGTGATTCCACTTTGTTCCCATATTCTCTAGACACATTCTAGTGACAGTTTTGAAACATAAACACAAACTATCACAATCGAATATTACCAAGATAAGTGTTAGAAACTTTAACTGAAAATATGATGTATTACTAAGTTTGAACATATATAATTATATTGATATATAAGATATATAATTAATAATTTACAAGTTTGCATTCTTCTTGATGAGATTCTACTGGGTATGTTGTTGTTGTTGCATTCTTCTTGATGAGAGTTTCACAAACGAAATAGAAAGTATCTAAAACGGAGCTATAGTATGTAAGCTAACAACTTAAAGTAGTGTGTATCTTCCATGTACCGTTCTAATGTTTAGCTGTAAATACATACATTAGCTAACAATGCTTAAAGTAGTGTGTATCTTTCATGTACCGTTCCATTGTTTTGCTACAAATACATACATCAAATGTTAGTTTGATGAAACCTAAGTGATTGTCACTTAGGGGGTGTTTGAACATGTGTTATCGAATTGATTACTATATAAAAATCAAAGAATAATTCGTTTAAAGATACATGAGAGACTTCCTGTAACAATCGTTTACATAATTTTTAAATCATGTTAATTTTTGACGACAACCTTCTAAAAGCATAATAGTTACTTTTCGAACATAGACAAACGTAAGGGGTTAAATCTATGACGCGATGGAAATACGACATGAATCAGACTCGAGGTTTTGAGTTTGGTCAGTTTTGGATTGACTTTGTAAACACATTTAGCTAAATGGGTTAAGTTCTACAAATGTATGGGTTCGTTTCGTGTTCTGGTTCATGTAAAACTCAGAGTCATGTTGAGTGCATGAACACCACACATTTATCCAAACATCCTATAAATTAGTTGACACATTAATCTTTTTTTCCAAATAATTTTGAAGTATTTCATTTTTGAATAATGTTCACGGGACCCGCAAAACAGAATAAATCTATTTTTCTCGAGACATGAAAGAGAACTTCTAATAGACATAAACATAACCCGTCTTCACGTTTGTATAAAAAATTAGAACAAAGTACACAAAATTTAGCTATACAATAACTACTGATTTTCATGATTGCTTCATTGTGTTCTAATAACATACGTTATAACATATTAGAATTAAATATATGATATGCTTGTTATAAAACATTGCAATAAGGTATAAGGCATATGACCCAACATTAGCTAGGGCACCCAAATTAACCAGTACATACATGACTTATTAAATTTAAAACCCATTATAAATTTACAACACATCAAAATCAAATATATAAGACATGTTATTACATCTAAGCATAGTTTGTTTTTCTGGTTTATATTCAAAGTTTGAAAAAAATAGACAGGATTGCGGCTATACAATAACTATTTACTTTCACAATTGTTTCATTAATCATGTTCAAATAACACTCGTTCCAACCTTTTTGAAGGCCTAAGGCGAAATAAAATTTTGGAGTCCTTTTTCCTTTTTTGATTATTATAAACGTCACTCCTTTATCCGTATTTGAAACCTAACAAAAATCTAACACGACTATAACACAGAGCCGTTCTAACGTTTTTGGAGGCCCTAAGCAAACTACAAAGTCGGGGCTCTTTTAAATTGTTAAAAAGAAAAATCGGTTTTGCGTTTGGCCTTCCAAGTCTCAATCAGAAATTCACAAGCACGCCTCAATTGCAAGCACAATATAAAATTTTTAGAGTAAACTGCAATTTTACACCTTGAGGTTAGGGGTCATTGGCATGTCTACCCCCCCCTAAGGAAATAATTGCAAATTACCCCCCCCCCCCCCCCCCCCCCCCCCCCCCCACTGTTAACTCTTATGTCGCATGTTTACCCCCCGGCCCAACATTCCGTTAGACTTCCCGTTAGAGAGTGATGAAATGTCCAAATTACCCCCGAACGTATTCCTCTTCCTCATTTAAGAGGTTCAAGCCCTAATTTGTCTGTGTAAATCCCTTTCTCTCATTGTCTTCTTCAATCGCTGAACATGCCTTCATCTTCTTCCTCTGTGCTGCGATCCAAGGAGACCATGAGAAAAAGTGAAGCTTCAGACATCATATGTCCTTGTGGTTCGAAAACAGTGTTCAAAGAGTCACAATCCAAAGCTAATCCTGGTCGATTGTATCTTAGATGTGTAAGTTTCTTCTGTTTAATGGTTATTGAAACTCAAGTTTCATTCTTATGTTGCTTATGATGTCCAATAACAGGTTGGAGGATGTGGCTTCCTCAGATGGGCTGATGTTGGTGAAGAAAAGGGATGTCCGATTTGTCGAGAGGTAATGCCTGCTTTAATTCAAAGCATTAAAGATAAGGATGAGTTGGCTAAGTGCAAAGAACAGTTGGCTCGGTACAAGAATGGCGATGTGTTGAAACCGAAGATGTACTTTGTGATTACTTGGGTCTTGATTGTTGTATTTTTTTTTTTTTTTGCTTAAGTAGGTTAATGTCGAGAAATTGGATTTGGTTGTGTATTTTGAGTGTAACCGTATTTGGGTTATGAGTTTTGAAGTTTATGTAATGCTACTTTTCAAGTTCTTATATGTTTGTTTTGGTAGCCTGGATGTAATTCTGTAGGTATGGCTGACAAAGAGAATGTTAAAGTTGAGAATGAGAAAGATATTGCTAAGGATGAAGACGTTGTTGCAGCCGAAGAACCAGACAGTTATGTATACTTCGAAGATCAAGAGTCTGAGATACTCAGACCTTACATGGAGCAACAAACTGATTATGAAAAGATATTCGGAGATCCGACAAAGGATTATGACCCTGAAGTGCTGGAACATGCATGGGATTACACATATTGGGATGAAGACGATGATTGGTACTTTGACCCATATGAAGGGGTGAAGACGATGATTGGTACTTTGACCCATACTCTACCAAAATAAACCAAAGCAGCCATGACATTGTAAATCAAAATACTAAAGCAGTCGTAGTCTAACAAAATAAACCAAAGCCGTCATGACATTGAACAAACATTGTCTTGACAAACCTAACATTGTCTTGAACAATCAAACAAATAAACATAGTCTAAAGTTACAAACCAAACATTGTCTTGAAGAAACTTGACAAACAAACAAACATACTCTAAACTTACAAACCATCCATCACTCATCAAGATTGTAAACTGGTGCACCTTGAGTGACAGTGTGTGATTCCTGTGAAGCAGTTGATTGTTCACCACCTTGTCCTTTGCAGCTCCTGACATTGTGACCCATGTTCCCACATTTACCACACTTGATGCTACTTCCCTTTCTGGTCATTTTACCTCCTTTGTCGAACTCCTGCTCAAGCTCTTTTTCACCAAATGCCTTCTTTCTTTTCTTCTTTGCCCTTCCAACTTGTGTATGATGCTTTGGTGGGATGAGTGTTGTTGGACACTCTGAAGGAGTCCACATCTCCGGCCCGTTGATTGGCTCTATCACATTTTGATAGACTTTCTTCCATGTTGACAGCCAATACACATCATCCACCCACTCTTCTTGTATGCCAGCATCAATGTTATTCCTTGACATATCCCATATGGCTGCAACTGCATGTTTGCAAGACATCCCTGTCAAATCCCACTTCCTGCATGCACAAGTTTTATGTTTGACATTCACAACACACTGTGATCTCGGACCTGTTACTTGATACTTGTCTGAATCAACCATTAGAACAGACATTTCAGCAGCCTGTTTCTTGATCTCATAGAAGACCTCAGTGGCATGAGGTGTCAGTGGCCCCATACACTTTGCTTGCAATTTGTTGACATTGACTATCCTCTTGGTCATGTACTCCCGAATGAATTCTAGGCATGTGATAATCGGCTTATCCCTTGCTCCTACGATTTGTCGGTTAAAAACCTCACAAATGTTGTTCAGCAACATATCACATTTAGCTCTTCCAGAAAAATATGCTCTTGACCAAGCGGTGTATGGGATCTCATTCAGCCAGTCATACATAGCTCGTTCTGTTGTCTTAATTTCTTCCATAGCTTTGTTAAAGTATGGAATGGATGTCTTCCTTCCGGCTGACCAAAGCAAATTCTTGTAAAGATCTCCACGCCACTTGGATTTCATGTTCTCATGGATGTGCCTCAAACAAAATCGGTGCTCACCATTAGGAAAAACAGCTAGCATAGCAGGAATCAGACCCTGTGATACAAAATGCAATTCAATTAGCTGAATAATCACAAATATTTTGCTACCAAAGTTTTTTGCAATTTATTAATTAACACTTAAGAACTTATTACCTTTTGTCTGTCACTGATGAAGGTGAAACAAGAGTCAGCCATACACCCTAGGTCATCTCTCAACATTTGCAAAAACCATTTCCAGGTTTGTGTTGTTTCTGCCTCAACAAGGGCATAACAAACTGGATATATGGTATTGTTTCCATCAATACCAACAGCACTCAAGATCTGTCTAGGATATGGACCTTTCATGAAACAACCATCCACACCCAGCAATGGTCTTCCAATCATCTTAAATCCTCTCATCATAGAGGCGAAACAAAAATAAACCCTTCGAAACTGCCTTGTATGACTAGCTGAGTTCCCACATGGCTCCACATCAATTTTAATTGTACTACCTGGGTTGACTTTTAGAAGTTCATCACAATATGACCTTAGCAAAGCATATTGTTCTTGGTAATCACCATAAATCTTCGTAGTTGCTATCCTCTTGGCTCTGAAGACCTTATGGAGTGATATTTCAAGTTGATGCTTCCGAAGCAGTTGACTTTGGATTGCATAAATTGGCATGTCTGGATTGCTTTCAATCATAGGTTGGATCTCTCTCGCAATCGAACTCATTGTATACAAAGAAACGGCCCTTGTTGTCAAACAATTGTGTTGATTATTGATGGTCTTCACACACCACTTATCCTTGTCCGTGTTTCTTGAGATGTGAACTGCCCAAGGACAGGTGGGCTTGATATGCCTTTTAAGGTGCTTGTATTTTTGCCCTACTTTGGTGCAATTACTATTTTGCCCCTCTTCTCCCTTTTTTTACAGGACCAAGTAGTGGTGGATTGCTTCCAAAACATACTACCCTATACCTTAACAATTCATTTTTTAGAATAAACACATCCCTCCTAGCCTTAAGAGCATAACTTTTCACCATCTGATTCATCGTTTTCTTGTCAACAATAAGCTGACCAACATAGAATGGCAAATCATTTGGACCTTTTAAAGCATTCTTGTTTCTCCTCCTTATCTTCCTGGCAACCTTATCTCTAAGGCTTGAATTGTCATCAGACCCACTTTCAAAAACCTCCAGGTCAACAGGCTGATGACCTTCTTCGCTTCTCTCGTCATCATGATCCCCATCACTTGAATCATCCAGTTCTTCCCTAGTAAAGTCAACATTAGCCCTGAACCTATGCATATCCACCTCTATTTCATAAACCAAATTATCTTCCTCAACATACTCATAATCAGGATCACTTCCGTCACTCTCTTCCTCATCTTCATTCATACTATCATTCTGATTATTTTTTGTAAATGATGCTGGAACAATTGCTTTATTAGCCCCTATAGGACCTTCACTTGTATTTTCCAATATTGTTGACCTCCGGTGTTCAACATACATGTCTATCATGTGGACTCCTTGACGCACATGATCAAAGATAGGCTCTAAGTCAACATCACATTTTAGAGTCCTAAGACCAAAATCCAAGGAACAATACGGTTCCTTGTAATGAATGCAGAAAAGCAACCCATCATTGTATCCTAATTTCTTAACCATCGTCTCTAAAACATCAGTATTCAACACTCTAAAATCTACATGATCAATGTAGTTCATCTTCCCACCAACGTATTTCCTATTTGGGTTTTCTACAAAATTACCTCCATGGTGAAATTTTATGCTAAATTTAGATTGGGTTTCACCAGTAATCAAACAACAAAAACAAATTAACACAGAAATATGTTAAAATTTTACCTGATTCAAACGCTGTGAGCTTGCATGTCACTTACGGTACATTTCAGCCGATTCTAAATACTGATCTTCAGCTCGTAACTTCCACAATCGAAGATCCATGCTCGTAACACAACTTCTAATCAGCTGTAATTGTTGAAGGATGCTTGAACGCGAGTGCGGAGTTCTTCAATTTTGAGTTAGGTTAACCTCAGGGTTTCAAAGTGATGAAAAAGGGGGTTTTATGAGGTTGCAGGTCAACAGGAACGCGAATTTACCTATTTGCCCTTTGACCATTAACAGAAAACGCTAAAGTCTAACGGAATGTTGGGCCGAGGGGTAAACATGCGACATAAGAGTTAACAGTGGGGGGGGGGGGGGGGTAATTTGCAATTATTTCCTTAGGGGGGGGGGGGGGGGTAGACATGCCAATGACCCTTAACCTCAGGGTGTAAAATTGCAGTTTACTCAAAATTTTAAGATTCGAATTAGTGATTTAAGGAAAACAGTGATATAGTGTATCACAATATATGAAGATTACTCAAAAAGTAGCCGTTAACTACCTGGATTGTCCTTGAAGCACCATTAATTTACCCTAATTTTGCCTCTAATTTCTCCCAATTCGCAACGCCATTGAGTGAAATGACACTCATGGCGTTACAGTTAGCAAGAAGACGATGGCGGCCTAAATTAAAAGCGAACCACATATTGCTTGGTATTGGAAGTAGGTCATTTTTATTCTAGAATTGGTTCTTTAGTTGGGTCTTGCAGTAAATATAGTTTTTATTTAGCTTGCTTGGACCTGATACATTAATACACATATTCTAAATAAAAGAAAATTTTAAAAATTGGTTGCCCCTATTTTGTGGTGGCCCTAGGCGCTTACCTAACCTTGAAAGCCTATAGGTCGGGCCCTGCTATAACACAAAGTGGTTTGCTTGTATAAGAAATCAAACAAATCTAAAACAATAAATTTGCACTAATATTAATAATTAGCATATAAATTTTCTTTTAGTTAGAGGCCCTATTTTTTGGAGGTCCTACGCCCAAGCCTAGGTTACTTATACTCTAGATCCGCCCTGTCAAGTAACATATTACAGCCAAATATGATCTGCTCGTTATAAGGCATTTAACCCAATGTTAGCTACTACACCCAAAGTAATCAGTACACGACACGACTTATTAAAAACCATTATATTATATTATAATACATTAAAATCACATATATAAGTCATTACACTTAAGTATGACTTGGGTACAGGGGCGGACCCACGTAGAGTGGGTCGGGGTCCTCAGACCCCAATCTTTTTTAAAAATTTAGTAGATCCGGTATATTAATTTTTTTAACGACCCTATAAGAATATTTAATTGGACCCCATAGTATCAAAAGCAAAATTGTTGTGGTGGTTAATCCCTTGTTTACTAACAAATAGTTCATAGGTTCAAGCCTTAAGCAAGCTGTTTTTTGTGTGTTTATTTTTAATCCAAATGAAAACAAAGGTTTTTAAAACAAAATTGACAATGAAAACAACAAATACACTATTAAAATGTTAAAATGAATGACCAGCATATTCTATGAATGTGTAATTGTGTTGAAATTAAACCACCATTATTATTATTATTAAACATACGATGTAAATTGTGTGATACACTATCAATTAACAACCATAATTTTAATGTAATATAAACACTCCAACTCTTTTGATTTACTCAATTTCTGCCTTTATGCTTAGACATGTGTTGTTTTGCTACTTATTTATCTTTTTTTAAAGGTTCCAAGCTCAATAAATCATCCTGACCCGATCCAAAAGTTGACCGAGCCGATAATTCTATCGTTTGGGTGTAAAAAATCCGAGTATTGAAAAAACCGGACCTCATTGGAAAAAAATCCTGGGTCCGCAGCTGCTTGCGTATATTTAGTATGAGTTACTAAAACCTGTTATAATCTTTTTAACACTAATAACATCTATGACACATTGAAACCGTTATGACTTATTAAGATCGGTTGTAATATATTTTGGAAAGTTTCACAGGCTTATTATGTTATCTTGGTCTATCAAACTTGTATTTCATTTTATATATTCATGAATATCAAAAAAGTTATTTAACTAGTTAGTTTCATCTATGTTTGACTATGATTCTGCCAAATTTGTATACAACTAATAACAATTGATTATGTTTCACTATAAATGTTTCACAACTATTGATCATGTTTGTTTTGACTCAAAAATTATGATTAGATATGATTATTTATCTTTGTTAGCCAATGTGAGGTAGCCCACTTGATAAACTAATATACTATTATTTTATCAAAATGTATTATACTAATTTGTTTACTTTTTTTTTTAAATTCGGTGATGCCAATACAATGTATTTTTAATCACCAACCTTTTAGAGAATCATATATCTAATCTAACTATTCGTATTCATTTTTTTTTGAGTTTTGACAACTGGTACAAATTCATTAATACTAATATTGTGCGGGACTTGGATGCGCACACAAGATGCTCACATAATCATTGATAGTATGCGAGGTCGAATTTTGTTGCTAATACTGACAGAACTTGTTACATATGATATTTGTCAAAAAAATCAACGAAATAATATAAGACATAGTGAATATGTAACATATAATTCGTCGCAATTTCTACCCAAAATCTGGCGTTGATTTTGTGACGGGTAGTGTGTATATATATATATATATATCCCAATATTAGTGACATGATTTTGTAGCTTTTTAAATTTCTAACTATTGTCTTAACCTAAAGCATGTTACAATTGCAAAATCCATAATAAATATCTAACTTCTATTTAGCATAGAGTGAATTTCAAGGATTGTCATTTATCTTTATATCCATTTTCAGGCGCTGTCTTTTATGTTTAAAATTGACGAGTTTTGTACTTTATGTTTTCAAATCATACACGTTTTGTCCTTTAGGCCTAACCCAGTTAGTTTTTCCAGTTAAATTTGATCATGTGCTCTACACATGAGGGTATTTTTGTCAATTCAAAATTGGTCTCTTCCACCCATCACCACCTCCAATCCACCTCCATCACAACCTGCCACCGCCCACCCCACCCCACCTTACCTCTATCTCCACCTCCGTCAACCGCCGCCTTCACCACCTACCACTAACCACCGTGATTACCATGTGCAACCTTCCTCATCACCTGTCATCACAGACTGCAACCTTCCTAGTTTTTTCAGTTAAATTAGGAGCCTCACTCTGTTTTTGAGCGTAACGAAAATGGAGGCTTTGGTATGCAGGAAGCTAGGTGATCCAACAACACTCGCACCAGTTTCTTCTGAACACCCCCTTTCACTTTCTCCACATCTCACCCTATCCCCACACACAACTCCTCAACTTCAGTCAGAGTTCGAATCAAGTCCACCTGTTTAATGTTTGCAACAGGCCTCCAAACACAAGGCAAATATCAAGAAAAATACGCTCCCCCTTTCATCCCTGGGTCCGATTACTCCGGCCTCGTTGAATCCGTTGCCCCCAACGTCACCAACTTCAAAATCAGGGATCGGGTTTGTTCGTGTTGGAAATTTAGATGGTGTGAATGGATATTAATTTAGTAAAATTATAATTATTTACTAGACTCTTCATATGGGTGATAAACTATTAAGTAGAGTTTTTATGTCAATTTATTAGTTTTTATTAGAGTTTATTTCTCTAATAAATTGAGACTCTTCTCTACCTCATATCTCTTGTATGCAAAGTAGGTTATGTACATAACTTGATGAAGCTAATTACAAGTAGATAATTGAAAGTGGAATTTTAGAAGAAAAAATTGAAGAGTTCTTGGAGATACTTGAAGACCCATGTGTTGGGTACTTAGAGAGATATGTTTTCTCTATTCGATTTCATCATCTTCATATCATTCTTTTCCACAAGTTCTAACGCTATAATTTTATCTGGTGTAACCTCGGGCGCGTGGCCATCTCCGGCAGTACATACTGCTTCGGCTGTTGTACCCTGGGAGACAGACGTGTCGTCTTTAGTAGAGGCGTGAACTCTGTTTTAAGGGAAGCGTGCTGAACACGTGCCTCAACCAAAATCGTCAATGTTTTAGTGTGCTCTTTGTTGCAGTCAAGGAGTATTTTTCAAGACTCAAGATGATGAGTACTCGAGTCTAGGATGCTATCAAATACGCGTGAATGACCCACCAGAGATGAGGCTTGAATCAAGATTGGTATATAAAATTATATTTTATATTCTTTTTATTTAGTTATTGCAACCAGTATTGTATTATGGTATTTCCTACAAAGAACGAGAGTCTTTTATTATATATTTTGTAATTATATTTTATAAAAAGTGAACCTAGTTCCTACAAACTTAAAACAGATTTCATTTCATGAGATTGTTGCTATAATCTTAAAACCTTATTTATAAGGATTTTGGGTTCACAAAATGATTTATAATAAAAAAAAATATTTTAAAGATTATGATCTTGTAAATATTTTCTTTTGGGAAATATGTATTTGGTACAACTTGTTGTGTTTGGATTTCTTGAGATTGAGATACAATCTTAAATCCTATACGATTGTATAAAACGAATAGTTTTGGTTCAACCGTTTGGTTTTTGAAACGATTTTGGGAATCGTTAATTTTTCTAACTTTTGTGTTAGATCGGGTTTATTAGTGTAAACCATACGTTTTTTGTAAACGTTAAATTTTCTAGCATGTGTGTTAGACCGGAATTATTGGTGTAAACCATACGTTTTTTGTAAACGTTAAATTCTCTTATGTAGAGTTTTTTATGTCTTTAAATAAGAGTTTTATGTTACTTGATTAAACTTTTATGTCTCTAATTAAGTCTCTATTTAAAGTAGACTCTTCATCCACCCATGAATTGATATGAACAAATAAGTCTTATAATGATTTTTGTAATCATTTGTCTTCTAACATGTGTGTTAGAAACGTTCATGAAATGCGTTAGTTTGGAAACAATTTTTTAATTGTTTAGTTTCTAACGTGTGTATTAGAAATGACTTATTTATTTGAACCATATATGTGTTTTTAGCAAGTCGAATTAACATTTTGTGGAAATGTTAATATTTCTAACATGCGCGTTAGAATTTCTTTCATTTTAACATGATTGTTAAAATTGGTTAAAATACAAATGCTTTGAAATGTTTTATGTAAACATTTTATATAAGTAATTTGTTGTAGTATTGATTTTAATGCTTTGTATGATTTAGAAATAAAATGTCATACATTGAAGTTGATGTTTGATTGGCTTCAAGAATTAAGTCACCATAAAGTGATAGTGTTGTTGTGTGGGATTCATCACCAACTTTAATTTGTGATTTCTAAATCAATTTGAGTAAAATTTTAATTACTAATTAAACTCTTCATATGGTGAAACTCTTGAGTAGAGTTTTAATGGTGACATTTGATGAGTTTTATTAGAGTTTAAATATATAATTATTGAAACTCTTAACTCTTCATATGTGAAACTTTTGAGTAGAGTTTTAATGGTGACATTTGATGAGTTTTATTAGAGTTTAAATATATAATTATTGAGACTCTTAACTCTTTATATGTGAAACTCTTGAGTGTAGTTTTAATGATGACATTTGATGACTTTTATTGATGACATTTAATGCTCTAATTTGGTCATGTTTTGTATACATAAAATGACTTAAATTTTCTAACACGTGTGTTAGAAAATGTGTATCACGAATACGAGGTTAGAGATTGTTCATAATGAATAAAAATGTGACAACCCTCACAATTACAGGTATCCGTACAATTAATTAATTTTAGTTATGTGCTTAATGACTGTGCTTGATTACAACTGATAATTTAAACTGCTTTATGAATTATGCATCATACATACATATGCATCATATTGCATACAATCACTCCATTTATTACACACAAACTTTGGTGACATACTTGATGCACAAAGCATAGTTAGCACACTGAACGGATAATTCAGAAAACATGCTGACAATGCCAGCACATAGATAGACAATGTTTTTGAGGCCAGTATGAGCCAGGGACAGGATATTATACTAGTATGGAGTCTAGGGAAGTAAGGACCATAAAACTGCGTCACTAGGTGATAGTTATAGTGCCGGGAAGTGCCTAAAACACACTTTAAGTGCAGAATTCTGCATTTATTAACAAAATTCAGCATTGTAACATGCTAGTAAGGTGCAAAAATATGGCAGAATGGTCCTGTATGCTTTCCTAAGTACCAGGAATAAATTGTGTTACAAAAATATATATAAAAGATACTTTACGGAATAATTAAACACTTTAACGGAACGGTGTCTAACCGGACAACCGGACATTACCCGGAACACTAAAATTTTGCCAAACACATTGTCTTATTATTTCTTGACTAGTCTTGATCCCCGAACACCCTAACACCCACTAAATATCAAGTAACTAACATATATAAACATACACTTGGAGTGGAGGGTTCATATGAGAAGAAAAATTTTGTAAGAATAAAAAGCATAAGTTTTAAACCAATAGAAATACTCCATTTTACTTCATTTAATATGTGTATTTAATATAATTAATAAGGGCATATAGGTAAATTTCTAATTGTAATTAATAAGCTAACTAATTAAATTTGTAACTCACTTTTAAATATACTCTTTCAAGATAAAATAATTTAGGGTGAAGGACAATTTTCGACATGTGTAGGATAAATTTTAGCATGTGTAGGGTAAATTCTTAAATGTGTATGATAGATTTAGATATGTGTAGGGTAAATTTCAGTAAGTGTAAGATATATGTAGGATAAATTTTGAAATGTGTAGGATAAAATATTTTTTACTTTATTAATGAGAGATAACATAATTAATGTAAGGAGTTATAAACTATTTAATGTTTTACCATTATGCCCTTTCTTCTTTTTCTTCTCACATAAAATTTCTTCTCAAATGAACTTTCCCCTACACTTGGATTCTAACTTATATTTACCAACTTAGTCACAAAATTTACAACCAACCCCCCCCCCCCCCCTAACCGAATTCGGTCCCAAGGACCCACAAAAATCACCAACCAAATATCCACACCATGCCTCCTAGATTATTTCCATTATTTTATGAGATTGTTGCTTGCTAGTTTGGACAAAATATCAAGAACATCTTTATAAAGCATGGCACCTTAGATCTTAATTATTCCATGATCTTCACACTACTCACTCACTCTCTCCTCCTCCCTCTCGGTCACACATAACCGCCACCATCACCACCATACCAACATCATCTCCTTCCATTTTTGAGCTTCATTCAAGTGTAGAAGAAGGATTAAAGGAGCTTGCAACTTGTGGAACTTCAAGGAGCTTCATACATTGCTTTTTACCATCATCTTCTTCATCTTTTCACTAGAGATTCTTCCCTAGCCTTGTGCTAGTTGTAAGTCTTTGATCTACCCTAGTTTACTTCCATTTTGAGTAGTTAAAAGTCATGTTATGTTGAATATTACTAGAACACTAAGAACAAGAACTAAAAACATAAACATGAAGCTATACATAAAGTTTACATATGGATGAAACATGAACATGAAATGTTGTAGTAGGATGTTGTAGTGAACATGTGGATTGTATGATGATTCTTGGTTGTGTGATGTTAATCACCATATGGATCTTGTTAAATAATATTTAGAAATATGATTTAACAAGATTAGAAAGTGATTATGTGTTACATGAAATAACCACTTTCTAGTTAAATATGAACATGAAAGAAAATGATTTTTCTTGAACTATAATTAAACAAGTAAGTTGAGGATCATGTAGATCCGGGTTCTACAAAAGGCTTTTCTAAATGAACCAAGTTCAAGAAGCGATTTTTGGAAAGACATGACTATTACAAACACTTACATCATTTTTAGATATAAGACAAGTATGAGAATATTTTATTTACAAGAAGAGTTCCAAGGGGTGAATTTTTGAAAAAAATATTTACAAGTTGTAAACATTTAATTCTTTCAAGAAAATGATTTTTAAGAAATAAATACACTTTGGAAGGTAACTAAGCCCACTAAATGCTTTACCAAGTTACTACGTGTTTTCGGGATATATCAAGTTCATGACTAATTTGTAACGAATACAGTTTTTGCTCTCGGTGATGTAAGGTTGTTAAAGGATAATTGTTGATGATTATTGTGATTGTTTTGAAAATAAAATGATATGCTTATTAGCATGGACGCCTCCATTTACAAAGGAAACTCTGGCGAAATTTCCTAAAAATTTCAATACTTAGAAGTTATTTTCTAAAGAATGGTTGCAAATATGTTTTAAACATTGTCTTTCAAAATAAACTTCGCCATGAGTTTTGTTACAAAATTTCAAAGTACCGGAGGTTGGATTTCATAAATAAACACATAAATGTGTATGTAGAATATACACTTTTTACTAAAACGATTGTGTGATAATTTGTTTGATTTGGGAACTAGTTATGTTATTTAGATAAAAATAATATAACTTATCAAAGTACCGCTACTAGTATATTTTGGATACGAGAAATATGAATTATCACAAAAATACATGTATAAATACCCCCATCCTTGGGAAGGAAATACACATATAAAATACTTGAGAAGTATGAATACGAAATAGTTGCCTAACTATTATTCCAAAACCCTAAAAATAAAACTTAAGTTAAAATAATTATTATTATTTTAACCATAAGTTATAACTTGGAATAATCTCGAAGTAACGTAACTCAAACCCGTAATGCAAAGGCAAGGCACGGCCCGATCGTCTAATAGACGTTAGTACATTGTAGGGAGTCGTGTTTGCTGACGAGACCGGAGATTTGAGTTGACGATACGATTCAGGAGACACACTACAGTGAGTTCATGTCCCCCTTTCCTTCTTAACTGTTTTCAGTTTTATAACTTCGGGGGTGAAATACATGTTACAATTATACAGACATTTTTATACATGGTATGATTAGCTTAAGGAGGACTTTCATACACCGTTAGATCATGTGAGTGGGTAGGCGGCTACTAAAGGCCATTAATCCTCGTCGTAGGACCGAGGGACATGAGTGATAGATCTATTTGGGTGTAGCGAGCCCACACACCCATGAGGCCGGGGCGGCCCATAGTGGTGACTGTGTCTTACAGCCGAGGCCCGGTACAAATTTGCTAGGTTTGAGTCTTCCTGCATCACTTCACACATATCAATGGCCTTGCAAACCATTGGTGATCTCTTTTTATTCCTTATTGCTACATACCAGGGACTTTCATACACCGTTTACAAAGGATTATACATACATCTTTTACAAGGGTTTATACATACTCACATACATGAACTCGCTCAACTTTTTGTTGATTTTTCAAACTACATGTATTTCAGGGAATTGATCGGATCTGGCGGGTGCTGCACGTTAAGCTGCGTATTAAATAAAAGATGTCATCCAGGGATGTAGGGTATGGGGAGGTGTAACCCTTGCCTGGACGGGTCACACGTTTCCAAACTTCATTTTATTTAAGGTCTTTTACTGAGTCCGTTAGGAACTCATTTTTTTTAAACAAGTCATGGTTGTAACTTATTTTGGGTTGATGATTCAAGACAATTATGTTATGGTATTTTCTAACTATATTAATGGATGAGCATCTCGTGTTTTTATCATATAGCATTGTTATGATTGTTGCTATGGTATTAAGAAGTCACACCAAATAAACCCACGCTTCCGCAAAAGCCAGGGTGTGACAAAAAATGTTTTATGTAAACATTTAATTACCTATGTGTGCATTAAAGATGATGAGAAATGGTTTATTTTTTAAACTATATATTTGGAAAACGTTTTATGTAAACGTTCGATTCTATAGTGTGCTTGTTATAACATTTTTTTATAACATGCGTGTTAGAAAATGTTATTAGGTGAAAAACAACTTGGTGTTGTTGTGAACAAATTTAATTGTTCAAGTTTACTACTTAAACGTAGTATTTGTAACAACTTGGTGTTGTTTTGAGCATAATTGTCCAAGTTTAAAGTTTAAAGATGAAATGAGAACTTGTACTTACAAGTGTATGGAGTCTTATTGAGGGAGTACCTCAAGACATGCAATGGGACGATATTGTTGAGAAGATTTTGGTCAGGTTATAAAGTGTTGAAGATAAAAACACGTTGCTATTTGATGTCTACATATTGTCTATGTTTCCGTTTAAATTTCAAAAGTGATTGGCACTTATGATTTAGTTTCCAATGTATTTTATTGTTTTGTGTTTAATATCTTCGGATAACACATGCAGTTTTTTACAAAGAAATAAATCAATAATGGTTGTGACGTATAAATTATTTTTGTGGAAAATAATTATAACGTCGGTTATACATTGTTTAAAAGAATATGGTTTTAAACGGATAGTACATGAAAATACTTGGACATAAACAACTTGAGAGTTGTTACAATGACTAAAAGTCAAAAACGAAACATCAAATGTATAACCACATCATGAGTGAGTAATGAAAGAACGTAGTGAGTGTATTGAGATGAAATACACTAACGACATTCAAGTCGACATACTTCATTAGAAGTCATTGAAAAATTCACAAGTGTGAATTCTAACATATGAAAGTAAAAGTACTATATGTTATTGTATACCTTTAATAAATCTAGCGAGATTTATAAGTAGATGCGTCTACCACTTGATTATTGTTAGATCTATATGGAGATTTTACCTTCATTTAGGAGAGCATGCTAAATATATATATCTCCTAATGAATAACAATAGATGTGTGCAAATCACTTATGGCAAATTATGAATGCCATGTTGTTGAATGTCAATCTAGTTGACTCTATTTCACACATAATAGTGATTGTGGACGAGAAACATTCATCTTGTTGGTGATGAATGTGTTCACTAAGTGACATGTATTAAGACTTATGTTTAAGTACTTATGAGTCAATGGTAGAATGTTGGAGATCAAAGGTAAACAAGTTATGTTCCTTAAATGAATGATGAAATTTAGCTATGTGCTATATACAATAATTTGTGAGACCTTCCTAAATATAGATGTTTTAGGATTATGAATAAGTCTCATTATTTTGTATTAACAAGGGATGAATGTTGGAAAGTGATACTATGATATCCTTAGGGCTGTGAAGAATCAGAATGATGCATCTTCTGTTCACATGCTAAAGTATTGTAGTCTAAAGCATGCTAGACTAGTACTTGGTTAATTATGGGTCTTGACAGAGACTAATTAACTCTAAACATTCAAATGTGTATAAACACAAAAAGAATTTGTGTATAGACAAAGTTGAGGGATAATTTTCATTCATTATATGGAAAAGACATGTAACTTTTTAAGAGTTTGTTCGAAAAGCTAATGAGGAGAACTCATTGTCTAAGCTTATTCTAGATGTTAAATTAGAATTATTCTAAGTTGGTGACAAACTTATGACAATGGCATGTGTTGCTTTGGTTAGCTCAGAAGCTTATGTAAGCTAATGCAATATGAGTTGAATTCACTGATACAAAGAGGTTGATCTTGTTCAATCATATGTGTATAAATGTCGTCATAAGTGAAGTTACGAAAATGTTGATCAAATGGCAAGAAATGTGGGGGAGGATCCATTTAGAAACAACCCTATAAGGGTATGTAGAAATGGTTTTCATTACCCCATCTGGATGATATCCTATAATACTTAAATGTGGGGGTGTCTTGCATTTGTATCATAAAAGTTTGGCAATAAGGATTTTGTAATCCAATCTAACATTGCAAACAGACGACTATGTGGAGGACACAAAGGTCGTAGTGCATAATGGAGATGTGTTTGCCTTAAATGATAAGCGTATCTTACAAAGACATATATTATAACCAGATTCAGATGTCCACTGAGGTTATAGTCTTAGAAGTTGACAATAGGCAAAATTAACTTACGAGTTAAGAACACATCATGACAACTGGTCTCAAATACGCAAAGTTATTTGTTAATGTTATGGATCCAACAACCAGAGGGTTTATTAGAGATCAAGTTGTGGAATGAGACTAAAGCCCATGGAAAAGGGTATGTGAAGGACACCTAACTTAGTTGACTGGAGATCCCAAGATCTAAGTTCAATAGGACAACTAACTCATATGCCTAAAGGTGGTCACTGTGGGGGCATAAATGATATGCATAAGCTAGTATATATGGCTATACATACCCCGAAAGTATAAAAGGGTGTTTAAATACGTCCTAGTCTATTCCTATGATATTTAGTGACAAAGAGTGAGGCTAAGCATAATATGTGGTAAATGATTTGGATAAATCACGATAACCACAATGCTTTTAATGATCTAAGGAGAATCACCTATGTTACAGAGAAGTGGGGTCGTTTCGAATGAAATTGAGGGCACAATTCCTAGAGCTCTCGCAGAACCAGGAAAGTGTTCCACGACCATTATTGGACACGACTATGAGGAGATGACCCGGCTAGGGAGAGTCTTGTGTGAAATGTATTGTCGTCTACACAAACGACAGACGAGTTCAAAGACATCGAGATCTACTCAGAGCTAGTGGGCTAAGTGCATTTCATGAGCGAAGGTTCAAAGGGTAACACCTACCTATCGTATGCAAAACTCAACTGTCGAGGTTCCATTGGAAACTTTGTGTGTTTAGAACGATCTCCATTCATGTGGGGGATTGTTGGAAATTTAGATGGTGTGAATGGATATTAATTTAGTAAAATTATAATTATTTACTAGACTCTTCATATGGGTGATAAAATCTTAAGTAGAGTTTTTATGTCAATTTATTAGTTTTTATTAGAGTTTATGTCTCTAATAAAATCTCTAATAAAGTGAGACTTTTAGTAGAGTTTTTATGTCAATTTATTAGTTTTTATTAGAGTTTATTTCTCTAATAAAATCTCTAATAAATTGAGACTTTTCTCTACCTCATATCTCTTGTATGCAAAGTAGGTTATGTACCTAACTTGATAAAGCTAATTACAAGTAGAGAATTGAAAGTGGAATTTTAGAAGAAAAAAATTAGAAGAGTTCTTGGAGATACTTGAAGACCCATGTGTTGGGTACTTAGAGAGATATTGTAACAACCCTCGGTAAATCCAACACCCTTATAATATTTCCGACACCCTAGTATGTCCCAATATGTCTTTAAATACACCCTGTATGTGAAAACTGAGCCCAAAATATGTTATAACATATGAAATAAATTAAAAACAATAAATATTAAGCTGAGGCGGGCCGCGTAGGACCTCACCCCAAGCTCACGCGGGCGGTATCAAGGCTGAACCTTGACTTTGGTGAAATTATAAGTTAAGGCGGGCCGCGTAAGCTCACCTTAACTTTTACGCGGGCCGTGTGAGATCCTCAAACGCGGAGACACCAGAGGCCGACACGTGTCGACATCGTGGCGGACCTACAAGCTGACCCAGCTAAGCTATGCTGTTGACTGGAGTCAACGCGGGCCACGTAAGGCTTAGCCTTGTGTTACGTGGGCCGTGAGAGGACGAGATATCAGCACTATATAAGAAGGCCATCGGGTTTCACTTTCCGTCGTTCACAATTCAATTCTCAATCTCAATTTCTGTAGAAAAGTTATAATACTCGGCTATTATACCCCTAATTAGCGAGGTTTTGCCCCGTTGTAAGTATTATAACCCCAGTTTCGTAATAGTTACGTTGCCCGATTGATTTAGGGTTCCGTGACATCTGTCGTGGTTCTGCCCGACGTAGTTGTTGGAATGCCGTCTCGGGGAGGGTATCATTAATATTTTCAAAGGGTTATGATACCAACCAATGTACATTTGTATAAATTATAGATTATTCCCAGGAAACCCTTACGCGAAGTCTAAGATAGCAATGTGAGTTTATCCTCTTTTTTGTTCACCTTTTTGGAATATTTTACAAAACCTTAACTATTTTACAATGTGATTAAGCGGTGATTGAGTCTTTGTAGTTCTTCAATTACTGCCGGTATGTTGGGGTTTTGTATACAAAATGTACTACACTGTGAGTAGTAAGTCGGGATGACAATACGTTACCATTGGACAATGAGTTAGCCAATGTGTAATATGACCCATAAGTCAGGATTAACAGTACTAATGGAGTAATTGTGTAGAAATAAACAATGTGATCGCTCTTAATACTGTTTTAATTGATAAAATGTTTCTTGATTAAACTGGGATTCACTCACCAGTATTTCCGACTAACAAATGTTTTTAAAACGCATTTCAGGTAACACAATGTGACAACCAATTAGTAAAAAGCCAGCTGGAGAGCACTGAAGGCTTGGGAAAAATGTGGCTATAAAAGTTACATAATAAACGATGTTTTAAATTCAATAAAATAGGGTTTATCCCTATAATTGTATTGTAATGAGAAACTTGGGTTTTACCCATGTTATTATTAATATCAAATATGGTGGTTTTACTCTGATAAACATTTCCTAACTACGGTCCTAATGTAATTTCCGCTGCAAGATTAAATAGCTGATACCACCGAAAATCTGAGCTCGCGTCCGCCCGTTCCCGAGACTCAGGGATCGGGGGTTGCGACAGAAGGTGGTATCAGAGCCTAGCCACTGGTCTGAGCCAAAGAAGTGTTCTGCTGACACTTAAAATTCTAAATTTTATGTTAGGAAATAAATTACGGAAATACGTGCATAACAGTATTTATTTGTTATGTGTTATTTGACTATTTGTTAGTTTACAGTACGAGTGATCAAGGACCCTCAGACATGAGTCGTCAGTTGTCTGAATCACCTAAGAGTGAAGGTACTTCTTCACAGCCTGCCCTTTCTGGGTATTCTGCTGATCAGGAAGAAGGAGTGTTTGCTTTTAGAGCTCAGTCAGAAGAGTCATTCCCTCATAAGAAACGAGGATGGTTCAGTAAGGAAGCATTTGCTCGTAGGAAAAGAATGCGAAAGTTGCAACAGCAAAGAGTTTTAGCAGCCACTAAGCGAAAGACAGATGCCTATACACAGGATATGCTTAATAGAAGCCTAGCCAATTTTCATATCCTAGCTACAACTGCTACTGACCCAAGTCTGGAACAATTAGTAGCACCCCAACCACAACTACCAATCCCAGACCAACCCATGGAGATAGAAAACCCTGAAAACCAAGTGGAGATGCATGACTTCAACCCAGAAGAAATCCCCAGGGTACCTGTACCAAACCCCCTAGACCCAAATTACGACCCCTGGTGGGATGATAATAGGGACTTTGTGCAACGTTACCCTATTCATGAAGACACACCCGTACAGAACATAGGAGCCTATCCAGGTATGGACCCTTTAGATCCCTATTACCACGATGATTATATTAGGGAGATCTTAGAAGATCCTTACCGATTTCAGGCACTTTCACCCCCATATCAGGAATCCGCACCCCAGATTCCAAACCCAGTCCGTGAACCTGCCCCCCAATGAGTGCAGAAAACGTACAAGAACTTAGGACTTTTGGGGAGGAAATTTTAGAGAGCAGTGAGAGAATGCGTCATGTGGGAGAGCGTCTCGTATGGAAATACGATGAACGCAATATGGATTTTTGGATAAATCCATATACGTGAATGTGAGAATGGAGGAAACGGTAGTAGTAGTAATAATAATAATATAATAGAATAAAATAATAAAATAAAATAAAATATGTATGTACGGATGCATATTACTATTAGTGTGATTCTATTTCTGTTGGTATTGTAATTTTATTTCAGTACTAGTGTGTAATAGACGCATAGTATATGGAAATAGAGTACAAGTCGCAATGATCGATGCTTTTGGCCAGATTACATGCCATGTGATTAACTATAGTAAATATTATCTTGTGATATTAATTACTGGTAAATGTTTAAAATTCAGATGGCCGATGAAGGAAATCAAGGAAATCTGAATAACGATAACCAGAGTAACATTAACGTGGTTAATGAAAATCCAAGCATCAATAACAATGGAAATCAAGTGGATAATAGTGCTATCCAACACATAGTGCACAAGGAATTATAGATGCAATGCCATTTATTCTTCAAACGGTTCAAGAAGCGAATAATAAAAGTAAACATAGCAGTAAGCGACCAATTGAACCGGAACACAGTGTGAACAATGGCCCTGTCCTTCAAATGCCCATTCCCAAAAGAAGAAGAACTGTGCCTTACGGTTGTTCTTACAAAGAATTTTGGTCTTGTAAACCAATAGAATTCTCGGGCAATGAAGAACCCGTTGCAGCTCTACGCTGGATAGAAAAGACTGAGGCTGTTTTGAAAATAAGTAAATGTGCGGAAGAGGACAAGATAATGTTTGCTTCCAATCTATTTAAGAATTCAGCATTAGAATGGTGGAACACTATCCTTCAGTCAAGAGGAAGTGATAGGGTTTATAGTATGGATTGGGAAGAATTTAGGAATATGGTAGAAAGGAAATTATGCCCTCCTAATGAAAAGGAACAGATAGCAAACAAATTCCTAAATCTTAGGATGAATGGAGTGGATAGTAAGGGATACACTAAAATATTCTTCGAATATGCTAGAATAGTGCCAACTCTTGCTTCACCAGAACCAGTGTTAATCTCCCGTTATATTTGGGGATTAATTGGAGAGATTAGACATGTAGTCAAGGCAGCTAGACCTCAAACTATAGAAGAAACTGTAGAACTAGCCAATACCTTGACAGATGAATTAATCCGTACTAGAGAAGAAGACCAGAGGAGGAACCTAACCCAAAGGCTTACACAAGAATTTCGTTCTGGAAATTTCAATCGTAGGAATATGGGTTCTACCTCTGCACCATACTGCAAGGTCTACAAGAAAAAGCATTCGGGAAAATGCTCCACTCTCTGCAATTATTGCAAGATGCCAGGACACAAGGAAGAAAATTGCAGGAAGAAATCCAGTAATGGATTATGCTTCAACTGTGGAGAAAAAGGTCATATCAGGCCAAACTGTCTGAAATTAGCTCCAGCTAGAAACAACAAAAATACTAAAAATGCTAGAGCATTTGTTCTGACTGCAGATGAAGCTAAGATGATTCCAGATGACATAGCTGGTACGTTTTTAGTTAATGATATTTTTGCTAAAGTATTATTTGACTCTGGTGCAAACCAAAATTTTATTAATACATCGTTTTGCAAATTTCTAAATCAGTCATTAACTAAACTACCACAAGAATGCTTAGTAGAGACAACCAATGGAGAAACCGTTAGAATTTATGAAATCTTGCAGGGAGCAAGCATAGAAATTTTAAATCAGAAATTTATTGCAAACCTTTATCCCATGAATCTGGCAGGATTCGATGTTGTTTTAGGAATGGATTGGTTAATAGCCAATAAAGCCAGTATTTTATGTGATCAAAAGTCAATACAAGTAAATTCACCAAAAGGTAAAACGATCATAATTAAAGGAGATAAGCCATTTAGATCCACGAAATTCATCTCTGTGATGAAAACTGCAAGTTCTATTAGAAAAGGTTCTATAGTGTATTTGATTTCTATAATCACTAACACTAAAGGAAAAGAACTAAAAGACATTCCAGTAGTATCTCAGTTTTCAGATGTCTTTCCAGAAGAATTACCAGGACTACCACCCGATAGAGAAGTTGAATTCAGGATTCATCTACTACCAGGAACAGCACCAATTGCCAAAGCACCCTACCGTTTGGCATCCGCTAAAATGCAGGAACTGAAGAAACAATTAGATGAATTATTGGAAAAGGGATTCATACAGCCAAGTTCGTCGCCATGGGGAGCGCCGATACTATTCGTTAAAAAGAAGGACGGATCAATGCGTATGTGCATTGACTACCGTGAATTAAACAAGGTCACGATTAAGAATCGGTACCCATTACCAAGAATCGATGATATGTTTGATCAGCTACAAGGAGCTCGATTTTTCTCTAAAATCGATTTAAGGTCAGGATATCATCAATTAAAGGTACAGGAAGAGGACATTCCTAAAACCGCATTCAGAACGAGGTATGGCCATTATGAATTTACTGTCATGCCATTTGGTTTAACCAACACCCCAGCTGCATTTATGGACATGATGAACCGAATATGTAAGCCATATTTGGATAAATTCATAATTGTCTTTATAGATGATATTCTAATTTACTCTAAGAGTAAAAAGGATCATGCAAAGCATTTGCACGCACTTTTAAGTCTATTAAGAAAGGAAAAACTTTATGCTAAGTTTTCAAAGTGCGAATTTTGGTTAGAACAAGTACAATTCCTTGGACACCTAGTCAATCATGAAGGAATTCATGTAGATCCAACAAAGATTGAGGCAATTACCAAATGGAAAACCCCTGAATCACCAACCGAGGTTAGAAGTTTCTTAGGATTGGCTGGTTATTATAGAAGGTTTATTCAAGATTTTTCTAGAATAGTCATTCCCTTAACTAAGCTAACCTGTAAATCTGTTAAGTTTGAATGGGGAGTAAAACAAGAAGAAGCCTTTAGAATCCTTAAGTAAAGATTAACCAATACACCCATACTAGCATTACCAGAAGGAGCTGAAGACTTTGTAGTCTATTGTGATGCTTCCAAATTAGGCTATGGATGTGTATTGATGCAATGGCAAAAGGTTATAGCTTACGCATCTAGACAACTTAAGAATCATGAAGAGAATTATTCCACCCATGATTTAGAGTTAGGAGCTATAATTTTTGCTCTTAAGATTTGGAGACATTACCTTTATGGTAGTAAGTTTATCATATTCACTGATCATAAGAGTTTAAGGTATATTTTCAAACAAAAGGAATTGAATATGAGACAAAGACGCTGGATGGAGATGCTTAGTGATTATGATTGTGATATCCAGTATCATGAAGGAAAATCAAATGTAGTAGCAGATGCTTTAAGCCGAAAGTATCATGAAAAGCCAAAAAGGGTACGTTCTCTTAAATTAAATCTGCAAGTAGATTTAAATGATCAGATAAGAGAAGCACAAGAATCAGTAATCAAGGATGATTCTGAAAAATTAAAAGGTATGCTAAAAGAATTGGAACAAGGAATAGATGGAATTTGGAGATTCCATAAAAAGAGAATGTGGATACCTAAATTAGGAAATCTACGTCATCGTATATTAGAAGAAGCCCATAAGTCTAAGTATACGATGCATCCAGGAAATGATAAAATGTACCAGGATTTAAGGAAAAATTTCTGGTGGATAGGAATGAAAAAGGACATAGCGGCCTATGTTTCTAAATGTTTAACTTGTTCACAAGTTAAAGCTGAACACCAGAAACCCTCAGGTTTGTTACAGCAATTAGAAATACCAGTGTGGAAATGGGAATTGATAACAATGGATTTTGTTACTAAATTACCCAAAACAAAGAAAGGAAATGATACAATCTGGGTGATTGTAGATAGGCTAACCAAGTCAGCTCATTTCCTACCAATGAAGGAAACAATTAGTATGGAACAATTATCTAAATTATATGTAAATGAAATTGTTTCTTTACATGGCATTCCTTTATCAATTGTTTCTGATAGAGATAGCCGATTTACCTCTCATTTTTGGTCAAGTTCCCAAAAGGCAATGGGAACTAAGTTAAAATAAAGTACATCTTATCACCCTCAAACTGATGGACAAAGCGAAAGGACAATTCAGACAACGGAAGATATGCTTAGAGCTTGTGTAATTGATTTTGGAGGTAATTGGGATGATCACTTACCTTTAATAGAATTTTCATATAATAATAGCTATCACACAAGTATCAATGTTGTACCATTCGAAGCACTTTATGGACGAAAGTGCCGAACCCCAGTCTGTTGGGCAGAAATTGGGGAAAAACAACTAACTGGACCTGAGATAGTACAAGAAACAACTGACAAGATTATTCAAGTCAAGGAACGACTAAAAGCAGCACGTGATCGACAGAAAAGTTATGCTGATAACCGACGCAAGCCATTAGAATTTCAAGTAGGAGATAAAGTATTATTAAAAGTCTCTCCTTGGAAAGGAATAGTAAGATTCATCAAACGGGGAAAGTTAAGTCCCAGGTATGTTGGACCTTTTAAGATTATTAGAAGAATAGGATCTGTAGCCTATCAGCTACAACTGCCAGAGGAAATGGCAGGAATACATGATGTGTTTCATGTATCTAATCTCAAAAAGTGTTTAGCTGATGAATCACTAATAGTACCTCTTAAGGATATAGAGGTAAATGAACAACTCAAGTTTGTAGAAAGGCCTCTACAGATTGAAGACAGGAAAGTCAAGAATCTCAAGCATAAGAGACTAGTTCTGGTCAAAGTGAAGTGGGACTCCAAAAGAGGACCTGAGTATACATGGGAACTCGAGTCAGAAATGCAAAGAAAGTATCCGCACTTGTTCCAGTAGATCTCGAGGACGAGCTCTAGAACAAGGTGGGGAGAATGTAACAACCCTCGGTAAAACCAACACCCTTATAATATTTTCGACACCCTAGTATGTCCCAATATGTCTTTAAATACACCTCGTATGTGAAAACCGAGCCCGAAATATGTTATAACATATGAAATAAATTAAAAACAATAAATATTAAGTTGAGGCGGGCCGCGTAGGACCTCACCCCAAGCTCACGCGGGCGGTATCAAGGCCGAACCTTGACTTTGGTGAAATTATAAGTTAAGGCGGGCCGCGTAAGCTCACCTTAACTCTTACGCGGGCCGTGTGAGATCATCAAACGTGGAGACACCAGAGGCCGACACGTATCGACATCGTGGCGGACCTACAAGCTGACCCAGCTAAGCTATGCTGTTGACTGGAGTCAACGCGGGCCGCGTAAAGCTTAGCCTTGTGTTACGCGGGCCGCGAGAGGACGAGATATCAGCACTATATAAGAAGGCCATCGGGTTTCACTTTCCGTCGTTCACAATTCAATTCTCAATCTCAATTTCTGTAGAAAAGTTATAATACTCGGGTATTATACCCCTAATTAGCGAGGTTCTGCTCCGTTGTAAGTATTATAACCCCAGTTTCGTAATAGTTATGTTGCCCGATTGATTTAGGGTTCTGTAACAACTGTCGTGGTTCTGCCCGACGTAGTTGTTGGAATGCCGTCTCGAGGAGGGTATCATTAATATTTTCAAAGGGTTATGATACTAACCAATGTACATTTGTATAAATTATAGATTATTCGCAGGAAACCCTTACGCGAAGTCTAAGATAGCAATGTGAGTTTATCCTCTCTTTTGTTCACCTTTTTGGAATATTTTACAAAACCATAACTATTTTACAATGTGATTAAGCGGTGATTGAGTCTTTGTAGTTCTTCAATTACTGCCGGTATGTTGGGGTTTTGTATACAAAATGTACTACACTGTGAGTAGTAAGTCGGGATGACAATACGTTACCATTGGACAATGAGTTAGCCAATGTGTAATATGACCCACAAGTCAGGATTGACAGTACTAATGGAGTAATTGTGTAGAAATAAACAATGTGATCGCTCTCAATACTGTTTTAATTGATAAAATGTTTCTTGATTATACTGGGATTCACTCACCAGTATTTCCGACTGACAAATGTTTTTAAAACACGTTTCAGGTAACACAAGGTGACAGCCAATTAGTAAAAAGCCAGCTGGAGAGCACTGAAGGCTTGGGAAAAATGTGGCTATAAAAGTTACCTAATAAACGATGTTTTAAATTCAATAAAATAGGGTTTATCCCTATAATTGTATTGTAATGAGAAACTTGGGTTTTACCCCTGTTATTATTAATATCAAATATGGTGGTTTTACTCTGATAAACATTTCCTAACTACGGTCCTGATGTAATTTCCGCTGCAAGATTAAATAGCTGATACAACCGAAAATCTGAGCTCGTGTACGCCCGTTCCCGGGACTCAGGGAGCGGGGGTTGCGACAGATATGTTTTCTCTATTCGATTTCATCATCTTCATATCATTCTTTTCCACAAGTTCTAACATTATACTTTTATCTGGTGTAACCTCGAGCGCGTGGCCATCTCTGGCAGTACATACTGCTTCGGCTGTTGTACCCTGGGAGACAGACACGTCGTCTTTAGTAGAGGCGCAAAATCTGTTTTAAGGGAAGCGTGCTGAACACGTGCCTCAACCAAAATCGTCAATGTTTTAGTGTGCTCTTTGTTGCAGTCAAGGAGTATTTTTCAAGACTCAAGATGATGAGTACTCGAGTCTAGGATGCTATCAAATACGCGTGAATGACCCACCAGAGATGAGGCTTGAATCAAGATTGGTATATAAAATTATATTTTATATTCTTTTAATCTAGTTATTGCAACCAGTATTGTATTATGGTATTTCCTACAAAGAACGAGAGTCTCGTTATTATATATTTTATAATTATATTTTATAAGAAGTGAACCTAGTTCCTACAGTTCGTTTCTTATGTAGGCACTTTCGCACAATATATTGTTGCCGAAGAAACGGAATTGCGAGTTTTCATATAAAACCGTAGGTGTTGCTAGTTCTTGGTGCAGCTGGAGGTGTGGGTGTTGCAGCTATTCAAATTAAGTTGAAGTCTGGAACTTCGTCAATAATCTGATTTCTATTTCGATTCAGATGATAATCGATGTAGGTTTGAATTGGGATTTTGAAATTTGGGGTTTTTTTATTTCTGGGTTTTGTAATGGGGGAGAAAATTGAGAGGGAGTTGGTGGTGGCAGGTGGGAGTGGCGGTTGAGAAGGTGGTGGGTGGTGGGTGGTGGTGGTGGTGGTGGTGGTGGTGGGAGTAGGTGGTGGCAGGTGGGAGTGGTGGTTGAGAGGGAGAGGGAGAGGGAGAGGAAGAGATAGAGTGTTTTAGTTTTTGTTATATATAGAGTTAATTACTATTTTCGTCCCTGTGGTTTGTCAAAAATCACTATTTCAGTTCATTAGTTTAAAAATTGCGATTTCAGTCCCTGTGGTTTCACTTTCGTAACCATTTCAGTCCACCTCCGTTAAATCCATCAATTTATTCTGTTAAGTACAGGTGAATTGACCATAATGCCCTTATTAATAAAAAACAAAAAAGATATCTAAATGAGTTAATTACTACTTTCGTCCATGTGGTTTGTCAAAAATCACTATTTCAGTCCCGTGGTTTCACTTTCGTAACCATTTCAGTCCAGTCTCCTAACACCGTCTATTTTACCGTTAAGTTTTTAATGAAATACCTAAATTACCCTTGTGTTAATTAAATAAAAAACCATGGAAATTTAAAATATTGTATTCTAGGTCCCACTTGTTAAAACAAAACCCCACGCTACCCCACCCCACTCCATCCCTGCTCTCATTTCCGGCAAAAGTTTCCGGTCATCTTCTCCGACATCACAACCCCACCCTCTTAATGTCCGGCGACCCATTACCCCACCCCAATTAATATCTTCTTAGCAGTATCAGTTAACATAATAACTTTGAAAAATAATGCTTACCTGGACATTTTCTCATTCTAAAATCCAAAATTAAAATTTTGGAACCTTATATGTAAAAATAATGCCAGACTTCTACTTCTACTGAAGCCACGGTGGGTTGAACCCTACAATCCAATTTAGATATTTCATTAAAAACTTAACGGTAAAATAGACGGTGTTAGGAGACACGACTGAAATGGTTACAAAAGTGATACCACAGGGACTGAAATCGCAATTTTTAAACTAATGGACTGAAACAGTGATTTTTGACAAACCATAGGGACAAAAACAGTAATTAACTCATTTGGATATCTTTTTGTTTTTTTATTAATAAGGGCATTATGGTCAATTCACGTGTACTTAACAGAATAAATGGATGGGGTTAACGAAGGTGGACTGAAATGGTTACGGACGTGAAACCACAGGGACTGAAATCGCAATTTTTAAACTAATGGACTGAAATAATAATTTTTGACAAACCACAGGGACGAAAACAGTAATTAACTCTTATATATATATTATAATATTAATTCTATATTTGTTTTTGTTTTATTTATTAACTTATTTTTAAAATAATTGGTAAAAAGACTAAAATAACCTTGAGTGATCAGATTTAATAGAAAAAATTAACTAGGCTAGGCTCAAAGGATATAATATGCAAGATTTAAAAAGATAAAGTACAAAACTCGTCAATTTTAAAAACAAAGAACACCGCTATAAAGGATAAAATTTGAAATTCACTCTTTAGCATATTGTGTAGATTTTATTCTTGTTGCACTTATTACAATGCCTAATGTCTTGAATTTGTTCTAGGGTACAACTTCAAAGGAGATTCGTCACTATCATTGTAAGTGTTCTCTTTAGTAAGGAAGTTGATACATCCACCCATTTTTTAGCTTATTCTAGTGACCACATGAAAGATACAAATAACCTAGATCCTAAGATCCTTTATGTGAGTGTTAGACAGGTTGCGTACGTTCATAGGTCCAATCTAACATGAACCCAAAATTTCACACCAAACCAAACACGAAAGGAATTTGAAATCGTGTCAGACATATATATAACCCGAACACAACACGAGTATTCAAGAGTTGATACGAACATGTCGTGTTTAACCCAAAATTAACAATAATATTAGATCAATAAGAAGATATGGAAAATATATACATCTTTAACAAAAATTCAATCTTTTTTCGAATTTCACATAATCAAAACTTTGAATTCAAAATATACTAGTAAAAAATATGTATAAATGTAACAAGTTAATATCTCTATTGAAGTGTTCGATTGCTTTTCTTAATCAATTTCTAGTGAAAAACTTTTGATATTACAAATAAATACGTGTGCTGTGTTAAAAAAATTTAAAGTATGCCCCGTTAATTTTTTTATAAAGAAACATAACGATATATTATTGTTATCATTTAAAACAGAGACGATTATAGACTAACGGCAGGTAGACGAACAACAAGTTACGCCACTACCCCTTTCTGACATATGAATAGAGAGTTAATATTCACACACTTATCTCCTTTTTCTCTCTCTATACATACATATCTATTATATATAATAAATGAAAGTTATTTGGGCCACGTGTCACTTAATTAGGGCATTGTTTTTCCTCTTTTCCCGCCCAACAGTACCACTGCCCTCTTCTATTTATATCCCCCCTCATTTACTCATTTAGGGCTTCCTATTTTCTCTCTCCCTCTGCTCTGCTCTATTCCGATCGATGTTCAGATCCCCTTTCTCTCTGATCATCCTTCTTCTTCTCATATTCATCTCCTCAACAACGTACGGCAGAGGTTACTTCGATTGGATACATATGCGTTTGAAACCCTAAATCATGTACCGTCGAGTGGTTGAAGAAGAGAATAATCATGTAAGATCTATTTTTTTATTCAGAAATTTTATTTCGTTTTATCTATTTTCTCATACTGAACACGATGAACCCTTTTGTACCCTCAGAAGAAGAAGCAGATCTCCTAGGGTTTCTTATCGTACTCGATGAACGCTTTTGTACAAGCTCCTCTTAATCGGTGACTCTGTTATGTTCTAATAATCTTTTTATTATTGTATATATCTGAAATTTATAAATAACTTTGTTTATAGCTTTTGATTTTGTCTTTCCTTTATTATTGTTTATTCAGATGCTTGCTTTGTTGTATCATGTGGCCACGAGTAGATTTATTTTGATATGTTTTGTAGTTTATGTCTTTCCCAAGCTTTTTTGTTGGTTTATAGAGTTTGTTGATTAGAAGCAACCTCTACCGGACGGTTGTTGAGGAGATGGAAATGTGAAAGGTGATACCAGGTCTGTTGATAGGTGATACCAGGTCTGTTGATAGGTGATACCAGTGCAAAAGTTTAGGCTTCATCCCTTTTTGTTATTTCGTATGGTACTCCTTTACATTCCCACTTTCAATGAGGTTGTTTTTTAAGAAGGTGCTTTTGTCATGGACATCAAAGTGATTGCACAACACCAAGGTAACTTCAATTGGTGTGATTTATTTTTTGGTATTTGTAACGTTTTGATTTACCGTTTATTGGTGCATTGATTCATTTGTAATCCCTTGCAGATCTCCCGCCATCTCAATTTGAGCAATTAAACTTAGTTTTCTTAATCACCATCAGTGTTTTAATTACTAGCAGTGCTTAAAAAGTTTTCCATCAGCTGTTTCACTTAACAGTAGTTTGCGTTATTCATTCTAAATTCATCAGTTGTTGTAGGTAAACTGAAGTTTCCTACAATAAGCACTGCCCAGCTAAGTTTCCTACAATGAGAGTGGATATAACAAGTTAATATGGCAAAACGCTGATCTGCCTAACAACTGTTGTATATAACGATGGTTGTACATAAAGTATGTTGAACATCATCCACTATTCAATTACGAAAACCCACTGATCAAGAACAAAGTCATGTTTAAGACAAGCACTGATCAACTAAATGTGAAACACTCTCCAACAACAACAGTGGTTCAGCATCAACATTAGTTATTCTATCTTTGTTTATGTTAACAGTGTTTATATGTAACAGTGTTTTTCACATCAGTGTTTTTCACATCATTGTTTTATAGTCTGTTTGTAACACCTCGAAAATTCGTGTTAAATAAAATAACGACACGTGTCGTGTAAGACAAAAAAGCGTTATAAACTCGAATTTATTAAAAAATGTTTGACAGGATTTAAAAGTGTCGTTATGTTAACTTTTGCACCTCTGAACGACCTCGTTATAAATCCCAAGACTCAAAACATATTAAAAACATGTAGTATATGTTCAAGTTCAGTGAATTATAGCAATGAATGATTCATAATTTAATTGGTGGACTCCTACGAAGAAATTTGCACAGTAAACCTTATTGTTCGGCACTTTCTAAAAGACTCCAAGACTTTCACACAACATAACATGGTGATGCATACTATACATGACCCAAATTTGAGGCCCCATATTGATAAAAAAACGGCCAAGAATCGTTTATACTCAGTTGCCCCTTCAAATCATTGAAAAGCCAACATTTTGGTCCCTGATGAATTGTTGCGCACCGCAACAAATAATTGTTACGGTGCGCAAGCAACTGCCCAGCAACAGAAAACTGGCTGTTGCCAGTTTAAACGCGATTCTGACCTCTTAAACGAGTTTCCTCTTACCCCTTGGCCCCTAAACACTCCCTAAACATGTAGGACACATGTAGGAATGTTGTGGGCAGTAGTAGACCTTGTTGTCAATGCATTCTGGTGAGTAAATCCACTATATAAGGGCCTTTAGTTGCAAACAATTCATCACATCTTCATCTGCATTCTTGGAGCACTTCAGGAACTCAAAACCTTCTCTCAAGTGTTCCCTAATCAAGCTTAGGACCTTTGTAAGTTGCCTAACCTTCTCTAATTAACTTTAGCTTAGTTATTTAGCTAAAAGTCAAACCGACGTAATTACGGTTTGACTTCGAGATTAAGTATTAATGGCTCAGTCATATCTCGAATCAAAAGTAGTTATGAGTTGGTATTTATGTGGGTAATAAAACCTCAAAAGGGTTTCCCCTGATCATCACTCTAACCAGGTCAAAAGTCGGGTCAAACTTATATTTAAAAAGTCAACAGGAAGCTTAAAATGCTATTTATGCATAATTAACATTGTAGATCATATGCAACATGTTGGATCATTGTTATAACTTGGTAATAAGTGTAAGAACATGTCTAAACATGTTCAACCCGACAATTTCCTGTTTAGACCCGGTTCGGAGCCGAAAGTCGCATAGTTTGACCTTCACTTTGACTTTCAGTTCTGACCCGTTTAGGCATGTTTTAGAAATGCCTCAGAGCTTTAATTGGATTAGGTTACTTGTTAGTACAACCCTCTGTGATTATACACCTTGGTTCATTAGTTATCCAATTAATATGCATGTTTCCGTTAATTGCTCATATGTTGACCATTATGCCCTTATTACCTTAAAACGTGATTTATGAAAATGTAAAAGTGTAGAAACCTTAGTTACTGATATATAAACTTGTATGCAAAGTTTGACATCAGTTTGACTTGTAGATTAAGAGTTATGCTCATTATCGCAAATTTAAAGCTTTATGTTAATAAAATGGCGTAATTAGCGTATAGCCTAGTTAAGCCTACTTTTTGGTACCAAAATTAATACCCACTGATGTAATATATTATTTTGGGATTTTTAAATATTTTTAATTAATTTTAGGTTGAGCATAACTAGTAGTCGTAGGCTTAATCCGGTAATTGTCGATTTTGCCCCTACGGGCCATAAAATGAGTTTTACCGATCTAAACGACTCCAAACCTTTTGCTACTGATCACATATGTTAAATAAGTTATTTTAAGCCTGCTGGAAATATAAAAATATCAGATTTAAGTATCAAACCCGGAAATGGCCTTTAATCGCCTTATTTAGCGTTTTTAACGCATAGTATGTATTAAAATCATATTGAACATACCCGGGTTGATACCTACTGATATATGAGGCAAATTATAATATTTTAACAGTAAGCAAAGGTTGTTAAACTCAGACTTCAGTTTTGAGCTTTTCGGCTTATGTGAAATTACCAAAATACCCCTGCGGGGCATAGTTTGGTTATAATTGATAAATTTCACATATATACTTTATCCTACTATTATAACTCATAAATTGGAGTATGTTTACTGATTACATCAGACCTGTAACTCAGTTAAACACTTAAACCCTTTTACAACCTTTAAAATGACCAAACTACCCCTACGGGGCCTAGTTTGTGTTTAAACACGTTTCGGGCATAATGAAAGACATCTTACTGATGTCACAACATATTTGAGGCATAATTAACTTAGGAAACCTGTATATAGCTCTCATGAATACCCGTCACGCTTATTACGTGTACGGTTCGGTTTATGTAACAAGTTTACATAAATTTGCCGAAACGGGTCAAACCTTAACGGTTTTATCTCAAAATCCAGAATGTGAATAATATAACCATATTAAGAAAGTCTCTGAACTTGTAGGGTCTAAATCACATTCTATCCGGTCTTCGCTTAATCGTGCGTACGAACCGTATCTTTGAAACTAGCCGGTCTAAGCTTAAGCTTAATTAAAGACCCGTTAGGATTCTAATAGGTTATTATTAAACCTTCGTTCCAGATTAGGAGAACCAGTAAAAGCTACTTGCAAATTTGCTTATTGTGATTAACACTTGCTCAGGTAAATACTTTTAACTTATTTTCCCTCTACGGGCTTGAGTTACGGTATATAGCTTACCGCTTGATCGGGCATCAAATTCTCCACAGTTGAGTGGGTAGTTGAATAAATTTGATCGGCTCATTTAAACAGTCTTGTTACTTAAAGCCTTTGGGGGGTTAATGACCATGTCCCGGATATCCTTGGCATCATCTTACGAGATGGCCACGACCTGAGCACGGGGTGTAGGCGTACACCTGTCAGTGTATAACTCTATGATGTGGTGTGTCAATTGATCTTTAACCCGGACAAGATCCGGGCGACTGAACGCACAAGGAACATGTAATTCGTTCACAAGATTATAATATTAAAATAATTCTCCCAAGTTAAAAAGATTAATCTTGCCTCTGTGTATTTTAATCAAATTATAAAACATTTATGCCATGTGCATCCAAACCAATTTTAAATCATTTTCCAAAATGAGTCAGTTGATTGTATTTACCAGTGTAAACTGACGTATTTTCCAAAAAGGCTAAGTGCAGGTACTATACGAAATTGGCTGGATATTTCTCCTTAGCATCAATAGAAGTCTCGCAGGCTTAAGATGTCTAAAAGTCTGTTGAACTATTGTTTCCATTTTATGTTCGATCCGTCTGTGGATAAACTTCCGAATATTGTGACATTTGATATTACAATAATAAATTCGGTTGTATTATAATTTCAATTGCTTCCGCTGTGCATATTAATATTGTGTTGTTTGACTATTATGTTGCCAACCATGACGTCACGATACTCCCCACCGGGCCCACCGGTGACACGTGGAAATCGGGGTGTGACACTGTTAGGTTGTTAGATGTCATCACCTCAGTGTTTTGTATGTAACAAATTTTATGACATCAGTGTTTATATATAATAGTGTTTATCACAACAGTGTTTATATGTAACAGTATTTATCCCATCACTTCAGTGGTTTGATCTGTACTATAAATTGAACAGTTGTTTCATCTTTATACTAATAAATAAAATTCCTATACACTTGGATGATTATTAAGCTCCTCATCTTGATTGTTTGGGTATAGTATTCTTGAAATTGGTTCAAACATTAGATTGTTCAAAACATCAGTGTTTCAAAAACTTTTGGGTATCCACTGATAGGAAAAAATAGTCACTGCTCACATTTTTATTATTGATGTTGTTAATTAGTGATAGATTGAAATTATCAAATGAAAACTAGAATTACAATCAAATTACCATTTTACCTAATCTTTACATTCCAATTACATAAGAGTTCCTCCAACATTATTTTCATGATAAAATTTAAAGTTAAATTAAAAAATAAAAAAAATCTTGATGACTATTTGTTCCAAATCAAATCAGTAATTAATGCTAATTTCTTGAGCTTTGGATATTTAATTAAGCAAAATTTGAATTTCAAATTGACGGTTATGATATCTTAATTAAAGTTAGAATAAAATTTAAAAAAGTCATTATGACATTTGCTTTCAAATCAAGTCAGTAATTACTGATAATATCAGTAATTTTGAAATTCAAAATATGCAAAATGGTAATTTAAAATTGTCGTTCTCCCTTTTTTTTCCTACTTTGCACATCATTTATTAATATTTAATTACTTTAATAAAGCAGCATATAAGAATATACACTACTTACCTTTGAAATTAAATCTGAAATTTATGATGTCCAACAACAGTGTCAAACAACAACAGTGGTTCAGCATCAACTTTAGTTATTCTATGTTTGTTTATGTTAACAGTGTTTATTTGTAACAGTGTTTTTCGCTTCAGTGTTTTATAGTCTGTTAGGTTGTTAGATGTCATCACCTCAGTGTTTTATATGTAACCATTTTTATGGCATCAGTGTTTATATGTAACAGTGTTTGTCACAACAGTTGTTTATATGTAACAATATTTATCACATCACTTCAGTGGTTTGATCTATACTATTAATTGAACAGTTGTTTCATCTTTATACTAATAAATAAAAATCAAAATACACTTGGATGATTATTAAGCTCCTCATCTTGACTGTTTGGGAATACTATTCTTGAAAGTGGTTCAAACATTTGATTGTTAAATGTTATCCACTGCTGAAATAGAACCTCTGTTTCTTCAAACTCCGTGTTGAGTGTTGACCATTGACTGACCAAACATCAGTGTTTCAAAAACTTTTGGGTATCCACTGATAGGAAAAAATAGCCACTGCTCGCTTTTTTATTATTGATGTTGTTAATTAGTGATAGATTGAAATTATCAAATGAAAACTAGAATTACAATCAAATTACCATTTTACCTAATCTTTACATTCCAATGACATAAGAGTTCCTCCAACATTATTTTCATAATAAAATTTAAAGTTAAATTAAAAAATACAAAAAAAATTCTTGATGACTATTTGTTCCAAATCAAATCAGTAATTAATGCTAATTTCTTAAGCTTTGGACATTTAATTAAGCAAAATTTGAATTTCAAATTGACGGTTATTATATCTTAATTAAAGTTAAAATAAAATTTAAAAAAGTCATTATGACATTTGCTTTCAAATCAAGTCAGTAGTTACTGATAATATCAGTAATTTTGAAATTCAAAATATGCAAAATGTTAATTTAAATTGTCGTTCTCTCTCTCTCTCTTTTTTCCTACTTTGCATATCATTTCTAATATTTAATTACTTTAATAAAGCAGCATATAAGAATATACACTACTTACCTTTGAAATTAAATCTGAAATTTATGACGTCCAACAACAGTGTCAAACAACAATAGTGGTTCAGCATCAACTTTAGTTATTATATGTTTGTTTATGTTAACAGTATTTATATGTAACAGTGTTTTTCGCATCAGTGTATTATAGTCTGTTAGGTTGTTAGATGTCATCACCTTAGTGTTTTATATGTAAGCATTTTTATGGCATCAGTGTTTATATGTAACAGTGTTTATCACAACAGTTGTTTATATGTAACAGTATTTATCACATCACTTCAGTGGTTTGACCTGTACTATTAATTGAACAGTTGTTTCATCTTTATACTAATAAATAAAAACCAAAATACACTTGGATGATTATTAAGCTCCTCATCTTGATTGTTTGGGTATAGTATTCTTGAAAGTGGTTCAAACATTTGATTGTTAAAAGTTATCCACTGTTGAAATAGAACCTCTGTTTCTTCAAACTCCGTGTTGAGTGTTGACCACTGACTGACCAAACATCAATATTTCAAAAACTTTTGGGTATCCACTGATAGGAAAAATAGCCACTGCTCACTTTTTTATTGTTGACATCCACTGATATTGACCATCAGCGGTTTTCCTAAAAAACAGTCACTGCTCACATTTTGATTATTCATGTTGTTAATTAGTGATAAGTTGAAATTATCAAATGAAAACTAGAATTAGAATCAAATTACCATTTTACCTAATCGTTACATTCCAATGACATAAGAGTTCCTTCAGCATTGTTTTCTTGATAAAATTTAAAGTTAAATTAAAAAATAAAAAAAATTCTTGATGACTATTTGTTGCAAATCAAATCAGATAAAAAAAAATTTCTTGATGACTATTTGTTGCAAATCAAATCAATAATTAATTCTAATTTCTTGAGCTTTGGACATTTGAATTAAGCAAAATGTGAATTTCAAATTGACGGTTATTATCTCTTAATTAAATTTAAAATAAAATTTAGAAAAGTCATTATGACAATTGCTTTGAAATCAAGTCAGTAATTGTCACGGCCCCCGACCCGGTTTGACCCGTTTCAGGAGCCGCGGGACAGAAATCCCGTGGTATTTAATTAACAGCGGAAGTTTCTTCAGGATCTTTTTAAAACTAAAATATTTCCCGATTATTTTATTTCACAATTCGGGATAAAACCCGGTAATTTACACTATTTGAGATTTCACAAAGAAATCTTTTATTTTACAAAACATGTTTCTTTATTTTATACGGAGCCACTTCCTTAAGCTGATAGTGCTTCACGGCACTTTTCCTGGATCACAACAGATCACCTGAAACATGTTTGAAAAAGGTTTTGTCAGCGGGAAATACTGAGTGAATCATTCTATTTACATAAAACGACCTGTTTGTTATAATTTACAGTATTAAGAGCGATTACAATGTCTCTATCTTTTAAATTAACTGATCCAGTTGTCACTTGACCGGACTTGTGACTGTGGACATATCACTTGCTGGGTCTGTTCACCCACAAGTGATAAATAATTAGTAGCTATGTGCACATCCCCCCACATACTGGCAGTAATTTCAGATTACATAGACTTAATCCCTGTAATTATAACCTTTGAAAATAAACATGATTTCAAAAGTAATTTGATAAAAAGAGAATGACTCACATTGCAGATTTAACAGAGCTTATTCTACTGATTAGCCTTGATAATCTAGTTTAATAACAGGCACACAATTTGGTTAGTAACTTAATACAGCATTTACGATAACTCACGAGATTAAAACCTTCACAACGAATGACAAAGTGCGATACTTAAACATCCATAGATTTAACGACGAATGACAAAGCATAAACCCTAATGTGGGCAGCACTTAAACATCCATTGGATAGTTTAATCGATCGGACATTGAATCGTATCAGCGATCGAGTTATTACCCTGATTGCGGCGTCGATTAGTGCAACGTGTGTGTTAATTGTAGTATACAGAACGTATCTCAGTACATGCAGCGAAGTTTTACGTCGTTTGAACACCAAAATTCGATTGCCAATGTCTGTTATTTATAGTTAAAATTTCACTTTGCTTACGGACCGTAAGCCTCAAATTGTTACGGTGCGTAAGGGTGCTTACGGACCGTAAGACTAAAATTGTTACGGTGCGTAAGGGTTGAAACTAGGTTATAGGGTAGCCACGGTTGGGACTAGCTTTGCTGACTTGACAAATTCTTAATTTCGAATTTTGACAGCGAGTATTTTTAGATAATCGTTATATAGGGTTTATCCCCCCCTGAGTTTTAGGGGCCCTAATCCTGATTCTGAAAATTCTGAGAATTTTAGGGTTTGTTCAGAATCACTTGGGTTTCTCAATTAGGGTTTCCTATTGGCCAAATTAATTAAATAAATATAACTTTTGATGAGATTTGTTACATTCTCCCCACCTTAATAAAAATCTCGTCCTCGAGATTTACTGGAATAAGTGAGGATACTTTCGCTTTATTTCGGATTCCAGCTCCCAAGTGTATTCAGCTCCTCTCTTTGAATCCCATCTGACTTTGACTAAAACTAGTCGTTTGTATTTGAGAAACTTGATCTTTCGATCCTCAATTTGAAGAGGTTTCTCAACAAATTTCAGCTTTTCGTTTACCACTATATCTCGAAGAGGTACTACCAGTGATTCGTCTGATAAGCATTTCTTGAGATTGGATACATGAAATACATCATGTACTCCAGATAATTCTTCTGGTAGTCGTAAACGATAAGCGACTGGTCCTATACGTTGGATTACTGAAAATGGTCCTACGTACCTTGGACTTAGCTTTCCTTTCTTTCCGAATCTAACTACTCCTTTCCAAGGAGAAACTTTCAATAGTACTTTGTCTCCCACTTGGAATTCTAATGGCTTGCATCTATTGTCTGCATAACTCTTCTGGCGATCTCTAGCCGTCTTCAATCTTTCCTTAATTTGAGTAATCTTATCAGTCGTTTCTTGCACTATTTCAGGACCTGACAATTGATTTTCTCCTATTTCTGCCCAACAGACTGGAGTTCTGCACTTTCTTCCATACAGTGCTTCAAATGGAGCAGTTTCAATGCTTGAATGATAACTATTGTTATAGGAGAATTCAATTAATGGTAAATGATCATCCCAATTTCCACCAAAATCTATTACACATGCTCGGAGCATGTCTTCTAGAGTTTGGATTGTCCTTTCACTTTGTCCGTCTGTTTGAGGATGATATGCAGTGCTCAAATTTAGTCGAGTTCCCATAGCTTGCTGGAAACTTTTCCAGAAATGAGAAGTAAAACAACTATCCCTATCCGAAACAATGGAGAGTGGAACTCCATGTAGGGATACAACTTCATCTACATACAATTTAGCCAGTCTTTCCATGCTAAAGGTTTCTTTTATAGGTAAAAAGTGAGCTGATTTGGTTAATCGATCCACAATTACCCAAATCGCATCATTACCTTTTCTGGTTTTGGGTAACTTAGTAACAAAATCCATTGTTATAAGTTCCCATTTCCATACTGGCATTTTTAATTGTTGTAGTAACCCTGAAGGTTTCTGATGTTCTGCCTTAACTTGTGAACAAGTAAGACATTTAGAAACATATTGGGCTATATCCTTTTTCATTCCTATCCACCAAAAGTTCTTTCTTAAATCTTGGTACATCTTATTGTTTCCTGGATGCATAGTATACCTAGATTTATGAGCTTCTTCTAAAATCTTAGGTCTTAAGTCTCCCTGCTTAGGTACCCAAATTCTACTTTTGTGAAATCTCCAAATTCCATCTACTCCTTGTTCTAATTCCTTGATTCGTCCTTTCATTCCTTCAGCATCATCCTTGATTGCTGTAGTTTGAACATTCTTCATTTGTTCCATTAAATCTATTTGTAGATTTAATCTGAGAGCACGAACCCGTCGTTGTTTCTCATAATACTTACGACTTAAGGCATCTGCAACTACATTTGCCTTTCCTTCGTGATACTGAATATCACAGTCGTAGTCACTTAGAATTTCCATCCATCTCCTTTGCCTCATGTTTAACTCTTTTTGCCCAAATATATATCTTAAACTTTTGTGGTCTGTGTAGACAGTAAATTTACTTCCGAAAAGATAATGTCTCCAAATCTTAAGGGCAAAAATTATGGCTCCTAATTCTAAATCATGAGTCGTATAGTTTTCTTTGTGCTTTTTCAATTGCCTTGAAGCATATGCAATCACCTTTTTGCGTTGCATGAGCACACATCCATATCCTAGTTTTGAAGCATCACAATATATTTCAAAATCTTCAGTTCCTTCTGGTAAGGCTAAGATTGGTGCATTTGTTAATTTCTGCTTCAATATTCTAAAGGCTTCTTCTTGCTTAGGTCCCCATTCAAACTTAACCGCTTTACAGGTTAACTTAGTTAATGGTACGGCTATCTTGGAAAAATCCTTAATAAACCGTCTATAATACCCAGCTAAACCTATAAAACTTCTTATTTCCATTGCTGTTTGTGGAACCTTCCATTTGGTAATTGCCTCTATCTTAGCAGGATCTACGTGAATACCTTCGTGATTCACCATGTGTCCTAAGAATTGCACTTCTTGCAACCAAAATTCACACTTCGAGAATTTGGCATAAAGTTTTTCTTTTCTTAACAAAGTTAAGAGTGCATGAAGGTGTTCACAATGCTCTGTCTGACTTTTGGAATAAATAAGTATATCGTCTATGAAAACAATTACAAATTTATCCAAATATGGTTTACAGATTCTATTCATCATGTCCATGAATGCAGCAGGTGCATTCGTTAACCCAAAGGGCATGACTGTAAACTCATAATGACCATACCTAGTTCTGAAAGCAGTTTTAGGTATGTCTTCTTCTTGTACCTTCAATTGATGATATCCGGAGCGTAAATCTATCTTAGAAAAATATCTAGCCCCCTGCAGTTGATCAAACAGATCATCAATCCTAGGTAATGGATATCGATTCTTAATTGTAACCTTATTCAGTTCTCTATAATCGATACACATTCTCATTGAACCATCCTTCTTCTTTACAAACAACACTGGCGCTCCCCAAGGGGATGAGCTAGGTTGTATGAAACCTTTACTTAGTAATTCATCTAATTGCTTTTTCAGTTCTAACATTTCTGTAGGTGCTAACCGATAAGGTGCCTTGGCTATCGGTGTAGTTCCTGGAATTAGATGAATCCTAAATTCTACTTCCCTATTCGGAGGTAATCCTGGTAAATCTTCTGGGAATATATCTGGATATTCTGAGACTACAGGAATTTCCTTAAGTTCTTTACCCTTAGTACTAATGATTACTAAAATCATATATACTATTCCTTGTTTTCGTTCATAATTAGCAACTTTCATTACTGATATGAACTTCATGGGCTTGCGTGGTTTATCTCCTGTAATCCTAATCACTTATCCGGTGGGTGATTGAATTTCTATGGAATTCTGATCACAAAGGATTTTAGTCAAAGGGGAACATAACTAATCTGCACCGTTGGATCAGCCTAAGATTTAATCTTGACCGTCATAAATCAGAAAAAGTAGGGGAGGTTTTTTCTGGATTCCTTTTGACTTGCTCAGCCGAAATTCCAGGGAAGGATATAGCCCATGTTCTATCTTTTTGTTTTTTTTTTTTGAAAGCCAACCCACGTTCTATCTGTTTTGACTTTTGAAAAAGAAAACAGTCTCATTAAAGAAAACCATCTACCCACCCACCCAGGTGTTAAAACACACGTTCTGTGTGAAAAATTTACTAATTCTAAAGTTAATAATTAAAAAGTTATATAATTAAATTGATGCTATCTGTGTAATAAAAAATATCAAAACGTTAAAACAAGAATCGAATGTTGTCCATTATTGAGATTTGCAAAAAAAAAAAAAAAAAACGGGGGTAACGTAAAACAGAATGAAATAAATACAGCTAAAACCAGACTTTTTAAATATCTGTACTCAGATAAAAAATATTTTTTAAAATATAATAATAAAGTTGTATATAAATACTAATAAAAAACAAAAATATTTTTTAAAATATAATAATAAAGTTGTATATAAATACTAATAAAAAACAAACAGCTATAAAAATATATATTTTAGTGTATTCTACACCATTTTCAATTTTTTTTGTTCCCTAACCAGTTAGAAAACTCCAAAAAGCATGGAAACTGTCAAACAGTTCTTCCACTCAACGTGGGGTATTAGAAGTTAACTAGAGGGCAAGTGGCAGCATTTTGCGGTGCACCTGTCATACAAACATGTATATAAGCTGTAGAGAGACTACGAAAAGAAAACTTACCTTCTGCTCTCAACACACGCAAATAAAGGTATTTTCTACTGCTCTCAAGAGTCAAAACTGCAAACATGGTGAAGCTTATCATAGAAAAACAACAGCCCAACGTAAGTTTTCTAATTAAACATTCTGCTTTCAATTGATTTGTTTCATTTGTTTTTGTATTCAAGATACCAGGTTGAAAAATATGGACCCAAAACCACTTGTAAGTTAACATTTTATAATTTTTATATTCTTTTTATAATGTAATACAACTCATTTGTTTTTACTAAACAATTGGGTTTTATGTTTGAAGGGACAAAGCCACGACTTTGTCATACCTATTGCTGCACATTGTGCTCTTTTCAATCATTTATTTTGCAGAAATCAATCAATAGTGTAGAGATTAAAGAACAAGGCTGCGATTTCAGTCCGTACACTTCTTCGGGAAATCCGTGAATTAAGAGGTGATATGTTGTTTGTGCATACTTGGACATGTTAGACACATATTTTTTTATCGTGTATTAAACTGTTTTAGATACCTATTCTCTTTCACGCTACTATTCCTTTTTTATACCAAACTTATAGATATATAAATTTTTTTTTGAACGGCACTTATAGATATTTTTAGGTCTGGATTTGCCTACTATATGTGTGCACTTCTGTGTTCATATATTAAATGTATCCTGCACAGATTATTATACCTTCGTATATCTCTTAACACATTATAAATTGAGCAAATTATTGACAGGAACCTCTTATTTGATCCTTAAAATTGCTAACAAACTCACTTTGCTATTTTTAGGCATAATACATATCTACGTATGAACTCTTTTCACTAAAAAACTCACAAGTTTCCTTTTGGTTTTAAACAAATAATATTTTAAGTAGATTACAAACAATAAAATACTTATATCATTATACCATATGGTTGGCTATTAACCAATCCATTCCTAATACAACATCAAATTCAGCTAAATTCATCGGCAATAGTTTTGCAGAGAATTTATGTCCTAAAAGTTGTATGTTTTCTTCTTGCAAAACTTTATCTATTTTAACTGAATTTCCGTCTGCCGTTTCAACTGTAAAAATCTGCCTAATATTGGTTAAAGGTAAATTAAGAGCTTGGCAGAATGAAGTATTTATAAAACTTTGGTTTGCACCAGAGTCAAATAATACTTTGGCGTAAATGTTGTGAACTAAGAACGTACCCGTGATCACATCTGGGATGAGTTCTGCTTCTTGAGTGGTCAGCTGAAATGCCCTGGCATTCTTCTTAATAGTTCCGTATGTCGCCTTAGTTTTGTTGTCTGCTGGTTTGATTAATTTAGGACATTCTGTTTTGAAATGTCCTGCCTCTCCACAATTGTAACAAATTATGGATTTCTTCCTGCAATTTTCTTCACGATGCCCTACAGTTTTGCAAAAATTGCAATATACTTTGCATTTTCCAAAATGCTTCTTTTTGCAATTTTGACAGAACGGCAAAGTTGAAGATTGCCCTGTTCCTCTTTTCTTGAAGTTGTTATTATTACCCATACGAAATCCTTGGGTAATTTTCTGAGCCAGGTCCTTCTTTCTGTTTTCATCTTGTGTGCGTACCAGTTCATCAGTTAGAGTATTAGCTAATTCTACAGCATCGTCAATAGTGCGAGGTCTCGCAGCTTTAACGATGTTACGGATTTCACTAATCAGTCCCCAAATATAGCGAGAAATGATTACCGGTTCTGGCGAAGCCAGTGTTGGTACCACTCTAGCATATTCAAAGAATGTCGAAGTATAACCACGATAATCTACACCTATCATCCGATGATTTAGGAACTTATTTGTCATTTGTTCCTTTTCATACTCGGGACATAATTTTCTTTCTACAACACTCTTAAATTCTTCCCAAGTCAGAGCATAAGCTATAATTCTTCCTTTTGATTGTAACACAGTGTTCCACCATTCGAGTGCTCCTTCTTTGAAGAGATTTGATGCGTACATGACCTGATCATCTTTAGCACATTTACTTATTGCAATGACTGCTTCGGTTTTCTCTAACCAACGCAGTGATGCAGTTGCTCCTTCATTGCCTGCAAATTCAGTGGGTTTACAAGCAAGGAATTCTTTGAAAGTGCAACCAGGCGTTGCAGTTTTCATTTTCTTGGGTAATGGAGCTTGATGTGGTTCTGCATTATGATTGATATTATCATTGCCTCCGTTTACACTATTACTGAAGTTATCTTCAGTAATACGTTTACTAGGAACAATTTGTTGCGGTTCGATTGGATTCTTTATAGCAGCAACAAATGCTGGAATAGCATTGGCTATCCCTTGAGAAACAATGTTTTCGATATCTTGCCGAGTCATATATTTATCTCCTGGATGTTGCTCAGACTGATTAGCCTCATTTACTGGTTCGTTACCAATGTTTGACATCTGATAATAAATTTTATGTAACTAATTAGTATACATATAAATATAATAAAACAGTTTGCACATAATCACATTAACATGTATAATCAAAATTTATTGATTTCACAAGTTTCATTTCTATATATTATATTATGCCTCGTATACACGATTATCATACAACGTTTTATTGTTAAGTTATTACACATATTAGTTATTATGATTATTTATTCACATATATTCCTGCAAACTCTCATTATCTGATTAGCTAATTTTCTTAAAAACGACGCTCCCTTTCATCATACTTCCAAGTAACCCTTTCTCCAATATCCCTAATCCTATTTCCTGTATCAATTAACTCTTCGCCCCAAAGACGAAGTTCAGTCAGATTCTCCGCGCTCATAGTTGGGTATAGTGGAGGTTCTGGGTCAACTTGTGGGAAAAATGTATCAGTGTTGTTTAAAAGATTTTGGAATTGCCAATCAGTTGTCCACCATTCATCTAATTCTACTGGTAATGGTTGAGGTTGGACAATAGGATCTGGAATAGCAGGTTCCAGATTAATTGGGATTGGAGCTTCTAGTGGGTAACTGAAAAGATCTTCTTCAGTAAATATAAGGTTTGGATTAGCTGCTTCAAGGTTTCCATCGGCAGGTCTGATGAGGTCACTCATTACTAATTGATGATCTAAAACTTCCCAAGGAGTCATTTTCTGTTTCTGTCTAGAACTTTCTCCGACTTCTATTTCTGTTTGCTTAAAACTCTTCTCAACTTCTATTTCCACTTGATTAACATTTTCCTCGATTTCTACCCCTTTTCCTTTGTCTTTTGGATCTTCAGTTTTGGTAATCTTTCTTGTTGCTGGCTTTTTCCTTCGTACTCGCCTCCAGCCCACAAATCTGCTTCTTTTCTTGGGTTTAGGTTTTGCCAGTGGTTTGGATTGAAATTCCATGGGTTCTTCTTTATCAGCGAAGTAACCGGTGAATTCTTTGGAAACTTCTATCTTAACGGGATAGAGGTTAAGATTTTCTAAACCTTCTGATATCTCATTCATGCTGTTTAGCATATATGCAAAATACATACCAAATGTTAAAATAACAAAATTTTATAGATAATCCATAAATATTATTGCATACATAAAACAACTGACAAGTAAATTATACTACGATTTACTGTAACTTATTTATTTACTAAATAAGGTTTCTGGAAATAAAAGTGCTAAAACTTTTGAGTATTTAGAGATTTGCATTTTCTGCTACTGTGGCTAGCATATAAAGATTTGCCCATTTCTCATCTAATTTGTCCTCCCAAGGTGATTTATTGATTAAATCCTGGGTTTCTTGTTTAACTTTCTTCTCTCGGTTTTTCCTTATTTCCTCCTGACTTTTCCTAATAATCAAACTTCTTTTATTAGGAGAAAGTGGTTCATCGTAATGTGCCTTACGGACAAATATTTCTTCTTCAGGAATTTCATAAGGTTTTGTTTGAGATGAACTTCCATTCTCATTGGTGACCTATCTAGTTTAAGATAGATATTTGACAGCTTTTGTTTACCCATACTGTATTTAACAAATAATCAGTTAATAAAACACATAATCACATAATTGGCAATCAGTAAAATTAAGTATTTCTAAATACTTAATAGGCTTAGATCAGTGGCTCTGATACCACCTTATTTCTGTCACGGCCCCCGACCCGGTTTGACCCGTTTCAGGAGCCGCGGGACAGAAATCCCGTGGTATTTAATTAACAGCGGAAGTTTCTTCAGGATCTTTTTAAAACTGAAATATTTCCCGATTATTTTATTTCACAATTCGGGATAAAACCCGGTAATTTACACTATTTGAGATTTCACAAAGAAATCTTTTATTTTACAAAACATGTTTCTTTATTTTATACTGAGCCACTTCCTTAAGCTGATAGTGCTTCACGGCACTTTTCCTGGATCACAACAGATCACCTGAAACATGTTTGAAAAAGGTTTTGTCAGCGGGAAATACTGAGTGAATCATTCTATTTACATAAAACGACCTGTTTGTTATAATTTATAGTATTAAGAGCGATTACAATGTCTCTATCTTTTAAATTAACTGATCCAGTTGTCACTTGACCGGACTTGTGACTGTGGACATATCACTTGCTGGGTCCGTTCACCCACAAGTGATAAATAATTAGTAGCTATGTGCACATCCCCCCACATACTGGCAGTAATTTCAGATTACATAGACTTAATCCCTGTAATTATAACCTTTGAAAATAAACATGATTTCAAAAGTAATTTGATAAAAAGAGAATGACTCACATTGCAGATTTAACAGAGCTTATTCTACTGATTAGCCTTGATAACCTAGTTTAATAACAGGCACACAATTTGGTTAGTAACTTAATACAGCATTTACGATAACTCACGAGATTAAAACCTTCACAACGAATGACAAAGTGCGATACTTAAACATCCATCGATTTAACGACGAATGATAAAGCATAAACCCTAATGTGGGCAGCACTTAAACATCCATTGGATAGTTTAATCGATCGGACATTGAATCGTATCAGCGATCGAGTTATTACCCTGATTGCGGCGTCGATTAGTGCAACGTGTGTGTTAATTGTAGTATACAGAACGTATTTCAGTACATGCAGCGAAGTTTTACGTCGTTTGAACACCAAAATTCGATTGCCAATGTCTGCTATTTATAGTTAAAATTTCACTTTGCTTACGGACCGTAAGCCTCAAATTGTTACGGTGCGTAAGGGTGCTTACGGACCGTAAGACTAAAATTGTTACGGTGCGTAAGGGTTGAAACTAGGTTATAGGGTAGCCACGGTTGGGACTAGCTTTGCTGACTTGACAGATTCTTAATTTCGAATTTTGACAGCGAGTATTTTTAGATAATCGTTATATAGGGTTTATCCCCCCCCTGAGTTTTAGGGGCCCTAATCCTGATTCTGAAAATTCTGAGAATTTTAGGGTTTGTTCAGAATCACTTGGGTTTCTCAATTAGGGTTTCCTATTGGCCAAATTAATTAAATAAATATAACTTTTGATGAGAGTTGTTACAGTAATTACTGACAAGATCAGTAATTTTAAAATTCTAAATATAAAAAATGGTAATTTAAAATTGACGTTCTTTCTCTTTTTTTTTCCTACTTTGCATATCATTTCTAATATTTAATTACTTTAATAAAGCAGTATATAAGGATATACACTCCCTACCTTTGAAATTACATTTGCCACTGCATTCAATTCAAATTTTTATTGGAGAATTGGTTAGCTTGAATTCCAGACTTGATATTTTTTTTAAGAACATCCATGCTTATCAGATATTTGGACTTAAACAGATGTTTAACCTTAAACAGATGTTTGGCCATAAACATATGTTTGGCCTTAAACCAAACATCTGTTTAAGCTCAACATCTGTTTGACTATTTGTCAACATCTGATTGACTTTTGGTCAACATATGTTTCAAATTTGGTCAACATCTTATTTTGTAAAGAAGTACAAAAACAAAGATTTTTTCAAAATCCCAAATCACCCTATCATGTAAGTGCATTGAAGTAAAAGTGGAAATGATATTATTCATATGGTCCTGTTGTGCTTTTGTTTGTCCTCTAATATGAGTTCATGACCTAATCCGGTGATTCGAAGACATTGTTGTTGAATCCAATAAGATGGTTGATGTAATGTGGTTGTATTAGTAACAAATAGTAATTAATATAACTAACTTTCCCGAGCCCGGGAAGCAATCCCGGGTAAAAACCTAGTATATATATATAGGGTAGAGTTCATGCGAGAACCACCTTTATTGCGAGAACCGCGAGAACCAATGTGAACACAAAAAAATACCTAAAAAAAATCCAAAAAACACGCAATTTTTTAAATATTTTTCTAACAAAAATCGCTATATTTCGTTACAAAAAAAAAACACTTTTTTTTCGAGTAACAGTTACGGATGCACATGTACATATGTATCATTTCTTGGATAAATTCCGTAATATACTACCAGTAGTAGAAAAATGCACTTTTATTTACATTACCATCCGCAATAAACTACTTTTTACATTATCAATATTAAGAATGCACATGTGCATCATTATGTATAACCATGATATAACGTGTTTTGGTACAAAAAGTTTGTGATTTTAAATGATGAAGTAGGCCCCATATACATGTCTTTTGGGTAGTTATATCTAGTGGTTGATGGTTTGATTATATTTGTCACTTTATGATGTAATATGTTGTTTGGATGGTATAAAGGGTGTTGATGTACATGTAATAAAATGAAATATTGGTAATGGTATTGTATTATGGATGGTAGGAGGCAATGGTGTTGTATTACAGATGGTAGGAGGTAATGGTAATGCATTATGGATGGTATGATAGATGAAAGGGAAAGTGTATTCAAAGTGGTGTACCAAAACACGTTATAACACGTTCATACATATAGATGGACATGTGCATTTCTGGTGTTGTTAATGTTATAACAAGTTCATACATATAGATGCACGTGTGCATTTCTAATATTGTTAATGTAAAAAGTAGTGTATTATGAATGGTAGTGTGAATGAAAGTGCAATTGTCTGATATTAGTAATGTATTACGGAATTTGTCAAATAAATGATACATATGCACATGTGCATGGATAATTGTTAGTTGATTTTTTTTTGTGACGGAATATAGCGATTTTTTTATAAAAAAAATTAGTATTTTTTGATTTTTTAGGTATTTTTGGTTGTGTTCACACTTGGTTCTCGCAATAAAGGGTGGTTTCTAACGGATCCTTCTCCTATATATATATAGGGGACCGCTAAAATGAAAACCACCCCCAGTTGCGAGAACCGCGAGAACCACTCTCCACCAATCAGATAATGACAACCAAAAGGGTAATATAGTCATTTAATCAAAACTATCAAATCATCTCTCTCTCCTCATTAAAGTCTTTATTTAATCAAAACCATCAAATCATTTCTCTCTCCTTATTAAAATATCTTTTTAAAGTAATTTCAATTTCTCTCTCTTCACATTTCTCGCTCCTCTTATTGTTATTTTACAAAAAAAAATTGTAAAAAAAATGTAAAAAAGTTTATGTAAAAAAAAAATTAAAACCGTAAAAGAGGTTTTCGTAAAAAATGAAAAAAAGTTTAAAAACGTGTGTGTAAACAAAATGTTTTTGTAAAAAAAATTTAAAACCGTAAAAAAATTTCGTATAAATTTTTGTCTTTTGTAAAAAAAATTATGAAAAAACATTTGTAAAAAAAAATTGTTAAAAATGTTTTTGGTAAAAAAGTTTTTTGTAAAAAAATGTTTAAAACTGTAAAAAACGTTTTCGTAAAAAAAAACGTAAAAAAGTTAAAAAAACGTGTGTAAAAAAAGGTTAAAACCGTAAAAAAAATTTCATATAAATATTTGTACTTTGTTAAAAAGTTTTTGTAAAAAAAATTGTACAAAAGTTTTTTTTGTAGAATTTTTTTTTTTAAAAAGAACGTTTAAAACCGTAAAAAAGTTTAAAAACGTGTGTGTGTAAAAACGGCGCGTAAATACGGGGTCGTAAAAAACGGTGCGTAAAAAACAGCACGTAAAAAATGGCGCGTAAAAACGGAGCGTAAAAAACGGCTCGTGAAAAAACCGGGTGATAAAACGACGGGTAAATACGGGGCATGAATACGGGGGCGTAAAACGGCGTGTTAAAAACAGCGCGTAAAAAAAAACGACGTGTAAAAAAAGGCGTAAAACGTTGTGTAAGAAATGGCGCGTTAAAAAGCCCGACGTAAAAACGACGCGTGAAAAAGACGGGCGTAAAAAATGGCGCGCAAAATAAAATTGTTTTGTTAAAAATCTGAATTTAAAATGCTTTTAATAAAAAAAAATCTATTTATAAAATAAAAACTAATATAATAATACAAAAAAAGTAATAAAAAATAATAAAGACAAAAAGATAAATAAAGAATAATTTTACTAAACTGCCCTTTTGCATTAAAATATTAAAAATATAATAAGACAAAAAGTATTTAATATTAATTTTAACTACTTTTAGTCTCATCCATCCATCTTATCGATCTAATGGCTAGAAAGTGGTTCTCTCGGTTCTGACAACTGGAGGTAGTTTTCATTTTAGCGGCTAAAATGAAAACCACCTCCAATTGTAAGAACCGCGAGAACCACTCTCAGCCAATCAGATTATGCCAACTAATAGGGTATTTTGGTCTTTTACCCCAAATGTCAAATCCATTTATTGTCTCAGTCTTAAAATCATCTCTCACCTCTCTCTTAAAATCACCATCATCTCTCACATCTCTTTAAAGTCTCGTAGATACTTTTACATCACACACATCCCAAATTTTGAATCCCCTAATCTCTCTCTCTCAAAATTGTTCCACCATATTCCCTCATCTCTCTCTGTGTCATATCTAAATCAAGGAACAAAAAAAGATGTTTGATTGGTGGTGGTAAGTCGAATGCGGCGGAAGACGGTGGTGGGAGGTGGTTGGCCGGCGACGGAGGTGGGACGAAGACGGAGATGATGTTTAGAGATGGGACGGCGACGGAGGTGGTATGTCGAATGCGGCGGAGATGTTTAGAGATGGGATGGCAACGGAGGTGGTAAGTGGAATGCGGCGGAGATGATTGGAGATGGGACAACGACGGAGATGGGACGACGACGGAGGTGGTAAGTCGAATGCGGCGGACGACGGTGGTGGGAGGTGGTTGGTCGACGACGGTGGTGGGAGGACGACGTTTAGATGATGTAAGCATCTGTTTCTCGTTATTTTGATCTGAAATTAGGGTTTTCTTATGGATTCTGTTCATCTGTTAACACCAGTTTTGGGAAAATTTGTTTAATCATTTTCCAAATCAGGCATTAAATGTCTTACTTGTATATTATCCTCTTTTGCTGTTTTTTCATCTTATTTCATTTTGTATGTATGTGTTTTACTGAAAACAAATTGTTTATGTGATTATGGTTAATAGATCTAAAATTTGTGTTATAGGACCGTGTGAGTGGGAATATGAGTCAAAATGAGGAAGATATTGATTGGTTGATTCTTTTGCCAAAATGAAGAGTCAAAATGGGAAAGGAGTTGTGGCTGATTTTTGCAAACTTCACAAAATGCAAGTACAGCGAAGGATTTTTTTTACAGAAAGTCAGCGTAAACGGAATGAAGTCATATCTCCAGATTTAGGAACACAAAACAAAGGCTCCGGGTCAAGAATCGTCTCAACAGGTTCATTCAAAAACTTCATATCCAAATGTATCATATTCAGACGAAACCCGGTTTACCTTCCACCACAAATGCAACTGTGCGACCAAATGGTAGTAAGACAGCTGGTCAAACGGTCAAGCCAGGTCAACTGTGGTCAAAATCAGTCAACACGAGACCCGGTAACATTTTAACGACGCGGATTTTTATTACATAGCTTATATATTTTATAGTTAACGCCAACCGATACTTTAGTGACTTGTTACGTTTGGCATTTTTATGAAAATTTTATATATATTGTTTTGTTTTGTATTGTTGAAATGTTATTGTTTGCGTTTTGAAAATATATCGACACTTTAGTTGTCGGGATCGTTCAAAAACAGGGGAAACTCTGTCCGTTTTCCGTTAAACGAGGGCGTAAAAAAATGGGGAAACGTGGCGTAATTTTTTTTTTGTTTTTTGTATAAAGGTTTAAAACCGTAAAAAAATGTTTTTTGTAAAAAAATCTTAAAAAATATTGTTTTTTTGTAAAAAAAAAAGTTTAAACCCGTAAATTTTTTTTTGTAAAAAATGTTTATTTTACAACGTAAAACGTAAATTTTTTAACGTAAAACGTAAAATTTTTAACATAAAACAAAAATTATTTTAACGTAAAACGTAAAAATTTTAACGTAAAACGTAAAAAGTTTAACGTAAAACGTAAACTTTTTAACGTAAAACTTTTTCTACGTAAGTTGTAAAACGTAAAAAACCGTGTGATAAAACGGCGCCTAAACAAGGGGCGTGAATGCGGCGCATAAAAACGCCGCGGAGAAAAACGCTACATAAAAAACGCCGCGTTAAAACAGGACGTAAAAAACGGCGCGTTAAAAAACGACGCTTGAAAAAGCCGAGCGTAAAAAACGGTGTGCAAAAACGACCCCGTTAAGAAATGATGCGTGAAAAAGCCGAGCGTAAAAACGGCGTGCAAAAACCGACGCGCAAAAAAATTGTCTTTTTAAAAAAATCTGAATTTAAAAATGCTTTTAATAAAAAAAATCTTTAAAAAAAATAAAAAGTAATATAATAAAACAAAAAAGTAATAAAAAATAATAAAGACTAAAAGTCAAAAAAGAGTAATTTTACTAAACTACCCTTTTGGATTAAAATATTAAAGACATAATAAGACAAAATGTATTTAATATTAATATTAGTTACTTTTAATCTCATCCATCCATCTTGTTGATCTAGTGGTAGGGAACTGGTTCTCGCGGTTCTTACAACTGGAGGTGGTTTTCATTTTAGCGGTCCCATATATATATATATATATAGATGGATTATGATCAAATACAAATGATAACATAAATAAGAAAGGTCAGAAGGATTTTAGTCAATTGATATTAAAGATATATAGAGAGAGATGTATTATGATCAAATACAAAGGATAACATAAATAAGAAGGGTAAGAAGGATTTTAGTCCATTGATATTAGATTTCGAATGTTGAAATTAATTTAAATGAAAAGTAAAAAAATAGAAGGGCTTGAAAGGAATCTTATATTGACTTTCTCTCTCCACATGCAAGACACATGTCAATTCCCCCATCAATTTAAAACATCCATAACCTTTTCATACGACATGTTTTTTTTAAATCACAATAATAACGCGTTTTTTATCTTTAATATGAGTATGTTATTGTTATATAAAAATAAAATAAAAAAGTTTCCTTTTACTGGGTTTTCTTTGTATTGTGTTAAATGTTCTGGTCATTGTGTCTTTCAACTGGGTTTTAGTCCTTACGTTTTTTACTAAGCTTTCTATGCATTGTGTTACTATCAAAAGCTATAACACAATGTTAATTTGAGTTATGTCCATTGCGTTTTTATCAGAACCTATAACACAATGAAGATAGTGTTATATTTGAGTTTTCTATACATTGTGTTATAGGTTCTAGTCATTGTATTTATTATGCTATCGATTGTGTTTTAATATATTGTCCATTGAGGCTTTTTGTTTTGTTGTGCATTGTGTTTTAATCTATTATTCATGGTTTTTTAGTCTGTTGATCATCGTGTTTTAGTTGTATTTTTTATATGTTGTCATCGATTGTGTTTTTTTTTGTCTACTTTCAAATGTGTTTTTAATTTGATACTCATTGTGTTTTATATTATGTCAATTGTGTAATACGCAACCGAGTTTTCTTATTGTATTTTATGTTATGTTCATTGTGTAATACGTAACTGGGTTTTCGAATTTTTTTAAAGTATAATAATTGGGTACTCGTATTAAAGATAAAAAATGTTCGATTTCATGGTATAATTTTTTTAAAAAACAAATTACGTATAAAAGAGTTATGGACGTTTAAAAAAGGAGGGGGAAATAGCATGTGACTTATATATGCATAATTTTTTATTCTCTTTGACAAAATTTTCCTTTCCACTTGAATCTTTTTTGGACACGTGTCGCTTTATACTGGCTTCTTACACTTATTATTTTAAATCATTTTATATTATAACTCAACCGATAGAGTGAAAAAGGATGTGAAAATAAGATTTAGTGATGTAAGAATATTGGAAGCCTATAAATAAATACACATGCGGTATGCTGCAATTAAATACACACCCGTAAAAGTTATGTATTCGTCGTCGAGGTAAATACATTTAAACTTCACTAAGAAGTAAAAACTCTACAATATATAAAGTTATGAATTTTATAAATTTGAAGACTTTTATGTTCTAAATTATAATATTTGTTTAGTTATTATAATTTAACACTACAAACTAATCGGTTTCACCGATAGTTCACATGAAAGTGGTTACCAACTACAACCTATGTAAATAATCAAGGCGCGGATAATTTGATTTTTGATGGGCTATAACAGATCTTCAACACAACTATCAGTAATGGATTACTAAAAAACGCCCATTCATGCCACATAACCACCCCCAGGGGTGTTTTCTTTGAAAAATTGGGTGAGGCATCCTTTTTAAAATTGAAGATTTTTTTGGCCAATAAGACCCTTCCACGGTCAAATATCATTATTTAAAAAAAACAAATAATAATTATTGGGTAATCATTAATGAGGCATTATACTACTACACCCATGTTATAAAAACACCTCATAATGCTCACATACTGACTGGACCGCCACATGTCGTAAAACGCCCAAGAGTGGGGGCATTATCTTCCCCTCCCACAACACATGGTCTAACAAATTTTGTAGTGTTGTTCTTAAATCTTTTTTTCAACAGAGTACCAACGCACATGGTTGTACAAATCCTGATTTGTCTCTGATTAGTCGCCGATCAATCACTAATCGGAGGTTCACCGATTAATGGCCGATTCATCGCTAGGCGCTCAATTACGGTCATATTCTTGGCAAATTTTTGGGCAGATCCCAGCTAAATTTCGACAAAACCTTATAAATTATTCCCAATTACTTAAAAAATGGGTCAATGAGGGGTTAAGACTGCTGGGTATGGGGCGTTGGATGGGACTTGGAAGGGAGTTTAACGCCGGTTGTCACACCCCAACCGATGGCAGAAACATCGGAGTGAGACGAAATATATTGCTCATCACACATAACACTATTTTGCGACAATGGTTAATTCAAAACCGATTTCATTTCATAACATAAATTGTCAAGTACATCATAGGAAATTCAAATTTCAGCATCCAAAAGATAAAATATAACAAGTTCAACAAATTAAAGTAACCAAATCTAGTAAATTCAATATGAGTTTCTAAGGTCTTCCATACTAGATTTCGTCATTATCATCATCATCAACCTGCAACATGTTAAAAGTATAGTTCAACACAAAAGCATTGGCGAATATATAAGTTTTAAGTACATAGCATAAGTATAAAAATGTTTAAACGAATCCACATGGCAACCTAGCCTCGATTTCATCACACAGCAAACCAAGCATCCTAGCATCTTAAGCACCTGTCACGTACGTTAAAGTAAAAGTCAATACACATAGTGCAAGGGTGAGCATACAAGTTTTATAGTATAATAGAGTTCGAAATCGTTTACGCATAACCATCACATACAACGTGTGATGTGAAGCACGTAAGTTATCGACATGATCCTATCAATACTAATGACTGCGGGTCGACTACGTAAGGTAGTTCGCAACACAAATTCGCCACTGTGAATCATGTGAGTAATGGTCCTTAACAACCCCTGAGTGAACAGGTGCTGAGTCCAAACTATAGTACTATTGTTGCTAAGACAGGTAGACAACAATCTATATGTAAACATAACAAACAAGCATTCATCGAGTCACGTATAACATGCAGTAGCGGTTAGCGTTAAAGTATTTCAAAGTGTGTTTGATGTGATTTAGAATAAGTAACGTATGTAACACCCAAAAGTGCGTAAAGCAAAAAGGGTTCGAGTATACTCACAGCGTTGAAGGTTAATGGATTGAAGGGAGCGCTAGAGTGAGATTAGCCTGATCAGAACAATAGCATAAGCGATAAGCGGCGCGTAAAGAGAACAAGTGACGAGTGGTCATCCGGCCGGATGGCTATCCGAACCACCCTAGACGGAATCGGAAGTCGCGAACAGCCCGTGGTACCGGTGATTATTTTGAAAACGTTGCAGCGGAAATTTCATCAGGACCGTGAGTTAGGAAAAATATCAGAGTTTAGAAAACACCGGATTTTATTTATTAAATATATGGGATAAGCCCATGTTTTACAATGGTAGCTTGAATAAAGATAAATTTGATTACATAAAACAATATTTCTTAATTTGATTCAATTAATAAAATAAGCCACTTCTTGATGCCTTTCAGTGCTGTACCCATCTCTTATTCCAATTTACTGTAATTACCTGAAACGCGTTTTAAAAAGGTTTTATCGGCGGGAAATACTGAGTGAATCATTCTATTTACATAAAATGATGCATAGTTATTAATTACAGCATAAGAGCGATTACAATGGCTTCTATCTTATTTTTATCTGGCGCCCTGTCACAATGGTGACATGTCACAATGGTGACGATGGTCATACCACTATTAGATCAATGAACCTAAATAGTGATGATTATCCCTAGTAGGTCAATGAACCTAACTGGGAGAGAATTAGTAATGTGCACAATACCCCAGTAGCCAGTGATTCAAGATATCCACGACTTAGTCCCTGTAATTATAACTTTTGAAAATAATTTGAGGTATTGTAAAATAGTTGATAAAAAGAGAATGACTCACTTTATAAGCATGCAGATTCATACAGGCAAAGTTTAGTCTACAGATAATCCTTGATATATTGCAGATTTATACAGGCAGAGCTTAGCCTATTGATTTAGCCTTGTGACCTAGTGCATACGAACTAGGTAATTAACTAATACAGCATTTACGATAACTCACGAGATAAAAACCCTCACAACGAATGACAAAGTGCAATCACTTAAACATCCCTTGGAATCACAACGAATGACAAAGTATAATTACTTAAACATCCATCGGATTCACAACGAATGACAAAGGATAGTACTAAAACATCCATCGGATAGTTTCAATCGATCGGACATTGAATCGTAGCAGCGATCGAGTTAATACCCTGTTTGCTGCAGCACCTCGCTATACTAATTAGTGATTCGTGTGTGTTAATTGTGGTAAACAGAGCATAACTCAGTGTATATTTCGAATTTCTTCGTCGAACGAACAACAGAATGCAAGTGCCAGGCCCTTCTATTTATACCCAAAATTTGCACCTCCCGCTAGTCGCGGAAGAATCCGTGGCATGTGCCGCGTGTCGCCTGGGATGTCATTTCTAGAGTAGAGTAGGCACGTGTCCCAGTAGCTTGGCTGAGTTGGTGAAATTGGAAAATTCGAATTTAACAGCACATAATTTAGATAATCGTGACTAGGGTTTACCCCCCCTGAGTTTTAGGGACCTAAAAATCCTGACTCTGATTGTTCTAAAAATTTTAGGGTTTGTTCAGAATCACTTGGGTTTCTCAATTAGGGTTTTCTATTGAATAAAATAATATAATAAATAAGAATTTTGATACGAGTTGTTACATTCTCCCCACCTTAATAAAAATCTCGTCCTCGAGATTTACTGGAATAATTGAGTATACTTTTGCTTCTTTTCTGATTCCAGTTTCCAAGTGTATTAGGGTCCTATCTTTGAATCCTACTTTACTTGAACTAACACTAATCATTTGTGTTTTGAGAAATTTGATCTTTCTATCTTCTATCTGAAGAGGTTTCTCTATAAATTTTAATTTTTCGTTTACCTTTATATCTTGGAGAGGTATTACCAAAGATTCGTCTGATAGACATTTCTTGAGATTTGGGTTATGATATTTCTTTTAAACTTATGTCATATTTTAGTCAATAAAAACAATATTTAAGGTAGATGACACAGTATTAAAATATCAAATTTTGTGAATACGAGTTGTACAACAAATTGGACTCAATGGTTAAACTGAATTAGTTCAAGAAATTGATGACAAACGAATGAAATGAAATGATATGATTTTTAAGGTGACTTAGGTTCAAGCAAAAAGATATACGATTAATAGATATTTAAAATGAATGTGAAGGATTTTTAGAATTAATAAAAATTCTTGATCAAAAGAAAGCTTACTTGGATTGACAACTGAGGAAGACTTTAGAATTAACAGGTTCCAAATAAAATAAAAGCATGAAAAATGATTTGTCAAATATTTATGATATTTAGAAAATCAAAGTGTTAAGATGAGTGAATTGCAAGGATACACCAAAAGATAATAAAGTTAGTGTATCATTATTTAGAATTCCAAGTTGTTTTGAATCGTGAAATAATATGATAGTACACTATTAGTGACCATATTTTTCATACTATTTCCTAGATATCGAAATATAATAAGAACAAGTTGTTTTGGCATGACCAACTATTATATTATATTTGTAAAGCAAATGTAATATATATTATTTGTTACACATTTTTTTTTACTATATGTAAATGGTCACCACTTTTAAATAAATATTATTTTAGTATTTTACTATACTATGTAAAATAACTTATATTTACTATGTAATATATATATTACAAAACATTGTAATGAAGTTATTACTTTACAAAATATTTTATTATTTTGTAAAAGAAATCACTATTATTTATAATATTAAATGAAAGTTAAAGGTGTAAAAATATTTATTGTACAAAAATATTTGTAAATTATTTTGTAAATATATATAACACTTAATGAGTCGATTCTATGTGATTACTTATTTTTATTTTGAAACCATATAACGTTGTGAATGTATTTACAAATATTGTAAATAAGTGAAAACGGGAATTATTTCTATATATTATAATGTTCTCCTAATCCAACGTAGTATATTATTTTTATATAGTTATTTTCTTACCAAAGCGTTACGGTACATGGTTGTCACAAAACATGTAATACATAATTATTTATATAATTTTATTTGTACCTCTAATTCTTGTATTGTTTTATGAAAATATGTCTTCTCCTTACAGTACAGAGTAAAATATTTATATATAAATAAAATTTTACCAAATAAGTATGATGACTTAATTTATATATATTAACTAGTCATTATCATGGTTGGATATTGGTTAGTGCTGCCTTGTTTAAGCATAGGTGATCAGTCCATGCCTAACTAAGGCTAGGCTATCAATACCTGCCCGTGACAAAAACCCTAATACTTAAAAATAATAATAACACTTCTTGTTATAATAAAACTGATATTAATTATCAATAATAAATAACTGAACGTAAACTTTAAATGAGAGTATACTTCAACATAAATTTTATATATAAAATATAAATTCTTCACCTCAATGGTTTAATGAGAATATAGTAATACTATTTTGTAAATTAGGTAATCACTTATGTAAGTTTCCATATAAAATAAATTTTATATAATGTTTTTCGATTGAAGATGTTAAAGCAATACTTATTACGAAAGGCTAGATTGATGTTGTAAGAATCATTTAAGAGATACGCTGAAATATGACAAGAATTTGTGTATCATTATCTTAACACACTATTTGTGTTAAGATGGCTTTCATATATATATAAATAATTAAATCCGTATATGATATATATAAACGAGATTAGTGCAAGCTTTAAATTTTGTGAAAATGTCAGTACAAGGTGATCGTGATCAAAGAAATGATTCAATGGAGTCAAAGATTTAAACAAGCCTATTAGGGTTCAAAACAAATGAAGTACTTGTTGGGACTATTTTGAATATGATAGATTCCATCCATCATATGAATATGTAATGTGAGCAAGTCAAATAATTTTGAATTTTGATTTAAACAAAACAAGTTTTAATAAGAAAATTCGGACATGGTCACTATAAAAACTATATATGCCAACAAAAATTAAGTTTTTTCAAGAAATTTATTGACTCGATATCAAGGAGTTATTGTTTTGCAATAATATGGTTCACAGTACAAAGAGTGGAATGATTTTTTATTTTTTTTGAGTTTGGATAAAATAACAAATCGGAATGAAGCCCTCCTGTGATCTTCATAAAGCAAGCGAATCACATGCACAACAAACAGTGCATGTGTAAGGTATGAATTTACCAAGAAATGAAATAGATCAATATTCGTTATTATGAAAGAAATCCTCATGGTATGATGACTATTAGGGGAAGTAGAAACACAAAAGTTAATTTATTATATACAAAAGTCAGAATTTCAATGAAAGAAATATAAGAACTTCTATATGGAATTTCGTGTAATAACTGTTGTTAAGTGACATTACCAGGGAATGTGAATAAAATGAAATAGGGAATTTTGCAAATGTATGTGACTCCTTTTTCGGTGCTAAAAATTATAACTCTGATTAGACTGTGCACGGATGTTTGTGAAATCTTATTCTAGCGTACCTTAGCGATATTCATTTTGTAGGATCATGTAGCAAAGTGCTTCTTTTTGATTAGTAGTTCTTCTACTGACGGAATTAATATTGGTGTCATCGTGCCCAATTTATATTTTCCAAAGGTTTTGCCTCGAAAGTTGTGTGTGATATACTTCATCTTCTTTATAATTAAATTTTCATGTGTTTTCTTTTACCTTATCACAACTTTACATGCTTCTTACTTGCGTTAATAGTCTATGATAATGCATTTAGAAATTTTTATACTTTTAATAGTGTCCCAATTTAAAGGGTTTCTATTGTTTATATTGTCGCACGAGTTATGAGGTAGATGATCAAACGAAATAATGTTTGATATTGGAAAAGAAATTCCTGATAAAGAAATCTAGACACAGATGCTTGTACTTTATTCCTATTTGGCTTATTCCTATTTGGCTTTTGGAATTCCTTATAGATATTCATATCTATATAATCACATATTTCACATGATGAAATAAACATACCATCTATCAGGTCAATGTATTTAACAGATTCATATTTCCAAAAACCAGTCAGATATCTGGTCATAATACTATTTAGGGAAATCTTGTCACTCGTTTGACATATTATATACCCCGTCTTACCCGGCTCGCGCCGGAGAGGTAATCTCAGTATATCCGGACAAACTGGAGAGTCTGCTACACCATACCCAGTCTTGCCGGAGAAAATTTTCTATTTCCCATAAATAGTATCTTTTCAAAAGTGCCTCTTTTATTAGGGCTTTTATCCAGAATCAAGGAAATTTATATTTCCATAACATATCTTTATTCTAGACCAAGTAATAATAAGCAATAATTACTATAAATTCTTGCTTATTTATCGTATATTGCAATATTCTAATTACCATTCTTATGGTATACAAAACCTATCATACTTTATTTACACAAGTACTTAGCTTATCTTGAAGTTTATATTAAGACATCTTTTCTTAAGTTCAAGTCTAAATGCTATCATGTGTGCTACCAGTTAACAGCAATCTCCTAACTCTTTTATACAAACTTAGGTATTATTGTCACAACACCAAAAGGCTTAAAGCAGTGGCTCTGATACCACCTTCTGTCACGACCCCCGACCCACCCTAGACGGAATCGGAAGTCGCGAACAGCCCGTGGTACCGGTGATTATTTTGAAAACGTTGCAGCGGAAATTTCATCAGGACCATGAGTTAGGAAAAATATCAGAGTTTAGAAAACACCGGATTTTATTTATTAAATATATGGGATAAGCCCATGTTTTACAATGTTAGCTTGAATAAAGATAAATTTGATTACATAAAACAATATTTCTTAATTTGATTCAATTAATAAAATAAGCCACTTCTTGATGCCTTTCAGTGCCGTACCCGTCTCTTATTCCAATTTAGTGTAATTACCTGAAACGCGTTTTAAAAAGGTTTTGTCAGCGGGAAATACTGAGTGAATCATTCTATTTACATAAAATGATGCATAGTTATTAATTACAGCATAAGAGCGATTACAATGGCTTCTATCTTATTTTTATCTGGCGCCCTGTCACAATGGTGACGATGGTCATACCACTATTAGATCAATGAACCTAAATAGTGATGATTATCCCTAGTAGGTCAATGAACCTAACTGGGAGAGAATTAGTAATGTGCACAATACCCCACTAGCCAGTGATTCAAGATATTCACGACTTAGTCCCTGTAATTATAACTTTTGAAAATAATTTGAGGTATTGTAAAATAGTTGATAAAAAGAGAATGACTCACTTTATAAGCATGCAGATTCATACAGGCAAAGTTTAGTCTACAGATAATCCTTGATATATTGCAGATTTATACAGGCAGAGCTTAGCCTATTGATTTAGCCTTGTGACCTAGTGCATACGAACTAGGTAATTAACTAATACAGCATTTACGATAACTCACGAGATAAAAACCATCACAACGAATGACAAAGTGCAATCACTTAAACATCCCTTGGAATCACAACGAATGACAAAGTATAATTACTTAAACATCCATCGGATTCACAACGAATGACAAAGGATAGTACTAAAACATCCATCGGATAGTTTCAATCGATCGGACATTGAATCGTAGCAGCGATCGAGTTAATACCATGTTTGCTGCAGCACCTCGCTATACTAATTAGTGATTCGTGTGTGTTAATTGTGGTAAACAGAGCATAACTCAGTGTATATTTCGAATTTCTTCGTCGAACGAACAACAGAATGCAAGTGCCAGGCCCTTCTATTTATACCCAAAATTTGCACCTCCCGCTAGTCGCGGAAGAATCCGTGGCATGTGCCGCGTGTCGCCTGGGATGTCATTTCTAGAGTAGAGTAGGCACGTGTCCCAGTAGCTTGGCTGAGTTGGTGAAATTGGAAAATTCGAATTTGACAGCACATAATTTAGATAATCGTGACTAGGGTTTACCCCCCTGAGTTTTAGGGGCTCTGATCCTGATTCTGATTGTTCTAAAAATTTTAGGGTTTGTTCAGAATCACTTGGGTTTCTCAATTAGGGTTTTCTATTGAATAAAATAATATAATAAATAAGAATTTTGATACGAGTTGTTACACACTATGCTAAACCAAGTTTAAAAAAATTACATTTTATACCTATAAATACCCTACTCCAAACCATATTCTCCCAATCTTCTTCACCCACACTCACACCAAAAAAAAAAAGAAAGAAAAAAAACGGAGGTAAACACGGTGCATTGGACCGAAGAGAAAGAAATCACACTTGTTACATCGATTGTCGATGCCCAACGTAATCTACAATAAGTAGTTTTTATTTTTTAGGATTTAATAAGTATGTTTTTTTTTATTGTGGGTTGTCTTTTATGTAATTCTTTTTTAAATTAATGTAATATGCTTTTGATATAAATTGTCAACTTTAAAAAAATAATAAAAGGAATGCCACATGACATTCCAACGCTAGCCTGGCCACGCCCCTTTCACACCTCACTTTTTTTGGGTGTGGACTGATGGAGCCCACTCCTGCCACGTGTCAAGCAATGCCTCCAACCCAAGCCCCTCCACACCCCATAGTCCAAAACACGTCTACTATTAAAAACTAAACATAAAAATGTGTTTGTATATATATAACTAAAAATTACATATAAAATCTCAACCCGACCGGCCGACTAGCGATTCTTACAACACTGCTAACGAATACTTACTTACAGACAATTACCGGCAGATATTCCCTCGGGTTACAGTATCTGGCGGTAATTGACGACAGATTACAGACGTTTTTTAATTTATCTTTTTCTTACTTTTTACTTTTTTTTTTTAACAGCCAACAAAATTAATTTCGAGCACTCTCGGGGTACCCACCGAAACAAACGAAGTACTCTGAGAGTAACCCGAGTCCACCACTATACTCGGGGAAAACCCAGTAACCCATCCGTCCGAAGATACGACAGTGAAATTATGTTGGTGATTAAATTCATCTCTGATTGATCATCCGTAATACTCATTTGTCTAATCATAGTTTTTAGACTATGAGGTGTGGAGGAGGCAAGTCTTTGGAGGATACCCTGCACGTCATTGCCACGTCAACATCTAAGGAGGATGCCCCTCCAAGATGGACCAACAAAAATGGAGGATGAGCCTCCCCCCATTTATTTATTTATTTATTTTTAATTTTGGCAAATTGACATGCTGTCGTAGTCACACGCAAATTTAATCCAATTACAACTAATAGTTAGCAACAAGTGGGTATCGAACACAGGGAGTTTGTGGAAAATATGTTGATTATGTAGTTTTGTACTTAACTAAAATTAAACTAAAATTGCAGAAATTAAAATTCAAGAGTTTGATTGTTGGTTTTAAGAACTAAATTACTAAATTAATTGTAAATCAAGATTGGTTGTTAAAACAGATTAAGAGAGAATGACCATCTTAGGTTTCCGGTTTCCTTTTAACAATTGTGCCTAAATCTAACTAGAAAGAGTCACATAGACATGACTCATGCATAAACGTTTGTTGTGATGAAAGGGAACTAAGTACTCGGATTAGAGAAATGCGAGGTTGTTACCCGATGACCAATTAACCAATATCCAACCCTAACCCCCCCCCCCCCCCCCGTGATATCTCGATTGTCAACGACACCAAGAACGTACGGTTTAGACTAAGATCAAGCACAAATTAACAATTTACAATCAAACATTCATGCACCATAATAAACATAGCAAACATACCAAGTTCATTATTCTAGAAATAAGATAAACACACAAAAGTCATAGAAAAACCTTCAACCTAAGATGATCACTGAAAGTTTAGTCGGACATTGTTTGGTGAATCATCATAACACAAAGATTAAAGTTCATACGAATTGAAACACAAACCGAAATGTTAGCAATTGTTCATAAACACTTTCCCCAGCATCGCCCCTGGAACTCTGAGAAACGTCTCCAATGATGAGATATGTGAAAAGACACTTGAAAACGGATTAATAATGGGCAGTTACATGTTTTGCGTCAGAGCCTACCGTAACTTACGGTGGCTACCGTAAGTTACGGTAGTTATCAAATGGTTACGCTGGATATCTACTGGATTACAGTGGGAGAATCAACATTCAGGGGCTACTGTAAATTACGATAGCCACCGTAATTTACGGTGGACCCCTGAAACGACTCCTTTGTTCTTCTTTCCAATCCTTGTGTAATCCGCTCCAATCCATTCCCATCCAAAGCAGTGTTTTCCCTCTTTTTAGGCTCCGAACACACCTGAAACACAAACAACGTTAGTTATCTAATTCAAGACAATTACATAATTAAAAGGGGGATTAACCCGTCTTTTAACACACGTAAGGGTTGTCCCATAGACCACCCGTCACAAATCAAATATGCAATATATATATATATATATATATATATGTCTAACTAAAATTAATTTAGCTCTAAAATAATTATTAATTCCTTCGTTACATTAAAAAAACAACCTAAACTTAAAAAAATTAAAAAAAAAACTACTAGTCTTTACTGTGGTGTAGAGGCACGTGCTGGATGTTCAATAATATGTCATTTTTTTGTTGAACCTCAAAACACCGTTCAATGTCTTTTCTCGCCGCCTCTTGAAAACCATGCATTTCTTCGTGCGCCTGATATAACTTTTGGATGTCATTTTCGTTTGGTTTCCGCATATATTTCCTGCTATATAGTTTCACCATCCATTCACAAAACTTGTGCAAACATTCTCGTGAAGTTGTTTCGGACTTCCTTAAATACTCGTCCAACGAATCGGGTGCCGTCCCGTATGCCAATTAACGAATAGCCGTTTTACATTTCTGTAAAGTGGTGAATCCCCTATGGCCCCTAGTGTCGTATCGAAGTGTGAAAAAACGGATCAGACCGCTCCAAGTTGTCTGTATACGTAAGAACAGTCGACGACCCATTCGGAACCGACGTTTAAACATCGCGGCTGTATACACTGGTTCATCGGAAAAATAATCGGCCACTAATCTATCACGGGCACCTAGATATTAACACTGACAAATAAATTAAATACATTATTAACTCCGAAAAAAATTAAATATATTATTTTCACCGAAAAATAAAGATAGCCTTCTCGATCTCGGTTTAAGGCGGCTCTGACAAAGTTTCTTCCTCTTCCTCTGTGATCATCTGTGCTGCCAGCATTGCAGTGTTCGCAAAAAACAAATCGCTCTCACCCGAAGATGACGAACACCACGATGAAGAAGAAGACATGCCTAAAACTTTATAAAAATTAAGGTGGTGTATAAAAAAAGTGGGAGAGATTGGAAATATTTGAGCTAAAACAAGGGAATAAAGGGTATATATTTATAAAGTGGGAAAGAAAAAATATTTTTTTTTAAACTAGCTCTTATAACGGCTCTTTTTGTTTGAAAGTGGCCCGGCTTAAACGTCGAGGGGAGGACAATCACAACGTCAACGAGGCTAGGGAAACAGTGTTCCAGGGCGACGCCTCTCCTCAACGGGGCTTAGACGTCCCAATACCGAGTGCTCTTAGAAGATGGTCTTACATCTTGTCATATATTCTCCAAAGAGGTGAAAGCATCAACTTGACAATTAGGGCTGTGCAATGGTTCAGAACCAGACCGAACCGATCCGAACCGGGACCGAACCAGAACCGTTTAATACTACATATAAGAACCGGAACCTAACCGTATTCTAACGGTTCCGGTTCGGTTTGGAACCGGGTTAAACCGGTTGTCAATTAAATCCAAAAACTACAACAAAATAAAAATAATTAAAACAATTAACCGTTTAAAACACGTAACTAAGAGTTGCAACATCCAAAATTCAAACCAATCAAAATAAAACTAGCAACAATAAAATGCTTTAAACCCTGAAATGTAAGTATAAAAAATAAAAATCAAAAGTTAACTAAAAAGCTTTTTAGTTAACCATCACAAAAACTTCATTCATACATTATGTCAAAACTATTTTTGTATTCTTTAATACTATAATCATTTTTTAATTATAATATTTAAATTTTAAATAAACTAATAGGGTTTTGGAATATATTATTTAAAGTTTAAACCCAAACCGGTTCTAGCGGTTCTTTAAATGGAACCGTCGGTTATCACTGGAACCGAACCGAGAACCGTTTTCTCCCAAACTTAAGAACCGGAACCGAACCCGAAATACATCAATACGGTTCGGGTCTGGCGGTTCCGGTTCGGTTCCCCGGTTCTGGCGGTTCAGAACCGTAAAGTGCTAAGCCCTACTGACAATCCACGTGAACGACAATGAAACTTTTAAAAGTGTTATTAAAAAGGTGGTGATCTTTAACTAGCACTACTCTTAGTGGTCTTTACGGGTATTTTCGAGTCTGTATGATAGGAGTTTCTCATTAAGAGGTTTAAATTGAGGATCTATTGTGTAAGAGGCAACGTATGCTAGACCTCCCGACATTCATGAATAATTCACATCTTTAAAAAAAAGTGGTGATCTTTATACATATTCTTCATTAAAAAGGTGGTGATCTTTATTCAGATTCTTCGAATAACAATATATTTTGCAAGATTTCAAAATAAACTATATTCCCAACTATTACAAAACCAAGTGTCGGCCGCCGACATGGTAATAGTAGTGCCCTTTCATTGGGCTAAATGGGCGGCAGGGACCCCTATTGGCCCAACAAATTTATGATTTTATCCCCCTTTAAAATTACGATTTTGCCATCAGTTAAAAATTATGTTTTCGCCGTCGCTTAAAAATAAATTTACGCTTATGCTCCCAGCAAAATATTTCAATTTTGCCCCCGGTTAAAAATTACGATTTTTACCCGTTTCAATTTACAGTTTTGCCATTAGTTTTTTTCCATTAAAATTACGATTTTGCCATCAGTTCAAAGTTATGTTTTTACCCTCACTTAAAAATAAATTTACGCCTTTTCTCCCAGCTAATAATTCCAATTTTGCTCTCGGTTCAAAATTACGACTTTGCCCCGTATAAAATTATACTTTTGCCATTAGTTTTTTTTCTCACAGCCAAGTTATGATTTTACCCCCAATTTAAATTTACATTTTGCCCATCGTTTTTGTTTGTTTTCCTGGTGAAATTACAATTTTGCCCCCAGTGTAAAGTTACTGTCATGCGGCAGTTTCCTGGCACTCCCCCGTTGATCCATTTAGTTTACAATTTATCCCCGAATTAAAATTATAATTTCGCCATCAGTTAAAAATTACGTTTTTCCATCGTTTTAGTTTTTTTTTTTACCAAAACTATAAAGGTTTTTTGTTTTAATTGGTTTACTCGATTTAATTTTTTTCCGTGTCAAGGAGCTGCCTAACACTGGCTCATTAGTCCTGAAAAATTACAGTTTTGCCCTGAGCCCGAAATTACGGTCTTATAATCTTTTTTGTTTTTTTTTTCCTAGCAAAATTATAGTAGTCTTTTTTTAATTGGTTGAGAATTATTCGGCTATCGCCCCGCAACGCGGGCGAGGCATCTACTAGTTGAAAACAAAGTTATATAAAAAAATGTGTTGTAAACTATGCCAAGTATATTGTTACCGTAACATAATCGTACTGATCCAACAATGTAAAGTCCCATATCGGTTGAGAAAGAGAACGAAACCTTTCTTATAAGGGGGTGGAAACCTTCTCTTCCAAGACGCGTTTTGCCCGGGCGAGCAACTCGTCGGGTGGAAACAAAACCGTAAGTTCCTGGATGGGCAACCCATCGAGGGCAAAGAGAACAATATCTTGACACGATTTACTTGCAGTGGCGGACCCAGGAATTTTTCCATAGGGGTGCAAAACATTTTTAAAAATTTTAGGCCCCTAGGTATATAAGTAAAAAAATCGGTTCGTATCGGGTCGGTTCGGGTCGGGTCATGTAAAACAAAAGAAATTGCGCTATAACGTCCCTACTCATGGTTCCTATCACAAACAAATTAATGCATAAGTTCATCGCTCCATAACATAATGTTTCATTTTTAATTTTCAACCCTAGAAATCGTGTGTAATCACCCTAAAAATCATCTAAAAAACATAATCACCCTAAAAATCATCTAAACAACCATAAACAACGTCAAAACACATGAAATTTCAAACCTATTTAAGAATTTTGTTACCTTTGGTGTCGGACGGCGGTGGTTCGCGGCTGCTGATGACGTGCTGTTGTGGTTGCTGTTGTGTTCGATGATCGCTGGTAGGAGACGACCCAAGAGAGGGAGGGCGTGAGGAATTCTAAGGGAGTATTGGGCTTATTTTAATTATTATAGTTTGAACTTAGGTTGAGTTTGGTTAATGGACTAGTAATTAGTGGGCTAATTATGTTTAATGAAATAGTGGGTTAAGGTATTGGGTATTTGGGTTAAGTTGGGTAGTATAAGTTTATATAATTTAGGTAGTTTTTTTAATTAGAGTTTACTAAAAAATTTAAAATATAAATCAAAAACATTTTTTACCTAAGGTGTGTGGACGAAAAATTCCAAGGGTTGCGGATGAAAAAATTAAAGGGGCGCGGACGAAAAAATCCAAGGGGTGCAGACGGGATTTTCAACGAAAAATAGCACTAATTTTTTTTTCCCCGAAGGTGCGCCCGCCCACCTTGGGCTACATGTAAGTCCGCCCCTGTTTACTTGGGCTGTTACAATAATCATGCAAGAAGAAATCATATAATCACGCATTAACAAAACAAAAAATTACGGATGGGGTAAACCTCTCATAATCATGCATGAAGAAATCATATCTTGTTCATGCTATTAAGGTTTGAATTTTATCACATGTGTGATTTAATATATTATGTATCGCGCGTTAAGGAATATTGTATTTAAAACTTTTTTATATACGACTCTTGCAATTTTATACTTAAAATTGTTACTTATTACATATGACTAGTGTGGTGCCCGCGCGATGCGGCGGGAAACATAACACTTGATTTTATAGGTGCGCACACGGTTGTTTGGTTTAGTTTGATTGAATTTAGTGCAAGTAAATAATAATTTCGGTTCTGTTCAGTTTTGAACCGACGTATTAAATTATTGATCATTAATAATAGACCCATGAACCAAGGAAAAATTTAAACTAAAGAGACCAAATGGCGTATCAAACTAAAGAGACCAAATGGCGTATCAATGCAACTAACAAATTATCTTTTGTTAGCTCTTTTTCTATCCGATTGTCTGATTATGCGTTTTATGATTAACGCGAGATATAGGAATACAAGATGCATGTCTAATATACCATGCTACACATATATATTAGAAAAATAATAATAAAATGCTAATTAAAAGATGATAAATCCATACCTTTTAGTAAACAAATATGTCCAAAGTATTTAACCAATTGTATCCAGTTCAACGGATTGCATATATACTCAAGAGTGAAACCATCAATACATGCACACAAATAAAGTTATCTAAAGACCTGGTAAGAATCCTTAAACTAAATGGTAAAAAAAGACTTTGCATGGGGAATCAACTCTTGATAGTGCAGATCCAAAAATGGATGTTTTAACATTCATGCCGGCACCATATATGAACATGTTTGTGCCATATAAATGTGTAGATACGTACACTTGTGTACATAATAACGTATATTCTCATACATGTATACACATGTATTATACTGTTAATAGTGGCTAATAGACAGTACGACTCCTTCAAAAGACATGTGGTGTGAATAGCTTTGAGCCTGCGAGGTTTAAAACTAAAAAACTGTAATCGCACGCTTGGACAGAAATATAAATTTGTGACTTTTTGGTGATGAAAACTGGCAGCGGCGGCATCCGCGGTTGTAATTACGGTGTAGCACGATAAAAACAGGGACAATAGTTTTCGGTGATGAAAACTGGCAGCAGCGGTTGTGATTCCGGCATAGCACGATAAAAACATGGATGGTGCCGGATATATAAGGGGTGTGGCATGGGTGAAAAATTTGTTGTTCCTATTCGAATGATTGAATGACTATTTAATTATAGATTCAATTAAGATTGATTTAATGAATGATGACTATTTAAATATAGATTCAATTAAGATTGATTTAATAGAATTTATGGTTCTCCGGCCGTTTGCATTCTACGACGATGGAGTATGAAAATGCCTGTATTTAGGAGCAGCAATTAATAGCTAACAATTAATTTTACCCATTATTCACCTGTATTAATTCATTTAATTAAATTTTCATTTCATTAATCTTTTGGATTAAATATGGTGCAAAAAAAAAAGACAAATTTACCGGCATAGCATGATAAAAACATGGACGGTGCTTGATATACAAGGGGTGTGGCGTGTGTGAAAAATTTGATGTTCCTATTCGAATGATTGAATGACTATTTAATTTTTTTTTTTTTGAAACTTTAACTTCATTAAAAACGGCTAAGCCCACAAAAACGAGGACCGCCAAAAACAAACTTTACATCATATACAAGGGGTATCTACACCAATCCTTCCAATTTAAATCGTTATACTTAGATCTACCACGATACCAAAGAAAAGAACACGATTTAATGCTCGCAATCATGTCGCAAACCCGGGGTTGAACGTCTTCAAAAACCGCCTTGTTTCGGGTCTTCCAAATCACCCAACACACCGTCATGACAATCCCTCTTATCAAAGTCTTCTTACCTTTGTTGCCGTGATTCAAATCTGGAAGCTTCATAATATCTTTAATCTCAAAAAGAAGAATGGGATCCATTCGGCACCACCGTTCAACGAAGAGCCATATACCGGTTGTAAGAATGCACCCGGTGAAAAGATGAAGTGCCGACTCCTCCACTGAATTGCAGAAAGCGCAAGAACTATTTCCCACATTAATGTTTCTTTTACAAAGCTCTTTTTTCGTGGGTAATCGATCCATGTTAAGCCTCCACACATGAATATTAACCTTAAGGGGAACCCACCCGGTCCAAACCATATCTGAATTTCGCCTAACATCACGATCTTTTTGCAGCGCCTTTTTGACAGCTTTCACTGAGAATGTGCCGTCTTTCTCAGTTTCCCAGCTCCACTTGTCTGAACCCTCGCTAAAAGAGCATTTCAGCAACACCTCCATAAGCTCTCTATACTCCGAAATCTCGCCAAAGGAGTTTATCCCCATCTTCCAGTTATCAACAAAGCACGGCTTCCCATCATGAATGACAATTCTCTCCCTAACCGAGCACCCTTTTTTCTTTTCCAGCATGTATAGATTTGGCCAACGTTGTGACAACACAGAATCGCCATACCACATATCATTCCAGAAACGAATATCCGCACCACTACCCAACTTTCCCCTAATAAGATTTATAATACCTTTGCCATCAAGCTTCAAATTTCCAACAACCGACACAATGTTTTTCCAACAACCAAAAAGGCCACTATTAACAGGGAGAAATGACCAATTACCTCTACCACCGTGAAGGGCCTCAATAATCCTGCGCCAGCTAGTATTCAGGTCCGATTTAAACCTCCAAACCCACTTTGTAATGAGAGCTTTATTGACGTCCGTTAACTTCAAAACACCCAACCCCCCCCCCCCCCATCTTCTTTAGGAGTGGTAACCACCTCCCACGCAACCCAGTGCAACTTCCTCACACCATTAGAACCACCCCATAGGAAGCTTTTTTCATTAATTTTTCAATTTGTTCCACCACCTGGACAGGAGCCTTGTAGACAGACAAATAATAAATGGGAAGGTTAGACAAAACAGATTTTATGAGAGTTAAACGACCTCTTATAGAAAGAGAGTTAGCTTTCCACGTCGATAGCCGAGAACTAATAACATCCACAACCGAACTCCAATGGCAAACCCGATACATGTTGGCGCCAACTTTGATACCCAAATATTCAAACGGAAAATCTCCAATCTTGCAACCAAGAATGCCTCTCATCTCAATAACCTCATCACTATTGACACCAATACCAAAGAGATGCGACTTTTTAATGTTGATTTTGAGACCCGTGCACAAGTGAAAAATCCGAAGGAGCCGCACCGTCTTCTCTATATTGTCTTTAGACCATTCCCCGATAATTAAGGCGTCGTCTACATAGAGCAAGTGAGAAATATCCAGCCCTGTTTTCTGGTCTTTTATACCCTTAAATTCACCTTCGGCACAAGCTTTATCAAGAATACAAGTGAAAGCCTCCATGACTATCAAAAAGAGAAAAGGGGAAAGGGGATCCCCTTGACGAAGCCCCTTTTGCCAATGAAACTCAAAGGTGGGCGACCCATTTACTAACACCGAGGATCTAGCAGACTCAAGAATCCCTTTCACCCACCTCCCCCACCTTTGTGGAAAACCCATTTGGTCCAACATATCGAGCAAAAAACCCCAATTGACATTATCGTATGCTTTTTCGAAATCAATTTTTAACATAAAGGCTTTTTTCCTTTTTTTTCTTAACCAACCATATACCTCGTTTAATACCAAAGGACCGTCCAGAATAAATCTACCTTTAAGAAACGCCGACTGAGTATCCGAGATAACATAGCTCAGCACCTTTTTTATACGGAGAGCAAGAACTTTCGAAACCCACTTTGCTGATAACCCCTACTAAAGTAATCGGCCTGTATTCAGATAAACCCACCGGATTCTTCGTTTTGGGAATCAAAAGTGATAAAAGAAGAGCTGCAACCTTTACCAAAGCCACCCGAGTCATAGAACGCGTTCATCAAGTTAAAACAATCGTCTTCAAGGTAACTCCAAAAGAATTTAATAAAGTTGAAATTAAAACCATCCGGCCCTGGAGCTCGATCAGACCCACACTCGAACACAGCCATCTTAATCTCTTCTTTAGTAAACGTCTCAACTAACGACTGAGTGAAAACCTGAGGCAATTTTTTAATGTTGTTACACCTGATTAAAGGTCTACGCACAAACTTCTCTGTAAATTGCCTTCTAAAATGCTTCAATATTTCTCTTTTGATAATCGCTGGCTTCGTAACCCACACATCATCCACCAATAAGCTTGGAATGGTGTTTTTAGCTTTTCTCCCGTTCACTATGCCATGAAAGAAACCCGAGTTATCATCACCATGCATCGCCCACGGAACTCTAGATTTCTGCTTTAAGTCTTTAATTTTACATTGATTAATATATTCAACCCCTTTTTTACATTCCTCCCAAACCCAAACTTCCTGCTCTTCAAGGTCTCTCTCCTCCATAATTCTCTCCATCCTCTCAATGTCTGCTTGGAGCGACGATAACTCTCCCCCTTCTTTTTTGTTAATGCGATGCCACCATGAAATCAGTGAATTTTTAACAGCCTTAAGTTTGAGGCTGAGCTTAACATCTGGACCGCCTTCAAACACCGAATTATCTAAGACTTTGATAACCTCCTCCTTGCATCCCTCTCTATCGAGCCAATAGTTGAACCAACGAAAAGGCTTCGAACCAAAGTTCGCCTCCACTAAAGAAAGCAGGAGAGGCGAGTGGTCTGAGCAGTCTTTCGGAAGCGCTCTAAGGACAGCAGCTGGCCACCTGTTAAAAAAAACTTTGACAGACAAAAAAGCGATCAATCTTGCTCAATTTAAACTCACCGTCTTTAGAGGTCAAACAAGTGAATTTACTACCCCTCATAATATACTCAAACAACCCCAATCCATCCACGAATTTATTGAGATTCGACACACATCTATGGTTAAACCGGGAATTTTTTCTATCTTCAGGGACCCTAACCGCGTTAAAATCTCCCATGAGAATAACCATCCCTTCCATATCAATAAGAATGCCCTTTAACAAATCCCATAATTCCCTTTTCTCTCCCAATTTTTGAGGCGCATATATGTTAACACAATTCAGCCTAGTTCCATCTTCTACAAGATACCCCGTTGTAATCAGGAAGTTCCTATTCTTAATAGAATTATCTTTTTTAAAAACTTTGGGGTTCCACACATTAAACATACCACCGGATCTACCCGTCGCCTCTACAACATCAAAATCCAACCCTTCATTACCCCAAATGTTATGAAAATCAAACCTACTAACATCATCCAAGTGAGTTTCCTGAATTACAAGGAAATCCACACAATTCCTACTTCTCAATTGTTTCACCCGCCCCATTTTACCAACACCTCTAAACCCCCTAACGTTAAACGAGAGAAAATTCATTTGATACCTGATTGTAACCCTTCATTAACAATGGAATCCCTAAGCAACGACTGAAAATTAGAGAAGTCAACACCCACCACCGATCCAAGTTTGGAAGTGCTCGAAACCTCGTCTTCTACCTTTTTATCTTCCTGGTGACCATGCCCCTCTATGACTGGCTCTTGTTTTTCTGCCTCCGGGTTCTTTTCTACTTGCGCTGTACTGTGTTCAGAACATCGAGTGTCTTGAGCATGCTCTGTTTCCCTCACCAGTTCGTTAAAGTCCACGGAATCAGCCAACGGGTCCACTGTACCTCTGTTAGTAGTAACATTAAGGCCCAAAATAATGGGAGCCAGCCCAAATGGATCATTGTCTTCAAGCCTACAATCCTTTTTGGGCCTGTCATTGCTGCTACTATAATTCCCACTTGCTTGGCCCAAATCATTGCTGCCTATGTTCTTTTTACGTTTATTATTAATAGACACAATCCCATGGCCCACAGTATTAACCTTGGTCAACAGAGTATCAACCTTGGTCAGCACTGGAGTCTCCATACCAACTTTATTACCTTCCATATTTAAAGGAGGAGAATCCGCCTTATCATTGGAAATTCCTTGGATCTCGCAATCATCATTAATGCAATTAACACCTTCCGTAACCTCCGGCGTATCATCATCCTTAGCTTCATCGTCGCCGGCATAGTCTTCATCGGACATTTCTTCGTCGGAATCCTCATCATCGTCGGACGTTTCCATAACTGGGCCATCATAAGACTCGGAATTATGAAACTCTGGTATCTTGTCACATGAGACTTCCATCACCCAAACTGAATACATCTTATCGGACCATAAAACAGAGACTTCACCATTGATAAGGACTCCTGAGTTGACAATGATCCCAACATACCCACCGAACAAATCACTGCCTGAGGAAACCTTGTTTGCTTTCTGAACTACCTTGCCGAATAAAGCTGCTACCTCGTTGACAGTTTCATCATGAAATAACTGAATAGGTAAACCAAGAATCTTTACCCAAGCAACCCTTTCGAAATCAATTGTCTGACCATCCCATAATGTCACATTTACGAACTCATCACTCCTTCCTACCAACTCATCCTTAGCCATGATTGCATGCTCATGATTTTTGAACGTAACAAGAAACTGTAGACCACCGAGGTAACGGATCACACCTTCGCCCAGCCCCATGTCTAACAACTCACGTTGAAATTGTTTGACCAAAGCCAACGTCCCAACCCTAACCAACAGAGATCTGCCAAGAAACTCGTTAAAAATCGTAGGCTTATCACCAAGCCTAAGAACTTTTGATGGAACAGTAGTAGGACTTCTCTCTCCTGTCAGGGCTTCTTTGAAAGAGAATGTTCCAGTCTTCTCATACCTTACCTGGTTTCCTCCATTCGAAGGAATAGAACGATTAACCACAGTTTCCTTAACAGGCTTGGAGGGAGGTGGAGGGTTCCTTATTTCACCTTCTTCGAAAACAAATCTTGCCACATTGATCGACAGTTTAAAATCTCCCATCCTTATATTCTTCATGCTACGTATCATCTCCTCCTTGTTTTTGACATCAAGAAAGGATACGAAACCAAACCTATTCCCCCCTTTATCTCTCTTTTTTGCTATGTAAATATCATAAATATCTCCATGCCCACGTACAACCGAAGCCAAATCACTGCCGCTACAACGATCAGGGAGGTTTGAAACGTAAAGTTTAGTAATTCTCCTCAAGATTTCCTCCGGAATAGGTTTCCGGGGAAGACGCCGGGAATGGCCCATGCCCACGTGTACATATAATTGACTATTTAAATATAGATTCAATTAAGATTGATTTAATGAATGATGACAATTTAAATATAGATTAAATTAAGATTGATTTAATAGAATTTATGGTTCTCCGGCCGTTTGCATTCTACGACGATGAAGTATGAAAAGGCCTGTATTTAGGAGCAGCAATTAACAGCTAACAATTAATTTTACCCATTATTCACCTGTATTAATTTATTTAATTAAATTTTCATTTCATTAATCTTTTGGATTAAATATGGTGCAAAAAAAGACAAATTTACCCTTCAAACATAGTTAATACATTGATTGTGTGCTGTATAAGGAGCATTTCTACTTGTACCTCTTAAATTTTAAGAAGTCCTTAGAGGAAATGCTTTATAATATAGTATAGATATATCTATCAACCATCATAACTTATGACTTATGAGGTTAGGACAGCCCAAGCTGGATCCTCGTATATTTCAAGCTTTTAGTCTTCAAGACTAAATTCAAACTCACCAAAAGCACTACTCTCATGTTTTTCAAGTGGCAAATAGATTCTCAAAAAAAAAAAAAAAAAAAAAAAGTTGAATCTACAAAAGTAAAGGGGCTTGAAGTGAAAAACTACATTACTACAAATAAATAGAACATAACGTGTGGATTCAACAATCAACATTTTCCCCATAATTCATCCTCAGGGAATTCAAACCAGCTCCATTTTCTCTCGATCTGTTCATTTTCAGGTAATATATCACAAATTTCATATTATATTTTCGTTACGCATTCGATTTAACGCATGTTTAACCTATGAACTCGTTAATTCCATCTTTGATCATTACTTCGTTGCTGAAGATTTCATTCATCCACCATTAATATGATTGTTACGGATTCAATAAGATATACAACATGATTACATTTGCTAGATGTATTTAGGGTCCATTTTGGTATATATCCCATCTTTGATGAATTAATCATATAATGTTACTCCTCGAATCAAATGATTACAGGACTTCGGTTATAATAAGGGATCGAAAGTATTTGTTCCCATAACTTATTGTTCGTTACTGGCGAAACTTGAGATTTCTGACAGGGGGTCGAAAACGTATATACCAAAAATTTCTATACGAAAACTACATGCTCTCCACTACTGAGCGAAAAGTTTGGGGGGTCGGCCGCCTCCTCCCTCCCCACAAAGCTACGCCCTTGGTTACCCAAAATTGTTGTGTGTTTGTTCCCAGTCAGAACCCATGACTGGTGTAAACGAGTCAAGCCGCTCGTGAGATGCTCGATAAAAGCTTGAGTTGAGCTGGGCTTAAACGATCTTGTGCCTGAAAATAAGCTTGTTTAATAAAGAGGACCGAGCCTAAGCTTCACTTATCTAGCGTGAATAGGCTCGCGAGCCAAAACGAGAATAAAATTTACATATATATTTTAATATATTTAGAATATAATTAAATAGCAATTATTATGTAAAAAACCATGATAAAAATAACTAAATGGCTAGTATATATTATTTTATAACAAAAATTATAGTTTTAAACAGTATTTAAAAATAATTATAAATATATACATATAATTATAAACAAAAATGGGGATATAAAGCTTGAGCTTAGGCTCGGCTCGTTTACACGTCTTATCTTGATCCCCCCAAACTAATATGGTTTGTATATCATTTGTAATTGTTAGAAATCAAATAACATAATATGATTCTTTTGTACAGTTTATTCAAATTTTAAAGATGCTTAAGATCCCATCTCATCAAGTTGCTGGACACCATGCAAGTAGTGCGACACGCGGGCCCCTCATCGATGATTCGGGCCGTTTTTACAAGCCTCTTCAAGGCGATGAACGTGGGTCGGCTGAAGTAACTTTTTACGAACAGTTTACTTCCAACACGCAAATACCAGATCATATTCGTAAATTCTTCCCTATTTATTATGGCACTAAAGTTATGCAAGCATCGGATGGATCCGAGCACCCACATATCGTGTTAGAAGATCTCACCGCACATCGAGAAAATCCCACCATAATGGACATCAAAATCGGGTCCCGAACATGGGACCCGGAAGCATCTGACGCGTACGTTGAAAAATGCTTGAAACGAGACCGTGAAACCACTACCGTTAAGTTAGGGTTTAGGATATCGGGTTTACAAATCTACATTAACGAAGGGGTCGGGTATTATAAGCCGACTAGAGATCTTGTACTCAAAAGTAGTGTAGATGATGTTAGATTGTTTTATAAGAAATTCGTGTCGTCTGACCCGAACGTGGAATCAGGTATGGGCCCGGACCGTGATTTGGCATCCGTGGTGTATGGTGGGCCCAATGGGATTTTGGCCCAATTGTTGGAGTTAAAGGCATGGTTTGAGGATCAAACTATATACCATTTTAGTGCTTGTTCACTTCTTTTCATGTTTGAAAAGGGGTTGGTTTTAGAAGGGGGGAGTCCAAATGCACAAGTGAAGATTATTGATTTTGCTCATGTGACTGAGGGTAATGGTGTGATTGATCATAACTTCTTGGGTGGGTTATGCTCTTTGATAAAGTTTATTTCTGTGGCAATTGGAGATCAAAATGGACATAGCCAATAAATGGGTTGACTTTTTTTGATCCATTTTATTTATGAATGATTCTGGTTATGTTTCATATGTTTTTTATAAATTTTAATTCTGTTTTCAATGAGTTTATTTATCCTCTTTATTTTAGTAGTTCTTGTAATTATATCATAAATATTTTCTAAAATAATATTTTGTGTTTTAGTTAACTTTTTTTTTGAACGGCAAATTGGGATCACTGATGGACCACTGGAATATCATCGTGCCACCAGCGGAACCACCCGATCATATCCATCTCCACTAGGCTATAATGCCTATACACCAATTCAGGAGGAAACCCAATAAATATGGGAAATCCCCCCTTTGTGAGAATCAAACCCTCGACCTAATGGTTCCAAAGCCTTATCTCATCCCCAAGATGCCACTAGGCTATACACCAATTTAGTTAACTAGTTTTGATCCTTAACCAACTCGTAGACTCGCTTATTTTGGCAACTCGACAAAGAATCAACTTTCTTTTGACCATGTTTGATTTATGAACAGTTTAACTTTTTAGAAGCACCTTCATAGTTAACTTTTGTTGGTGACCCGAAAATGAAGTGGCTTCAGTTATCCGTCAGTAATGTTCAGTGTTTTCTCGTTGGTGAAGTTCTTACCCACGACCAGATTTTCCATATAAATAATGGCCGTTGCTATCTTCACCAACAGATAAATCATAAATGACAAATCTTCCCGTGAAAGTCCTTTAATTTGTAGTGTTAGGAATTAGGATTGTTTTGTGTCATTTTCTAAACTAGACCGTTCAACTGATATTGAATTCCAACCATCTAATGCTAGTCCTTTAGTTTTATCATCTTTAATTTGGTGTACTTTTTTTTAAATATTATCGTATGAAAAATTTATACCCGTCTAAAAATCATGATATTTTAAAAAGAAAAAAGAAAGTGCTTAAGCCTCTCTATAGAGGGCTAAAAAGGATTAGAGCCGCTATAGACTTTTTTTTACACGTGTCGCATATTGGTTGGTGTTCGCTGAAAAGATTTTTAACGATGCTTCAGCAACATTGATTTCCATGAAAAGGCTCATGGTGGGGTTTCAACCGTTTTTTTTTTTAAATTTGACTTGTAAACTACTACTTTCGTTATTTTCCCACTTAATATCATGATTTTTTTTTGAACGGCCAACAAATCAATCTCGAGCACTCTCGGGGCACCCACTGGACAAACGGAGTACCCCGAGAGTAACCCGTGTCGTCCACCACCAATTCCGGGGAAAACCTAGTAACGCACCCGCCCGTAGGCACGACGATAAATTACCGGTAAAACCCGTTTGGCTCAAGGATTGAACTCAGGTTTCTCTGGGTCTCCTATCACTGCCCATCAATGTCTCACTCTTATTTGGACCAAATAGAAATTGAACTTGAGTATTCAAAAAAGAACTCAGTCCACCTACCACTTGAGCTAGAGGTCATTCGCCACCTAATATCATGTTAACTTGTGATACAAGGAACTAGACGTAAGTTACAACTTAAAAAGGTTTGAAAAAAAAATCTCCACTCAAAATAACAGAACTCCACCCCAGTATAAAAGAGTAACGAATAGAAAGAAAAGCGCGCCAAAATTCAAGCCACAAACGATACAGAATTATCATCGAGAGATAACAATGGTGATGCTGTGCTTCCTGTTGGATTTACGGACGTTATCGCCTCCTCTACTTCGAGATCTAAAGCAGGTACGAAGCAATTAATCTTTGAAAATTTTATGTTATCTGATGAATCTAGTTCAAACATCGATCTATAGCAGTTAAATCTCTCTAAGAAGAAATCGAAATCGACTTGAAACAAGCTAATGAATCATGTAAGATATTCGTTGTTTGATGAATCTCTTTTTAACATCGAATTGGATCTATAGCAATAACATCTCTACGAGAAGAAATCAAAATCGAAATCGAAATCGATTTGAAAAGCTAGTATATCATGTAAGATATTCGTTGTTGTTTGATGAACCTCCTTCAGACATCGAATTAGATCTATAGCAGTTAAATTTCTCTAAGAAGAAATCTCAATCGAAATCGAAATCGATTTGGAAGAAGCTAATGAATCATGTGAGATATATTCGTTGTTTTTCAGTCATTACTTCAGCTAGCGAATTTCTACGCAATTTCATGCTCTGGAGGCCACAAATCGATCTCGAAATTGAAGCCGCTCCGTGATAGGATTGGAATATGCTACGTTATTAGAAATCGAGTATCCTGTTCTTTAGAGGTACGTGATTTGTAGTTTGTTATACCTGTTTGATTATATTTTAGGTCATTTATGTTTTGTTGTTGATACAATAGATTTAGTTTAGCTGTATAATGTGGTGAAGTAACATCAATGTGATCAGATGAGATGAATGTTAAAACTGATGCAACGTGAGATTTAGAAAATTTAGAGGCTCGGTTAATGGATCAGATACTGAATCAGTTATAGTTATTACTTTAAATCAATCAAAATTCCTTCCAAATGTATGCAGAAAGGAGGAACTTCATTTGTTTCATAATTGGAGACTTGTTTGGACATTTTAGGTTTTTTAGGCAAAAATTTGACTTATCACAGCAGCTTCTCTATTCCCCCTTTATCTCTATACTTTAGGGAAAAATACTGGATTCACATATTTGCATGCTCCATTAGGTTCTCTAACATAGAGAACTATAGAGAATGAATACTGATTCTCTAAATATAGAGATTCACTGTTCATTCTCTAAATTTATTCTTTATCATTTTTGTGAGTGGTTGTGACTTGTGAGTGGAAGAAAGAGAATAGGTAATCAAAAAGAATAAAAAAATATAATTTAAGTGAATAGGGATATATTTAAAGAATGAGATGTGAGAGATTTTTTATAAGATCTTTAAACTTTAGTTATAAATGTGTTTATTATTAGTTAAATTATAGAGATGAGAATAGAGAAGCTATTGTGAATGCTTGTTAAAGACCTGGTTTAGTCATTTTTTTCTACTGCAATCTGAATTCTTCCAATGCATGATGAGAATGTGAACCAAGTGCAACACTGCTACTTTCACTGAATTCGTGTAAAGTCAAGCATTAAATTTAAATATGCCACGCATCATATTGCATAAGTTTGTGCTTTCATTTGTTTGTTCTTATTTATATGTGTTTTTTTGTGGTTCATGATTTGCTAGCAGATGAAGGTAGCATACAGGCCAAGTGGGAATTTCAGTCTCCGTGATTTTCATCATGCTGTTAACAACTTGCCTACTGATGCCTTCTTGCCAGAACTCAACAATAACATAACTATCCCTTGTAGTGGTAACATGCTTTCTATGTTATCAGCTACATATAACTTTCTTTAATACTCATATTTAATAGTTTATCCACTTTGCTAGTTTTTCATGAAATGTTTCTCTTTTCAACAGATGCCCATCTTGAAACTGTTCTTAGTGATAAAGTTCTATACTCATGGGGAGGTGACAACGAAGATGTCGGAAGAAAAGTGATTGTTGTTAGTTCATGTCTACTTGAAAATCTAGACACTGTGGCAAAGAAGACCTTAACGGTGAGCAAATTGCAACAACTACTTCACTTGTTCTTATGTTTCATTTACTTGTTAACAACTTTTAGAGGTAAATGGTTTCAATTTGTTAACGGTGGATTTTGAATCACTTCCTTTTAGGACGCAGCAGACAAATGTGTTTCAGTTGACTTTGTGTTGTTAGAGCAAGTGCCAAGTGGTGTTGGTTCTCTTTCAGAAAGTATCAACAACTTTGTTAAGAATATATGCGATCTTGAGAATTGTTCATTCCGTAATCATCTTCCAGGTTGTAATTCTGTCTATCTATTTAACAAAATACAACAAACTTCTTAAATTGTATAATGAGTAAAATGCCATTTTCGTCCCTGAGGTTTGGCCAGTTTTGTGACTTTCGTCCAAAGATTTGTTTTTCCGCAACTAGATCCAAAAGGTTTGAAATCTTGCCATTTTCATCCAACTCATTAACTCCATCTATTTTTTTTCCGTTAAGTCAGGGGTATTTCGGTCTTTTTGGTTAACTTAAAGGGCAATTCGGTCTTTTTCATTTTATGTACAAGCAATTAGCATAACGTAAGAATATTCACTTTAAGCGAAATTCAGTCTTTTTCACTTTATGTACAAAAATACCCCTGGCTTAACGGAGAAAAATAGATGGAGTTAACGAGCCGGATGAAAATGGCAAGATTTCAAACCTTTTGGATCCAGATGCGAAAAAACAAACCTTTGGACGAAAGTCGCAAAACTGGCCAAACCTCAAGGACGAAAAAGGCATTTTACTCTTGTATAATACTATTATCTAAAATAACAAACATCTTAAATTGTATAATACTATTAGCTAAATGATGTTTGTGATGGTCATGAAAAGATAAAGGGAACTGGAAAATTAATTAATGAGGATAAAATTGTATAGCAAGTGTTTTTACAGTAGATTTATGCAGATGCAAAGGTTTTGTGTATACTGGTAAAAGAATGGTTAAACGATTTGAGGGACGAAGCAGAAGAGCTACAAGTTCGTCTCAAATTCAAGAAAAACATCCTTGGATCATTAAACCAAATCAGCTGCAATCTGATTCCGTCTTTCAATCCCATCATTGACGAGTTTGAACCTTGCAAGGTATTTTATACATCCAAGATTATGAAAACTCACGAAGAAACAACATCAGATACTGTTTAATAACAAACTGCAGTTATTAGGTATGCAGGTGTCATGGCTCTCTATTGGATGATGGACATGGAAACAAAACGATGAAATCTACTTGTCCCGTCACTGGCAATGAGCTCGGCACCCTTGATTTGGTTGCAAACTCGTTAAAAGTTGGCAACCAAACAGTTCTACTCATGCCATCCTTTCATTGCTATACAAAGTTGCAGCATGTTACTGCACCTGTTGACTTTAGCATCGTCGAACGAACCAACTTAGGGTCTTTAAGTGAAGGTAAATGTTATTTTCACTTGCTTTTATTATCTACACTCTTCTTTACTTGTTGGATATTTGTAACAGGGCTGATTTTGGGGACTCCGTTTGTTGTTGTACCGTCTACTTCAAATGAACTGGATGATACTGACCAGACAGAGTTAAACTACCAAGGTCACTGAATGTTTGTAATTTTAAAACGACTGATATCGATAGTGACTAGTGGGTACATCTTCAAGTTCCTATAACTCTACAAGTTCTCTTTAAACGTGGTTTTGCAGTCTTTCAAGGGCTTTGCAATGCATTACATTCTCTAGATCAGGGCTTGGTTTGCTCATCGAGATGTAATACAGAGACTATGAGAGAGACACCATTTCAGTGTTACTACATACTTCTGCCGTCAAATAATGGAGTCATGCTGCTCAGGGTGAGTTATGTTTTCTTGTATTTGCGGTTTGAAATTGGTGGGTTGGATAACATCTCAAGATGAGTTCATGTCAAAACACACTGAATGGGTCGGGTCGGGCCGGGTTGGGTTAATGGCCAATCATTTTTGTCCTTTTTTGCTTGAATTTAATAAATAGCTATTGTATAAAATATGATTAAAAATAGTAAAGTACACGGATGGTCCTTGTGGTTTACCAAAATTTTGGATTTTGTCCCTAACTTTCTAAAAGTACACAGATAGTCCCTGTGGTTTACACTTTGTGACGCATTTAGTCCCCAACTTTGCCAAAAGTACATGGATGGTCCCTACGGTTTGCATTTTGTAACGCATTTAGCCCTTAACTTGGAGCTACTGAAACCTTTAGATTTGTTGGCTGGGGACTAACCGCATTACAAAGTGCAAACCACAAGGACCATCCGTGTACTTTTGAAAAGCTAGGGGCTAAATCCAAAATTTTGATAAACCAAAGGGACAATCCGTGTACTTCACTCAAAATAGTATCATCAATTTATTAGTCTAAGTTTCTTGAATAGAGAGATTAAAGTGGTTGTAAGCATTAGATACAGATTGGGTCATTTTCGACTAATTTGACCCATTTACTTATGAATTGGTCGATTCAGGTTATGGTTTTTCTCTAAAGGGTCAAATGGGTAAAAGTAAAAAGATTAACTTATAGTAAATGGGTCAATGGGTTGAAACCGGAAAGTTACCTGTGTTGATGATCTTTCTCTTTGTACGTGATTTCTCTTTAACTTTACAACTGCAGAGGCTTGCAGGATCAGAAGAAGTGATACCTATTGCTGATGTTAGTCGATCATTTGACTTTACAGAAGCGAAGGATATTAGAGAATCTGTAAAAGCATCTTTACTTGAGGTTTGATCTCTAGGACTTTAGATCATATAAAACAAATTTACCAGTGGTAAATTTGACCCGCTTACATAGTAATGGGTCTCTCCAGGACTTTAGATCATATAAAACAAATTTACCAGTGGTAATTTTGACCCGTTTACATAGTAATGGGTCGATTTTGGTTATGTCTGTTCTATAACAGGTCATATGGCTCAGCTAAAACATTTAACTGAAAACAAAACAAGTTAAATGGGTGAGAAGTCAAACGCTTAGTCATCTGAAATGTATTCAGATGCACCAAACACCTCATAAACAGTTAAACTGCTTTATAAAAATTAGTCCACGCAACTATTGTAATCATATAGTTCTTGTAGTCACATTTACCACATGCTTTATTTTTATATTCGATTATGTTCCTCAGATTGAAGTAAGGGACTACAATCCCATCCCGCATGAAAGGGGATTCCATCAAAAACTAAATGTGCTTGTTAAAGAAAGCTTGCATTTTGGGTATATAGCTTCTCTTTTAGCATAGCAATGACAATTTCAACCCATTACCTATAATTTGATGTGGGCTTTTTAATATCTCAAATGGGTCAAATAAAAAATGTTTGCTGAAAGGGGAACACACTGAACGTCACACTAAAATCTATTTTTAATGCATACAACCTCTAAAATGGTTTTATTTAAATGTTATATTACTATTGTAATATCAATGTTTTTGTAATTACACATTAGTTAGATATAAAAACAAAAGGATGCAAAACTATAGTAGAATAAAGTACACAGATGGTCCCTGTGGTTAACCAAAATTTTGGATTTAGTTCCTGGCTTTTCAAAAGTATATGGATGGTCCCTATGTTTGCACTTTATAACGCATTTAGTCCTCAACATTTGCCAAAAGTACCCTGTTGGTCCTTATGGTTTGCCCTTTGTAACACATTTATTCCCCAACTTTTAGTGACTAAATGTGTTACAAAGTGCAAACCATAGGGACCATCCATGTACTTTTGGCACAAGTTGGGGACTAAATGAATTACAAATTCCAAACCACAGGGACCATCCGTGTACTTTTACTTTAAAAGGCTAGGGACTAAATCTATAGTTTTGGTTAACCCCATGGACCATCCATGCACTTTACTCAAAATAGTATTTGCAGGGTCAACCCAAACCTGTTTTGACCCGTTATTCAACTTGCTCGTCAAAGGTTAGGATCAAAACTTACTCTTGGCTATTAATTTCTAGGTCATTACCAACCACATCAGAGGAGTTACCTCCTGAACCAACTTCAACTCAAATAGATAGTTCAAATAAATTCGGACCATCGAAGCAATCAACGGGTATGTTACCCTCTAAAGAGGAAATCCCACCATTGGATTCAAAATCCGGACAAGATAAAATCACAGCACGTATAACAGAAGAATGGGAGCAACTAATTGTCAATGAAATTCCAAACATCAAATCTCCCACATGTGTTTCTAAACAAAAGTTGGATAGTTTGGTCATTTTACCGCTTGAGTGTAATAAGCTAGTGGATGAAAAAACTTCACGGATACTAGAACGATTAGAAGTACCGAGAAAGCTTAAAGCTAAAGTAGCTTCACCGGTTATTGCTTCAAGCAGTGCGCCTACTGATGCATGCGTGTCGATGAAGAAGCCTCTTATTCCCTTTCAGTCAACTCAAAATTCAGTTATAGGGACAGTTGCAAGCCAGCCAATGAAACCTAACTTCCAAAGGCTGAAAAGGAAAAAATAGATTGATGGGTCCCACCAGCCTCCTTTACAAGTAAGTGTTTTTTCAACTTCCTTTAGTACACTTTCTTCTTGCATGCACATGTTCCTAAAATGGCATGATTTGTTTTTTTGTGAACCTGAATTTAAATGATTAGAAATTGCATGTCTGCATGTCGAAATCTTTACGTGCCATGTTAGCTGATGGAACTATGAGAATTAGGTGATCTTTGAAAACTAGTCTAGGTTTTCACGCGAGTTTCGTGAAAAGACCCAAATAATAGTTTTAGTGAACATAAAAGAAATAGTGGCAAAATGCAAAGTTCAAGAGGACAAGAGGCGACTTCAAACTAATTTAACAAATTAACCATTAAATGAAATAGTGACGAAAAGTAATTCCCCTTTCACTCTTTTACTCATTATAGTGTGAGTGAAATGCTATAATGAGATAGTGAAAGTAAGGTGATTTTAATGCCATCAACCCTTAAGTTTAATTCTTAACTAGTCTAGTGTTCAATTGCTAAACTGAAAGATACTCTAGATTAAAAAATTTAACTTTTTTGTTGATGCTTCATCAACCTTATAGTAGCTTAGGTAGTTGTAGTGTTGGACAATGAGACAAAGAATCAAGTCACACAATATTCGCCATGACCTGTTCATTAGAATGATTGGTCAATGTATCTGCTGATAATATGGGATATTAGAAAGCTACAAGATGGAAAAAAAATCGCAACCACGTTTCAAACTGCGAAAGTAACGACAGCATCTAGAAGCAACATCAAAGAATGGTCACTAAATTTCCAGTCTGGACTCAATCTTGACTGTCAAAAAAGAAAGCAGAAAATAAACATTCTAATGTGTAAATGCTAATAATTTACTAATTTACCAAGGTCTTAAGACGAGATTTTTTTTTTTTTTTTTTTTTTTTTTTTAGCTTACACATTATATATTACCACTTTATAAATCATCAACATTGCCCTTTACATCAATATCGCAGGTAAGCGAGCAACAAGCTGCGCCGCTACCCCTTTCTGGATAGCAAACCCTAGCCTATTGAAAACAAAACCCTGCCCCCCTGTTGATGAGCCACTGCTGTGCACAACCTGTTGGACCCTAGTCAGCAAACGGATAGCTTCTGGAGCCAGGGATCCAAAGGTGTCGAAGGCGAAGGGGACAAAAGCATGTTGGTTATCAGCACATGCTTTAGCGTGTTTGTCCACCTTTTTAGATTCTGCTTTCTTTACCGCTTGTCCTGCTACAAACCCATTTTCCCTTAAACCAGCTAAGGGAGAGACTCCTGTGAGATCTACACAAGCATGTTTCCCTCCCGCCCAGCCAAAGACGAGCAGGTCCGCTGGTCTCAATGTAGATCTCCCTTCCATGGGGTCTGTAAGGAAATTCACAGGGGCCTCCTTCTTGGCAGAAATCCCTGCTCTCCTCAAGATGTCCCCCAAAACATCCCTCACCCAGTCATGCCGGTATTTGAAGCCAGGGAGCTCCTTGCAATGAACAGCATGCTCCCCGTATTTATCCATGCAGGCTTTATGGCAGATTGGGCAGGTTTTGTCTTCTGGATACATAGGGATCATCAGCCGGTATTTGAGGATAGTCCTGTACTCAACAGCCGACATGCATTGCCCCAGCCCCTCGATCGGGATAACAGTCAAAAAGTCTTGCGCATGGGGGCCTTTCAAGCACTCAATCACCGCCTTCTGGCGGGGAGACAGATCAAGTGTTTCTCCCAGATTCCGAGCGATTTTCTCAAATAGAGCATTCGCCAAAGTTTTTTGTGGCTTTGGGGGGGCGGTGTCCATATTAGAGAAACCGCCAATGTCAAAGTCTGGAAGAGAGACACTTAAATACTCGAGGGCCTGTTGGTAGTCTACGTCAAGCTTATCGACCCCACTGTTCCGAAGGATGTGGTCTTGCAATACACACGACTGAGCTCTAGACGCCACAAAAGCATAAACTCCAACATCCCGAGCTGAGAGGAGGCCCAAACCACCCAGGCGCATCGGCAAAGATGCCAAACGCCACTGAAGTTCACCAAAGTAGGGCCCCCCGCAAACAACAATGTCTTCAATAGCCTTTCGGAGACCATCGTCAAAACAGGATACCGCATTTGTCATCAAGTGAGGTTGGCAGGTCCGCAGCCCAAACAGTAACTTAGCTACCCCCATGCATGACCTTAAAAGAAGAAGCTCGCACTGGGGGTCCTGTAAGCAGGGCAAGAGTTTCATAAGGTCAACCGCTGTCGATGCCCGCCGCCCTGCTAATTCCCCAATAAAAGCAGCGTCTCGACTAACCGCCCCCCCAAGGAGCTTAACCCCCCTCACAGGTCTACCTATCCCTCTCGGGAAAAGGCCGTCCTGCACCTTGAGACCGTCACACGATGGCCAGTACACTTCCGTTTTCTTAATATTGAGATGGAGCCCTATGGATGGTCCCTCCGTGTTGATGATGTCCAAGGCTTTAGCAACTTCCATTGCATTACCTATGATCGTACCATCATCCAAATACCAAGCATGAAAGGGGAGGTTACAGTGCTCCTGTACACGGAGAATAAGGGGGTGTAAGGCTAGGGCAAAGAGGAGGGGCCCCAAGGGATCTCCCTGTTGTACTCCAGTGGTGGCCCCGATACACTCGCTGCCAACATACAACCGAGCGGGTTGAGCGTACAGCCGAGCGGACGAGATAGAACAATAATAATGTTTTTGCTATTGTTTGGGTCAAAACAAAGCAACCAATTTAGACCATGTATTACACTATTACCTATAATATTAAAAAAAATGAAGCTGCTTTTTGCTTGGTGGAAACGAGATGATACCTTTTCACCTAACACATAATAGTTAACTTTTACTTGTTCATATTTCTTGTTGTGTTGTATTGCACATGAGATTGGTAGCTCCTAAAAGTTGTTCTAAATTCAAAAAGAGAACTGTATATCAATCTATAGGGTTGTATTGAGCTGTAGATTATGAAACAACTTTAAGAATGCAAGGGGAAAGGGGGATTTGAAACGAGGACAAGAATCAAGATCAGCGAAATAGTTTTGTTGCTCATTACTTCTAAATGTAATTAAATTTCGCCATTTCTGTTATTGTAGGTAAGAAAACATATTTTTCTTCAATTCTATGTAATATACATCCACATTTTTACCAGTGTATGTAACTTTTATAGCGGGTCACGACATAAAAAATCGGGTGTCATGTCACCATTTGACCATCTGTAGAAGTTATATAGAATGGTTAAAAAAGTTCTAGTATGTTACATACAATGGAACAAAAGAACCTTTTTTCTTCTTACAATGACAAAAGGTTAAAAAGTTAAATTTTTGTCGGGACTACTCGGATAACTTTGTTCAGGTTTTACATTTTGAAGTAGAATCTTGTTTTTTTTTTTTTTTTCTTATCTAGAGGTTGCAAAGTAGATTGGGCAGGTGGGTTGAGTCACTAGACAAATGGGTTGGGCCGGGCCCCATTCGTTAACATTGTTCAGGACTTTACTAGTTTACTCTATTTTTTTTTTAATAAATAACTTATGTATTAAATATGATTTAACAAATAAAATAATTTCTTATAAAAAAACGACGATTTAGGACGTAACCATCTAAATGCACAGAGACGATTTTGATATTTTAAATTAACCGGTTGGACGTGTTTCATTTTTAAGTACTTTTTTGTATATTACTCATTCGACCCATTATAAAACAAATACAACCCAGATACATTTGCATATAAACGGACTGAAAAGGACCCTTCTGCACAAATCTAAAAGGAAAATCAATAGTCTTTTCAACAGCCAATGAGGTGGTGGTGGTGGAGCGGTAAGGGAGAGACTTGGTGTTCTAAGGACCCAAGTTCGATTCGTGCCCTCTGCATTATTTTCTGCGGCACCTGGTGATGATGGGAGACTAGGCGAATAGGTGGAGATCGCTAGTTCGATCCCTGAACTGAACATGTTTTACCTCACCGCACCCATTTGAAGGATTCGTTGGCCGTTAAAAAAAAAGTCTTTTCAATAGGCGGACCAACCATCTTTGTTTCATCTTTAAATTCAAATCATTAGACAACAAAATTTGTTTCAATAAATCTTGTGAATCATCGAAATTTCACACGCTTTAAATGATTAAGATTGTTTTGTCTCGTTTGATCTAAACCGTCCGACCTTACTAAGAGATGAAAGGGACCTTTTAGATCACAATCTCACCTTAAAGTCCAAGAGTTGAAAGGGACCTTTTAGATCACAATCTCACCTCAAAGTCAAAAGGACATTTCCACTTAAGCCCTTTTGATTTGTTGCCATGTGCTTGATTAAAGCCTTCAAAATAAAATTTGTTTTAGGTCAATTTTTTGACTCCTGTAGTCCACATTTTAAACTTGTACGTGTGATGTGTTCATCATCCAACATAATATTAAATATGTATAATGGGAACACAATGATTAGAGTTACAAATACAACTATACGTATAATATCTTCATCTATTGATTTTTGCATTTCTTTTAGAGTTCACAATTTTGACTTTTCTTTTTCATAAGTATATTTATATCTTCAATAATTGTGTAGAAGGAATATAGCTTCTGTAGTCATAATTTAAGACATCAACTATCAATAAAAAAATTAAATTGGGACAAATTATAAGTATAATACATGAATTTATAGATTTTTTGCATTTCTTTTAGAGTTGACAATTTGGTCTTCTTTTTCATAAGTTAATCTGGGGGATGTTTTATTGTTAATTATTTTATAAAAGGAAATGGTAGTTATATAGCATGTGTAATCTTATACACATTAATTATTAATAAAAAAGAAATTAAAATATGAACAAAAGTAGTTAGGGTCGACCCTGTACCCAACCCGTCCATTTTAGGAAAAAAAAAAAATACACATCTTATTTGATAAACAACACTATGAAATGCTAAGCACAGGAAAACTCTAATAAATAAACACACATATTCATTATTACTATATCTCAAAAATCTGAAAAAAATATATATACATATTGAGTCAATAATTAGGTGACTAGGTGGTATATCTGTTTGTATGCTACCACCCACACCTAAAGCCAAACATTTTTGACAACAAAAAAATAAAATCGAAGATACAAAATTTCACCAACCCAACCAACATGATGCAAGAATGACACCAGCCATTACTGCAGCATCTTTACCCTTAAATTATTTATAAAATTTTATCTCCCACTACCTTTGCTGGCACTCACAACAATCATGGATGTCACAATACTTCCTTTCACTATTATTTTACAACTCTCAATACTATATTTGATAATATGCTTCTAGAAGTATTGACTTGATCTCATATATGATTCTTAGAAATTCTCTTTGTGGAAGTCAAACTTTGTTGGTGTCTTGTGTGAGAAATCTAAAGCTAATTGTTTCAATTCCTTTGTTGGTGCTGGTGCTCCACAATAGAATACCCCTGCAAATTTAAAAAAAAAACTCTATTTTTAGTTATTTATAATATTATAATATATGCGCTACACGGGTTAAACACTCTATGGTTAACTCGTGTCGGTCACCATTTTGACACGAGGAAACGACCCGACTCCTACTAATCATTGTGCATATATATATATTTTGTTCAACACTTTTTTTGGCATAAATAATGGTTAATCTTTCTTTGTCAATGTTGTTAATATGATTAGTTAATTAGCACTAAATATTAATTAATCTCCACTCGTATTGGATAATGACCCGACACTATAAAGGTTGTCTTTTAGCTATTTTTTAAGGTTCCTCTTTATCATTTGTTTACCATCTAGATTTGGAGTTATTATCATAAACTATTCTAGATTATAGGTGATCTTTTTAGTCATATACTTTATGTGCTCCCTATTAAGATATAGTATGAAAAGGACTGTTGTCCCGAAGCTAATACTAAAACGCGTTATTTGGTTTAATAAAGTACAGTTTGTTCTAAGGCTGCCTGTTTTATATAGTAGTTAATATACTTTTTATGAGTATATAATTCTACAACTAAAATAAATAAAATATGAGAATGAGTTAGTTGGACTGACCTATTCTGGAACCATTGTGATTGAGTGCAATTCGCTTGTAAACATTCCGCCAATTAGGTTTAGCAAAATGAGACTTAACACGAGTACCCGAAACAACATCAACGCCATTTTTAGCATGATTAAGTGACTGAAGCATCGTAATTAAAGCCGATCTCGCATCACCTTCCTCATAAACACTTGTGCAATAATTATGCATCTCTATAACACCATTTTTGTCCATCTCAGCAACCTCATTCATAACACCTTTAAACCAATCAAACGAGCCCTGTTCTCTAGTGACCCAATAGAAGTAAGCCCGTGTTGTTCTAAAGTTGTTTGTACTTCTTGAACCTGTTTTATCCTTTTGTAATGTGGCACCGTTTTCCAATGCGTTTTGTTCTTCTTCTTTGGCTTTCATGTTGTTCACAATGTCTTTCACAATACTGATCATCGGGGTTGCTCCAATTCCTAAGCCCACTAGCAACACCACATCGTATTTTTTGTAGTCTTGTGCTGGGGCACCGTATGGACCGTCGATTAAAACTCTTGGGAAACTGTCCAAAAAGTTGATCAAGTTAAATAAATATACACATCAAAGTTTTAGAGCTCACGGGTGGCGAAACGGGTCAAAATTGGTTTGGGTTGAGAATATGGGGTTAATTATGATTACTAAAACAGTATTATTAAACTAATAATCTGAACATGTGAATAGTTTTATTCAAGAGCTTGCATGTCCTTTTGGATAAAGTGAAAAAGTCAAAAAAATCATGCAACTGATGTGTTGCCAACTTTTTCTAATCTGTTTACATGTCCTTATTTGCATGATGTTGACAGAATATTCAACTTATTATGCTTTGCTTCTAAACCTTATATTTATATCTAAAGATTTACATTATTGTAATGATAATATTTTTGTAATATACATCAACTATCTTAAAAGGGGAAACAGTGTTTTTTTGACCCGTTACCCAACCCGCCCTTCTTCCCACCTTTAATACATATACATATATGTGTGTGTGTATGCAAGTTTTGAAACACTCAAACACACTTACTTTGGATTTTCTCCTTGGCAATCAGCTCTAAGAAGCCCACTTTTTCCATTATGTGGAGGCTGACATACCTACCAAAGACCAAAAAACACTTGTTAGGTGATATAATCAACTATTACACATGTCGTAGAACGCCCTCCATTACCAAATTTAACAGTAAATAATGGGTTACATACCTCGGAAAAGACGGTTCTTAGTTGTCTAGTCCAATCACCAAGAGTCCGGATATGTACACTCAGGTAATCATCACCCGGGGCAGACGTAATGGAAAATGGGTGCCTGTTGACATGTATCAACTGTTAAGATATTGAAACGAGTCGGGTTGATCAGACATTATGGACATATTTTGAAGGTACAAACTCACCATTCAAATGGTGAGACAGCGGCACAGTTGACAAACATGTATTGACCACTTTTGTATTTGAACCCTTGAGGCTTTGACATATGAAGTGCCAACACATTTCCAGGATAAACAGCCACCTTTTAAGTAGCACACCAATATTATTAGAAAATCTCATCTTATTTCCTAATTAACAAAAATAAACAAACAAATATATATGTAGAAAGATGGACGTGTCAGTCAGGTTGGGTAACTTGTCAAAACTGTTTTAGGTTGAGACATGTCGGGTCGGGTTGGGAAACGTTGACCCGCAAACACTACGTTGTCCATTTTTTAAGTTAATTAATGGTTGAAATTGTTACCATTGATTAAAAAAATTCAACCCGCGAATGTAAGATTATACCTTAAGTATCTTGACAGGCTTGACACTTGACCGGAATGCCCTTATTAATCTTTCACAAGTGTAGAGCGCAAGTGGGACTGTCAAGTACATCCATGTCTGCATCCGAAAAGCATGATTTAGTTTAAAGAAGCACGGTTTTAATGAAGTGACAGAACATTAAGGAACTAACCGTTTTCTTGTACCAATCTTTGATAAGGTAAATTTTGATACTGTGAACTATAAGCATCACATAGACGATAACAAACAGGTGGTGGGAATACCAAAAAGCGTTAAATCCCGTTAGTTTCTTTAAAAATGGGGGTAGGTTGAGCTTGCCTCGTCTTAACCATGGGGTTGCTAGCGTAAAAGCTATAGTCATTAGTACTACCATTATTATTCCTGTATATCCCACTGGTTCCTTCACAAAATGCCAATAATTTTCGGCTTGATCTCCGAAAAACTGTTGCATCGGTCTATATTCTTCCTCTGTTGCGTGAATTAGTAGAGGAAAGTCGCATGTTAAATGGGAAATCGCGTGCAACCCAATTGCAATCGTAATCGCCACTGCAATCACCTAAACATAATAACACCATTTGATAAATAAGAATCACTTTTGCTAATGGGTTCTCACAGTTACCCAATAAAAAGAAACTTTTCAAATATAGTAAACAATAATACTTTCAAATGTGAGAATTAATATTAACTTACCTTGTGGAAATTAAGATTGTCATCGAACGGGACCACGACACCCATCTTAGTCTTGTTCCTCAACCAAGTAATCGTGTTTCGACAAACGGGTAATAATATAATCGCCATGTTAAGCTTTAAAGTCTCGGCTGCACCTTTCGCTATACATACACATTGTCCCAACAACTTATACACAGCTCGGTTTCTGTATTGAAAGTACTTCCACGTAAACAAACCCGCCATTATTCCTATCCAAAGTACAATCACCCAACATCTCTTCCAGTTGTCCTGTAAAAAGTACTTAAAATCTTCATACCATCTTCTTATCGGGTTTCCATAGTGCGTCGTTTTCAGCTTTTGGCTCAACATTTGGCTCAGCTTTCGGCTTTCTCCTCTCACATTATGCGTAGGCGCTTGTAACAATAACATCTCCAAGTTTTCAATCTGTTTCGAAACGCTAATCGTTAATCACTAACCACTAATCACGAAACAAAATTCCACCCGAACTATATCAAAGTAGTAGTGCGATCTGTATCCGTACCATGATGTAACCGACGTTGTCGGGGTCTAGTTCTTCCATGATCAATGCTGCATATTCATCTGCTTGTTTTTGAATGTTTGATAACTTGTTGGCTGATGCACTTAGGCTGATAATCTACATCACATGGGTATCAATTATTGGCAAATGTTGGGACAAAATATTCTAAACTACCACTAACCACCCCTTTAACTTCATGTCCACCGTACCTAATGTTTTATTTAAACACTTTAAGAAAACTAATTCTTGTAATATCATAAGAGACCAATATATAAAATAATCATTTTGCATATATAATAATTTGGTATCAGTTTGTATTATGCTAAAATTTGGTGATGTAAATATTTAGAGTTAAATGCCCATCTTAGTCCCTGTTGTTTGGGCCATTTTACCAGTTTAGTCCAAAAGTTTCATTTTTCGCATGTGGGTCCAAAAAGGTTTCACCGTTGCCATCTTAGTCCACTGGGTTAACTTCATCCATTTTTTCAGTTAACGAAAAGGGCAATTCGGTCATTTTATATGTAATTCTGTTAACTAGAAGGGCAATTCGGCCATTTAAAATGATCGAATTGCCTTTCTCATTAACATAAATAATGGATGAAGTTAACCCAGTGGACCAAAATGACACCATGAAACCTTTTTAGACTCACGGGCGAAAAATGAAATCTTTAGACTAAACTGTCAAAATGACCCAAACCACAGGAAGTAAAATGACATTTAACTCAAATATTTATATATAAAATAGTAAAATATGTTTCCCTTTTATGATATAAAAAAAAGTTTATAAAACATCAAAAGTTTTTACTATACGTGTGAATACATACCTCTCTGACTTCGTCTTCTGTAATCCTGCCGTCTGCATCTTTATCAACCCTGGCATTCATTGTATTTCCATATTTAAATTCCCACTAAAACCAAAACACATTAAACAAAAATAAAATAATCAACACACACATGTCAAAGAAAGTTTGCAGCCTTGAATCAAAACTCTGATCAGAAATTTGATCCCAAAACTCCTTTAACTGTTCTTTGTTTATCACGTCGCCGGTGATATTCCGGCGCCGGGAAAGTGAATCAAACAACTCTCCGGCGAACTCTTTTGAATCTTTATTCATCCCTAACAAATTCAAAAAAAAAAATAAAAAAAATACATATTTATTTTTACATAAAACCCATTAATAAAACAAACCAAAATACTGATAAAAACAATGAATTGCAAAAAAAAAAAAAAAAAATTATGTTACCTATGCATTCACCAAAAAGTGACCGAGGAAGTAAGCCATTGGTGTCGCCGGTGAGTTCATCAAACCGCTTTTCGAGGGCGGCCCAGGCCGCCCCACCGTCGTTCTTGCTGATAAACTTCAGCCCTTTAAGGGCATAAGCTGCGGCTGACTTCGTTCTGTCTAAACGCTTCATCGGTTGTCGCGAGAACGAAGTAAGCCGTTTCAGCTCTTGCGACACCTGTCGGATCTTTGCGGACGCGTTTTTCACCGCGGACGACCCGAACGAGGACCTTTTCTCCAACCCTTTGGCTAGTAGAGATAGCTCGGGGTCCTCCACGTCGACTCCGTTGGCGGTTTTCACACTGTGAACCGCCACGGAGTCCTCGCGGACGTCCAACGTGATTTCGACGTACTCGTCGTTATTGTTGGAGTGTGAGGATTTCACACTCCCGCTTGTACTTCCGTCTACGTTAAACCTGGCGCCCTTCCGGGTGCCTCTTTTGTTCAGCGGGCCACTTACAGTTAGGGGCCCGCTGAATGATTTCCTGTCTACTCCGACCACTTCTGTGTCGGAGTGGTAATGAACATGGCGGTTGTAATCTTCTGACAACCCGGTTCTTCCATCATCCGTACTCATCCTATGCATTTGCATCCAAAACTAATGAAATGAATTGAATTATTGAAATCCAACTTAAGAAAAAAAAATTTTGAAGAGTTGGTGAGAATGTAGGGAGATGAAGAATGAGAGGGCTGATGAAGAATGAGAGGGCTTCCACTTATATGGTGAAAGCGTGTGTGAGAAATATGAGCGATAAAAAACAAGTCAATGGGTTGCCTTATTTTTTCGTACGAATTTACACCCATTATATATTTTTGTATGTTTTTATTTACTTTTAACGGCCAACAGAATTAATCCCGAGCATTCTCGGGGTACCCACTAGACAAACGGAGTACTCCGAGAGTAACCCGAGTCCACCACCAATCCCGGGGAAAACCCGGTAACCCACCCGCCTATAGGCACGACAGTGAAATTACCGGTAAAACTCGTTTGACTCAAGGATCCAACCCAGGTTTTCCTGAGTCTCCTATCATTGCTCACCAGTGCCTCACTCTACACCAAGTGAGAGTCAAACCTGCATCTCTCAAGAGAAATGCAAGTCCTCTACCACTTGATCCAGAAATCATTGGATATGTTTTTTATTTACTTCAAATAAATCCAACTAATGGATATTATATAAAATAAGCTAAAACTGTGGATGGACGTAGTTTTCTAAAATCAAAAGTTACAATCGATTGCTACATTTGACAAAGAATTTATTTTATATAAAAGAGTAAAAATGTAAGGTCCTTTTTTAAATTTGTTTTTTTTATTATAATAAGTTGATTGATGTTGAGACGTGTTTGAAGTAAATTTGGAACCTGGATCAAGTTTTTTAGTTAAAATTGTTAGACAATGTGTAGTGGTAAGTTGTTATAATGTCCCCACCATGGGGCATTATCCGACACGTGGCATCCTAGTCACACTTAGGCATTATAGCAAAAGTGGCGTAGTGGGGCATTATGCCAATAACCCCCATTCCAATCATTAAAAAAAAATAAATAAATAAATAAAGCAAACAGTTGATTAGTCTGCAAGAATCAAATGCATGTTTAAATCCCATTGGCCACAGGAAAAAGGTGTCAAAGTTGTCAGGGGCATGTGGCTTTTGATTGGTGGGTCAAAGCTTTCAACAAACCAAACAAGCGTTTTAATTAAAACGCCTACAACATAATTTTCCAAAAATAACGCCCCAAAACGCCGGGTGTAATGGGGTGGGGGCGTTTTGGGGCGGTTTTTTTCAATTTTTTTTAAAAAAAAACGCCCCACTACGGATGGTCTTACAGTGGAAATACTGTAAGTTATAAAAAAAAGAGTAAATTACGTTTTTGGCCCCTGTGGTTATATCAGTTTTACTATATTGGCCCAAAATAAGATTTTTTAACAGTTTTGCCCCCATGGTCCTTATAACTAACTGTTTTGGCCCCTAAATCTAACCAACCCCTAACTCAGGTTAATTATTATACACAGCAAATGCACATGAAAGGGTATAATGGTAATTTTCCTCCCATTTTATTCATTTTATAAAGAAAACCCAGATTTTTCTTGAACAAAAACATCATCATCATCTGCATCTCTCTTCTTCCCCTCTTCACTTTCTCAAAACCCTACAACTTCCTATTTTTTTTCTACACCCCACACCCCCCGAATCTCCAAACTTCTATACCGTCACACCCCCTTGTACGCTCTCCCTTCGACGACGCTTCCGACGAAGCCGGCAACGGACTCCGGTGACGAATCGGGCCTGGTCAGGCCGTTTTTCCGGCTGCACCACTGTTAAACACACACCTTGAAGGTTTTAGAGAGAGAAGCATCAGAGAGAACGAAGGGGGAGAAGAGGAGCCGACCATCTCCGGCGATGTTTCCGGCGATAGTGCCGCCGTTCACGGCGGCGGAGGTGGTGGTTTTTGGACGATGTTGAGGATGATGGCAGTCACGAGTCAAAAATGATGTCAGTTCTGATTCGGAATATGTTTCGGCTGATGTGTGGGTTCCGGGACTGATTCAGTTCTGATTGAAGATTATGATGGTTGAAGGTGATGGGTTCCGTCACCTGTTAGGTTTTTTTTACCCATGGTGGAACTGATTATCTTGTATTTATGATTAAGAAACAAAATCAACTAAATATTAGTATTATTTCTACGCTTGCTGTACTACCTATTTTATTCTCTCATCTGGCTTTTTGTTTTGTTTTGTTGATCAGCGAAGGCAATCTGATTCCTCATTCATGTTTCGGCTGTGTAAACTCAGTTTTGGTTGGATTGATTACGATTTTTGGTACGATGAGTATCGGATTTTAGTTATGTTTAAAACGAGCAAAAGGTGAAATTTGAGGGGAAATTGGATTGTTACAGAGTGGGATTGAAGAGGGTTTTGGGGAAGAAGATGAGAGAGAAGGGGTTTTGATCAATATGTCTTGGATACTTGTTGTGCTGTGTGTAGTGTTGATCACATTTTGTTTTCATCCCAACATTATCTGCAGGTGTAGGTTAAAAAGAAATCAGGAAGAAGGAGAAGTGATAAATTACAATTTTACCCATTATGGCAACCCATGTGATCAAGAAGTTAACCTGAGTTAGGGGTTGGTTAGATTTAGGGGCCAAAACAGTTAGTTATAAGGACCATGGGGGCAAAACTGTTAAAAAATCTTATTTTGGGCCAATATAGTAAAACTGATATAACCACAGGGGCCAAAAACGTAATTTACTCTAAAAAAAAGTTAAAAATGGGTGAAAGAGTAAGAAAAAAAATAATGTTGATACATTTTGTGTTAAATATAAATACAACAATCTTTTAAATCAAAAAATTCTTGAATAATTTATTATTTTCTGAAAAATAATACCATAATTAAAGAGTTAACAGTATGCTATTATCATATGTTTTTATTTATTAAAAATTGACAGTTATAAATACATTGATAACTCCTGAAATAATATGTTGTGCAGTTATGATGTATATGTTGCATAACAATTCCTATGTTAATGTGGGTGGGGATAAGAGTGAACAATGTTGATTTTGTGAATAAAAACGAATAGATCTTGGCCGTTGGATGAGGAGACTATGATTTTAGGAATTAAATGAATTTAATAAATTATTAAAACAAAAAAAAACTTATCTAAATAACTGCATAAGGGCAAAATCGTAATCTCATTCTTTCGGTTATTGGGAAATAAAATCACAATTCAAATTAAACCCCATCTTCTCTCTCTAGAAGTTAAAAGCGACGGCCATTTTTTTTTTCTTCTGGTGAATTGTTCTACACCTCCATATTTCCCGGTGATTACATATTCAGGTGATATATCAAGGTACCAATTTCAAGTATATTTTGGTTTTTGTAATTCTCTGTTTCATCCGATAGTGTATAATTCAACATTTGTTCCTATTAAAGCTAGGGTTTTAGATGATTGTGCATATAAAAAGCTTTTTTATTCAATTAGGTTTGGTTCAAGCTGCTTGATTTACATTTGATTTGTGATAGTTTTGTTCTGATTTTGTCAATTTTGTTTTTTATTAAAGGGTTCATCCGATTTGTTCTTTGATTTGTGGTTTGTGTTTGATAGGGCTCATAAACAAATTAATACCCTGTTATACACATGCGTATGCTTGTGTTGAAGATACTGTTCATTAGCTGCTACTTGGTTGTACTTGTTCATAACTGATAAGATATCACTATACACAGGTGTATAATTACGTTATAAAAATCACGGATACACATGTGTATGAACTGTTATACAATAGTTTGGGTGTTTTGTTTCGTATTGGAGTAATGTTTGGTTCTACAAATATGTATAATCTCATCTGATGTTGCTGATATGTTTGGATTTTGTTGTTGGAATGTTGCTGATTCGACTATACACATATGAATACTCTGTTTTTTTGGGTTTATTCAATTATACACATATGTATATTGTTTTGTTGTTCTTATGTGTGCATAAACACCTTGTGTGTAGAAATTAATTGTTTGTACAGTAGTTGATTTGTTCGGATTTTATGAAGGGTACACATATGTATATTCAGTTGTGTGATGTTTGTACATATACATATATGTATATTAGTCATTGTGTGTAAATTGGTCTAATTCTTTTGTGTTTGTTTCTTACAGACGGGTGTAATTGTAACGTACTTGAGGAGAGTTGGGCACCCAAGACATTTGGAGCTTGAAGGTATTCAACCATATAGGATGGACATTGTGCGGGAGACTATTGCCAATTATGTCGACTATGGTATATTCACGATGCACCACATGGAAACGTGGATGGGGATTGGAGAAGAAAGCTTGGACATTGGGTTTCCAATAGAATCGGAGAAAATAAAAACCAAACTAACTTTTCTAGACCATTTTTTTGTGATTTTGTTTTAATTTATGTATTATACAAATATGTTTGAACAATCTTAGACCATTTACTCTTTGTAGCATCTTATTATTTCTAGGGTATACTTGACAGTTGACTGTATGTACATTGTTTTATTAAGTTTTTTATGTGAACGTACATATGTGTATAATACACCGGTTCGAGTTATGTACATATGTGGCAGTGTATTAACCTTGGTTATACTTTTGACAACTAACAAATTGTACACACATGGTTAATGGTTAACATTTTGTACCATTGAACAATTAAGTATGCCATGGCCTTTGATATAAAATGTAAATGTAAAAAACATCAACACAGTTCACAAACAATTAATGTAACTTAACTTGAAACCAATTAAAAAATCCGTACATTTAAAAGTAAACACAAAGTCTAACATGAACTCAATGACAAACTAGTGCACAATATAAGTTCCAATAACAATAACCGGAAGTTACTAATAATAACAATGACCTAACTGATCACTTTCTACATAAGTTTCTTCTTGGCCATCCTCATCTATTGCACAATATAATCGCCAATAACAATAATTTGTTGTCCCTATGAACACCGGATAGAAGAGCATCTCTACGCCACCGCATTTCAACATACTTCATAAGAATCTTTTGTACATAACATTAGTCTGATTATAAAAAAACAGTTAATACTCAAAATATACACTCGACATTATACACATATGTACATAACATTAGTCTGATTATAAAAAAAACACAGTACATCTATGTATAAACAATATACTACATTAAATTTGATCATCCTTATCGTAAACATCAACAAAAATGTCCATATACATATACCAGGCTACAGAACAATAATCACAAGCAACAAAACCATAACCATTTAAAACATCAACCATGAAAACAAGATAACTAGAGCTGACCCATGAATTCAGATGAATAATATTATGATTGAGACTTTATAACAACCCTAATAATGCGATGAACTATTTGAATCTTCAGTTTTTAACAGGAACTTTGATGAACAAAATAATCGAATGAAGAAGAAGATGAGGGACGAACCTGGATCTGGAAAACCATAAAAATTTAGAACTTCAATCATGAAAACAAAATAACTAGAATAAACTTCCTGAATTCAGATGAATAATATTATGACTAAGACTTAAGGTTTTAACTCAAACATTGATGAACAAACTGATCTGATTGAAAAAATTGTAGCATAAACCAGTAACAAAATTAGAAAAAAATAATACAACTACTTATTCATGAAAAAACATACCTGAATACACATCCATTATCGTATATACTTAGATGTTTAAAAAATATACCATGCAGATCAATGGATGTTACAAGCACATCATCTTCTCCTACTCGTTCGGGGCTTTGAGGAATCGCTAAATTTGTTGGAACACCAGCCTGGTCGTTTGTGTCTGTCATAAATTAAAAAATTATAGCGATATAAAAACAAAGATACGATTATGGTTAAGATATGCAGTTTGTTGATATGGAAGATGATGATGAACGATTACAATGAATATGGACAAGTTTTTTTTTATCTTGTGGTTGATTGAATTCTATTGAATTCTAAATTAGGAAGTTATAGCAAGATTTTAGGGGTGGTTAGGCTATGCGGTATGGTGATGGTCCTCCCTTAGAGGATGATCCGCCACGTAGGCGCCACATCATAGTCCCTTAGAGGATGATCCGCCATGGTAAAACACTGGAAATGGGAGGATGATCCTACCCCACCATCTTAATTTTTTTTTAATTTATCTACTTTTTAATTTATCCTACCCCACAAATCAACAACAAGATTGATGCTTTGCATCTGATCAACCATCACAAAAAACCCAAATTTTGGTTCTTAATCACACTCACAAAGAGTTTATAACAACAATCGGGCAAAGAATCACAAAATATAAACTATCAAAGATAACATATGCTGACCTATCATACCCCTCGAATCAGTCGAAACCAGCAAGTAATTAAGTTGTAAAACATTAGTATCTATCAAACATTAACCAAACAGACTGAATTCTAATTATTGACTAAAGCTAAGGAAAAAGACATTACAAATGTTCATCTTCTCTGCGGGTTGGTGAACATGAAGTATGCATATCTGTCTACCTCCTGAATTGTCACGGCCCCCGTCCCGATTTTACCCGGTCCAGGAGCCGCGTGACAGAAACCCGTGGTATTTATTCATTGAGTTGATAGCGGAAGATTTTACAGGATCTTTTAAAACTTGAAATGCCCGATTATTTTATTTCATAATTCGGGATAAACCCCGTAATTTACAATAGAGGAATTTCACAAGGAAATTCCCTGATTTACAAAACATGTTTATTTATTTAACTGAGCCACTACTTCAAGCTTGTTAGTGCTCCGTAGCACTTTTCCTTGGTTCACAGTAGTTACCTGAAACATGTTTTGAAAATATTTTATCAGCGGGGAAATACTGGCGAGTCACTCAAATTTGATAAAACGACACATAGTTATAAATTACAGCATAAGAGCGATTACAATGGCTTTTATCTTATTTTTATCTGGCGCCGTGTCACCTCCTGGTGACGATGGTCATACCACTATTGGGTCCTTCCCCAAGTAGTGATGATTATCACTGTTAGGATTTATTAGCCTAACCGTGAGAAATTTAGTAATGTGCACAATACCCCACTAGCCAGTGATTCAAGATAACCATGACTTAATCCTTGTAATTATAATCTTTGAAAATAATGGAGTATTGTAAAATACTTTTGATAAAAGAGAATGACTCACATTGCAGATTTAAACGGGCAGAGTTTAGCCTACTGATTAGCCTTGTAACCTAATTTAAATAACAATGCACACGAACTAGGTCAGTAATTAATACAACATTTACGATAACTCACCAGACAAAACCCTCACAACGAATGACAAAGTGCAATACTTAAACATCAATCGAATTCACGACGAATGACCAAGTATGGCCCTAATGTGGGCAGCACTTAAACATCCATTGGATAGTTTTAATCGATCGGACATTGAATCGTAGCAGCGATCGAGTTAATACCCTGTATCGTAGCAGAGCCTTGCTATATTGAAGGTGAAATTCGAGCAGTATAACTTTGTTTTTGAGAATTGTTTTCGACACAGATGAACAGGCCATGATCCAAGCAATTTATAGCTGAAATATGGGTTTTACGCGGCCCGCGTAAACCCATACTTAACACTTACGCGGCCCGCGAGGGCCATCTATTCGTAGACTAGGGCTACAGTGTCATGAGTAGGTTTGCCAGGTGGTCGACACGTGGCCTGTTAGCTGATCCGGAGTTTTTATGAGTTGTCGCGGCCCGCATAACCTTACCTTAAGGTTTACGCGGCCCGCGCGAAACCATAAAATCTGTTTTTCTTGATTTTTATTATGAGGGTTTCAGGGGTCCGAGTTTTCACTTACGGGTCGTTTTGGGACATTTTTGAGGGTCCTTACATGAACTGTGTAGCGCCCATCGCAGAGTTGACTGACTCTCTTTCATATTCTTCCCAACCGCCACATAAACCTTATCTTCAACAATTTCCATAATCCCCGATGTGTCCACAACTGGATACCTTAACCCATTCATCCTCGCCATCTCAAACGTTAGGTTTTCTTATCATAACAGTCCTGAATACGTTCATTTATACTCAAATCAAATGCAATAATCAACAGAATCAATCAGTTATAACACACTCACACATTGTATGTGCATGTTTGTCCACAAATTCATACTCATGAGTGGCTATCAACCAAAACAATCAAAGATAAAAGACAATTGAACTACATACACACACATACACAGATGAATATTAATTGCAATTATCAACATCATCAATCAATTACAACACGAAAATACTTATATATGCATATATTTGTTCACAAATTCAAACTCATATGAGATTATCAAACGAAACAATCAAACACAACATTCAATCGAACTATATACACACACATATACAGATGAATATCAGTTGCTTAAAATACAACATTACTTATATGTGCATATGTTTGTTCACAAATTCAAACTCATACACACTTACATAGATGAATATCTACATTTATCGAGCTATATACACACTTACACAGATGAATATCTACACACTTAAGGTCAAAGGGGTATGATATGGCAACCATTTATAACAACAATCGGCCAAAGAATCACAAAATATTATGTTGAATGCTTGCCGCCGCAACTACGGGTCATGGCCGGAGCTCCGTCGGCCGCTGCTGCCGTCGGCTCCACCACCATCTTCTCAACCACTACCACCCTTCTCCATCACCATCATCAACTCAGTCAATCGGTGCCACCGAGGCAACGCCGCCGCCATCTTCAAAGGGTTTGATTTTGGATTTGGGAGAAGGGTTTGATTTTGGATTTGGGGGTTTATTGGTGTGTGAGAGAGGGGGAGGACCGTCCTTGGCGTCGAGAACCCGACGATGGCAACGATGGAGGTACGGTGATGGAGGTCTCGCAATGGAGAGGGGAGCGGCGTCTCAAGGTGGACGTTGCTGGACGGTCCCCATACCGTCCAGCCTTAGATATATGATATATCTCCTAACTGATTATGGTAATCCCATTCTTTCAGTTGTCAAAAGTATAACCACAGTTAATACACTGCACATCTGTACATAACTCGAACCAGTGTATTATACACATATGTACTTTTGTATAAACAACTTAATAAAACAGGACATATATGTACATATAGTCAACTGTCAAGTATCACCTAGAAATAATAAGATGCTACAAAACAGTAAACAGTCTAAGATTTTTCATACATATTTGAATAATATAAATTAAAACAAAATCACAAAATATGGTCCAGAAAAGTTAGTTTGTTTTTATTTTCTTCGGTTCTGTTGGAACCCAACGTCATCTCTCTTCTGTAATCCCCATCCACGTTTCCATATGGTGCATCACGAGTATACCATAGTTGACAAAATTGCCAATAGTCTCTCGCACAATGTCCATCTTGAATACCTTCAAGCTCCAAATGTCTTGGGTGCCCAATTCTCCTCAAGTAGGTACAATTACATCCGTCTGTAAGAAACAAACACTCAAGAATTAGACCAATTTACAGACAATAACTAATATACATATATGTATATTTACAAAAATCACATAACTGAATATACATATGTGTACCCTTCACAAAATCCGAACAAATCAACTACTATACAAACAATTAATTTCTACACACAAGGTGTTTATGTACATAAGAACAAAACAATATACATATGTGTATAATTTAATAAACCAAAAAAAAAAAAAACAGAGTATTCATACGTGTATTGTCGAATCAACAACATTCCAATGACAAAATCCAGACATATCAGCAACATCAGATGAGATTATACATATTTGTATAACCAAACATAAATCCAATAAAATACAAAACACCAAAACTATTGTATAACAGTTCATACACATGTGTATCTGTGAGTTTTATAACATAATTATACACCTGTGTATAGTGACAACTTATCCATTATAAATCATTATAACAAAGTAGCAGCTAATGAACAATCTCTTCAACACAAGCATACGTATGTATAAAACTGAGTATTAATTTGTTTATGAACCCTATCAAATATAAACCACAAATCAATGAACAAAATCGGATGAACCCTATAATAAAGAACAAAATTGACAAAATCAAAACAAAACTATCACAAATCAAATGTAAATCAAGCAGCTTGAACCAAACCTAATTGAATAAAAAAAGCTTCTTATATGCACAATCATCTAAAACCCTAGCTTTTACAGGAACAAATGTTGAACTATACACTATCGGATGAAACAAAGAATTACAAAAACCAAAATACACTTGAAATTGGTACCTTAATATATCGCCTAAATATGTAATCACTGGGAAAGATGGAGGTGTAGAACAATTTACCGGAAGAAAAAAAGGGTCGTCGCTTTTAACTTCTAGAAAGAGAAGAAGATGGGGGTTTAATTTGAATTTGATTATGGTATGCAGATTGATGATCTGGAATAAGATAAAGAACGATTTGATAAAATACGGACGCAATTTTTTTTCTTGTTGAATTGAATTCGAATTTAGGATCTAGGATCTGGTGGTATAGCAAGATTATAGGGGTGGTTAGAATTATAGGATAACTGAATATGATTAATAAAAAAGAAAATTATATTAAAATTATAAATGTCAAATGACAATCCTACCCTTATATTTAGTTAAAAAGATCTATGACCAGGATTTGTTCGTTTTGTTCATAAATAGGGAAGTGTTCACAAATGAACCTAACCCATGTTAATGTTAATTATAATGTTATGTAATTATACAAACACATATATCCTCGTCTAAAATACATATTTTGTGTTTGTGACGTGTCACATGAAAAAAAAAAAAAAAACTTTTAAGAGCAAGTAACTCGTAATGTTAATCCAAACGTATTTAGTTTTTTTTTTTTTTCATATTTTTGATTATCAACATTTTGATGCTTTATGGTGTTGTATCTCATGTACGGAGGATTTTTCAAAAAAAAAAAAGATTTTTTACTTCTAACCCTAAAGTTTTCATCTTTTGCATTTTAACCCTTTTGATTTTTTAGTTTCAACCCAAAGCTTTTCATCTTTTGCACTTTAACCCTAACACTTTTTAAATTTTAAGTTTGGTACTCCATACTTTTCATCTTTCGCAATTTTTTCGTTTTATGTTTCGTTATAAATTTTATGAGTTAACATGTCGCAACGTACGCGTGAGGTTTAACGTTTTTTCCTCTATTTTTCCCCGTTTTCCAGGCCCGTTGCAACACCTTTATTTTCCTTGTTGACAGGTTTGTCGCAAGACGGATCCTATATCGATCTAGTTATTCTTTTCCATGTTTTATTATAACTATTTTATGAAACTAGTGTGCACCCATGTTTTATTATAACACATAGTAAACAATCTAGCATGCACCTATAACTGAAAGGCTTTCAACAAAGTACATGTGGAATAATAATCATGCATTAAATCTGTCTAAATAAGCATACACATCAGATAAGAATAAACAATTCCAAAAGAGAAAGATTACAAGTTAAACATGTGTATTCATCAAAACCTAGGTAGTTCTATAAGTTTCATCAAAACCTAGGTAGTTCTATAAGTTTTAGCCAATGATCATCTTGAAATAACAAAAAAGTATCAATTCAAGTTCAACAAACATTGTATGAATCAAAGAAAACAAAGAAACAAGAAACTGAATGTTAACACCTGAAGAATCTTGATCGTATGCTTGAAACCTTGAATCTCTAGCCTTCTGTCTTGCCAAAATCGCCTTCCACAACTCTTGGTTCGTCCCTAAGTCTGATTATGAGTTGTGAAATTCGTTATTATGGTTATATGTAGTTAACTTGGACGTTAATCCAAGTTTTCACGAAACACAACGCGAGGGGTATTTGGCAAAGTTGTCGCGTGACGCCAGGCCTTCCAATAACACGATGGCAAGGTTGGTAATAAACCACAACTCTCCAGGGCAATTTGGTCTTTTTCTGGAAATTATGTGCCATCGCGTCGCGCGAGGGATATCTCCACACCATGTCGCGCGACACAACATGGGTATTGTCAGCATTTTTTTATTTTTTGATTCACCCGATCATCTACGACACGTCTGGAACCTCGGTTTTCTTCGTTTTCGCCCATTTTCACTTCTTTTTTCATACCGACACCTCCAAAACACAAAAGACTAAGTATCATGCGAAATCTCAATCAAAACGACACGAAACTCTTTGAAAACTATACATTAGAAACAAATGTATTTTACAAGTTGTTATGAGAAATAAATTAACTTCATAATTTTTCTTTAAAATTTGCATTTTTTTAAATCATGCTCTGAAAAAACGTATGCATATGGTGTTATGTTTGGAAGAATTAATCCAAGTGTTCACGAAACACAACACGAGGGGTATTTGGCAAAGTTGTCGCGTGACGCCAGGCCTTCCAATACCACGATGGCAAGGTTGGTAATAAACCATAACTCTCCAGGGCAATTTGGTCTTTTTCTAGAAATTATGTGCCATCGCGTCGCGCGAGGGATATCTCCACACCATGTCGCGCGACACAACATGGGTATTGTCAGCATTTTTTTATTTTTTGATTCACCCGATCATCTACGACACGTCTGGAACCTCGGTTTTCTTCGTTTTCGCCCATTTTCACTTCTTTTTTCATAAGGACACCTCCAAAACACAAAACACAAAAGACTAAGTATCATGCGAAATCTCAATCAAAACGACACGAAACTCTTTGAGAACTATACATTAGAAACAGATGTATTTTACAAGTTGTTATGAGAAATAAATTAACTTCATAATTTTTCTTTAAAATTTGAATTTTTTAAATCACGCTCTGAAAAAACGTATGCATATGGTGTTATGTTTGGAAGAAAGTATACTATTATATAAGTTCTGAGAGAGATGACATTTCATTTAATGTTGACCTTAAAACAATATAAACTTCTAAATTTTATATTAACAAATTTATAACTTGTTAATCTTTTCATATTTGTTATAACATGTAAAAGTTACTTCTTTAATAAGTGGGTTGCATAGCACAAGCATATTTAACACCATTATATGTAACTATTACACGGTTAATGTAACTATAACACGGTTAATGTAACTATTCAATACTATGAATGACATGACACGTTTAACACGATTATATATTTCACTATCACACGAATGACACGTCACATTTATACGATTTAGACACAATTTACAGTTATGGTAAGTAATAAGCATGGTAAACTAAAAGTTACCAAATATTACAAGTCATATAATCCTTTAAAAAATATACATTATAAGCATGATCTTGTTAATGCATGTAATTATATATAAAACCACATCGTTGTAATAGACTTTTCATGTGTTCGTTCAAACCTATTTAAAATGATTAGTTAATGTATTATGTGTCATAAAGGTTAAGAATGTTGAACCCGTTTGGATAAAATTTTAATCATGTCACTAAAGCGTCGATTTACTTATAATCATGACCCATTTGCCCCACCCCAAGACACTAACACGCTTATTTTCCTATCGAGTAATGTAGTATTAGGCTATAAGGTGTGGTCATGACCCTCATGATCACTATTACCCTCTACATAGGCGCCATGTCATCTATCTTTAATCTACCATTCAAAACCACTACCCTAAGAGTGTGGTCATAACTCAAACCATTATCCCCTTTATTTTTTTAATTTAGAGTAAAATGCACGGATAGTCCCTGTGGTTTTGAAAAATAACACCTATAGTCCCAAACTTTTGGAAATTACACCGGTGCTCCCTGTGGTTTGACAGTTTGTTACTCGTATAGTCCCTGGAGTGGATGACGGTTAGTTTTCTCCGTTAAGTGGATGTGAAATGACAAATTTACCCTCCATTTTCTCCACTCTATAAAAACAAAACAACCCCACCCCAACCAACCCCCACCTTTCTCTCTGTTTCACCCCACTCACGCACATATATTTACATACATATGTATGTATAATTGAAGGGGTTATATAATCCGCTTACCACTACACCCTCTGATGATATAACCCCCTTAAAGTCTTCTTTTGCACCTTTTCACCACTTATCGCATAATCCATAGAAAAGGACAAAGGGCTTTATGACTAAATATTACCTTATGAGTTAAGCAAAATATTTTAAATAAACAATAATAACTATTTGTTTGATTGGCTCTAGTTCTGACCAGAATCATGCCTTTTGGGTCGGGTTTGACAAATTTTTTCTTAATTATGTCATGTACATTAGATCCATTTGTATTTAAATATACATGGGATCTTAACCTCCTTTTCAAATTATATTATCAAAGCGACTCGAGCTCTACTAATAATCTAGAATCGTCCCGAAGACAAAATCTCCGTCAACCCTACTTATAATAGATAAAAAAAAAATTCCCTTTTAGTTTATGTTCTTAAGAAAAATATGTAAAATTCGAGGACTTCTCGGTTTGCTTTTTGATGAAATTTACCTTTCAAAAAAAAATATAAAATATGTACTTGTCATATTCAAATTTGATTATACTAACTTCATATTTATTCCGGGAACTATTAATATATTGGAGGTGGCTAATTAAGAAAGTAGGATGAGTTAGATGACAAGCAACCACTACGATCATGCTTAACCAAGTTTTTCATTTCTTTAAAAAGAGTTAATTACTGTTTTCGTCCTTGTGGTTTGTCAAAAATCACTATTTCAGCCCATTAGTTTAAAAATTGCGATTTCAGTCCCTGTGGTTTCACTTTCGTAACCATTTCAGTCCATCTCGTAACCATTTCAGTCCCTGTACTTAACAGAATAATGGATTGAAATGGTTACGAAAGTGAAACCAAATGGACTGAAATGGTTACGAAAGTGAAACCACATGGACTGAAATCGTAATTTTTAAACTAATGGACTGAAATAGTGATTTTTGACAAACCACAGGGACGAAAATAGTGATTAACTCCTTTAAAAAAAGTTATATTTAATCAATGATATGATTGATATCGAAAGTTAAATGAAGAATTTGCATGATACAAACAATACACTAAACACATATTCATCAAAATACCTATGTTCAAATCCTTTACTCTCTTAACACTCTTTTATAACTTTTATGGTTGGATGGGGTAATGTAACATTGACCTTTCATACTACTAAAATTGTATGCTTTGCTCACAAGGAAGATACATATTTGGTTTTAGTTTCTTGGTGGAGAATTCCAAGAAGGTCGCTAAGACTTCTCACAACCAGTGCGCCCAAAACACATTAGTGCTGCATAAAGCGGAGTATTCCTTATGATTCCTTATGAGATTAGAATATGGTGTTATAGGTAACACCATATTATGAACCTCTACTCAACATTGTTTGTATATTATGAACCCTAGTTGGGGAAATGTTTCGTTCTCTCAACCTCTTGTGTAAGGCGTATTATACAACCAACCGGGCTAACAAATAGTCGTGGTTAAACTAACAATTAATAACTAGTTAAACGTGTATGGACAATGCTTTCTTCCCAAGGTTTTACAGTTGCCAAAATCTTAAAAAACACCAACATGCTATTATACCGTTTTGATATATCTTTTTATTTTCAAGATACTGTCAATTGTTTTTTATTTTAAATATTGATGTTGTTGCTAGCCAATATAAATAAAAGATCACATGCTACAACATGAAGAAAACATGTTAAAAGCTACTCGTACATTTGTTCTATTTTAGAAAAAAGACACTATACATTTGTTCAATATTGACTTGGTATGGGAATATATGCAGTCAACACAAATATGTATCTAGTTTAAATTATTTGTGTCATTCATTGTACCCTTCAATCACATTTATCTATATATCTTCATTTGGATTTATATGTTGGTTCTAACTTGGACTAAATGGGTCTATCTTGGAGAGTTTTTGTTAAAGCGAATTGAAGAACTTCTATTTAATCTGTAGACAACAACATAATTGATCGGATCGCTGCGAATTATTATGCGTATCTCACTATAGGTTATGTATATCCTCAAAACTATAAGGACCTTTTTTTTAATACGTTTTACTTCCTTAAAACGTTGAGCCGTTTCTGACAACAAATATGTGTGACCGAAAATGCGGTGCTAAAAACCTCCGTGAGTTGACTCATTTTTTGAGACATTCTTTAAACTGCGACCGGTATTTATAGTTTAACTTTTGCGAATTATTTTTATTGATTAACCTTGCAACCGAATTACAGCCGAAACTAAGCGGTTACAAATGTTCTTTGGTTGCTAATTTTGCAACCGTTATGATTTTGGTCGCTAATTTGACAACCGTCTATTAGTTCCAAATTTCGGTTACAACTCTACGAGGACTAGTTGGTCAAGGTATCAAAAGATTGGTGTTACGTTGCTTTACCGGAACTTCTAGTGTTGTTTTTAGATTACCAGAACTTCAGTCACTACTAGAAAAAGTAAAATTTCTGACACCATTTTCCGTAGGAAATGCGTCACAACTCGCGATTTTCTACGAATTTGTGACGAAATGCGTAGGTAGGAAAACCACTCGTAGGAAACTGGTTTCTTACGCTTTTTCTACGCATTTTCCTACCCATTTCTGACAGAAAAGGGCTGTCACAAATTGCTACACATTTTCTACGCATTTTCCTACCCATTTAACGGAAGTTAATTTTTAATTTTTGCTACACAATTGTCACAAAATTTAATTTTCTACGAATTTGTGACGAAATGCATATGTAGTTAAACCACTCGTAGGAAACTGGTTTCTTACGCATTTTCTACGCATTTTCCTACCCATTTCTGACAGAAAAAGGCTGTCACAAATTGCTACACATTTTCTACGCATTTTCCTACCCATTTAACGGAAGTTAATTTTTTATTTTTGCTACACAATTGTCACGAAATTTAATGTTTTTTCTAGTTTTATTCTATTTATAAAACATCCGAGAGATCAGATACAAAAGCAAATAAAACTAAAAACTATAAAATTTCAATAACATTAATCATAAATTTATACAAATTTACAAACAAAAAATGTATAAAATCTACTAACATAAAGAAAATAAAACTACATATTCCTTTAACAAATTCAATAACATTAACCCACAGTGTTCTTATTCATTTCTTCATTTGCTTTTGCTCTTACTGCCTCCAGTTCAAGTGTAGTGTAGTGAATCTTGAGCTTTAGTTCATCACTGCTCTATAATTTCAACAAAAAAAAAAATTAATCTAATATAATTTCAAGAAGATTTAAGTTTAGGGTATCAAACATCTAACTTTATTAATCGATAACGGTAGATTGAAATTAATCTTGAAAATCAGCAAGATTTGATAGAACTATAAGAAAGAAAAACAAATTAACATTGATAACAGCAATAGAGCAAAATTAAACATAACAAAAGTCTCAAAACACTTCAAAACGGAACAAAAACATAATAATATTACTCTGTGTTCAACGGTACGACTTCTGGAACCTAGCACGAGCACCACGACCTCCAAACTTCTTCGGCTCACACCGTCTCGGATCAGCAACAAGCAGAGTCCTGTCATACCTAACCAAAATATCCTTAATCTCCTTCTTCGATTCTTCATCAACAAACTTCTGGTAATACGCAACAAGCGCTTTCGAAATACTCTGACGGATGGCGTAGATCTGAGAGGTGTGACCTCCGCCTTTGACGCGGATCCCCATGTCAACTCCGGCGAACTTGTGGCGGCCGAGAAGAAGGATCGGTTCGAACGCCTTGTAACGGAGAATCTCCGGCTGAACGAGCTCGATTGGGACGCCGTTGATCTTGATCAGGCCGCGACCGGCCTTGCAGTGAGTTACGGCGACGGCGGTTTTCTTCCGGCCGAAGCATTGAACAGAGTTTGGTGGAGCTGCCGCCATGGTGAGACAAACCCTAGCTTTCTAGTTAGAGAGAGAGGGAGACTGCGATCCATGGAGCTGTTTGTTTTGTTGGAATGAAGTATTTTGGCTGGCAAAAAAAAAAAAAAAATGTGAAGTTGAAGTAACTTAAGTGGTGATCCCTACATTCTAACCGTTAGATTGATTATTAGATGAACAATGGACCATATGATGGTGATCCATGTGAAGTTGAAAGAAAGCTTTTGATTGGCTCAATTATGTATAAACCTTTTTGTTTTTGTTTTTTTTTTTTTATTTTGTAATCTTTTATTGTTAGTTTTTCTAAAATGTTTTGTATTCACTTTACTATAAAAAGTTTTTTTTTTTAGATGAGGCGTTTGAATTTTGTGCTTGAATATAAATTTAGGGATTTAGTATTGTTAAAACTTGAAGTTTAATGTTAATGAAACTATTATCGAAAAGAAAGCCATTAACTTTTGAGTGTTTACTAATGTTTGTATATATTTATTTTTGATTTGATTTTGTACTTTATGATGTTTCGGACTAGACCATACATAAAATAATTTGAATCCTTTTTCTTTCAAAATAAAACCATTCATAAAAAGATTAAGGATTTTTATAAGAATGAAGTTTGAAAAATTTTAAACTTATTATTAATATGGTGGCACATAAATTATTATTAATATGGTGGATAGTAATGATTGAAAGGGCATTAAGAGATGTATGGTAATAATAAAATATGGTAATAATAAAACTAGTTAAATATTTAAATATGGTAATAAATTTTCTATCACAAATGCGTAGCAAGTTGCTACACATTTCCTACGCAATAAATTTTCCATCACAAATGCGTAGCAAGTTGCTACACATTTTCTACGCAATATGGTAATAAATTTTCCATCACAAATGCGTAGCAAGTTGCTACACATTTCCTACGCAATAAATTTTCCATCACAAATGCGTAGCAAGTTGCTACACATTTTCTACGCAATATGGTAATAAATTTTCCATCACAAATGCGTAGCAAGTTGCTACACATTTCCTACACAATAAATTTTCCATCACAAATGCGTAACAAGTTGCTACACATTTCCTACGCAATGATTAATAATAATGCCGATTAAACATTAAAATATAATCTAAGTATAATAATAAATAATTCGTCATAAATGCGTAGCAAGTTGCTACGCATTTCTGACGCAACAATTAATATTTAAATGAATTTAACATATAAATCTAATTCCAACAAATAAATAATGGTTCCGTCGGAAATGCGTAGCAAGTTGCTACGCATTTCCGACACAATACTTAGAATTAGTATATTTGTCACTATTGTGTCACAAATTGCCCAAAAAAATCAAGGTATTTTTTCCGTAGGAAATGCGTAGTAAATGTGTCAGAATTTGCGACGCATTTTTTTGCGTAGGAAATTTCCGTAGCAAAATGACCACTTTTCTAGTAGTGAGTAATTTTCTATTTTCAGCTAATTGTTATCTTTAAAGGCTTATATGATCTAGTGTTGTTTTTAGATTACTAGAACTTCAGTAATTTTCTATTTTCAGCTAATTGCTATCTTTAAAGGCTTACATTATTTTCTCTCATTTACGTGTTGGTCTTTGTTGTTATCGTCCTCATCTCAACTAACCCAATTTTAAAAATTAAGGTGACGAAATGTTTGCCTTTTGGTTCATGTTATATGCTTTCATTTTTAATAGATGGTATAAAAATTGTGGATAGTGTGTAAATGAGGCGGGTATTGTTATTCCAATTTATACATCTAACTAGGTTATCATCCGGGTAAAAACCCGGGTAGAAAAATTTAAATTACATTAATCATAAATATATTGATAAAAGTAATGCAAATAAAGTGACATTACATAAAATAGTAACAAAGTTCTTTATAAGCCGTGTACAAAAACTTCAAGGAAAACACAAATATCGGTTATGTATACAACTTATGAATTATACATGTTTGTTACTAGGGGTGAGCATGGTGCGGTTCGGTTCGGTTATTAACTATAACCGAAACCATAACCGCACACTGCGGTTATCAAAAAATCATAACCGTTCAGTTTCGGTTAATGCGGTTTCGGTTAATCGGTTATTGCGGTTAATGCGGTTTCGGTTCGGTTATAGGTCGGTTATTATTAGTGTAAACTATAATGGGCCAATAAGGTTGGGTCATGGTTAGTGTAAAATGTAATGGGCCAATAAAGTTGGGTCATGGTTAAATGTTAAACCATTCAAATACTTCACCAAAGATACATATAGATTAGGCCATGGTTAAGCATTTAAATACAAACTAAAAGACTTATGGTGCTACGGATTTGGCTATGTTTAAAATATTTGGTTCGGTTTGGTTATTTGCGGTTATGAAAATAAGAATAACCATAACCGAACCGCAAAAACCGGTTATTAAAAATATAAATAACCAACCCTTCGGTTATTTCGGTTATCGGTTATTTCGGTTCGGTTATTTCGGTTATTTCGGTTATGGTTCGGTTAATTCGGTTATATGCGCACCCCTATTTGTTACCACTTGGACCAAAGGCTTGTGAATCGCTCTTGACCATCTTTTGACACAAGTAAGGTAGTTTGAATATTACACCCCCTGCAATAACATTAGAATATGTAAATATTGAAATGATAATGTAGGAAAAAACTAAAGAGACTAACCATTTTTTGTGTGTTATAACTCTAATGGTCGTGCGAGAATCGTTTCACGCATATAGCCATGAGATACACGAATATTTAGTCGTGTATTCACTATGTATTAATTATGTAAACAAGTAATAGTATGTACACAAATCTATAATATGTTATACATAAGTAATATTTGGCATAAATCAAAGATCTTTATACAAAATTAAAACATGAAAAAAGAAAATAAAAGAGTACCTGAATCTCAATAAGAACAGTAGAATAAGCATAAGCAAAAGCAATGTCATCGATGGCTTGAAAGGTCCTCCAATTTCTCTTGTTCGTATATGACTGGTCCTACTTCTACTCCTGTTAGGGTGGTCCTTACATCACCTCCACCTGTTATATCATATTATATTATATCATAGCGCAATGACTAATTAGGATTTTAAAATGGTTGAAACTAATAATAATTACCAAGCACTTTAGCTATGGATAAGCGGAAGCCAAGGCCAATGGAAGAGTAAGCAAAAGACATGATGGCAGCCAGTATGGAGAGCCCTGAGCGGGTTTTTAGTAGCTCAAGGGGATAAATGCTTATGGTACGACTTGGGTACAAATATTTTTGTTTCATCCTTGGGCTTAGGTGCCAAATTTTTCTTCACACTATCATACGCAAATAACTGCAAGTAAGTTCTAAAAAAAATGGTTTGCTAAGGTAATATAATATTGAAAAAAATACTATAGCTTTACTAAAACGACAATAATTACTTCAAGAGTGTCAAGACACACATCCAAACACCAGATTAGACGAATCCAAAATCCGTCAAAACTCACAATGGCAAGTTTAGACTCACATACCATAAACATCATGAAAAACAATAATTTAGACATCTAAAATACACAGCTACAATCGATTTTCATAAAGACTAGTTATCCACATATCTGACAAGAACACATAAAATTCTCAATCATAGCACCTGAAACAGTTTGACTAAAGCGAGTGTTCTTGTCATAAACATTTGTCGTGTATAATTTTTTTTCCAGATTAGCTCAAACGGAGAACATCGCATTGCCACATTAAAATGTAAGAAACTCGAAAGGAAAATACATACATAATGTTAATATGGTCAATGTAGATTTCAAAGGACATCAAACGCCCTATTTGGAACCTTACACCTGTATTAATGATGACCAGAAAAGAAACTGAATATGAGGAGTGGAATACAAAGATTATACCTGACAGAACGAAGCTACATCAGTTGTTGTGAATGAATTGAGAATGTTATACACGTTTGATGGAAAACGGGTAGGATGACGAATAAATGCACTTGCACCGCCCTCTCTCTCTCTCTCTCTCTCTCTCTCTCTCTCACACACACACACACACACCTTCTATGTCAAGTGAAGCAAGTTAAGCGGAGGCATTTGAGCTGTAAATGTAAAGGATATGTGTCAATGTAACAAAAAACGATGAAAAAATAAGGCGTACCTAAAGTTTTAGTTGTCGGGCTTGCAATTTGAGTTATTTTGATGGCTGCAAAAAAAAAAAAAGAATAAGAGACTTAAAAAAAAAACTTTTAAGAAAATAGAACAATCTTAAATAAAATATTAGCAGGTGGTCAGGTAACATGTCAAAACGGGCCATTTTAAAAAAAATATTGGTTTTAGTTCAGATAAAAAAAGTTGATTGCCACCCCTACGTTACTGTAAGAGTAAAAGAGGGGAGAAAAAGGTAAAACATGCCTCATTGCCCTTCAACGACTGTTCGGCAACAACCTTTCTTTCTTGGTTCGTCTTGAATTCAGCAAGGTACCTATAGAAGTCACCTTTCATGTATCCACGTTGAACATGATAAAAATAATTAATAACTAATTTTTTTTAAATAGGTGACCCGCGTCAAGGTATACACTAAACACACTTCAGCGTTTTTAATTTTGTATTAATAAGACTGAATGGTAAAAGTTAATTACTTACTTATGATCTGATAAGAAGTTATCATCCTATATAACCACTTAACTTCCTTGCCTAAAATAGTATGCCAGACCAAAAGGTCAAGTATGGGAAATATGTGTGTATTTCAGTGCTGTTTGGCTTGCAAATCAAAAGATTTCACACTAAAGTCACATATGAAATTATTTAAGAAAATAATCAATTACCTTGGATGCAGCAACAAAAACACACACTGATAAAAGAAAGTTCCGGTAGCCACTTTCTCCACAGTGGCATTATAAGATTTCAAACCCTCACAAGCCTTCTTTAGCTTGTCATGTGCGGCATCCTCTGTCAACGTGGTTGCTCCAACGACAGTCACTTACGGCTCAAATTCAGGTCCACCGAACTCTGAACGGATACCAACAATCAGTTTTTTGACCCTATCCGACACATGTTCTGATAGAAGGGCTCACACCGAATATAAGTCTTTCTTTGGCTGCTGTATATCCATGAAAGTGCCAAGATAATATATATAAAACTCTACTGGCAAAATCATCCAAAACAAATAACATTTTAAATGAAGCTTACCTCACTCCATGATCATTTGCACCAACTGCCTTCATCTTTCTACCAAAGGTGTCGTAATTCCATTGTATGCTTACATTGATAGTTACATTCATAAATGCCGCTTGCACCCAAGTTATAAACCAAAGCAACTGGTCTGATTGATTACCTATTCGTTTTTCAAGTTAAACTCAGAATATAACATTAAAAGATTACAACTTCAATAAGTAGAATACAGTATACCCTATACTCTGATATATGAAGAAACGCGAAAAATAATGGTTTTATTACATACATACCAACGTACTTCCAATCATGGCAGTTGATCCAATTTGCAATCTTCTATATAGTTAGATTCATTTGTACCAAGAAGCTATCATCACCTGTTAAAAAAAAAATCAAAACTGGAATATTAGTTTGGACCATACTCAGACTCATCCCTAAATCACTTACGAAATCGAAACAAACAATCAACAAATATTGGACTAAAACTCAGAAAACAATGAAAAGAAAAAATTATAACATCCAAAATGTGCGAAACAATCTATTATACATGAACAATATCAAACAGAAAATGGTTACGATTAACAAATCTTATTACATTAACAATAAAAATCACAGAGAGAATGAAATAAACAATATACCTTCGATTATCAATGATGAATCGGTGAGAACAGATGAAGCAGGTTTGCGATTTTGGGATTTAGGGTTTGAGAGAAGAGAGTTTGTGATTTGTATGGGAAGTATATATATGATCCGAACCTTGGATGATCAAACCTGCGATTGAACCAGAAATCAAGTTTTGCGATTTATGGAAGATGATTTCCTCATAATCAGAACTAAGGGGACAACGAAGAACAGAATTAACAGTGGCATTTTTTTAATGATCAATAAAATTCTGATCATCTGGTAAACTCAATGGTTATAAGCCATTCACACCTGTAAATGTAGACGATGATAATGACTTAGTAAATTTATATGTTTAACTAACTTTCAAATTATTATTTTTATTTAAACTAAAATCATGTAATTTCATATGACAAACCGTAAAAAATTATATGGTTTATATTTATGATTAATGAACAAATTATAAAAATATGACTTTTTTTTTTCAAACAAAATAAGAATGATAAGAGTTTAAAATTTAAATAGAGCAGGTTAAAAAATTAGAAAAATTAAATAAATAAAGAGAATGATTAAAATACCCCTGATTTAATATTAGTTTTTAACAGGGTTAGAAAAGTGGATGGATCCGACAACGATTCTGAAACTTTAATGGTCCAGTTGAGAAAAAAACTTTTTGAATGGATCAGGCAATTGTATCTAAACCCCATGGACGATTTTAACAGTTTACTCTTCAATGAATGTAATGTCAAACATAAGATCATCTTTATTGATTAATGCCCCATATGGGGCTTTTTTCGTCACATCAACATCATAATATCCCTTCAAAAAATGTGTAATGATGATGCCCCTTAATGCCCTTTCAATCATTACTTTCTATTTTTTTATTCTCATTTGGCATTATACTAGAAACACCCCTTCATCTTCATGCCCCAATAATGCCCAAGGTGGGGTTGTTGGGGGTGTTATCAAGCCCATTTACGCTTCTATAACGCCCATTACGCGTAGTACGCCTAATAGTGAGATGTTAATGGTTTGACCATCCGTAATGGTTAATGCCCCATAAGGTGCATTTTCGCCACATCAACACTATAACGCCCCTTAAAACAAGTGTAATGGTTAATGCCCCTTCAATCATTAGACTGGGTGTTGTGGGTTCACTAGCTACCCATTAACAATGCCACATGGGCTGTTGTCGACAGTTAACTCACGCCCGCTAGTTAACAGCGGCAAGGGGATTGAATGCCTTCATCGTGAACCCATTAACTATGTTAATGAGAGTGATGGTGGGGCCCATGGATTAACCAATCACATGCCACATTTTTTGTTTTATTTTTAGTTATTGGTATTGGTTGTTTAGTTACCACACAACACATAATTAATGGGTATTTAGTTAATGGTTACGTTCTTATGTGATAGTGATGTGGCAATGGATCTAGTTAACCCACAACACATAGTCTTACTTTCCAGTTTTATTTTTCCTCATTTGACGCCCATATACCGCCCATAGGGCAGTGCTGAGGACATTATCAATTCCCTTCACGCCCCTATAATGCCCATTACGTATATATGGTCTTAACGGACTTAGTGGCTGTTTGTTTAGCTCTTAATGGTTCAGACCTCTTACTGGTTCAGACTATTTGTTTCGCGAGCAGATATCTGAATGGTTCAAACATCTGCCTCTGAATGGTTAAGCATTATACGAGTTTGAATGGTTGAGATCTCTTATCTAAATTGGTTAGACATTTGTGTAACGTCATGCGTTTTCATACTTTCTATATTTGGAAACCCTTGCTTGAAATTCTATTTTTGGTAACCTTGTATTCTTGAAATCGTCCACTTGTTGTTATCGATGTAAAATCCGAGACTTGAATTATAAATAAAACTCGTATATTCTTTAATTTTGTGTTATACGTACTCACTACATATTCACACATTCAATTTTGTGAAACAATTGATACTTATTCGAAATTCTTGGAAACTATGTGCTAAAATTACAAATATGTGAAACTTATGCTTAAAACATGTTTTGATTGTAAACGATACTTAAATACGACATTCATACACTTAATCATACTTGGTTTATGTTCCTCATACTTAATTTACCTTTATACTATGCTTTTATGGTGAAAATAGTCCCTAAAACCCTTAAAAACCCTAAAATGTATACTACAGGGGGCTAAAGTATCAAAATCAAAACTTGATTTCGGAACATAGACCCTTCGCGTCACGCGACGGGTATGGGTTGTTGCTGTGGCGCGATGCCACGCCCTCAATCCGGCAGAATGTTGCTTCCAGCTCCAAGATTGGTCCAAATTGTGTTTGTTAAGTGTGTTTCTTGCATTTATTAGTCACCTAACTCAACCCTAATCACCTCCTATAAAACCCAAACATGTTCCACACTTCATACACTTTACAAACCCACAAATTCACTCTCAAATCACTCCATTTTCTCTTGCAAATCAAAAGCAAACTCATATTCATTCCAAGTTACAAAAACAAGCATAACTTCCTCATTTCTTCATCTTTTTCAATGATTCTTCTTCCTAAACATTTGGAACAACCTTAGGTATGTTTTCCACAGGTTTTCCATGGAAAACCAAGGCTTGAACATCCCCAAATAAGGCTCCAAACATTCTGTTTTGATTAAACTTTGCTAAACTTGCTTTAACTTGAGGTTTCACATACACATTCCTATGTCCTTATGCTCATAATCAATTCTATGGTTAGTTGGGCTTAAAAACAAGGTTGTGACACTTAAAATCAAAGGTTAAAACCTCATAAACTTTCTGTTTTGGTTAGGGTTTAACCCACAAGTAATGAACAAGCTTCAAGCTTGATGGTTGTGAGATTATGGGACAAGCTTGGGCTATCCTACTAAAAATCCACACATTACTTGATGATTTATTAGATTAGTTGTAATTATTTCTTTCTTATTGTATTATTCATAGTTCATGACCCTTCTTGAATGTTTTTACATCAAGTGTAGTGGTGAACACTAAGAGGTACCTAAATGGAAAACCTCTCTTCCTACCTCCTACATGATTTCCATGAAACTTAGAGGTACCTAAATGAAGATTTAATGTTCTACCTCATGCTTGACTATTGGACTCATTAATATATATTACATAACCTATATAATACATAAACTTATTATCCGAATAATCGAATCTTTGATGATGAACTAGTGTTCATATGTCAAGGTACTAGATTATATCATCCTAGACTTCGATAACTTGTCACGATTCTAATGGAACCTTGTTCCATGAAAACATTTAAACTCCTTAGAGTTTCCTAGTGTCAAGAACAAGTATCATATGTACTAGGTGATTATTTTCATATGTTATTTGCATGTTGTTTTAAATTCCGAATCTCGACTTTAAACATACTTGAACTTTAACCCTTACACATTCGATCTCCTAATCCCATGGCTCGTCAATAATTGGATAATCGGGAAGCATATGCAAATTTCGTGAGTATACTTAACCCATTTTACCGTTTTCACACTTTTGGGTGTAACATGTTATTATATACAAAACATACTTACTATACATATTCGTATGCAAATGTACAACAAACAATCCAATACATGCTTACTATTTGTTATGCTTGATTCGTGTTTTCTGGACCATACTTATGTGATGAACTTGTCATTAGCTTCGTATGAGCCTCCATTTAACATGTATAGCGCTATAGGAGTAACGCACCGCCCGTAGACTAGTGTTTATGTTAAATTTCATTCATACTTGCGTAAACTGAGGGTTGACTTGTAAATCGCATGCCAGTTTATACGTTAATCTTGATAACTAGGTTTTCCATGTGGATTGTTCCTTATCATTTTTATACTTATATACTACGCACCAAACTTGTATGCTCGCCAATACTTTTTGTATTGAACTACACTTTTAAAACATGTTGCAGGTTTGGCGATGATGTTGGTGATGCATGGAATCTAGTAGGATGCTTAGATACACACTTTAAATTTGTATTCTTATTGTATTGTATTTCGTTACTCATGTTGTATTTATTTCACATCTTTGTAATTGACTCTTTAGAAATGAAATGAAATGAAAATTTATTATTTAAATACTTGTCACAAATAGTGTTATGAAATCTCTTGCAATCTATTTCGTCTCACTCCGATGTTTCCGCCATTGGTTGGGGTGTGACAGATTGGTATCAGATCCATAACTATAGGAAATTAGGAAAAATTGCCATGCTTTTTACCTAGTCTATAGTTCTATAACTTTATTCTTATGTTTTGCTTGAACCACTTGCATGATACTTTATTTGCTCCTTATTTATTTTCTTTTGGCCTTTTTAAACATATATATCACTTTTGTGTTAATACTTGCTTTATTATTTGTTAATACTTGTTGTATTATTCCACCCTTTATGTGCTATCCTTGAAATGTCTTTTACGCATTATTTCTTGAGATGCTTATTGTGCTTATACTTGTTATTATTATTTTGAACATACGTCTTTTACTCGTTTATACTAAAATCAAAACCACTCGTATTACACAAACGAGACGACTTCACCAAAATAGGCGTGAAACCCACAATTTGGTGAACAACTCTCAATCCATCTACTTTTCCTTTTTACATGAAATTCACCATCAAGTTAGGAGTGAGATCCTCACCTCGATGGAGAAATTCAAATTTCAAATTCTAGTGGACCCTCGTCAAAGTGTTGAAATTAAATTTTGACCCGACGAGTACCAACCACACTTAGGATACGAAATCGCCAAGTTAGGGGTGAAACCCACACCTTGTCGACTAGTTCCACTCCTTGAGTTTCATAAATCCCGCCAAGTCTCGAAATTTCAATTGATTTGGGACATGTAGTAACCGGAAGGGTAAATACCGTTAACCAACTTGTCGGCGAGAGTATTCCACCTATTAGGCCAAAACATGCTCCTCAAATTCGAAAGACTTTTCGACCACTTTGGTTAGTCAAAGTTCCGTTTTAGAACCATCCAAATTTTAATCAAACATGTATTTCTATTATTTATCTTATACGATGCAACCTTTCAAATTCAAAATTTACTTTCGATATTCTCTTTTCACATACACAACATATTGAATCTTTTCCATACATTTATACATATGCATGATTTCTTATAATTTAAATTCATATTCCTTGTAACGACAAGTGGAGACATATCATCGAGATATGAGTGATTTCCTTACCTTGACGATTAACTCCACCCCCCTTTTCTTAAAATGACCTCACCAACGAGTTAGGGGTGATTCCCTTACCTAGGTGTTCGTTACCAAAACGTCTCTTCAAAATATCTTATTATGCAAACTCGATCATATTTTATACCTAAATTGTTTATCATTATTCAAAATACCTACTTATACCGATTTCAAAATACATTGTTTTATCAAGCGTACTTTCTATCCTACAATCTATTTTCACTCAACTCATATACACGAGATTCTTAATCATGTCTTAAAACGTGTTATTACCCAAATTTCAAAACCTTACGAAATGCTAAATATCAATTTAATCGGTCCAATGAACCTCTTGCCCAAGAACTTCATATTCGACTTAACCACTAAAACACACATGACTCACATTATATCACCATACTAAGGACTTTCCTTCTCAAACGGAATTCAAACCAACCTTCTCACATACTTGTAGGATACTATAGATATTATACGACCGTCTTACCAAAGGCGCTTTCCAACATCAATACATCATTCGTTAATTTTTTTTTTAAAAACAATCACTAAGTCCTTTTACTAAATTTATTTTCTAAGGGTCGACGTTTTCACAAGAATCTTCAAAGTTCAAAATTTCTTGTTTTGATGCAAATGAAACAAACCCGTTATTTTCAAAAACCTTTTCTACACCGCTTAATTCGTCATTCAAATTTCAAAACACGTGGGCTAGAAGACTTCATGGGGACCGACAATCTTCAACATACGTAAACTCCCTTTTTAAACAAAAGTAGCATTTCAATCATTACAAAATACGTTATGCGTAACCAATGAGTACTTTATGTTCCTTTACATTTACAAACTATATTCTACCTTCCAAATCAACTCAATCTATTTTGATTCGATAAACTCAAACAACTATACATGTAAATCATCAGACACGTTTTAATCATCACCTCGCGACGAGTTCGCTCACATCATTCGTTTTACATTTTCGAGTTCTCGAGCATTGTATATGCCCGAATTCGTTATACTTCAACATACACTATATACGTAGTTTTATTAATTGTGCCTACATTCATACTCACACGTTTTATGCTTATACTTATACACGTACTACTCATATGTTTTATATCTATGCTCATACTTTCATTCATACTCATACATTTGTACCCGTACGCGAGTGGAATCCGAGGGGTTCGCTTGCGTGGGTCCCATACATACTTAAGCATGGACTTGCTTATATACTATATTCTTATACGTACACATCCTTACCCTTTTATGTATACCCTGATTCATACACAACTAGTACAAGCTATGCGGATCATGCGACGATCAAAATAATCGCGGGTGCACACGGGATTATAGTGATAGGCTTATGAGAACCATAGAGTGTACTACTGTGTATGGTAAGACACGGAACGTAACATGACACCGAATACGAAACAGACGTAAGGTGGTCAAAACATGGTGGATACGCCGCTGGTACTTCCTATATATAAGTGTTTTCACCATGTTACCAAACTTTCGTAAAACGGGCCATGAGAAATTTAGTGTTTTACAGACCTCTTAGACCTAGTTCAAACTTTAAACAACTCACAAACGCATTATATCCGATTATCCACGACGAGACCTCATTCTTAGCATACCACTTTCGTCTAATCAATACCTATACCATCCTTATACTCATGTTTCGTTTATTAGTAGTCAATCATTCTTTATTCTCCATTATTCTTTTCCTTTACACGAATCCCGTTCACAATCGAGTCTGCTTGAACGTTTGAATCCTAACTTACCTTCTTACCTTTAAAACTATCTTCCTATTCTTTATCATTGTGTAAACACTTATTAGATCGTTAGCATTTTATTTAAAGTACCAAACCTCCTCGCTCCTCTTTAATAAGCATTTTTTTTACAAATATATGACTCTATAAAAACTTCCAATGCAAACTACCTCACTTTTATTGATTACAAACCGTTTTATAAAGACATCCTTCGTAAATACAATGCAGTTGTAAAACAACTCCAAATTTAGCTATTCAAAATCGTTTTACCTATACACGTTTCACTCATGCTTATGCCTCAAAACCATTTTAGCCAAACAAATCCTTTTACAAACCTATTTTGCTATTCTCTAAAATATCGTACTTTTCAAAACGTTTCAAAGTTTCCAAGTCTCAGTTCTAAATAATCGCCTTTTTTACCAAAACTCTTTCAAGCCTTCCACTTGAATAAATTTCGGGACGAAATTTCCTAAAGGAGGGGAGACTGTAACGCCCTGCTTTTTCATACTTTCTATATTTGGAAACCCTTGCTTAAAATTCTATTTTTGGTAACCTTGTGTTCTTGAAATCGTCCGCTTGTTGTAATCGATGTAAAATCCGAGTATGGGTTGTTGCTGTGGCGAGACGCCACGCCCTCAATCCGGCAGAATGTTGCTTCCAGCTCCAAGATTGGTCCAAATTGTGTTTGTTAAGTGTGTTTCTTGCATTTATTAGTCACCTAACTCAACCCTAATTGTCACACCCCCAAAATCCACACGCGGAGTATTCCCGCGAGGCATGTGACGACCAGGATCTTAGCCACTAATTATTTTGAACGGATTAGTTATTGTTATAAACATTAGCATAATTAGTGATCTAATTTAAATTTTTCAAAACATAGTTTAAGTTGCAGCGGACAGGAAAAGAATACATATCGTAATTTGAAACCACAAGTTTGTTAATGATGAACGTACAAACCACGCACTCCAGCCGATTGCAATGTCCGTCCTAATCTGTATCGAGCAACCTGCAAAGCATGCAGTAGGGTATCAACATAATGTTGGCGAGTCCACGAGTTGTCCAGTTTTAGTTTTTCTAAAACGTAAGTTGTTTAGATAAAACATTTATAATCACGTCATGGGGAGCTACCCCATATGAAAGCTACTAAACTGACGTTACCGAAACTATTGACGAGAAGATTTTGTGCCCCGAGTCAATGTCTATCGTCATTGACCAAGATGCAAGGTCTACTAGTTCACGCCCGATCTCCCCCGGTCACGGTGTGAGGTTGTCAAACCTAGTAGCGCTATTAACTAATAACCCGTTCGCCCCCGGCGATTAATCGGTACTGTAAGCAGGGACTTAATGTGATAGAGATTCGTTTAGTTTTGCTAGTTGTGATTTATAAATAATATCCAAACGTATCTCCCCCGGATATAGTAATTTTTCCCCCGGAAATAACAGTTCGAAAGTATTTTTCCCAAAGTTGGCAGTTTGTCCGTGTCCCTCCCTGGGACGCATGCTTTTAGTGTGTGAACTCACCTTTGCTTTGCTCGGCAGACAATTTACTCGTGTTACGTTGGTCAACCTTACCCTATTATGGTTATTAATATTCGTTAGGTTCGTATGCAAGTAATGTCACGCATAATCTTACACGTATCTAACACATAGCACGTAAGTCATACTAGCATATACTTTATTGGGCCTATACTAGCATATAAACAGTTAAACAGTAACAGTTAAACAACAACAATGATACACAGTCCATAACAGAAGTTTGTGCGGCCCAATAACTAAGTGAAGTAGTCCAGTTGAAACCGTGTGGTCTCGACTCGAGACTATGAGGTCTCGAGTCGCAACCACTGGACTCTAAGTCGCAACAGCTCGTCTCGAGTTGTGAACATCTGAGTCGCAACCGTAGAGGTCTCGAGTCGAGATCGTGAGCTCTCGAGTCGCAACCGTACCGGTCTCGAGTCATTACGTGTGAGGTGCCTGGTTTCGAGTCGCCAACATAACGGTCTCGAGTCGAAACCATGTTGATCTCGAGTCGCAACTGGGATGAAACATCTATGGAGTCGAGACCATTGAGGAATCTTTCTAGAATGCTCAGAATAGTACTATCCAATCAAATCTCATTAACATGTGCTGCCCAATCAGATTTTATTAACATATTCCGTATACCATACATTACCAATTTGGATCAAAACAACAAAATTCAAATATTCATAGCACCTTCAAATAGTTCGTCATGTTCTTCATTTTATTTATTCACACTAGTACAAACAAATCTATCCTAAATAATTTTTAACACCATTCTATCAACATAATACCCACATCTATTTCACCTATGAGAACTCCTATAATCATCATCATCACAAAAGCGTGTGCACCGTCTATCGGGATCTATTGTTCAATAACATGTTTACGAGGACTCCCCTACTTTAGTTACCCCTAAAGATCCTAAATTGACACTTCTATTTAGGCCCTAATCTAACAATTCAACATACACTAGTGTATCTAAACCAACAGTTTACCATCAGTTATGTGCACACTATTCTTTATACCAAATCAAGACAAACAGATACATATTGATTTTAAACCAACACATAGCACAAAAGGATGAGATTATAAACAAGCAGCTGGTCACGATGTATTCTAGTTCAACCAATCATCATCTCAAAATCAAACATCCAAAATCATCAAACAGTAATACACACATGAATCGAACAAACTGTCAACCATTACACAAGACCAAAACACATGTACAAACATTGGTATAAACTGACCGAATGGTGAGGAACATGTGGTTGTACGACCCGAGATTGAACCAGATGAGACCCGAACCGAGTCTGCTGAGTGGTTGACTGAGCCGAACCCGACCCGCATCAAAACGAACTCGCTGGAGTCTGACCATCCCGGACGAACCGAAACCAAACCGAACTCGAACCCGAAGCTGGAACTTACCTCGCATAGTCACCACCGTCGTTGTCATCCTTCACCATTAATCACAACATCGTCATCATCGTCTGTAGTTCATCATCATCATTATCATTCCGTTACCGGTGGGTCGCCGGAAAGACAACCAGCATCGACCGGACCTGAGAGGGGTCAAGAGAAAGGACAAGGGAAAAACAGGGCTGGGTCGCGGCTTAGAAAACAACACCACCACCACTGTCGGTCATTGCCGGTGTATTATCAGTGACTGGCTGTGGACTTCGTGCCATGAAACCGAGAGGAGAGGAGGGAGGCGGAGCTGTGTTCGTGACCGGTGAAGAAGGAGGAATCAAGGGTGTGCGACGGAGAGGTCGCCGGTGAACGATGCCGGTCGAACAGAGTTTCTCCGGTGGTAGGTGTGTCATCGAGAGCGGGAAGAAGGAAGGGGTAGGGGTGTATGCGGCTGATGTGTGTGTATTTTGGGTTTAGGCTAGGGTTATATTATTGTTTATATAGGCAAGGGTTAAGGGGTTTAGGTAAGTTGGGTTGGGCCCAAGCCCAAGTGCGTGAACCGGTTAAATGATTGCGCGTTTCATTCAATTATACTGACCCGGTTAATTTAGAAACATAACTGTGATACGTAATTAAGTTTCTAATCGCGTGCATTATTATTTTGGTAAATACATAAAAATGCCCTTCTCTCGACAACAAGAGTACGGGTTGTCACACTAATCACCTCCTATAAAACCCAAACACGTTCCACACTTCATACACTTTACAAACCCACAAATTCACTCTCAAATAACTCCATTTTCTGCTGCAAATCAGAAGCAAACTCAGATTCATTCCAAGTTACAAAAACAAGCATAACTTCCTCATTTCTTCATCTTTTTCAATGATTCTTCTTCCTAAACATTTGGAACAACCTTAAGTATGTTTTCCACAGGTTTTCCATGGAAAACCAATGCTGGAACATCACCAAATAAGGCTCCAAACATTATGTTTTGATTAAACTTTGCTAAACTTGCTTTAACTTGAGGTTTCTCATACACATTCCTATGTCCTTATGCTCATAATCAATTCTATGGTTAGTTGGGCTTAAAAACATGGTTGTGACACTTAAAATCAGAGGTTAAAACCTCATAACCTTTCTGTTTTGGTTAGGGTTTAACCCACAAGTAATGAACAAGCTTCAAGCTTGATGGTTGTGAGATTATGGGACAAGCTTGGGCTATCCAACTAAAAATTCACACATTACTTGATGATGTCTTAGATTAGTTGTAATTATTTCTTTCTTATTGTATTATTCATAGTTCATGACCCTCCTTGAATGTTTTTACATCAAGTGTAGTGGTGAACACTTAGAGGTACCTAAATGGAAAACTTCTCTTCCTACCTCCTACATGATTTCCATGAAACTTAGAGGTACCTAAGTGAAGATTTAATCTTCTACCTCATGCTTGACTATTAGACTCATTAATATATATTACATAACCTATATAATACATAAACTTATTATCCAAATAATCAAATCTTTGATGATGAACTAGTGTTCATATGTCAAGGTACTAGATTATATCATCCTAGACTTTGATAACTTATCATGATTCTAATGGAACCTTGTTCCATGAAAACATTTAAACTCCTTAGAGTTTCCTAATGTCAAGAACAAGTATCATATGTACTAGGTGATTATTTTCATATGTTATTTGCATGTTGTTTTATATTCCGAATCTCGACTTTAAACATACTTGAACTTTAACCCTTACACATTCGATCTCCTAATCCCATGGCTCGTCAATAATTGGATAATCGGGAAGCATATGCAAATTTCGTGAGTATATGAAGGGGTATGGTCCCAAAAAGCAGCGCAGACGTTCTTTTAGGTCGCGTGCGGGACCGTACTCCTTACTTCAACAAGCTGACTAATCTTCAGACTCGTGCGGGCTGCTCAAGCAGAAGATGATCTCGCGCGAGGTCAAAGCAAGAGAAAACATCGGTTTTCCACACTTAGTGTTCTGAATAAGAGCCATCAGCTCCGACAACCCTGCGCGGGTTAGTTACGTGCTCAACAAGGGTCGCGTAGGAGTCAGGGCACAAGGCAACTTCAAAAAGTACACAAGGTACAAGTGGCAGAAAGGCGAGCCAATTAGCGTCCACCAGGCTGTGCTCTATCGTGCTCCACGATCGTCTGACGTGCAGGAGACAATAAGTACACAAGGATGCCTATGTGGCACCAATCAAGGGGCAACGACACCTACCCCAAAATCTCCACTTATCTGCTGATGGCAGAGGGACAACAAAGCCAACAACTTGGACACGTGGCTCCAATCATGGTGCTCCAGCATCGGAGATCTTCTAGAAGGCACTAACGGTCGATACCAGTGAGACAAGAAAGATATTCCCTGTTTGTTGCCTCCCGGCCCAAGGCCCATCAGCCCATCTCTTCTTACACCTCTCCGGCAATAAATAGGGACCACCATGCACAGGTTAAACTTTATGCTCTCTTCATTCTCACTCTTAACACACACTTATTTACTCAAAGCAAATACTTATTCTCACGCTGGAGTCTGGTTAAGAGGGAAACCCCCATATTCCCCTCTTAACGAGCTAACGGTGTTCTGTTTTAGCAGGAAGATCGGGTCATTACGGAGCTCAGGAAAGTTAAAAGAAGATTAACCCTCATGGTAGAAACATAAACCAAACTAATTAACCCTGAAATTAGTTCCGTGTTTCTTCATTGGCTCCCAACGATTTTTACAATCACTTTCATCTTCTTTTTTCTGAGTTTTTTCACTTCTCTTGATCATGGTTGGTCAAGGGATACTTCCTGATTTCGATTTCAGCACAAATTCCAACGTAGGATTGGGGGAGGACAATCACAATGTCCAAGTCCAACCTGCTGAGGAGATAGGTGAAATCGAAGTAACAAACACGGGGGGACCTCGCGCGAGCATCACTTGCATCACTCCAATGGGAACCCCAGTAAGTCATGTCGCTGGTCCTTCAAACCCAGCTCCAAACCCGAACATTTCGGCGCTACTAGGGCTGCCAGAAGGCGAAACTTTAGCTTCCTGGTACGCCAAGCAAATTGCTACCATTAATGCTGCGTATCAATCTTTGAGCGCACTACAAGCAATCTTGCAAGCAGAACCATCTTTGGTTACACCTTCGGGTCCAAGTCACGGGGCGCGCCAGACACCCCCACAACAGAATATACAAGGAAGAACCAACATACCTCCTCCCCTGAGAAGGCCAAGCGTGCCTGACACGTGCGACACACGTGGGGAGACAGGCAGCTATTATGACCATCCGTCAAATGTTCAAAGTGGTCCAGTTCATAGCCGGCTCAGGCCGTGCAACATGAACAACGAATGGGACGACACGGATCCGAATGATTATACTTGGCAAGGGGATGAAGGTTCCTCAGTTTTCAACCGTTTGCAGAAAAATCATGAGTCTTACAAGCCAAGACAGTGCATCGCATACAACGAAGAAGTGGAACGAGACTTCAGCCTCGCCTACAGACCAGTTGAAGCCGCAGAACATTCGAAGTTCATCCCAAAGATTGCTCTAGCCCCATGATCAAAAGAAAAATTGCCTCCAACAGTGGGAAAGTTCAATGGTCTAACTGACCCAAATGATCATGTTCGAGTATTTACAAGCGTTGGCGTTATGGGAAGATGGAACATGCCAATGTGGTGCCATCTGTTTATCCAAACTTTCACAGGGGTTGCTCGCGCCTGGAAAAAATCACGTCATGGGTTGACTTCAGAACGCAGTTCGTAAATCATTTTAGCCAGCAAAGACGTTATCAGCACGACACGGATGAGGTAACAGACATCTGGCGCAGAGACAACGAGGGGCTAGAAAATTTCATCACTCGCTTCAACAAGGAGTGTTTAGAGATTGGTGGTGTAAATGAACAGTTGATGCGCGCTCACTTTAAGAAAGCCATTCGCTGCGATAGTCTCATCAGGATTATCACAGGAAAAGATGGTATGCCCAAGGAATGGGATAAACTCATGGAAGCCGCGAAGATAGTAGCGCAAACTGAAGAATCATTGGCCGGTACCAAAAACTCTTAGACTGAAGATCGTTTTTCCAAGGGAAGCCCGCGAGATAAAAACATGCGAAACAAAAACAGAAACCCTGGATGGAAAGCAAACCAGTCCAGCGGTTATGATGAAAGGCCTCGCTTTAGAGAGGACGCGCGATACACAATCGATCGCATTGATTATCGAAAGGCAGTCAGAAACGAGAATCGAGAAAAGCACTGGACTCCGCTCATTAGGACACCAAAAGAGGTGCTCATGACGAAGAACCATGTCTTCAAGGCACCAAAGCCTATGACAAACAAGAAGGGGCAAGACCCGAACCTGTACTGTGATTTCCACAATACAGGTCATTTGACAGATGACTGTATTAGTTTAAGGCAAGAAATCGAGAAAGCGCTGAAACGCGGAAAGTTAAGCTATCTGGTAAAAAATGTGCGCAAGGAGACGTGGCAGATTCAGAGGAATGATGATGGAAACCAAAAGAAGGTTAGACGCTTAGAAACGCACTTGGTCAATGTACCAAGATACAGCGCGAGAGACAAGGGCAAGCGCCCATTCGAACCAGCTTGGCAAGAACAACAAGTCATCTTTCCGGTAGTATGTTGGGGACCACGCGCCACGCACCCCGTTGGCATTACCGGCATCATAGGTCACTATGAAACATAATACATCTTCATCGATCTCGGGAGTACAGCTGATATCATTTATGAACAATGCTTCAATCAGTTCGATGATAAAGATAAAGCGCGCCTTGAGCCTGTCGATTATCCTTTATTTGGATTCTGCATTGAGATGGTTTTCCCACTAGGCCAGATCAGTTTCCCAGTCACGCTATCTGACGGGAAACATTCAAGAATTACAAACGTCAACTTCATGGAGATGCCAGTCAAATCAAGGCATGATGTTTTAATTGGGAGAGAAACCCAAGGAGAAATGAACATGGTAACTTCCACACCCCACTCAGCCATTGGCTTCCCAACAGAGACGGGGTGGCGATTATCTATGCAAAGAAAGAGGTGATAGCAGCTGAGGATGCGCGCTGAGTCAAAGCGCCAAAAATTTCAACAACCGAGCCAGAGAAATGGGTCTGGAACCGCAAGTACCCAGAACAGACGGTGACGATAGGCCAAGCAATCTCACGAAATATCAGAACACACCTCAAGTAGTTACTGTTCAGGAACATGGACATTTTCTCCTGGACTCCGGCCAACATGACCGGTGTCCCGCGCAACGTCACAAAACATTGTCTGAACACTTATCCCTCCGTCGAGCCAAAATTTCAAAGAAGACGCAGCCTAGGGGCGGATAAAACTAAAGCTATGAATGAGCAAGTTTGTGAGCTGCTAAGGCAGGAATTCTGAGGGAGGTGCGCTATCAAAGTTGGATTGCAAACCCTGTTATGGTCAAGACGTCTAATGGAGGATGGCACTTGTGTGTTGATTATACTGATCTCAATAAGGCATGTCCCAAGGACTGTTATTCGCTGCCTGAGATCGACAAGAAGATAGACTATCTCGCGCCATACAGGTGGAAATGTTTTTTGGATTGCTACAAAGGGTACCATCAAGTCCAGATGGCACTGGAAGATGAAGATAAGACAGCGTTCCACACTGACATCGGAATTTTCTGTTACACCAAGATGCCCTTCGGGCTCAAGAATGCTGGCGCGACCTACCAGCGACTCATGGACACAATCTTTGCTGAAGATATCGGGAAGCATATCGAAGTGTACATCGACGATCTCGTGATCAAAAGTCCCGAGGAGGACCAGATGTTAAAGGATATAGAGAAGATGGTTAACTCTCTGAGAAGCGTGAACATGAAGCTGAACTCGGCAAAATGTTCTTTTGGTATGGAGGAGGGAAAATTTTTAGGCTTCATGGTGACAAACGGCGGTTTCAAAGTTAACCCCGAAAAAGTCCAAGCGATCGAGCGGATGCCGTCACCGCGCACGATCAAAGAGATGCAGAGATTGGCCGGCCGCCTAGCCGCGCTTAATCGATTTCTATCAAACCACGCTGCAAAATTGGACCCTTTTATCAGTACTTTGTGCAACTGCGTGAAGAAGCAAGAGTTCAAATGGACGCCAGAAGCAGAAGTTGCCTTCCAACAAATGAAAGAGTACTTGATCAAGCTCCCTACTCTAACCGCGCCGTTTGAAAAAGAACCACTCATTATGTACTTGTCTTCTTCGGACAAGGCGGTTGGGTCGGTATTATTGGTGGAAAGAAACGGAGTTCAGACTCCAATTTACTATGTCAGCAGGGTGCTTACAGATCCGGAAACAAGATATTCAACCATGGAAAAGTTAGTGCTTGCGCTGCTACACGCCTCTAGGAGGCTGCGCAGATATTTTACAGGGCAGGTAATCACGGTACTCACTAACTTCCATATCGGTACAATTTTACAAAAGCCAGAGACATCAGGACGCTTGGCAAAGTGGGCAATCGAACTGGGGGGGCCACAACATTCTGTACAGGCCACTCCCAGCCATTAAAGGTCAAGTATTAGCACACTTCATCACAGAAGTCCCAGAAGACAAGATTAAAGATTGTGAAGTTGTTGATACTCCTATCAAGGATACATCAGACGGATTGTGGTTGCTGTATACTGATGGAGCCTCAAATGAGGATGGCGCAGGAGCGGGATTGCGCCTTGTTAGCCCTGAGAAGCATGATTTCACCTATGCCATCAAGTTGGATTTCAAAAACACCAACAACGAGGTAGAATATGAAGCATTTTTTGGCAGGCTTGCGCCTAGCCATCAAAATGGGAGCTCAAAACTTACAAGTGCATGTCGAATCTCTGCTGATTGTAAGTCAAATCAATGGGTTATATGATGCGAAGGGTGAAGTTATGGCTTTGTACTTAGAGCAAGCGAAGGAGTTACTTCAGCAGTTTAAATCATACAAGGTTGTTTATATCAACAGATCAGAGAACAAACCAGCAGATGCGCTAAGCAAGCTTGCTTCAACGGCTTTCCAACACCTCGCCAAGGATGTAAGAATCGAAGTCTTAAAAAACCTATCTGTTTTGTTGCGACAAGTGAATGTAATTGAGATAGGGCCACCATCATGGGTGACTCCGATCATTCAATATCTTCAAGAAGGAATTCTCCCTGAAAAAAAGCAGAAGCTAGAAAGATACAGAACAAGGCGTTGTTCTATGAGATAAATGGTGGAATTTTGTATCGAAGATCCTTCTTGGGGCCACTTCTGCGCTGTGTGGACGCCCAAGATGCAAGTTACCTGATCATGGAGATCCATTAGGGCATCTGCGGCATTCATGCGGGCCCGCGCATGGTTGTCGCGAAGATAATGAACGCTGGTTACTATTGGCCAGGGATGCTCGTTGACGCTCTAAAGGAGCTGCGCAAATGCGACTCCTGCCAAAGGCACGCCCCCAAAACCCTGCGCCCAAAAAATGATCTCATCCCTGTGTCTACTGCCTGGCCTTTCCAGCAGTGGGGGATTGATATGGTGGGACCTTTCCCTGAAGCTCCTGGAGCTATGAAGTTCATAATTGTTACCATTGATTATTTCACCAAATGGGTGGAGGCAAAAGCACTCGTTTCAATTACTGCAATGATGGTGCACAAGTTCATATGGGAGCACATCATCTGCAGATTTGGTCTCCCACTCAAGATTGTAACCGATAATGACACCAATTTTGCTTCTGAAGACCTTCAAGAATGGATGAAAGAGATGAATATTGAGCACAATTTCTCTTCCGTTGCGCACCCTCAGGGCAACAGCCAGGTAGAAAGTGTCAATAAAAGTATCGTCGAAGGGATAAAGGCCCGCCTGGGCACTAAGAGAAGAGGCTGGGTAGACGAGCTCCTGAGCATCATGTGGGCTCATCGAACCATGCCGAAAATGATCACTGGCGAAACCCCCTTTAGCCTAGTCTATGGCTCAGAGGCGGTTATCCCAGCTGAAATTGCCCCCCCCCCGCCGCGCTTGACAGCGGTCAACAAAATCGATAACAAGGCAGAGCGCCGTCTAGACTTGGACCTACTCGAAGAGAGGCGCGAAATAGCGCGAATCAAAGAGGCCAAGTACAAGACACGGTTGGAGAGGTACTACAATGCAAGAGTGCGCATTTGTACCTTCACCCCAGGATAGTATGTCTTCGGAGACAATGAAGCCTCCAATGCTGAATGCCCTGGGAAGCTAGCACCCAAGTGGGAAGGCCCATACTTAATACATGAGGTGCTAGGAAAAATGGCATACAAGTTGCGCACCCTAGATGGATACATCATCCCGCGCATGTGGATTGCGCAACAATTGCACAAGTGTTACATGTGCCTACTCTCGGCCATGCACCTTTAACCAGTTATGTTGGCCACCCGCCTTTTTATTTACTTATGTTGGCTTTACGCCCTTCTATTTCGATTATACGTTATAAATGCATGTTAAACTTTTGATTAGCACGAAAACACTTTAGTAAATTACGAACTCTTGAGTTATGCCTCCAAGGTCCTCCGCGATCATAATGCGAGACCGGGCAGTAACACTCATATACGAGCCACACTTACATTTATTCGCGCTAACTTAACCAAAGTTTCTAACAACAATGCAATAATTGTAACTGACATAAAAAACAATCATAAATGTCACATTCCAAAAAGCGCGTCCGCGCAATGATCACATAAAAAATAGCAAAACATCAGTAGTTCGATTCAAAAAGCGCGACCACGCAATGAGTTACATTTAACATCTAGAAAGAAAATTACAAAGCCAAAGCCTATCAACACTATCATCTACTCGTAACCATCTCTATCACCGTCGCCATTTCCGCTGGCTGTTTCTTCTTCATCAGATAACTCAACAGTCTGTGGAGGGTCAAGGATAGTCTTCAGTCGCGCACACCAGTCATCGTGCTTCAACTCTTCAGTGACTGATGTGCGGTAAGTGTCGTGTATATTAGGTGTATATTTTAAGCCCTTTTTAACACTTATTTTAGCTAAGTTTTAAATTTATAAAACACGATATTTCACTAACACTAAACACACATATGGGCAAGTGCACCCATCGTTGAGTGTAGTATAGCGTTGGTAAGATACCGAGGTCGTCCAAGGACACAAGAGCTTTTAGTACCGGTTTATCCTCAACGTCTAACCAAAATAAAAGTTTAGAAAAATGTTTTAAACTAAGAAAAGTAAAACTAACTAAAATGCTGAAAATAAAAATAAAATAAAAAACAGATAGACAAGATGAATCACTTGGTTCCGACTCGTATCTAGTATAACCTTTGATTATTTCCGCACTTTTGCACATAATTAAGAGATTATCTTAGTTATTGTAGTAGGCCCCTCTTTTGAAGGCGACGTTACCCTCACCCCAGTAGTTTGAGTCAGCAGGGATACAATCCTAAAAGGGTGGATTATTGGAAGATAATGAATTAAGTTATTAATGCAGTATTGTGGTACGCCCCGCTTTTGGCGGTGACGTTACCCTCGGCTAAGTAGTCTGAGTCAGCAGGGATACAGTCCTAAATAGCCGGGTTATAGTATTAATAGTAGTTAACTTATGAGGGGATCAAAGAGTTTGGACCCCCGCCATCCAATACCGTGAAGTATTGAAGGAGGTCCTACGAAATTTGACCCGGGTCCATTGCAGGACCTCTAAACGCTGAACAATGGCAAGACCTTTACCAAACCGTTCCCTTAACCCCCTACCAGGTAGCCAACATATCTCCATATAGACCGTGGAGATATGAATGGTGAAAATCCTTTATTTTATATAGACAGTAAAATAATGCCAAGACACCACGGACAAACGATAAGGAAAGATCACCTTCAACATAAGTAACTAGTTATTAAAGTCATTAATACAAAACCAAATAAAAAGTGCAAAAGATTAGAAATAAAAAGTATTATACTAGACACTTTGTCTTCACCAAGTGATGTAAGAGACTTAGGCAAACATGGCCTTGATTGTCAAGAACTCTTACGATCAATCTTGGATCCCGAGACGACTCACACACTCTACGATGGACAATGGATGATGGTGGTGGATGATGGTGTTGTGATGGTGGTGGGTGGTGGATGAAGTGTGAGAGAGGTGGTGTGCCAAGGGATGAGATGAAATGAATCCAAGCACTCCTATTTATAGGCTGAACAGAGAGCTGGACACGGCCCCGTGTCCGCTGGGCACGTCCCCGTGTCCGTCTGACAATCTCTCTCCTCATTAATTGTACTTCGCAATTACAATAAATGCGTCTGCTGTACTTTCGACACGCCCCCGTGTCCGTTGAGCACGGCCCCGTGATGGGCAATAGAAGCTTCTATGAATTTGTCTTTTCTGCTGCTTCTTGGGCACGGCCCCGTGCTGGCTGAGCACGGGGCGTGTTCAGCCTTCTGTCTTCTCCTTTTTGCTTTGGAAGGTGCCGTTGAGGGGTCGGGCAGTCCACTAATGTTCCTTTCCTTGTATTTATGTTTGATTTAGCTGTCTTTTTGCTTCTTTTCCGTTTTTGAGCTCATTTAATCCTGAAAATACAAAAGGAAGACAAAAACACTCTTTTTCCAATATTAGTACTTAAAAAGGGTTAGTTTTATGCCTCATTTGATGTAATTTATATGTTGCATTTTAGACGCATCAAATACCCCCACACTTGAACTTTTGCTTGTCCTCAAGCAAAACTCTTTAATATGTGGCTTACACTCCCAAATGGAATAGGTAGAAGAGAAGGTTTTGGGTTTGTCGTAGAGTGTCGGGATTTCCAAGATCTCTTTGGGTTTTATTTTTATTTATTTACACTCCTATTCGTAATGATTTATTTAGAACTTTTCATAAAAGAAATTACTTATTTGGGCATAACATGCCTTTTTAAAATTCTATTTATATACAAGTTCACATACCTCACGGGGAAATCACTCACACTCGGCCGAAGGTGTAATTTTAGTGAATCACTCGAGAGCGGCATGGAACTTATTCCTACCATAGGCTTGCCAAGAAATCAATCCTCCTCCTTTTTAACTTTTATACCTTTGTAGATATCAAGAGGACTTTGTGGGTTAAGGGTTAGGCTAGGGTTAAAGGTAGGTGGTTGGGTTAGTGGTTAGTAGAAAAAGGGCTAAAAGCGTAACAAGTATCGGTTTTCGTATTTTTGCAACTTCTTATTTTGATGAAGCTTTTATTCAAACTAAGTTATTTTTGATTAACTTGTTTGTTTATTCTCTTTTTGCTTCATCATTATCACAATTTTTTTTTTCGAAGAACCGAACTTGTTACTAAAATAAAGGGTTAAAAATGAAAAAAGGGTTTGGTGGGTAAAAGGGTTTTTGTTTGGGTGATGAAACGAAAAGGTTTAGGCTCAAAGGGGCTAACTAGGGGAATTTTTTGGTAGGTGGTAAAAGAAAAAGAAAAATAATGGTGTAGAAATAAAAAGGGTTAGTCCTAATGCCTCCATCATTTACTTACTTGGGTTTAAGTTGATAAGGACCGGGAATGTATTGTCATGGCAAGTTCTAGAGTCGTAAGAACCAGGCGGCTATTCACACAAGAAACGAAAAATGATCATTTAGTCAAATGATATGTAATTGTGTGCTCAATAAAGGCTCAAAACTCACTTTTGTGGGAATGGGTTTTTATGTGATCAAGTATATATAATCAAATTTTAAATAAGTTTGCTATGCCTTTTCATAATTTTCTTATGTTGGTTCTTTTTATCACTACGCTATCGGTTGTAAATTTGTAAAAATATAACCTTTTTGAGAACTTGAATTTCCCGAGTTAAACCTAGACAAGTAAAAAAAATGAAATTTTTTGAAAAATTTTGGGGTGATTAGCGGTTCCAATAGAGTTTTGTGTAAGGCTTGTATTTAGGACTTGCAAAATTCAAGGTTTTAGCATCCCCCCACACTTAAATTACACATTGTCCTCAATGTGTCCCAAAAATAAATTTTTAGGTTGATTAGATGTGTAAAATAGTGTTTAAAAAGCAAAAATTTGTGTTACTGGGCACTGAACACGGCCCCGTGTTATCCGGGCACGGCCCCGTGTTCAAGGGCCAGTAACAAAATTAAAGTAAGAGAAACAGAAGTCTGGACACGGGGGCGTGTTGGGTGAACATGGCCCGTGTCCAGGTACCTGAACCGGGCGTTTTTCTGCAGGTGGTTCGGCACGGGGCCGTGTTGGTTGAGCACGGCCCGTGTTGAACCTTCTGAAATGGAGATAATTGTCTTTTCTCCTTGTTCTTGTGCATGGGATCATTTTTCTCGTTCCCCTTTTCATCCTTTACCACCATGAGTGTGTTTTATTCCTGAAAATTAAACTAACTAGAAAACATAAAAACTAATCTAAATTAAACTAAGGATAGTTCCGTGGAATGCCTCCATGGTGCGCCATGTTTATAAGGGTCCTTGGCTAGACCCAAAGCCTGGTCATATGTTACCCAAGTGGGATGTGTTGCATCCCATGTTACACCGTCGGAGTGCGTCATCCAAGCTTGAGTCTATGACCTTCATGTAGTTGACCGGATCTTCTTCCTCTACTCGCTTTCCACATTCAAATTTCACTTCCTCTTCCCCAAACTTCAATGTTAGAGTTCCGTCATTCATATCCACCAATGCTTGAGCGGTGGCTAGGAATGGCCTCCCGAGGATGAGAGGGACCTCGGTGTCTTCTTCCATGTCTAGGATGACAAAGTCGGTTGGAAAGACGAATTTGTCGACCTTGACTAGTAGATTTTCGGCGACACCATGTGGGAATTTGACGGACCTGTCGGCGAGTTGTATGCTCATCTTTGTAGGGCTTGTTGTTCCTAGGCCGAGTCGCTTGAACATTGATGTGGACATGAGGTTGATGCTAGCCCCAAGATCGGCTAAAGCATTTCGGATGGGGGACTTCCCAATCGAACAAGGGATTGTGAAGCTCCCGGGGTCGATTTTCTTTTGTGGAAGTTTGTTGAGTACTAGAGCTGAGCATTCTTCGCCTAAGTTAACTAATTGCAATGATTCAATTTTCCTTTTGTGAGTGAGGAAATCCCTCATGAATTTTGCATATTTAGGCATTTGGGTTAGGACCTCAATAAAAGGAATATTAACATGCAATTGTTTTAGTAAACTTTCGAACTTTGCGAATTGCTCATCGGTCTTTTGACGATTTAACCTACCGGGGTACGAGATTGGAGGAGTCTTGGTGGGCTCTTGATTTGGTGTAGAAGCCTTTTCTGGCGCAGGAGGAGTCACAGGCTGGCTAGAATGACTTCTTTCATTTAGCAATGGAGCATCCTCGGGACCCACGGTTCGGTTTCTTAATGTGATGAGATGTACTTGTGCCTTTGGGTTCGTTTCGGTATTACTGGGTAATGCGCCTTGTGGTCTCTCGGAGAAATTTTGAGCTAGTTGATTTAATTGTTTTTCAACGTTTTGAATGCTAGCTTGTTGATTTCTGAAATTCGATTCCAATTGTTGAAATCGATCCGAGTTTTTCTTTTCAGTGTCAAAGATGAGGCGAGATACAGTATCTTCAAGCCTTTCTCTTCCACCTTGTTGTTGAGGAAAATTTTGCGGTTGTTGAAAATTAGTTCGTTGGTTTTGTTAGTTACTACTATTTCCGGGATCTCTCCAACCAAGATTTGGGTGGTTACGCCATCCTTGGTTGTAGGTACCCGTTGGAGGACCCGACGGCCTAGGTCTATTATCCATGTAGTTTACCATTTCAGTTTGTTCATCTAATTCTTTCATACAACTCCAATTTTCATGTGACCTACCACACCCTTCAAAAGCCATAACCGAGGCCGTTTTTGTCATTTCTAGCCTTTTGATTTTTGAAGAGAGGGCCTCGATTTGGGCTTGTAAAGAGGTGCTTTCATCAACCTTATGGGCGCCCGGGGCAATAGATTTATTACCTCGGGGAGTGTGCCATTGAAAATTGGTTTGAGCAATTTCCTCAATTTGGTTATATATTTCATCTGGGCGACGATTACCTAAGAGTCCCCCGGAGCTTGAATCAAGTGTTTGTCTTGTGTGTGGCAACAATCCATTGTAGAAAGTGGATACTTGTTGCCATACCGCTAGACCATGGTGAGGACACTTTCTTAGAAGCTCCTTGAACCTTTCCCAAGTTTCATATAAGGATTCCCCATCCTCTTGTGAGTATGCATTAATTTCAGTCATTAATTTAGCCGTTTTAGCAGGAGGGAAATACTTATACAAAAACTTTTGGGCGAGTTCATCCCAGGTGTTTACCGATCCAACTGGGAGGGTGTTAAGCCAAGCCTTAGCTCGGTCTTTTAGAGAAAAAGGAAACATTCGAAGGCGGATGGCGTCATTTGATGCTCCATTGATCCGAAAGGTATCACATATTTCTAAGAAGTTAGTAATATGTAGATGGGGATCCTCGTCCGCAAGCCCGTGGAAGGTTGCGGAGTTTTGGAGCATTTGTATCAAATGCGGCCGAAGTTCAAAGTTGTTGGCCTCGACATTCGGTGCATTGATAGCGGCGCCAAGATTGCCTACGGTAGGCCGTAGGTAATCCATGAGGGTACGTTGGTCCGCCATTGGAAGTGGGTCCCCCGAAGCTTTCTCTTGATTTTTAGCTTTTAGTCTTTTTCTGAGAAATAAAAGTTTAGAAAAATGTTTTAAATTTTAACACTTATTTTAGCCAAGTTTTAAATTTATAAAACACGATATTTCACTAACACTAAACACACATATGGGCAAGTGCACCCATCGTTGAGTGTAGTATAGCGTTGGTAAGATACCGAGGTCGTCCAAGGACACAAGAGCTTTTAGTACCGGTTTATCCTCAACGTCTAACTAAAATAAAAGTTTAGAAAAATGTTTTAAACTAAGAAAAGTAAAACTAACTAAAATGCTGAAAATAAAAATAAAATAAAAAACAGATAGACAAGATGAATCACTTGGTTCCGACTCGTATCTAGTATAACCTTTGATTATTTCCGCACTTTTGCACATAATTAAGAGATTATCTTAGTTTTTGTAGTAGGCCCCTCTTTTGAAGGCGACGTTACCCTCACCCTAGTAGTTTGAGTCAGCAGGGATACAATCCTAAAAGGGTGGATTATTAGAAGATAATGAATTAAGTTATTAATGCAGTATTGTGGTAGGACCCGCTTTTGGCGGTGACGTTACCCTCGGCTAAGTAGTCTGAGTCAGCAGGGATACAGTCCTAAATAGCCGGGTTATAGTATTAATAGTAGTTAACTTATGAGGGGATCAAAGAGTTTGGACCCCCGCCATCCAATACCGTGAAGTATTGAAGGAGGTCCTACTAAATTTGACCCAGGTCCATTGCAGGACCTCTAAACGCTGAACAATGGCAAGACCTTTACCAAACCGTTCCCTTAACCCCCTACCAGGTAGCCAACATATCTCCATATAGACCGTGGAGATATGAATGGTGAAAATCCTTTATTTTATATAGACAGTAAAATAATGCCAAGACACCACGGACAAACGATAAGGAAAGATCACCTTCAACATAAGTAACTAGTTATTAAAGTCATTAATACAAAACCAAATAAAAAGTGCAAAAGATTAGAAATAAAAAATATTATACTAGACACTTTGTCTTCACCAAGTGATGTAAGAGACTTAGGCAAACATGGCCTTGATTGTCAAGAACTCTTACGATCAATCTTAGATCCCGAGACGACTCACACACTCTACGATGGACAATGGATGATGGTGGTGGATGATGGTGTTGTGATGGTGGTGGGTGGTGGATGAAGTGTGAGAGAGGTGGTGTGCCAAGGGATAAGATGAAATGAATCCAAGCACTCCTATTTATAGGCTGAACAGAGAGCTGGATGATGCGTGCGAAGTGTTACTTATATTAGGTATATATTTTAAGCCCTTTTTAACACTTATTTTAGCCAAGTTTTAAATTTATAAAACAAGATATTTCACTAACACTAAACACACATATGGGCAAGTGCACCCATCGTTGAGTGTAGTATAGCGTTGGTAAGATACCGAGGTCGTCCAAGGACACAAGAGCTTTTAGTACCGGTTTATCCTCAACGTCTAACCAAAATAAAAGTTTAGAAAAATGTTTTAAACTAAGAAAAATAAAACTAACTAAAAATGCTGAAAATAAAAATAAAATAAAAACAGATAGACAAGATGAATCACTTGGTTCCGACTCGTATCTAGTATAACCTTTGATTATTTCCGCACTTTTGCACATAATTAAGAGATTATCTTAGTTATTGTAGTAGGCCCCTCTTTTGAAGGCGACGTTACCCTCACCCCAGTAGTTTGAGTCAGCAGGGATACAATCCTAAAAGGGTGGATTATTGGAAGATAATGAATTAAGTTATTAATGCAGTATTGTGGTAGGCCCCGCTTTTGGCGGTGACGTTACCCTCGGCTAAGTAGTCTGAGTCAGCAGGGATACAGTCCTAAATAGCCGGGTTATAGTATTAATAGTAGTTAACTTATGAGGGGATCAAAGAGTTTGGACCCCCGCCATCCAATACCGTGAAGTATCGAAGGAGGTCCTACTAAATTTGACCCAGGTCCATTGCAGGACCTCTAAACGCTGAACAATGGCAAGACCTTTACCAAACCGTTCCCTTAACCCCCTACCAGGTAGCCAACATATCTCCATATAGACCGTGGAGATATGAATGGTGAAAATCCTTTATTTTATATAGACAGTAAAATAATGCCAAGACACCACGGACAAACGATAAGGAAAGATCACCTTCAACATAAGTAACTAGTTATTAAAGTCATTAATACAAAACCAAATAAAAAGTGCAAAAGATTAGAAATAAAAAGTATTATACTAGACACTTTGTCTTCACCAAGTGATGTAAGAGACTTAGGCAAACATGGCCTTGATTGTCAAGAACTCTTACGATCAATCTTGGATCCCGAGACGACTCACACACTCTACGATGGACAATGGATGATGGTGGTGGATGATGGTGTTGTGATGGTGGTGGGTGGTGGATGAAGTGTGAGAGAGGTGGTGTGCCAAGGGATGAGATGAAATGAATCCAAGCACTCCTATTTATAGGCTGAACAGAGAGCTGGACACGGCCCCGTGTCCGCTGGGCACGGCCCCGTGTCCGTCTGACACTCTCTCTCCTCATTAATTGTAATTCGCAATTACAATAAATGCGCCTGCTGTACTTTCGACACGCCCCCGTGTCCGCTGAGCACGGCCCCGTGATGGGCAATAGAAGCTTCTATAGGTTTGTCTTTTCTGCTGCTTCTTGGGCACGGCCCCGTGCTGGCTGAGCACGGGGCGTGTTCAGTCTTCTGTTTTCTCTATTTTGCTTTGGAAGGTGCCGTTAAGGGTTCGGGCAGTCCACTAATGTTCCTTTTCTTGTATTTATGTTGGATTTAGCTGTCTTTTTGCTTCTTTTGCGTTTTTGAGCTCATTTAATCCTGAAAATACAAAAGGAAGACAAAAACACTCTTTTTCCAATATTAGTACTAAAAAAGGGTTAGTTTTATGCCTCATTTGATGTAATTTATATGTTGCATTTTACACACATCAAATACCCCCACACTTGAACTTTTGCTTGTCCTCAAGCAAAACTCTTTAATATGTGGCTTACACTCCCAAATGGAATAGGTAGAAGAGAAGGTTTTGGGCTTGTCGTAGAGTGTCGGGATTTCCAAGATCTTTTTTGGGTTTTATTTTTTATTTATTTACACTCCTTATTCGTAATGATTTATTTAGAACTGTTCATAAAAGAAATTACTTATTTGGGCATAACATGCCTTTTTAAAATTCTATTTATATACAAGTTCACATACCTCGCGGGGAAATCACTCACACTCGGCCGAAGGTGTATTTTTAGTGAATCACTCGAGAGCGGCACGGAACTTATTCCTACCATAGGCTTGCCAAGAAATCAATCCTCCTCCTTTTTAACTTTTATACCTTTGTAGATATCAAGAGGACTTTGTGGGTTAAGGGTTGGCTAGGGTTAAAGGTAGGTGGTTGGGTTAGTGGTTAGTAGAAAAAGGGCTAAAAGCGTAACAAGTGTCGGTTTTCGTATTTTTGCAACTTTTTATTTTGATGAAGCTTTTATTCAAACTAAGTTATTTTTTATTAACTTGTTTGTTTATTTTCTTTTTGCTTTATCATTATCACAAAATTATTTTTTTTTTTTTTTTTTTTCACGAAGAACCGAACTTGTTACTAAAATAAAGGGTTAAAAATGAAAAAGGTTTTGGTGGATGAAAGGGTTTTTGTTTGGGTGATGAAACGAAAAGGTTTAGGCTCAAAGGGGCTAACTAGGGGGAATTTTTTTTTTTGGGTAGGTGGTAAAGAAAAAAAAGAAAAATAATGGTGTAGAAATGAAAAGGGTTAGTCCTAATGCCTCCATCATTTACTTACTCGGGTTTAAGTTGATAAGCACCGGGAATGTATTGTCATGGCAAGTTCTAGAGTCGTAAGAACCAAACGGCTATTCACACAAGAAACGAAAAATGAGCATTTAGTCAAATGATATGTAATTGTGTGCTCAATAAAGGCTCAAAACTCACTTTTGTGGGAATGGGTTTTTATGTGATCAAGTATATAATCAAATTTTAAATAAGTTTGTTATGCCTTTTCATAATTTTCTTATGTTGGTTCTTTTTATCACTACGCTATCGGTTGTAAATTTGTAAAAATATAACCTTTTTTGAGAACTTGAATTTTCCGAGTTAAACCTAGACAAATAAAAAATGAAATTTTTTGGAAAAAAAATTTGGGGTGATTAGCGGTTCCAATAGAGTTTTGTGTAAGGCTTGTATTTAGGACTTGCAAAATTCAAGGTTTTAGCATCTCCCCACACTTAAATTACACATTGTCCTCAATGTGTCCCAAAAATAAATTTTTAGGTTGATTAGATGTGTAAAATAGTGTTTAAAAAGCAAAAAATTGTGTTACTGGGCACTGGACACGGCCCCGTGTTGTCCGGGCACGGCCCCGTGCTCAAGTGCCAGTAACAGAATTACAACAAGAGAAACAGAAGCCTGGACACGGGGGCGTGTTGAGTGAACACGGCCCGTGTCTAGTTACCTGAACTGGGCGTTTTCTGCAGGGTGCTCAGCACGGGGCCGTGTTGGTTGGGCACGGCCCGTGTTGAACCTTCTGAAGTGGAGAAAATTGTCGGGTTGCCTTGTTCTTGTGCATGGGTTCATTTTTCTCGTTCCCCTTTTCATCCTTTACCACCATGAGTGTGTTTTACTCATTACAAACCATCCAAACCTTAAAACCATCATTTCATTTCATCATAGAGAGAACTTACATAATCCTAAATTAAACTAGATAAAACAAAGAAATAACAAACCATGGAGTCCTAGCCTTTACTTTATTTTAATTTAGCAAAATTTCCAAGAAGTAATTAATCTTGGTTAAACAAGGCCTTTTTGAACTCCTTCTTCCGAGTGCGGTTCTCCTCAAATGTCGGCGAGCCATTCTTCTACCTCCCTTGGAAGGAGAAAAGAAGGCTCATTGGCATTAGTTTGAGGAGTTTCAACTTCCACCGGGATCTCTTGTTGGTATTCCATGGGAGGTTCCGCCGGAAAGTCTTCCCACCCGGTAGGGTTGTTGATTCCGAGTGCCAGGTTCCAATCCTGTTGAGGAAGGACTGGTTCCATTGGAGGTGCTACAAGAATATTTAACCTCTGGTGCAAGAGGTTAATCTCTTGGAAGCTGCTTTCAAGTCCCATCGTAAGATTGTTAATACGGTCGATTAGGACCTCCTCTACTGAAGTCATTTCGTCGAGAGCCTCCCTTAATGCTATCACATAGTGTACAAGTGTAGCTTCAATGGAGGGTCTTCTTCCTCTTCGGCTGTTTGGCGAATGCACAGGAGATGTTTCGCTGTTTTCACTCGTCATCCTACGAAAAATAAACTAAAAATAGTTTATTTAATGAAACAGTGACCGGACACGGCCCCGTGCTCAATGAGCACGGCCCCGTGTTCACCTTTCTGCAGAGTTTTGGAACAAGGAAACTTGGATTTTTAAGTTATTTTCTGAACATTGTGGGGCCTTTTTGGCTACTAATAACTTAAAACAATGTTTCATAACATGATTTTACCAAGATTCTTTGATCAAAACTCATTTATCCCTACCATAGAGTTGGAGGAATTTCAAACTTTCAATGGTAGTTCTTGGAGAAAGATGAAGAAGAAGGAAATGGCTAAAAGAGGAAAGGACAAGATGGGTTGTTGGAACCTTCTTTTAGACTTACCTAGGATAGTTTGAGAGAAGATTCTTGCAAATCTCTGCCCTAAGTTGGTCCAAATGTGCAGAATTCTTGGCTGCTTTTATAGAAAACGACAGCGGCCTGGACACGGCCCCGTGTTCAGTGGACACGGCCCCGTGTGCAGGTGGAGTTCTGACACAGTTTGTCCGTATTCTGACGTACTGATCAGAATGGAATCTTTCGATGAACACGGGGACGTGTTGGCTGGACACGGCCCCGTGTCTAAGGACTGTTTTATGAAGTTGTCTAGTTTTTTAAGGAACTTGTTAGTATCGGGTGGCTCCTGACTGGTTGGAACAACCCCAAAGTGCCTAATATACCTTAATTGTCCTAGACTAAGGCGAGAACGCAAGAGGTTGTCGGTGAGGGTAATTCTTATTTTCATTCTAGGTGGACAAGTCCAACCCTTTCCCGGGCTCTTGTTAAAGAAGGTATATGCCGAATCGCTCAGGTCTATGTATGCACCGAACGAAGTCGATGGAGAGTCCTTCACGGCACAATCGACACAGGGACGACTATCGTCCAAGTCTTTGCTAGGAACGACGATATTTTTGGGAGCAACGAGGTTGTCGGAATGCGGTTCCAACATTTCTTCATGGGTATCATCTTGGGGTGGATCAATAAAATCCTTCCCAAGCTCTTCTATCCATTTCAGAATTAGCTCTTCTAGTTGAAATAACTCGCTAAGGAGCATTTCCCCTAGAATATCTGGCTGGGCGCATTCGAGGGAGAAATAGTGCTTATTTATACTTTCGCCCCTCTTAAGGTTGTGAGAAGATGGTGGGTCCATGTAGTGGGGCCTATAATTTAGGAAGTAGCATTTTACTTCTTCATGTTCGCCACCACATAATTGACACCACGTACCATAAGAGTGCCGAAAGTAAAAATAATTACTATCACTCATGTTTATGTCAGAAATTACCAACCGCCGGGATCTAACGGTTCTGTTTTCAGTAACTGAAACTTGGGCACGGGGGCGTGTTGAGTGGGCACGGCCCCGTGTTCAGCTTACTGTCTGATGTAAAACAGGATTGCCAGTTCCAATGATTGAGCACGGGGGCGTGTTCAGCGGGCACGGCCCGTGCTGAGCTCTGCAGAAGCTGAAAAACTAAGAAAAATCCTAAAAAAAAAAATAAAAAGAAAAATAAAAGATGATTAGGCCGTTGATTCCTAACTTTCTTAAAATCCTTGTGTCCCGGGCAACGGCGCCAAAAACTTGATGCGTGCGAAGTGTTACTTATATTAGGTATATATTTTAAGCCCTTTTTAACACTTATTTTAGCCAAGGTTTAAATTTATAAAACACGATATTTCACTAACACTAAACACACATATGGGCAAGTGCACCCATCGTTGAGTGTAGTATAGCGTTGGTAAGATACCGAGGTCGTCCAAGGACACAAGAGCTTTTAGTACCGGTTTATCCTCAACGTCTAACCAAAATAAAAGTTTAGAAAAATGTTTTAAACTAAGAAAAATAAAACTAACTAAAAATGCTGAAAATAAAAATAAAATAAAAACAGATAGACAAGATGAATCACTTGGTTCCGACTCGTATCTAGTATAACCTTTGATTATTTCCGCACTTTTGCACATAATTAAGAGATTATCTTAGTTATTGTAGTAGGCCCCTCTTTTGAAGGCGACGTTACCCTCACCCCAGTAGTTTGAGTCAGCAGGGATACAATCCTAAAAGGGTGGATTATTGGAAGATAATGAATTAAGTTATTAATGCAGTATTGTGGTAGGCCCCGCTTTTGGCGGTGACGTTACCCTCGGCTAAGTAGTCTGAGTCAGCAGGGATACAGTCCTAAATAGCCGGGTTATAGTATTAATAGTAGTTAACTTATGAGGGGATCAAAGAGTTTGGACCCCCGCCATCCAATACCGTGAAGTATCGAAGGAGGTCCTACTAAATTTGACCCAGGTCCATTGCAGGACCTCTAAACGCTGAACAATGGCAAGACCTTTACCAAACCGTTCCCTTAACCCCCTACCAGGTAGCCAACATATCTCCATATAGACCGTGGAGATATGAATGGTGAAAATCCTTTATTTTATATAGACAGTAAAATAATGCCAAGACACCACGGACAAACGATAAGGAAAGATCACCTTCAACATAAGTAACTACTTATTAAAGTCATTAATACAAAACCAAATAAAAAGTGCAAAAGATTAGAAATAAAAAGTATTATACTAGACACTTTGTCTTCACCAAGTGATGTAAGAGACTTAGGCAAACATGGCCTTGATTGTCAAGAACTCTTACGATCAATCTTGGATCCCGAGACGACTCACACACTCTACGATGGACAATGGATGATGGTGGTGGATGATGGTGTTGTGATGGTGGTGGGTGGTGGATGAAGTGTGAGAGAGGTGATGTGCCAAGGGATGAGATGAAATGAATCCAAGCACTCCTATTTATAGGCTGAACAGAGAGCTGGACACGGCCCCGTGTCCGCTGGGCACGGCCCCGTGTCCGTCTGACAATCTCTCTCCTCATTAATTGTAATTCGCAATTACAATAAATGCGCCTGCTGTACTTTCGACACGCCCCCGTGTCCGCTGAGCACGGCCCCGTGATGGGCAATAGATGCTTCTATAGGTTTGTCTTTTCTGCTGCTTCTTGGGCACGGCCCCGTGCTGGCTGAGCACGGGGCGTGTTCAGCCTTCTGTCTTCTCCTTTTTGCTTTGGAAGGTGCCGTTAAGGGTTCGGGCAGTCCACTAATGTTCCTTTCCTTGTATTTATGTTGGATTTAGCTGTCTTTTTGCTTCTTTTCCGTTTTTGAGCTCATTTAATCCTGAAAATACAAAAGGAAGACAAAAACACTCTTTTTCCAATATTAGTACTTAAAAAGGGTTAGTTTTATGCCTCATTTGATGTAATTTATATGTTGCATTTTACACACATCAGTGACCAAATCCATCACAGGCAACGATAAATGGTCATAAACCCCTTCAGCGCGGGCTAACGCCGCATCAGCCTTGTCGGTCACTGAGCAATGACTGACATAAAACTCTTGCCGAAAAGCCACTTCAACGTGTTGAGCACACTCTAGATAACCTCCACGATGCCCAACCGCGCGTGAGTCATCTATGAGAGCGGCAACAGCCGCATCCAACTCAGAGGCATTCAGAATGGAGTTAGCCATCTACAAAAAAAGAGAGACAACGGATAAGAACCAAGGCAACAAAAATAAAGCCTAAGTTAAAAAGAGGAGAGTCTTACCAAGACTACCCCTCTACCGCGCATCCATTCAGCTTCGGAGATAAGCGTGTATATGATTGATTGCGCTTCAGGGTAATTGTTTTGGGCTACGTTAAGGGCAGAGGTGCTAATATCTCGTGCCTCGTCGGCCTTCTGTTTGGCCTCCTCGGTGGTAGCAGCCTTAACCCTTTCAGCCTCTAAATCAATCTCCAAGGATTCACTTTTGTCAGTTTGCTCACGCAATCTACGCTTTAACTCCGCAATCTCCACATCCTTGGCATGCACGTCCTTGTCTCTGCCGGCCACCTGCGCCTTTAACTCAGCCCGCGGGGAATGAGATAATGACTTAGTGATATTTTGACAAAAAAAACATAAAGAATGAAGGGCTAAAGATGTTGAACCTCAACGCGCTCTTTGTCAGCTTCAACATCCTCAACTTTCTTTGTTAATTTGGCATTTTGAGCCTCAAGGTCGGTAATCTTAGAGCGAGCTGCAAACATGCGCTGGTTATCTTTCTTACAAACCTCCTTCCATTCGGAGCGCTCCTTCGACAAGAGCTCTTTAGCAGCTCGAAGCTTACTTCTTAAGCCCTCGCGGCCCCACTCTTCAGATTTTTTCTCATTGTCAAACTTGGCTTTCTCCTCAGTAAAGGCAGCTTTCATCTTCTCAAAGTCCTTGACTTGCCTCAACAAACGTTCACGATATTTTTCCCAATCACCCCGCTCCTTAACCATTGTGTGCCACTCATGCACAATTTGGTGGTTAGCAGCGCGGGTGTTTGCTTCTCCGACAATGTAAGCATGATATAGCCCGTCGTGGGTCCGCGCCCTCTGTCTATTGACCTCACCAGGAGGGAAAGAGTTCAAGAACCAGTCACGGCAAGGAGCAAACTCCAGGAACGTATCTATCTGCTTCAAACCCCATGGAGGATGGTTAAGAGCATCACTGCGCGCCTCCTCGGTATAAGTTTTGTAGTAAATATCCCCTAAGGTATCCTTAGTACCTATGGGCGGATAAGGCATCGGGCTTGGGCTCTCCGCGCCAGCTTCTCCAGCCGCGAAAGCGCTCGAACGGACATTAACACCAGCACTCGTGCCACCAGCAGCAGTGGTAGTCTCTTTATGCGCAGGCTCATACGGCTTAACAACCTCGGGTCCCTTTCCCCAGATAACTTCCTTCTCTTTCTTATGAAGGGGCTGGTCAAGCCCCGTAATATGCACGACCTCCGAACCCTGCGCATTCTCATGTGCAATAGTAGCAGCGGCCCCGGTCTCCTTGGATTTACCGCCCTCAGGCTTTTCCGCAACCTTCTCTTTCTCTTTTTCTTTCTCCTTCTTAACAGGCTTCTCAGCAGCCTTCTTTTACTCTTTGTCAGCCTCAAACTCAGCAGACTTAAGAGGCTTGATCACAAACTTGGTTTTCTTCGGCGCTGGTTCTTTTGGATCCTTAATTTCAACACCCTTAGTCTTCTCAGGGACCTTCTGCTGGGCCTCTGCAGAAACTAAGTGTTAAAAGGAAAAGTTATTAAGGAACATATGAGGGCGGCATAAAACTAACTTGGAGAGAACTTGTAGAGAGAGCGCAGACTACTCTGTTTGCCTATTACTGGGGCACCCCCAGTCTTCTGCGTCACCTGGACGCCAGCAGAAGTCTCATATCTGCTTCTCTTTCTGCTTATTAACTTGATAACAGGTTCTTCTTCTTCTTCCTCCTCTTCTTCATCCAGCACGATGGACGAAGGGGTAGCAGCAGCATCTGGGTTTCTGGAACCCGCGCTCCCCGAGCTCTTCGAACCAGCAGCTCCGGTCTTCTTCTTACCTATACGGGACAAACCCTCAAGTGAGTCACTCGGAACAACGTAATCGTCTAGGTTACTCTGCCGGAATCAGTGAGTACCTTTATCAGAGGCACCAGCAGTTGCACGGCTACTCCCACCCTTCTTGCTAGGTGGTTCAGCATCGATAGTAATCACCTTCTTCTTCTTCTTCTTGTTTGGCTTCTTCTTCTTCTCCTCCGGACCAATCCCAAGGACACACAACACACCTGCAAAGATGTTAGACCAGGAACTTAGCTCCCCGTTTGAAGACCCTACAGACTCCTCGCTGGAAAGATAAAGAATCTCTTTCCCAGCGGAAGTCACAGCACGCAAGGGTCTGGGATTGGGATGATGCGCACCTTCGGTTGCAGTGGGAGGATTGGCAAAGGCTCCAGCGAGGGGGTACAGGAAATGACCTTTGATCCGCTCATACCAGTACTGCTCCCCTGATTCCAGTAGGCGCACCCCCATGGATCCCCCAAAAGTGGGGAAAACAACTTTGTAAAGATGAGCCTCTGCAATGAAACCAAACAGTTAAGCGCAACTAAATTACAAAAAGGGGAAGTAATCAAAGAAATACCTAACCTCTATCTTGAAACTTCAACACGGGCACTTCATTGCTCTCCGCTGGCCACTGGTCGCTCATCTGAGCCGCAACTAGAACATTCTCACCAAAAATCCAGTTTGGCGTTGCAGTTAGCTTTAAATACCAATCAGCTCCCTTTGGAATCGGCAATTCCTCCTTCTTGATTGTGTCCGGCGCACGGAAGATCATGGCAATCGGGATAACCTCCTCTCTAATAAAGAAAAACTTCTGTTTCCAGTCATGGAAACTCTTTGGAGGGTTTAGAAGAATCTTCTAGGCAGAGCCCCGGTTGCAAAAAGAATAGAACCCCATGTTTCTAATCAGCTGGTAAAATACCCTGAACTTCTCCACCGTCAGTTCTATGTCATGAGACCGACACAAGAACTCGAAGTGTCGCACCCTCACCATACCGGGTGGACTCATCTGGGAGATATGAAACCCATAGTAATGAAGAATATGGGCCATAAACTTCGTCGTCGGCAACCGGAAGTTGCCTTGTAAAAAGAAATCTTCAAAGAGGGTGATATACCCCGGCGCTGCATCGGCGGCTGTTTGATGCTGACTGGGATATCGTGCATCCCACTCCGGTGGAAACCAGAACCCTCTAGTAATCTGTTCAAACAACCCCTGGTCCCATTTGAGGACACGGTGGGGACCCTCTTCAAGTTGTGATTCTTCTTCAGCCATTTATGAAAGTGGTTGAAATCAGGTCGAATATCTTCAAACTTCTGGGAAAACTTGAAGATCTACTAAAGAAAACTTGAAGACCTGCTAGTGTTTCTTTGAAGATTTGAAGACTCAAAGAAGAAATAGAGAGAAAATAGAGGAACAGAAGCAAGGGTTATGATCTCCTCTCTTCTCTCGTCGACTATATATACCCATCGCATTTAATGCGATGGGTAAACGTGCCAGATTCACCGCGCACGTAACCTATCAGGAGCCGCCACGTAAGGCGGGATTCTCGGAGTGACGGTTACCACGCGCGCGTGGGCCTCACTTGCCTGATGGACAACCGAACCGTCAGAGACAGCATGATGATGGCCGTGTCAGCAGTCAACTCAAACGTCACCATCAACGACATTTCACACCAACCTGTCAGAATTCAAAATTCGAGGTTTTTCCCGCTCAAAATTACTACAAACTTCATGCAGAAGTTATCCAGGCCGCGCAGCATTCATAATTATCCAATGAACCTGCGCGCTTACACTCAAAAGCAGATAATCATCAGCAGGCAAATATGGTAATCGCGTCGCAGTAACTGACAAACAATTATACGCGCCCGGCTTACCAAGATCTAGCAGTCATTTTTCTAACCTAGCACTGTCTTTTTTCTAAGTCCAGAGCTCCAACCACTTACTTCGCTCATGGTACAATACTGGACTGGGGGGACTTGAAGGGGTATGGTCCCAAAAAGCAGCGCAGACCTTTTTTCAGGTCACGCGCGGGACCATACTCCTTACTTCAACAAGCTGACTAATCTTCAGACTCGCGCGGGCTGCTCAAGCAGAAGATGATCTCGCGCGAGGTCAAAGCAAGAGAAAACATAAGTTTCCACACTTAATGTTCTGAATAAGAGCCATTAACTCCGACAACCCTGCGCGGGTTAGTTACGTGCTCAACAAGGGTCGCGCAGGAGTCAGGGCACAAGGCAACTTCAGAAAGTACATAAGGTACAAGTGGCAGAAAGGTGAGCCAATCAACGTCCACCAGGCTGTGCTCTATCATGCTCCACGATCGTCTGACGTGCAGGAGACAATAAGTACACAAGGAAGCCTATATGGCACCAATCAAGGGGCAACGACTCCTGCCCCACGATCTCCACTTACCTGCTGATGGCAGAGGGACAGCAAAGCCGACAACTGGGACACGTGGCTCCAATCATGGTGCGCCAGCACCGGAGATCTTCTAGAAGGCACTAACGGTCGATACCAGTGAGACAAGAAGGATATTCCCTGTTTGTCGCCTTCCGGCCCAAGGCCCATCAGCCCATCTCTTCTTACACCTCTCCGGCTATAAATAGGGACCTCCATGCACAGGTTAAACATTCTGCTCTCTTCATTCTCACTCTTAACACACACTTATTTCCTCAAAGCAGATACTTATTCTCACGCCGGAGTCTGGTTAAGAGGGAAACCCCCATATTTCCCTTTTAACGAGCTAACGGTGTTCTGTTTTGCAGGAAGATCGGGTCATTACGGAGCTCAGGAAAGTTAAAAGAAGATTAACCCTCATGGTAGAAACATAAACCAAACTAATTAACCCTGAAATTAGTTCCGTGTTTCTTCAGTATACTTGACTCATTTTACCGTTTTCACCCTTTTGGGTGTAACATGTTGTTATATACAAAACACACTTACTATACATATTCTTTTGCAAATGTACAACAAACAATCCAATACATGCTTACTATTTGTTATGCTTGATTCGTGTTTTCTGGACCATATTTATGTGATGAACTTGTCATTAGCTTCGTACGAGCCTCCATTTAACATGTATAGCTATAGGAGTAACGCACCGCCCGTAGACTAGTGGTCATGTTAAATTTCATTCATACTTGCGTAAACAGAGGGTTAACTTGTAAATCGCATGCCAGTTTATACGTTACTCTTGATAACTAGGTTTGCCATGTGGGTTGTTCCTTATCATTTTTATAGTTATATACTACGCACCAAACTTGTATGCTCGCCAATACTTTTTGTATTGAACTACACTTTAAAACATGTTGCAGGTTTATCGATGATGTTGGTGATGAATGGAATCTAGTAGGATGCTTAGATACACACTTTAAATTTGTATTCTTATTGTATTGTATTTCGTTACTCATCTTGTATTTATTTTACATCTTTGTAATTGACTCTTTAGAAATGAAATGGAAATTTATTATTTAAATACTTGTCACAAATAGTGTTATGAAGTCTCTTGCAATCTATTTCGTCTCACTCCGATGTTTACGCCATCGGTTGGGGTGTGACAATTTGCCTCTCAAAGATTAAACACGATACTAGCTCTTAATGGTGCATGCCTCTTACCGGTTTAGCGCTTAACGGTTTAGACATCTTACTGGTTCAACACTTACCTATTTAGAAGTTTCAAACGGCCCTAGATTCATACCATTAAATTATTGAAATACTAACTTTGCATGTCATCCTAAATTACGTGTTTAACACTATGAGTTGGGTTACTCGCATAAAATGTGAACATATGTATGTTTTTACTTCTATAGCATCCAACTTTCAATTTATTCACTACTAGTACACACATTCACTTTCAATTTATTCACTATTCATCTAGTTGAATGATATATCGAGTATAAAATATAAAATTATAGTAAAAGTAAAGCTCCGTAATAAGGAAAATAGTGAAAGTAGAGTACTCCTATATTGACCAATTAATTTGAAGCTGGATGCTATAATATTTCATGCGTAAAAATTCTCTAAATTACACTAAAAAACACTATATTTCTCTCTTATTACACTAAAAAACATTATATTTTCAATCCATTATGAGTAAATATTAGTGTCATTGACATCCAATCCATTATATTTTCACCCTAAATTACACTAAAAAACACTATATTTCTCTCTTATTTTCAATTAAATAATATTTTTTATACCTTTATCATTACCTTTTCTCTCACATCTATTCACAACCACTGTCAAAATATATTAAAATATTATAGGGGGTGAACAGTGTCCCACTAAATATACATATGAACAGTAACATTTTCTCTCTCCTCCACTCACAATCACCTTTTATACTCTTTATATTTTAAAAACAACACACACATAATTTGATTCCTTGGATGTGAATGCTCAAGGGTGCATGTGTTCAATGCCAATAAACCTTAAAAAAATATTGTCAACTAGTCTAGTGGTCAATTTATATATTGAAACAAAACAAAATAATGAGAAGCGTTAGTGAAAATCGAGACAGTTCTTTGGCTCGCTTTGCTTAGCGACGAGAGGAGCGAAAGAAGAAGATGAAAATGGTTGTTGTGTCAAACGGTGCGTGGCGGTGATAATTCTCCTTGCATCTAGTTGTCCGGTGACCGACAATGGCATTCTCAGATGGTGGCGTCGCAACATGTATAGTTGAATCACCAGAGTTTATCGAGATGGTGTTGGTGAATGTCTGTTAGGTTTTGTGAGGGTGAGGATGTTTTAGAGGGAAATTTTGAGAATTTGGGAATTTTGCGGCGATACATTGCCACATAAATTCTTTGGGCAATACATTGCCACAGGCATTCGATGGGTATCGATTTGGTTGGAACGATATCGAGCGGTTCAGATCGTCACGGGTCTATGATATAAGAACTCCATGGATACAAAATCCATGGAGGTTTAATGAATCTGCGATGATGAAATTGTTTTTCATTCATATCTTCTTGTTTATCTTCTAAGATCTATAATTATTCTTCATTTATTATCACCATACACACAACTTTTATACTCAATGGTCCTAATTGGCCCATTAACCATCCTAGATTATCCTAAACACCCTTCGTTGACAATAATGGAACATGAACAACCCTAGTTAATCATCACTGTCCCTAATTGGCCCATTAACTACCCTAATGGACCATTGATCATCCTAAATGCCATTCGTTGACAATAATGGAACATGAACAACCCTAGTTGACCACCATTGCCCCTAATTGACCTATCAATCATCCTAATGGACCAATAATCATCCTAAACGACCTTCATTAACAAAAATATATCATTAACAACCCTAGTTGACTACCATTATCCCTAATTGACCTATCAATCATTCTAATGGACCATTAATCATCCTAAATAGCCTTCATTGACACTAAGGTAGCATTAACAACCCTAGTTGACCATTACTGGCCCTAATTGGTCCATCAATAATCCTAATGGACTATTGATCATCCTTAACGCCCTTAGCATGAACAGCCCTCGTTCACCATCACTAGCCCTAATTGGCCCATCAATCATCCTAATATACCATTGATCATCTTAATCGCCCTTCGTTGACAACAATGGAACTTGAACAACCCTAGTTGACCATCGCTGGCCCTAATTGGCTCATTAACCATCTCAATGGACCATTGATCATCCTAAACACCCTCCGTTGACAATCATGGAACATTAACAACCCTGGTTCACCGTCAGTGGCCCTGATTGACCTGTCAATCATCGTAATGGACCACTAATCATCCTAAACTTCCTTCATTAACAAAAATGTAGCATAAACAACCCTAGTTGACCACCATTGTTTGTAATTGATCTATCAGTCATTCTAATAAACCATTAATATCCTAAACAGCCTTCATTGACACTAATGTAGCATTAACAACCCTAGTTGACCACTACTGGCCCATCAATCATCCTAATAGACCGTTGATCATCTTAAACCTTTTTGTTGACAATAATGGACCATGTACAACCTAGTTGACCACCACTGGCCCTAATTAATATATCAATCATCCTAATGGACTACTAATCATGCTAAACTTCCTTCATTAACAAAAGTATAGCATGAACAACCCTAGTTAACCACCACTATTTTAATTTTATCTATTCAATGGACTATTAGTTATCCTAAACAACCTTCATTTACACTAATGTAGAATGAACAACCCTAACTGACCATTATTGGCCTACTTGGTACATAATAATCCTAATAAACCTCTGATACAAAAATATAGTGTGAAGTTAACCACCATTGTTTTAATTGATCTATCAATATCTCAATAGACTATTAATTATCCTAAACAACCTTCATTTACACTAATGTAGCATCAGCAACCCTAACTGACTAGGGGTGAGCATATAACCGAATTAACCGAACCGTAACCGAAATAACCGAAAAAACCGAACCGAAATAACCGATAACCGAAATAACCGAAGGGTTGGTTATTTATATTTTTAATAACCGATTTTTGCGGTTCGGTTATGGTTATTCTTATTTTCATAACCGCAAATAACCGAACCGAACCGAATATTTTAAACATAGCCAAATCCGTAGCACCATAAGTCTTTAAGTTTGTATTTAAATGTTTAACCATGGCCTAATCTATATGTATCTTTGGTGAAGTATTTGAATGTTTTAACTTTTAACCATGACCCAACCTTATTGGCCCATTACATTTTACACTAACCATGACCCAACCTTATTGGCCCATTATAGTTTACACTAATAATAACCGACCTATAACCGAACCGAAACCGCATTAACCGCAATAACCGATTAACCGAAACCGCATTAACCGAAACCGAACGGTTATGATTTTTTGATAACCGCAGTGTGCGGTTATGGTTTCGGTTATAGGTAATAACCGAACCGAACCGCACTATGCTCACCCCTATAACTGACCATTACTGGCCTACTTGGTCCATCAATGATCCTAATAGACCACTGATGATCCTTAACGCCCTTCGTTTACAAAAAATGGAGTGTAAACAATCCTAGTTGAGCACCACTGTCAATAATAATTAACATGTCAGTCATCCTAATGAATCATTAATCATCCTAAACGACCTTCGTTGACAAAAATGTAGCATGAACAACCTTACTTGACCATCGTTGCTATATGTTTAAGTAACATGCACATGATCATCAATATATGTTTAAACCCTATTTTATTAATCATTTAACAATACGTTGATATGTGCACATATACATATATATATACACTAACACATAGATATATACATGTATATAAATAAGTACTTATCTATATACACAATAAATAAAAAATAAAATATATGTAATTATTAAAAAAAATTGTTTATCGTAAAAAATTATTTATTTATTATTATCAATACTATTTATGAAAACCCTTTTTTATATTTTTTATTTTGTATCATTAATAAAAAAATCAATAATACATTTACATTTAGAATTTACTTTTATTTATTATTAGTTTTTATTTATTGGTTATTATTAGTATTTACCTGATACTTATTTTTTATTATTAGATTTTATTTGTTACAGTTATATCAAGAGATGTGGTTTTAGAACCGCACCTTTTGACTGCTAATTATTTTCAAAACACTAAGATGTGTTTACATAAGAACCGCATCTTTTGGCCCATGCTTTTTTCACAACATAAATCTTTTTCAAAACACTCATAAGATGCGGTTAGAGAGGATAACCGCATCTTATGAAAACACCCATAGCATATTTTGATCAATTATGTACTAGTGTATTTCGTTACTCATGTTGTATTTATTTCACATCTTTGTAATTGACTCTTTAGAAATGAAATGGAAATTTATTATTTAAATACTTGTCACAAATAGTGCTATGAAGTCTCTTGCAATCTATTTCGTTTCACTCCGATGTTTCCGTCATTGGTTGGGGTGTGACAATTTGCCTCTCAAAGATTAAACACGATACTAGCTCTTAATGGTGCATGCCTCTTACCGGTTTAGCGCTTAACGGTTTAGACATCTTACTGGTTCAACACTTACTTATTTAGAAGTTTCAAACGGCCCTAGATTCATACCATTAAATTATTGAAATACTAACTTTGCATGTCATCCTAAATTACGTGTTTAACACTAAGAGTTGGGTTACTCTCATAAAATGTGAACATATGTATGTTTTTACTTCTATAGCATCCAACTTTCAATTTATTCACTACTAGTAAACACATTCACTTTCAATTTATTCACTATTCATCTAGTTGAATGTTATAACGAGTATAAAATATAAAATTATAGTAAAAGTAAAGCTCCGTAATAAGGAAAATAGTGAAAGTAGAGTACTCCTATATTGACCAATTAATTTGAAGCTGGATGCTATAATATTTCATGCGTAAAAATGTATATAGTGTAGATTGGCATAATGAGTAAATATTAATGGAATATCATTTACATCCAATCCATTATATTTTCACCCTAAATTAGACTAAAAAACACTATATTTCTCTCTCATTTTCAATTAAATAATATTTTTTATACCTTTATCATTACCTTTTCTCTCACCTCTACTCACAACCACTTTCAAAATATATTAAAAAATTATAGGAGTGAACAGTGTCCCCCAAATATACAGATGAACAGTAACATTTTCTCTCTCCTCTACTCACAATCATTTTTTATACTCTTTATATTTTAAAAACAACACACACATAATTTGATTCCTTGGATGTGAATGCTCAAGGGTGCATGTGTTCAATGCCATTAAACCTTAAAAAATATTGTCAACTAGTCTAGTGGTCAATTTATTAACATTAAACTAGTATATCTTGTGCAAAATATAGCTTATTTGAAACTTAGATAAAAGAGTTAAATGTTATTTTAGTCTCTCTGATTTGGGTCATTTTGTCAATTTAGTCCAATAGTTTGAAACGTTGTCATTTTAGTCCAAATAGTTTCAAGTGTTGCCATTTTAGTCCGCTGGGTTAACTACGTCCATTTTTTCTATTAGCTAGAAGGGTAATTCGATCATTTTATATGGTCGATTTGCTCTTCTAGTTAACAGAAACAAAATGACCGAAATGCCCTTCTAGTTAACAGAATTAAGGGATGAAGTTAACCGAGTGGACTAAAATGGCAACATTTGAAACTATTTGGACTAAAATGACAACGTTTCAAACCTTTAGACTAAATTGACAAAATAATCCAAACTACAGGGACTAAAATGACATTTAACTCTACTTTAAAAAACGCCCCCACCCCTTGTGGTGTGGTGGTAAGGGTTTGGTATTCCCCCAACATAGAGTTGGGTTCGAGCCTCACAAGAGGCAAAAAAGGGATGGATTTTAAGGGAGTAAGATTTAGCCGTTCAAAAAAAAAAAAAAAAAAAAATAATCATGGATTTAATCAAACTGTAAAAGTAATGACAGTGACTAGAAGCCACATCAAAGAATGGTCACTAAATTTAAGGTCAAAACACAACCTTGACTGTTAAAAAAGAGAGCACAAAACAAAAAATTCCAACATATATAATTGATAAAGACTTTACTAATTAAATTACAGTGGTCTTAGACGAGATAGTTGAATTAGAAAACTGATGCTATATTGGTTGGGTCAAAAGAATGCAAACAAATTAGACCATGTATGTATTACCTAGAATTCTGAAATGTGTAGCTACTTTTTTGTTTAGGGTGAGAGGGGCACTCCCCTAAGAGGGGAGTCCCCTCTCTTACACACCACCAATTCTCGTGTGCCACGTCAACTCCCCTCTTAAACTCCCCTAACACCTCATTTTGATGTCGGCACTCCCCTCTTAGGTGACTTGGTTTTTATTTAAAAAAAAAAAAATCAAAAAGAAAAGTTTTGATTGGTCCACTCATCCTCTCTCCTCCCCCTCTCTTCGGTAACTTCCCACCGCTTTCCTCCCTCTCTCTACCTCACCGCCTTGATGGCGGTGTCTCCCCTAATCGGCAAGAGGGGTCCCCGAAGGAAGTCCCCGCAGGTGCCCCCCACACCCTTAGTGGAAGAGCTACTGATGATGCATTATCACCTAACGCATTATCAAACTGTTCATGTCTAACTCCTTAACTGTTCATGTCTATTGGGTTGTGTCATGTGTGGCACATGGAACTCCTATGACAATTTTCTTGTTAAGGTTTCAAGTTTTGAGGCAGATACTAAATGTTGTTTTAAGGAATTTGGTATGGAGACTTAGCAGACTTATTAGAGTTTGTTAAGTTTGGAGTTACGACTCACATAAGTAATGAACCGAAAGGTTTGGATACGTCGGATGCAGATTCCATTATTTACGGCCCTTATTTTTTTTCATTGACGGTCTTTTCTAAATTTTACAGTTTTCGTTTATTTCGTCTGTACTATAAAAAAGACGATTCTTGAAATTTATTAACTAATGCATTTACATTTTCACTTATTATCCATCATAAGCTGTCAAAATTCCTTGTAGAGAAAACATTATGTAATAGTGGGTCCGCAGGTAACTAGAACCTGTGATGTGTTTGGTTGGCAAAATAGAATTATAAATTTCGTTAGAGAGGGTTTATATGAGAAATCTCTTTTAGTGAAGGAATGCCAACTATTTATATACTAGGTTAAAAATTTATCATTACATGAATAAAATAAATGAAGTATTAAATTGTTAGTAATAAAAATTTATGTATAGAAAAAAATAAAAATAAAAATTTATGTATAGAAAACTAGGAAAATTACCAAAAATAAATACATCTGTAGAATAAGGTAAAAATGATCAAAATATTAACCCGATCGTAGACTCATGACACGTGACAAAAATCAGTTACTTATTTATTCGGTATATAGATAAATACAGATGCAAAAAGGTTTAACATATAGATAGATAGACATAGATAAAAAATGTGTAACTTCGTATTTAATTTTTAATGAATTTAAAGAGTAAACTGCCATTTTGGTCCCTGTGGTTTGGCTAGTTTTGCCACTTTAGTCCAAATCTCAAACTTATTACATCTGGGTCCTTGTGGTTTGCATTTTGTTGCCATTTTAGTCCAAATTTCAAATTTGACCAGATTTCCCATTAATGACCTGCTATTTTGTCTTTACCCTCAGGGGCATTTTGGTCATTTTAGATTTATTATCTTTTTATTATAACTCAATTATAATAAATATCTCTCTCAACATACAACTGTGCGCGCTCTCTCTCTCTCTCTAAAATTATATAGAACTGCATCCCCTCTCTCTACCCCCAATCTCTACATTTTTCCACCACCAACAACTACCATCCACCACCACCACCACCACCACTCCCAATCAACCTGGAAATTTCCCCAGCTTTCCGACGTGCACACAACTTGTTCGACGAATTGCCCGTTAAGTTTTTCAAATGGGAGAAACCAAATCATCATCGGAGAACAGGTTGAAGCAATCAGCAAAGTACTCCGATGAGAATCGAGTGCCGTTAAAGGCTAAAAACAACAATGCACAGTCGAATTTAAAACTCATATCGATCTGGGGTTCTAACATCGTCAGAGGTTTTGCAGCTGAAAAGAAAACCAGATCTGGCGTCCACCACGAATTCCAGAAACCCTCTTGTTCCTAATCAAGCCAAACGGTCACTTATTGGGGATTTATCGTGTTCTGCCACTGCTACACAAGTTCATCCTCAAGGGTTTAATAGATCGTCTTCTTCTTCGGATTCTCGTGATCTCACTACTAGAATAATAGGCAATAGCCACCAAATTTTGCTACTAAAAAATGCAGTAGCAAAATTGGTTGCAAAATCGGTAGCAACATGAATTTCTAATTTTCGTTATTTTTTTTGAGCGGCACATATTTTAACCAGACGACTTATCCAAGCCCTGTTAGGGTTTCACATTCACTCCAGTTCACTCGACTCTACTCCACATCCAATACACTCAATTGAAGAACAATCGTCTACTCAATCGCTACGCTCAATCGAGATCAATCCGTTACTCAATCGAAGATCAATTCGCTACTTAATCGAAGAACAATCTGTTGCAGATCATTCGCTCGTATGGCAATTCATCTCCATCACGGAACTCTTGTACTTGTTTGATTTCACATGGAATCAAGATCTGTTTCCGCAAAGGTTTGCAGATTAATCACGATTTATACGTATATATTACGCGATTGAATGTATAATTGTCTATGTGTGCAATAATCGTCTAGTATTGTTGAATCAATCGTTGTTACGTGATTTATACATATAGAATACGTGATTGTTCGATCTAAATCTGCTGATCATGAACACTGTGATTCTGTTTCTAATTGTGTTGTTACAATTAAACCTAATTATGATTCGCGTTCGTGTAACGGAATTGTTTTAGTTAATTCGATGTGTTCGGTGTCAGTAAGTGTAAATAATAGTGGTGATATACGTGTGCTAGCTAAATCGCGGAGCTCGCAAAGTAGCGGTAATGGATCGCCTAGTAAGCTTCCAACTGGTAGAAGTGTTAGGTAGAGCGATGAGATTGTTGTGAATGCTAGTGTTAGTGATGATGATGATGATTGATGAAGGTGAGGATGAGGGTGATGATGTTGATGAGGATGCGGTGTGTACGATTGGTGAAGGAGGTTAGGGAAGATGGAATATGTGATTTAGGAAAAGTGTTTTTTATATTATGAGGTGTAAAATTGACATTGAAATTGATATGCTATGTTCCTGTGCCAACTGGACTCGACACGCTAGTTATTAGTTGAGAACACCAAATACTTATTCTAAGAGCCTGCTGATTTTAGTTTCAAGATGATTTTATTATCTAAATGTTCTATTAGCATCTTTTGATATATTTGAATTTAGAAACTTGTCCATATTGTTGTATATATTCTATATCAGAATTTAAATTTTGCGTGTACTCCCGCCCCCTGTTGTTTGAATGGAGTTTTTTTTATCTCTCCTGATTTAGGGTTTGTTAGCGTTCTTGAGTGGGTGAATTGATTTCAGCTTGCAATGTTGAAATGTATTAAAGAAAGAAGCACATGGAACAAGATTATAGTGAAATGGTCGCACTTCATTGTTCTCCTATTTCTAATTTCAGCTCTGAGGATTCAACTCAATCAGCAGCAACAACTTCATGGGGTTTTTCCTTAGAAGTGTTTGGGTAACAGTGTGATCTGGGACAAGGTAAATCTCTAATAACAGACACAGGTGGCACATGGGGCTGGTGGTTGGGTAATAGTCTGATCTGGGACGGTTTGGCTTATAGAGTGAAGACCATACTTATAGGTATGACTATTTACATTAAAGTTAAAGCTATTTACTATGAATAATACATATATTTCTAACACAAAAATTTGTTCGGATTAACCTGCTTAGGATTAATCAATTTATGCCACATGAGGTGGCAATTCCCCTCAACTTGTCGATCCTCACACCGACCGCTGCAGCCCCGTTTGCAGATTCGTTGCAGAGTGAGTGCGCCTCATAAATCCTTATTCATATTTCATTTATTTAAACACTTGGCATTTTATTATTTTCATTTATTTAAGATCAGTACATTTGTGCTCCAAATCTATTTGTCTTGCAATCTGTTGCTTTTATTCTTTTGTGCCTTTTTGATTTTATTGAGAAATTAATATTGTTTTGGTTTTGTTTTATACATTGGGGTCTTAACTCAGATCACATATTTTCTCTTTGCTAGTTTTCCAGTTCAACAAATCTGGTGGTGCTTTCAGTCGTTAACTTGATTTGTATTCGACAAGTAATGTTACGGCCCCGAAGAGGTCCTACGGTTCAGCAGAATCATTGACTGTGGTTGAACGTTAAGTATCCACCGTGTTGATCTAGTACTCTTCAGGTAGCAAACGCTACCCTATTTCGGTTTTGCCAAATGACACAATACTAAACATTTGCATTATTTTCCATATGCAGAAGTTGTGATTCATCATTTGGACTTCCCAGTTGGCACAGAGGTATGTGGCACCATCAATGTCAATTGTGTTATTTTTGTTACATTGTGTAGGCTACTCATTAGGTTTGAAGTTTATGATAGTGGGACCAGATTGACTTGCTCCTAAAAAAGAAATTGATTGCTTCTTACTCTTTGTTTCATCGAGTCTTAGGAAATTATGAAAAGTTGAGATGAATGTGGTAATTTGTAAGAATTAGAACTAATTAAGTTTTATTCATTGTCAAATTGTCAAATGGTACAGGATGCATTTGAAGAAGGTGGGATATTACACGGAAAGAAAGTCGACATCTTTAGCTGTGACTTCCCTAATCAAGAAAATCAAGGTTTTAAAGTATGCATTTAACTCGTTTTTTTATTTTCTTCTAGGGTTCTGTGTGACTTGTTTTTTCTTTTGTTGCAACACAGGATATTTTACTAAATTATTGGAGGGATTGCTATATCTACATGAAGATTCACGGTTACGAATCATCCATCGAGATCTCAAAGCTAGCAATATTTTACTTGATCAGGACATGAATGCAAAAATTGCGGATTTTGGATTGGCTAGGACTATTGAGGTGGACCAAACTCTAGGAAACACAAAGAAAGTTGCTGGAACCCTGTAAGTAATTTTAATCACTATTAGAATATAGTGTTTTGTTCAGCTATTATTATTTTTAATAATGTTTCACACATCTGACTTGTTTACAGTGGATATATGTCACCAGAGTATGCTATGCATGGGCATTTTTCAGTGAAATCTGATGTATTCAGTTTCGGTGTCATAGTTCTCGAGATTGTTAGTGGGCAAAGAAACTCTAGCTTTTATCGACAGGATGACAGCGAGGATCTCCTACTCTTCGTAAGTAACCTCGTTCGCTTTCACTTCAAATCCTCATTTTGGTTTTTCCTTCTTTCAACTCAAACGGGTCAAATGGCTCAAAATCAATTTAGCGAAAAAGGGTCAAACAGGTTGAAAGTTGCCCAAAGTTTAATTTAGCGCATACCGCCGAATCATTTTTATTCAAAGATTTAAATTGTTTTTAGTAAATTAAAAAATTAAATGTTTATAAAATGAACAAACATTCTTTTAGTTCAATCCAAAATGGCATGTTTTATGTTTATGACCTGCACTAGAAATAACCCGTTTCAATCCTAAACTATTTTGATCCTTTACCCAACAAACTCTGACCGGTTTCAATCCTACAATAACCCAGGCTTGGAAAAGATGGACGGGTGGAAGAGCATTTGGACGGGTGGAAGACCATTGGAGCTACGGGATCCATCACTTGGTGAATCTTCTTATTCGGAAAATGATGTTGTTAGGTGCATCAAGCCATCAACATTGGATTATTATGTGTGCAAGAAGATGCAGATGCAAGGCCTTCCATGGCTAGTGTTCTCAATATGCTTAATAACAACTCTATGACCACGAAAAGTCGAATCCGACAGCTATTTCTGTCAAGGAATCATCGGTAACCGAAATGCATCCTGATAACCGAACGAATTGCCAATCTATGTGATTTAATAGCTAATCTTCAAAAACGGTGAGATTATTGTTAAAAATATACAATATATTTTTTATAACTGCATTTTCATCCTTTATAAGCTATCTTTTTTTTTTTAGTTTAGTTTTGTTCGTTTTTATTGTTTGTTTTTTCGTTTAATTTACAGGTGGGCTTTGGAGTTATAAAAGAAGTGGCTGGGCTTATAATGACATGGCTGGACTTATGAAGACTTGGGCTGTTCCGACTGGGCTTGTGAAGACTTGGACCTGTGATTCGAAGACTTATTGACTGTATATATAAAAGCTTCTTTGTTGCAGTTGGTAGATAACAACTGGTTCGCTCATCTGTTGAAGATCTCCTGTTGAGTTATTGTCTTCGTCGTAACAGATTTAGTGTTCGAGTGTTGCAGATCATCGTGTTGATGATCTGCTTGTGAGAAATTTGTTGTTTCAGTCATTGTCATTGTGTTCTTCGATATCTTTTGCTGAATAAACGTTTGAGTATTTCTGATTCATGTATTGTTGACAATTATAGTATATTCACTTGATTTGCAGTTTTATTCAATTATGGAATAGCCGAATGCAAATGGAATACCATAAATGGTAGCAAAACGGTGGTAAAATGTGATAAAGCGGTAGCAAAAAGGTGGCAGCAAAATGGTGACAAAACAAATGTGGTAGCAAAACGGTGACAAAAAGCGGTAGCAAAAAGGTGGCAAAATAGCGGTAGCAAAACGGTGACAAAAAAAATGTGATAGCAAAACGGTGACAAAAAACGGTAGCAAAACGGTGGCAAATCAATGGTAGCAAAATCGGTAGCAAAAAATAAAACGGTAGCAAATAGGTGGCAATTGGGCATTTGCTACGTGTGCTTTTGCCACCGAGTTTTTGGTGGCAAAACGGTGGCAAAAGAGCAATTGCTACCGTTTTGCGACCGAAAATGTGGTAGCAAATACCTTATTCTCTAGTAGTGTCTGTTTGCTGAGCTTGATCAGCTTAGAACCCTGCTTCAAGAATCTAGAGACCGAGAAGCTAAATTGCAAGGTGAGTTGTGTGATTTCAAGAGAAAAAACCTTAAGGCTTTGGAGCTAGAAAGAACAGTTGAAACAAAGGCTAGTGAAATCGATGCGCTTAAAGGTAAAATTGATTTGCTGGAATCGGAGAACAGCATTAGTCTTTCTAGTTAGGGTTTTATTTGGGGAAACTTCGAACCTCCTTCATCAGCATCAATCAACGCTGCCGTTTTCCGATGTCGGTTCTCATCACGGTGGTGGTGGTGGTGTTCGACAAAGAGGGGAGAGAGAGAGATGGGTGTTTGGAGAGAGAAAGAGAGAGTGTGTGTGTGCAGGTTTTGGAAAGAGAGAGAGCGCACAGTTGTATGTTGAGAGAGAGATATTTATTATAATTGAGTTATAATAAAAAGATAATAAATCTAAAATGACCAAAATGCCCCTGAGGGTAAAGACAAAATAGCAGGTCATTGATGGGAAATCTGGTCAAATTTGAATTTTGGACTAAAATGGCAACAAAATGCAAACCACAGGGACCCAGATGTAATAAGTTTGAGATTTGGACTAAAGTGGCAAAACTGGCCAAACCACAGGGACCAAAATGGCAGTTTACTCGAATTTAAAAGAAATATTTATGTCAATTTTAACCTTTTTCCGCTTGTACAATCAAACGCGTTATCTATTTAATTGTATGATATCCCTCAACAAAACACATTATCTTTTTAACCCAACCGAATTGTGTAAACAATGCCCCATAAGGTTTGTCCAAGTCAAAAGGAGAATTGTTCATTTGTCTAAAGGGTTTATTAAGGGTCATTCTATTCCCACCCCCTAATTACTAATTACACCCCCCCTATTAAAAACATCACATCCATCAATCATCCATCAATCACTTGGTTTTTGTTTCTAGCCTATTTTGTCTTTTTGTTGTCTTTTTTATTCATTTATTTAATTAGTTAGTATTATTATTATTATTATTAATTAGTATTTGTTTATTATTTAATTAGTTAGTATTATTATTATTATTTTTATTATTATTATTATATTTATTATTATTAGTAGTAGTAATGATATAGTATTTATTATTAGTTTTTATTGTTATAATTTATCAAATTATATTTATAGCTGTAACAAAAGTTATATAAAAATATAAAAATAAGTACTTTTTTACAAAATTATTATCATTTAATAATTTACATACAGAGGTTTAATCGATACACCCCCCAAATGTAGCAGGTTGTGTTATCCAAGACTTATACATACACTACTACAATAATAAGCAATAGCCACCAAATTTTGCTACGGGAAAAGACGGTATCAAATTTAGCTGCCTTTTTCATCTAACAAGCGTACTTTCTCATGGTTTGGTAACAAATTAGTGGCAAATGAATTTTTTTTTTTTTTTGAGATTTAATTAGACAACATTTCCATAGGTTTCATCAATAGATTCTTTGATTTACGCTCTACCGCCCAACCGCCTCGTGCTTAAATACCCTAGGGTTTCAACATCGATTCTGTTGTGGTGAGATCATTCAACATCAATTCAATAGGATTCTATGAGATCGTGCAATTGGAATCCTTCAACATCGATTCAATCAGATTCAATCGAACACCGTTCGGGCAATTGGAATCACTCAACATCGATTTTGAGATCATCACATACACTATAATACATCTATCAGATTCAATCGAAATCATTCATCTGGAGATCAATCGGAATCATCATTCTGAGATCCGATTTCAATCGATTCTGCACTCTATTCACTCGGTACGTTGTGCTCGAACATCAAAGGCTGGCGGATTTCAATCGGTTCGTCCTTATTCTTATCCATCTTCTAGCTTGTATATTAGGTTACGGATTTAGATTTTCTGAAAATTTTGTTGTACATTGTTACATTACATTGTTAATTGTTGTTAATATGCTTTCGTTTAGTGTAACTGGTGCGAATTCATACACTTTGTGGTTAATTAGTGTGAATTTAGGGTGAATTTTAGACTCTGAAGGTTCTATAGTTTTGTGAGAGTGTATTTATATGTTGAATGTGTCTACTGTTGCATTAGGTTGCTAATTGTTGTTTATATGCATTTTTAGTGTGATTAGTGGCGGTTTATATGACTTCTTGGTTAATTAGTTGTGAAATTAAGGCAAACCTAGACTCTGAAGGTTGATATAGTTGTTGTGTGCAAGCATAAATGAAATGAAAACAGAAATGGCTAAGCATTCTAAGGTTAGTAGTGGACCTTTTTTCATAACATTTTATACGTTCTCATTCAATTATAGGAAATCCCCAATTTGAAATCCTAATGCTGCAGAGTACAACTAATGGAGAGAGGAATGATATCAGTGGACCGGTGGAGTGAAGGCAGTCAGGTCTATTTCCTAACTCATCTTCACGCAGATCACACCGTTGGTTTATCCCCTCGTTGGAACAAAGGCCCATTTTCTGCTCTCGCATATCCGCCAGACTTTTTCACCACAAATTCCCCGGTTTCGACACTTGGTTGATTCGAAATCGGCCAATGGCACTCCTTATCTCTGCTTTCATTGTCCACTAATTCGCAAACTACTGTTGAAGTTATGGAAATTGAAGCCAATCATTGCCCTGGTAACTGTTCCCAACTTTGTTAAATAATTGATGTGTTTTTATTTGTTCATTTTAGGGTTCTGTTTAGTGATACTGCATGCAATTGGGGTTAGGAACTTAAGATGTTGTTTATGCTAACTTATTTACTTAACATATTTGATGATATGGTTATGCTATTTATGCTAACTTATTTACTTTAATGGTGCGTGTGTGTGTATTAATGTTACAGAGAGTGAGATATGCATATGTTGGTATTCCGTATTTTGAAGAAGGTACTTTCTTTTTCTTGGTCTTGGTCATGGGTGTATGTTTAGACTAGAGTGTATTGGAATGCTGAGAATCAATTCAAGATTGGGTGGTTGTTAGTGATTTGGTGCGTTTAAATGGCGGCTATAAATGGACCTTTGACTATGAGCTAGCTTTCTTTTAAATTTTTGGATTCTTCGTTACATATCTGACTTAGAAATATGTAGTATGACTTTGACTTATACACTCCTTTTATATGTGGATTTTTTTGTTGGCCTCTAATTGTCTTACTATAATCTTGAATCCTCAACTCTTACAGTATGGAGCTTATGGTCTTTTAGATTGTTTGTTTGGTATACGATATGTTAATTATGAATGTATGTATGTGTGTATGTGCGTCGATGCTAATTAAGTAATTATATGAGTTCATTGCAGGAACCGATGATGATCTCCCCCCGTCCCATCAAAACAGAATTCCAAGAGGTGGACACGTGGCAGGTAATGGAAGATCTGCAGTTATGGGTTCCGCACAATATCCTAGGATGTACGGGGATACCAATATGGAAGCCCAAATTCACCACCTTGAGCAAGAAGCATACAGTTCAGTTTTACGAGCCTTCAAAGCCCAAGCAGATGCAATCACTTGGGTATGCTTTGTCATTAATTCATTATATATGCATGAATTTTTTGTTGTTTTTAATCAGGCTTTTGTTAGATTAGCATTAAAACATATTTTTTTAGGAAAAGGGAGGTTTAATAACTGAGCTCAGGAAAGAATTGAGATTGTCAAATGAAGAACATAGAGAACTTTTGCTTAAAGTAAATTCAGATGACCTTATCCGGAGAATAAGGTAAATCAAGTATTGGTGATAACACATTAACACGGTTTGTCATATTTATGATTACGGAGTTTTTTTTCTGATTTTTGTGAGTGTTGTGTCATGAAAATAACAGGGAGTGGAGGCAGTCCAGTGGGCTTCAACCCGGGATGGTCAACCCTGGTCAAGCAGTACATGACCCATTACCGAGCCCATTTGTCTCAGCCTCTCAGGAAACCGTAAGAAGCAGAAGACGAACCCGCCAGGACATTCTCAATCGGCCACCACAACATGTACCTTTACCAACTCCTTCATCTGCTAGAAGAGCACCTGTGACGGGCCCAAAGGAAAAAACAAGAAATCCGTAAGCTTTCTTATTTTTTCTTATTTTTTAGCATTTATTTCTTATATAATTATATTATTACTTTACATCTCAAAAATGCTCAAAGTAAAGGTAATTTACCACCAACTTGTTTTTGTATAACTATATGAAAAATAGGGGTGTTCAAAAAGCTCGTAACTCGCTTGGAAAAAGCTCGGCTCGAAAAAAGCTCGGTTGTCAAGAACATTTTACGAGCCGAGCTCGACTTTTCAGCTCAATAAAATAAACAAGCCAAGCCGAGCTGGCCAGTTTAAGTTTGAGCTCGAGCTCAACCTGGCTCGACTCGGCTCAATTACAGCCCTAATGAAAAATGTGTGTAGGTAATTTCAAGGGCATTTTTTCACTTCTGTTTATAATTTCGTGGCAGATTTGGGTCAGCTAGTTACTCTTGCAAGCTTGTTACTTGATCCATATTACCGCACCATCAAGGGATTTCAGGTATGTTTTCATTCGAGACGTAGACTATGTATACATGTCTTGTCAGCTTAGTAAAAAAGTATTTTTAATCCCTATTTTTATGTAGGCACTTATGGAAAAAGACTGTCTTGCGTTTGGACATCCGTTTTCATATTGTCTTGTCAACTGCGAGTGGTTTAGAATTACCTAGGCAGTCTTCAAGGAGCTCGTTAAGGAAAAACCCAATAGAGATTTGGTCTTCAAAGTAAATTTGTTGGGGCGGAAGTTGACCGAGAGATATAGAAAGAACATCGACGCCATCTTGAATAGCGTCGCTAAATGCCGCTAGAAGGTCGGCATCTTCACAACCTCCAAACCAGCACGTTTTGTAAATTGTGATCATCATGGATTTTTTTGTGGTATTTGAGAGTTATCTTGCAAGCTCAGGTTTAAAGAACAGTCTATTCTTGAAAGAAATCCCACCCTTATACAAACACACACTTTTAGTTTGGATGTTTGGATTTGGATAATTTAATTTGAGTTATATGATGATTTGATTTGGATGTTTATTATGAGGACCATTGGATGTATAAATTTTTACATTTTAATGGAATGGCAACAAGTTATAATTGTTATGTTTTTATGAAATGGAATAGCCGAATGCAAATGGAATACCATAAATGGTAGCAAAACGGTGGTAAAATGTGATAAAGCGGTAGCAAAAAGGTGGCAAAATAGCGGTAGCAAAATGGTGACAAAACAAAATGTGGTAGCAAAAGGGTGACAAAAAGCGGTAGCAAAAAGGTGGCAAAATAGCGGTAGCAAAACGGTGACAAACAAAATGTGGTAGCAAAACGGTGACAAAAAACGGTGGCAAATCAATGGTAGCAAAATCGGTAGCAAAAAATAAAACGGTAGCAAATAGGTGGCAATAGGGCATTTGCTACGTGTGCTTTTGCCACCGAGTTTTTGGTGGCAAAACGGTGGCAAAAGAGCAATTGCTACCGTTTTGCGACCGAAAATGTGGTAGCAAATACCTTATTCTCTAGTAGTGATATTTTGACGTGATTCAAATATATTCTCCCAGCCAGCTGCATCATTTTCTCTCATTAATTTCCATAGGTTGTTTGTGCTGGCAATTGGATACTCTCCTTGCAATTCTACCATTATAAAATGGTTACCGTTCACGTGTGCAATTGAAATTATTTTTTTTTCTGGGAACTCGTGAGGGCCTCTCCAAAGCGGAAAACAAGTAGAACTGTTTCTTTTTTCTTGAGATAAAAAATGAACGATCACATTAAACTTGTTCGCAATCAAGAATCCTGCCTCTGGCATAATCATCCAGTGTTTTTCAGGTGCAAACCCCGATCCTGACCAAGCCAAGGACGTGAACACATCTTTGAATGAGCCTAAGAAAGCCTTAGTGTACTTATTTCTAAACTCGAGTAGCTCTTCCAACAGTGATCTCCGGATAAATAACCATAAATAACCGTAAATGAACTATGCCTTCCAGGTTCTTGAGTGTAATCCTGCTCTTGATAGTTCGTAAATGAACTATGCCTTCCAGGTTCTTGAGTGTAATCCTGCTCTTGATAGTTCGTAAATGAACTATGCCTTGCAGGTTCTTGAGTGTAATCATGCTCTTGATAGTTCGTAAACGGACTGTGCCTTGGAGGCTTCTGAGAGTAGCTTCGTTGAGGCTTCGTTGAGGCTTCGGCATTGTATACCCTTTATTATTTAAATGAGACATTAGCACCTCCATCAAAGATTTCCCTTTATGATCCGTTGCTCGAATTTTATCACGTGCGTTATATATGTTTTTAATTGTAGAGACATTATTTTCATCACGCTCCTTCATAACACCTAAAATATCTTTTGGGAACACACCCTTCCCCGTCAACTCTGCCACCAAATGGTGTTCATTAGGTGTCAATCGTTTGAGGATTGGGTGTCCCTCCATATATTCTCCGGGTGGATGGTTATGCTCACCAGGTTTTACTTTTAACGTCCAAGAACCCTTCTTTTTTGAAAATTTCCCTACCATTTCAAACGGGCAATTTATCTTTCTAGTGCCGGTCTCTCTACTTGAATCTTTATCTGATTTATACACACCACCACGATCACACATAAGTACAACTTTAGACACGTAGCCATTTTTAGTTTTCGATCTTTTAATCACCATAGCGTAACCAAGACTACGTCCGGTGTTTCTAACCCATTCCATCAACTCTTCACGAGACTTGAACACCTAAAAGTGAACTAATATTAGTTACAAAATATTAGGTGAACAAACTCATTTAAACTAAAACAAGACCCTTAACCTAGCTAGATTATATAACTAAGCTGAAACTTGAAACATGGGAATTAAAAACTATACCTGATCTGTTGAAAATCCAGACATTTCTTTAACTTTTCTGAATGCTATAAAAGTTGAATAAGAAAAAATAAGAACATGAATCAAAGATAAGAAAAAATTACACAACGAATAAAACTATACCCTCTTGATGCTCTTGTGTCACTTTGTAAAATTTTAGATTGAAATTTTAGATTGAAATTTGAAGTAATTTGCGGTCTTGCGGACAAATGACAATTATAGTAGGCAGTAGCACCAATTATTCTTTCCACGTTTTTTTTAATAATAATAATAATAATAATAGGCATTTTTTGACTTGATATTTGTTTTCTGTTTTGAGGCAGTAGCACCTTATTCTTGACTTGGTGTTTTTATTATTATTATTATTATTATTTTTTTTACAAACTTTGGGTGTAAAAAACTACCCCCTCGGGAACCACGTGCCACGGAGGGCGTTGACCACGATTTTTTTTTTACAACTAGATCCGTATATTTTAACAACATTCGTAAAAAAAAATTTCAAACGGCGCGCCCGAGGGGGTAGTTTTTTACACCCAAAGTTTGGTGTTTTTATTATTTTTTTGTTTTTTCTTTTTTTTTTTTACAAACTTTGGGTGTAAAAAACTACCCCCTCGGGAACCACGTACCACGGAGGGGCGTTGACCACGATTTTTTTTTTTACAACTAGATCCGTATATTATAACAACATTCGTAAAAAAAAAATTTCAAACGGCGCGCCCGAGGGGGTAGTTTTTTACACCCAAAGTTTGTAAAAAAAAAAAAAAAAAAAAAAACACTAAAATATACTAAAAGGACAACAAAAAGACAAAAAACACTAAAAACAAAAAGCAAATGATTGATTGATGGATTGATGGATGTGATGTTTTTGTAGGGGGGGTGTAATCAGGAATTAGGGGGGGTGGGAATAGTATCACCCTTTATTAAGCTTAAGACTATTAAACAACTTTGAAAAGGCCTGGGAAAGGGGAATTTGAAACCATGAGATGCAAGTAATTATTAGACGCCAAATGAGTTTGAACACATGATAAGTGAATAGAATGTTTTAAAAACCGGTTTTTAAATCATATTGGGATGGGCTAAAAAAATGGTTCAACCGGTAGAATTGGATTATACCAGACGGTTCAACCGGATGAACTAATTATCTCTAAAATTTCATAGAGATACATACATACATGAATTATTGACAAACTCACCAGTTTTAATTTTTCACACCGACATAAATTATAATATAACTATTATCATGTCATCTTTCTCTTTCAAGTTTCAAAATAAAATCTCTCACAGAACATTGCTTTACCCATACAAACATACATACATAGTTACATACATACATATGGAGGGAGAGGGATATATATACATCAAGTTGCTTCAAGTCTGTCACTTTTTGACCCACTTGTGGATCTATTTACACCTAGATTATTTTATTCAAAAAAGTAAAACTGTCGACGAAGATGGAACTGGAACCATGATGAAGATGGGGTGATGAACCGATGAAGATGGAGTTGAATCATGTGTATGAAGTGATGAACCGTAAGTGATGATGATTTTGAATGTTGATTGACGTTATATGTATGTGATGGAACTCCGGAATATTAAAACCCAAACTAAAATAACTATGGGTCGGTACTGGTATTACGGGTTAAATCGGTATACCGGATCTTTTACCGCCGGTACGAATCTTACGCCAAACTAAAATAACCATGACCTTTATGCTTTGTTTAAGCCTATTCCATTTGTTATATAGAACAAATTCAACCCGAACTTGTTTACATATAAATATTTGAGCATATGGCGTACCCTTCTAAACGTGAGGGAGCCCCTCCATGTCTGCTCATGGTGACGCCAACACTGCGCCGGGTGAGCATGAGAGGCTTTACATGGCTGAGCTCACGGTGTGAAGGAAAAACTTCATATTTCTTCGGCCAATTAGATGGTGACAACAAGGCAATTCTATTTGTTCTTGTTTATATATAATACTTTATTTAAAAACTTACTCAAACTCACACAAAGTAGTCCCTCCTCATGTGAGTAAGGGATACATCATGTGCACATGTGACATATACATGATGCCTACATGACCCTGCTCGCACTGACACTCACCAAGGTAAGCCGAATGACTTTAGGTTGAAACTGACCCAACAAAATTTCAATCGGCGGATCCACATCCAATCCTGCCATTTGTTTGACATAGAATTCATTAGACATCCAAATATGTTTTCATCAATCTTGTGTCATTAATTGAAATTTCACACGCTTTGAATGGTAAAACTTGTTTTGCCTCCACTTGATCTAAATCATCCAACCTAATTAAGAGTGGAAGGGACTATATAATCACCATGATAATCTAACCTTAATGTCAAAGGATATATCCACTTGATCGCTCTTGGTGATTTGTTGCCATGTGCTTATTTTATTAATGCCTTAGAAGTTAAAAAATGGCATAGTTTGAAAAAGTTGAAGCATTGATACACTTGGTAAATAGGTCTCATTAAGTGGCATGATGGATTTAGGTCGGCGCACTTCAAAGGAAACTTTTAAAAAGGACCGGATCTACTCCATAACTATATATTTTGTTTTAAAAATATATGAGTTGTAACATTTTTCATATTAATGACTTAACGTAATGTTTGTAACATTTCTCATATATGTCACATACACATTGTATAAAATTATATGAGTTATAACATTTCTCATATCAATGACTTAAGGTAATGTTTGTAACATTTCTCATATCAATGACTTAACGTAATGTTTGTAACATTTCTCTTATTGTGTTGATAATATAGTGAGAGTGTTGTGAGGAATATTGTGAGTGATTTGTTCTTGTATCTGTAAAAGATTTGATTCAAAGGGTTAATATCAATTAGGTTTGGGTATTTGTGGTTTCTTTGATAGATCTAGGTAGATCCATGTTTTGTAACATTTTGCATCACATAAGATTGGGATTCGTTTAAAAAACAATGTCTAATGTTGGGAAAAGGTGTGAGCCACTATAGATAAGGGACTGTTTTCGGTTGTGGTGAGAATATGAAGCGCACTTTGTTTATTGTCCCATATAGTGACGGACGCAAAAATTATTTTCCAAGGATGCGAACTAGGAGTTCAGCCAAACTTTCAAGTGATGCGATCGGGATTTTTGCCTATAAAATACACAATTTATTTTTAAGAGGATTGTCCGCCCACCCAAGGCCTCACTTGGGTAAACCCTTGGTCCCATGGATGATTCATTTGTTGAAGTTCATATGCTCGGTGACGTTTTGATTGTTGGATTGGGTTGAGTAGTTCCTAGTTCCTGGTCTAAGCTCGTGCGACAAACATTGAATTGCGTTTGAAGGAACCGATGGCCAAACCCATGTCAAGTCAGTATGATGGATAGTAAGTAAATAGTGCTAGATAGAATGGGGATAAAAGTATATAATTTGTGAAAGAGATCAAGAGATGCCTGGTGCACAAAAGGATCTCTCTCATGCAAGAAGTGTACACGAAAAGAATTGGGCTAAGGCCCCATGGAATTCAGTGTAAATATAAGCCCAAAGTTTGAGCTCAATAGATATGACCAAATACCATGTGACGCATCAACCCTATACTTTTTGACTTGTGTCGTCTACATTTCAAACTTGTAGATGTTATTTTCCTTCACGTTAATGTTAAAGATGTTTAATATAGGCACCCAAAGACGAGATACATATACATGTATAATTTGATATACCTGTATATATCGGGTTTTTTTTTTTTGCAAAACTAGGTGTTTTGAACACCTAAAGAGTGCAATTAGGTGAATGATGCGTGATCGAAAACCAATGTTTATTCGTAATTAAGTTTATGTTTTACGTGACTTTTGGTTTCGAATGGCCTACTTTGATTCGAATTGTGTTTTGTAGGACTGACGGAGTTTAAGGAGCTATTCGAGAGCTTTACGGAGCATCGGGGAGCAGACGGGATCAAACGGGAACGCGAAACAAAGAAAACAAAAAACCAAATTTGGGCATAGTAGACAACCATTTAGAGCGTCAGATGAGTTTTGATAATCTACACATCGTCGCCGACGCCCTGTTAGGCCGTCAGCGACGCCCTCAACTGATGAATAACGAATTCTCAATTTTGAATGTTTGGGAACGAGTTATAACACATGTTTTGGGTATTTTCAGAGGAGTTACAAGTTTTTGAAGTTTGAACACTAGTCTTGGAGCCAAGATTATCCTCTCCATCATTCTCAATCCATCTCAATCCACACCATCATCCACAATTATCTTCCAGAATCCTAATCCTCAATCACCATCAATATCTCACCAATCCATTCACCATCATAATCCACCAAAAACCCTAACCCTCATCATACTCACCATCAAAGCTTCAAGATGTCCATGTTCAAGCTCTCATCATCCGGTGATCGTTTCATTCGTCATGAGCGGCTAATCCTCTCGGGTTTCACCCCAGTGTAGACTTTTGTAAGGTTTTAGGGGTTGATACATGTTTATTAGTTGATTTGTGACAAGTTGAGTTTGTATTTGAATTGATTGATAATTGTCTTGCATTTGAACTATATTTGCGAATTGTCGAGTGATTATAAAATTTGAATTTGCAAAATAAGTTTGTGTAATGCCTTATCTTTCGAAAGGATTTACTTGTTCGAGGTAACTAAGTGCATTGCGGTCTGTCTTGAACGTTGATAACAATTGGAACCTAAGTCTCGTGATACTAAAACCGTTAATGACAAATTCAACCAGTGGCGGAGCTTGTCCAAAAGTTTCGAGGGGGCGTAAAGTGATGGGACCCAATTTTTTTCCTATCGTTATGTTTCGGGTCGGGTCGGGTCGGGTCGGCTATTGATTCGGGTCAGGTCAAATAATAATAGTTCCAAATAAAACTAAAAAAATTCATATTGTATAAATATTTAGGATATAGAAAGTGGTAACAAACTTTACTTTAATTTGTATATTGTATAAATATTTAGGATATAGAAAGTGGTAACAAACTTTACTTTAATTTATATATTGTATAAATATTTAGGAAAAATAATTGGGGGGAGGCGATCCTATATAATTTTTAAAATTTTCGGACGAAAAATCGAAAGCTATACACTTCTAACCGAAACATTGGGGTGGACGGGTGCACCCCCGGGCACCCACTAACCTTCGCCACTGAATTCAACTAAATCAACTTAAGTAGCAACCCTAGGCTTTGCAATTATTGAACCGGGTGTGAACCTTGTTCTCAAATTAGTGTTTTAATCATTTAATCAAGTTTTCGGGCAATCAAATTGCCAAGTTCAAGTAGTAATCGATATAGCATCAACCCGTCGGTTCAACCCGACACTCTTTTCAACCAAACAATCAAATTACTAAATTGCAAGCTTCATAAAGTGTGACATCGTTTATAATCAATCTTGTCCATATGCATACCACAAACTCTTCGTGGTTCGACCCCTTGCTACCACTAACACATTGTTAAGGGTAATCTGGGCTACAAATTATTATCTTTAACCAGGGCTCGACACTCCAATTAGTGGACAAGGATTTTGTAATAACTGAATTAGCGACTTTCATTCAAGCTTGCAAACTTTCTGCACAAATTCACTGCTGTCCCTTAACATCGCTAATTCAAACCCCAACTTTCCTTAACATAGCTGAATGAAACAATGACTTTCATAAGGTCGCCGAATGGGTTCACAACATTCAAAAATTCGTTGTTAGTATTCACCTTTTGTGTTAACAATACATAATTTATATTTTGTATAATTATCTTTAATTCAAATATTGTTATATTAGGTAGTTATACACTAGTTTAGTAGGTCAATATTTGTTGTCATTGTAGCATATTTCACTCTGTAATTAATGCTTGTATTTAGATTAAATACCCTTGAGGTTAATGGAAAATCAAGCCTTTTCAGTATTCGATCTAACACTTAGTTTTGCAAAAAAAAAAAAAAAAAAAAAAAAAAATCACATTTATTTTTATTAGACTTGCAAATTTTGAAAGAAAAATATAGAAACTCACCCAAAACTTTATTCAATCCACACAAGCTTTTAAAGTGCTTCTTAAACAGTAGATCATTAGAGGAGTAATATACTTTGTGTAACATCCTTTAAGATATTAATTATTAACAAAAGTATAGAATTCTTAACAAAAGTATTTATGGGTCAAAATATTTTCCAACCTACCCATTTCTCATCGCCTGTTTGCATGCTAATTTGATAAACAATACTATGAATGCATCTGCGTTTCAAAATTTGAAAAGAAATGTACTTGTCACCCATGTGTATAAAAGATCATAAACATTTATCAACAAGAAATTAAGGTTTAATTGAATAAATTAAATATAATTAAATTGACAACAAACCAGCCAGCATGATTGAGGGATGACAACAATCATGGATGTCTTCAATCATTCATTTACAACTCTCATATTATATAAGTATATATGCATAAAAAACACAAAACACAAAATATTAGAAATTATTTCTTAAAGGGCAGAAAGGAAAGTTTTCTTAGAAATTCTCTTTGTGAAACTCAAACGTGGTTGATGAATCAGTGAATTCTGAAGCTAATTCTTTTAGCTCTTTTATTACTCCTGGTGATCCACAATAGAAAACCCCTGCGAATTATAATGATATGAAAGTTAGAAAACATCACACGATCGACATTATATATCACCTATTCTAGCAAAACCACCCCTTTAGAGCCATCATCACCCATAGGTCGTTAACGCGTATTCATGACACAATTAAAATAACTCGGTTTTTCAATATTTTATAGTATTATAACAATTTGCGACAAAACGCAATTAAAATAACCCTTCATGTGATTTGTTTGCCACAATGTTTAATTAAACATGTTACTTGATGAGCTGTAATGAGAACGGATACTATAGTTAACTTATATCTAAAGTTTTGAATGTAAATATTAACCAATACAATTCCAAATAAATCAGATTTTTATTCAAAGATTACGGCATTATAAAATTTTAAAACTGACAAAAGAAGTAATTGAACACCATGCCAGCCTAACTGAGCTCATCATGATCCGTATGCATTACTCGCGACATGTTTCAACCCAACCCATCCGTTGTGCCAGCTTTGCTTTATATGTATTCAAGTTTATAACGAAAAGAATAAAAGTGAGAATGAGTTAGCAGGACTGACCTATTTTGGAACCTTTGTGATTATCAGCAATTTTTTTGTAAACTTTCAGCCAATTAGGTCTAGCAAAATGAGTTTTCACACGGGTACCAGATACAATATCAACACCCTTTTCAGCATAATAGAGTGACTGAAGCATAGTAATTAAAGAAGATCGCGCATCTGCTTCCTCGTAAACACTTGTGCAATAATTGTGAATCTCTATGACATCATTTTTGCCTATCTCAGCAACCTCATCCATAACATCTTTAAACCAACCCAACGTATTCTGTTCCTTAGTGGACCAATAGAAGTAAGCCCTTTTTGTTTTAAACTCATGTTCTCTTGTTGGACTAAGTTTGTTCTTTTGTGATATTGTACCATCTTCCAATGCATTTTGTTTTTCTTCTTTGGCTTTAATGTTATTCACAATGTCTTTCACAATACTGATCATTGGAGTTGCTCCAATGCCTAAGCCCACTAGCAACACCACTTCGTAATCTTTGTAGTCTTGTGCGGGTGCACCGTATGGACCGTCAATTTTTAGAACTCTTAGGTTACTGTAAAAAAGATTGACCAACTTATTCAAATACATATATGTTTAAATCTTTGGATCAAAATGGATTCAGGTTGAAACAAGTTATATTCTTAGAATTGACCCTCAAACATCTTTGGTTCATTCTTCTTAAACTTTTTATCTAGATTTTGAAAGGGTTAGTTATGTTTATGAATAACCAACCACTAATTACTATCATCAATTAACCCAATGCATTTAAAGATTCTAAACGTGAATTTCGTATCCCCGGCTCTAAACGTGCAAAAGAATCATATTCTCTTAAAATATAAAGTTCTTAATATGTTTTAAATACATGAATTTAGAATATAAAACATTTTGTATGTTAGAGATATATTTTGCAGTTTAGGGAATGACATAAGTTTTTAATATATAATATACTGAGATAGTATTGTTTTTAACCATTAGTAACAAGTTAGTTGCCTTAAACGAGACAAAAGCGTTTTTAGGATTGGCATGATCGACTATTTTAACCCGAACGAAAAAGATGACAATCCCAAACTCATTTTGGTTTGTTGCTCAACCCATCCTTCTTACTACATGATGTGAATCTAGAAACAGACATACTCTACTTACTTTGGAATTTGTTCCGGAAAATCAGCTTTACGAATCTCACTTCCTTCATCAGGCAAACAGGCCTACCGAAGACGAAAATTCACATGTTAAGTGATATAATAATTAACTAACAACATGGACTATAAGCAGTAAACAATGGTTGCATATATACCTCTGAATAGATTTTGTAAATTTTTTTAGTCCAATCACCAAGAGCCCGGATATGCACACTCAGGTAGTCATCACTAGGGGCAGATGTAATGGAAAATGGGTGCCTGTTAATGAACATGTATCAAGTATTAAGTTACTTAATTGTACTATTACATAATTTATATATTGTTTTCAATTCTTTTAATGTAAACAAACCATTCAAATGGGGAGACAGCATCACACTTGACAAACATGTATTCTCCACTCTTGTAATTAAAGTTTTCAGGCTTCCTCATTCGAAGTGCCAATACCCCCTCACGACCAGGATAAGCAGCCACCTTTAACAGAACCGATATCTTAAGATATGTCTTATCTTATGTGTCAATGATAAAACACAACTAAATGGACCCGTATGTATGCTAAAGTAAGATGTCCAAAACGCATGTGTGTGTAAGATTGGAGACCTGTCTATTTCTAGGAGGTTTTGTGGAAGTGTTTTTGTTTCTATTAAAAAAGATCATGTGTATATAATAGTATACACCTTTCTATTTATAGGAGGTTTATGCAAGTGTTTTGGTTTCTACTTTAAAAAAAAATCTGACACCTGGTATTCATGTGAATATGTTTTTTTTTGAACGGTGACTTTCTTTTTGAGTGACCCAATGTCACACCGCCTAATCGACGGCCCTAGCCAAGTCAAATTAATCTCAAAAAAAAAAAGTTTACTCCTTTGACTAGTTGACTCAAATTAAGTCTACTGTTTTAAGTAGCAAACTCCCTTGAAACCAAAACAAGTTCAGAAACCTTATGAAAACGCCAATGACTTTGCTAGACCGCTTAGAAAAAAATAAACATTATACCTTAAGTATCCTGGCTGGATCAAAACGAGATCGAAATGTCCTTTTCAGTCTCTCGCAAGCGTAGAGCAAGACTGGAACCGCCAAATACATCCAAGTCTGCATCCGTAAGGCATAATTTACTTTAAAGATTACGAATACCTAGTACTAAGACATTATATCAAGCTAATATATAAAAAAGGGTATTACAAAATGAGATAACATAAAGGAACTAACCGTTTTCTTGTACCATTCCTTGGTGAGATAAAGTTTAATCCCGTGAACTATAAGCAGTGTGTGAAGGGAGAAGCTGCCGGAAGGTGAGGGAAGCAGAGATGGCCCGATGAGTAGTAGAAAAATTTTCGTAGGCTGCACCAAGACCGCATAAGAACCAGTGACATTTGTCACTCTCCTCCACCGGGTGACCGATAGCGGCCAGTTGATCACAAAGCGTCTTGAATTTTCGGCCATACTCTGACACAGTGGAGGACCCTTTTTGCAATTGCCGAAGGGTGTCACGAAGGGTATGAACCCTATCGATAGAGCTGTTACTAAAAGCACTTTCAAGCGCAAGCCAGATGTGCCGAGCGGTAGACAAGCCAATAATTTCGGACATGGCCTCTTCTGAAAGAGAAGACTGAATCAGCAGACGAACTGACTGATCAGCCGCTAACCAGGTTGTATAATCGGGGTTGGGGACGGTTTTGTTATCGGAAGTAATGGTTTCGGATGGTGGTTTGGAGGTGCCATCTATGTGACCGGAGAGACCCTGCACAGACAGAACTGGAGATATTTGATGAGACCAGGCTAGGTAGTTAGAGGCTGTGAGTTTGAGAGGGATGAAGTGGAGAAGGGTATGGAGAGGGATAGAAGAAGACTTGTCGCTGGCCATAGATAAACAATCAGACAGGACAAGAAAGAAGAGGAAGTGGGGCGGCAAAGAGAAAAGGGTATTTAGGGTTCAAAATATGGCTGATACCATGTGAAGGGAAATAGTGGTCAAGATGATTTCATTGATACGAGAAGGTTCCAATATATACACCAAAATGGACCATCTAAATATGTAAACAAATTATACACCGAAAATACAAAATATGTACTAGAATAAATTAAGGATATTGATTTCCTTAATTTATGTTATGCGATTACAGTGCGTAGACGATAACAAAGAGGTGGTGGGAGTACCAAAAGACATTAAATCCCGTTAATTTGTTAATAGCAGCAATAGGTCCTGTTAATTTCTTTACGATGGAATTATACGACTTTGAGTTCTTGAATGCCTTAAATCTTGTTAATGACGGTAGTTTGAGGCCTTTTCTTAGCCATGCTAGTGTAAAAGCTATGATCATTAGTACTACCATTATTATTCCCGTGTACCCTTCTACTTCCTTTACAAAATGCCAATAATTCTCCGCTTGATCCCCAAAAAATTGTTGCATCGGTTGATACTCTTCCTCAGTTGCGTGGATTAATCGGGGAAAGTCGCATGCTAAATGGGAAATCGCGTGTAACCCAACTCCAATCGCAATCGCCACTGCAATCACCTATAACATAGTAACAAAAAAAAAGGTATGTTTGACTTGAAATTACAATAAAACGTTTTAAACTTTCCAAATTTAGTAACCAACACTAGACCTATAGACAAACCAAATGAACACAAGTCTGAGCTTGTTCACGTTCATTAACCGAACAAATGAACAAACACATAAACGAACAAATATTTTTTTCCTGTTCGTCCGTCAAGAAAAAATGAACGTGGTTGTGTACCTTTATGTTAGTTCGTAGATATTCCAAGTAAACAGGACACGAAGATTAGAACGGGCATATTTGAACGGTTCACAAACACAAATGAAGTAAGACGATCACAAATTATAGATTAGTATTACTTTTAAGTTATAAATAAATGTAAACGAAAATAAATGAACGAACTAAACAACATGTGTTTATTTTTGTTCGCGTAGTTAAATAAACCAAAAAAGATGTTCGTGTTTATTCGTTTACTAAAGAAAGAAAAGATAAAAAAGTTCTCGCCGAACAATTTAGTGAAGGTCCGGCTCGTTTAGAATTAATTAAGCAAGGCATGTTTCAAATGTGATAATATTGACTTACTTGGTGGAAATTAATATTGTCATCGAACGGAACCACGGCACCCAACTTAGTCTTGTTCCTCAACCAAGTAATTGTGTTCCGACAAACAGGTAATAACATAATCGCCATGTTTAGTTTTAAAGTCTCGGCTGCACCTTTAGCTATACATACACACGGCCCTAACACATCATATACAGCTCGGTGTTTGTATTGAATGTACTTCCATGTAAACAAACCAACCATTATTCCTATCCAAAGTACAACCACCCAACATCTCCTCCAATTATCATGTAAAAACTGTGTTAGTTTGAACTGTTGTCTAGACGATTTGCTTGAGTCATGTGTTTCTCCTATATCGTTTTGTGTTGCTGCATCTTTTAATAACTTCTCCAACTTGTCAATCTGTTTAAACATTAAGCATTGATCACTAATGTATTTCCTACCAAACTATAACCAGTGGTGTTGTGTAATCTAAAGTTGTACCATGATGTAACCGAGTTTTTCCGGGTCTAACTTTTCCTTGATGAATGCTGCATATTTTTCTGCATCCTTTTCAATAGTTGGTAACTTGTTGGCTGATGCGCTTGCCTTGATAATCTGCATCACATGTGCATCATTTGTGAATAATTGTTAGCATTAAATAAATGTATTATAATAATCTTTATCATAGTTACGAGATATGATTTAACTTGGTTTTTGTTTGTATTAAATAAATGTATTATAACTACTTAGTTATTCTCAGTATACTTTAACACATATATAGTTGATTAAATAGTATATAAATAGAGTAAATTACACTTTGTGTCCTTTATGTATTATTAGAATTTTGAAACATACCTTTTAAAAAAACTATTTTAAATTATGTCCAAAATTACTATGTTGTGTAACACTCTATGTCCTTTTAAGCAAACTAAGTTAATTATATCAATTAAATTGAATTATGTGTTTTTTAAATAACTGATTAATAATACATAATAACTTACATATATCTATATTTCTCCGTATCACTAACCACTCTTTAAGCACTTCTTGGCCCATCGTACCTAATCTGATATATTAGGTTATTTTACATGTAAATAATCAACTACTTAGATTATTTCAAAACCTTAAACAATAACTTATTAAACAAAACTTTGAAAACTTAGAGCAACTTCCAAACACGTTTTCTTACAACCTACTTTCTTGTATTCCGAAACAGCTATAAAATAAATATTTATTTCCTAATTATAATACATACCTCCATGATTTCTTCTTCTGTGATCCTACCGTCATTATCTTTATCAATCCTGTATTTATTATATTTCTCAACGTAAGTATCCCTCAAACAAAAATATAAATTAACTTTGATTATTAAACAAAAAGTTATAATATACTCACATTGCCAGGTAAATCTGTAGCCTTGAATCAAAGCTCTGATTAGAAATTTCTTCCCAAAATTCCTTAAATAGTGTTTTTGTTAATCGGATCACTAGTTATGCCTCTCCGCAGGCAAAGTGATTTAAACAAATCTTCCGCGAACTTGTCTGAATCTGTGTTCATTCCTATCAAATTCAAAAAATAAAACAATAAAAATCATTAGTAAAATTATTGTAAACCAAACTTACAAAAAGAGTAATGTTTATGTGGTTTGCTCGTGTTCTTTCAAATGCAACGTTTGGTGGAATATAGGTGTAACAAATTGTTGTAAGAAAAAAAAAGTAACATTAACTTTTTTATATTAAAAGATTAAAAATATTATCCCTATCTTCTCTCTCTCTCCCTCCCTCCCCCCTCCTCTCTCTCTCTCTCTCGTTCTCTCTCTCTCTCTCTCTCTTCCGGGAAAAACCATCGTTTTGATGCCCCTCTCAAACCTGGTGGCGTTGAAGGAAGAGGAAGAGAAGTGATCGCGAGTGAGAGACCAGACCGATAAGAGAAGTTGGTGAGCTGATGTCTTTTATTTTTAAGGTAAAATGTCCATATGTAGTTTATTAGAATAAATTGAACCAAACTATTGTCTTCTATTTAAAGGATCATTATTGGTATAAGGAAATAGTGCCCAAAATGTTTAAGAAGTTTTTAAGAGGACAAAACCCATAGTCATGGTGAATCAAGAAAATTAAGAACAAGCTATGAATTTTGTGTTACCTATGCATTGACCGAAGCTTGAACTTGGAAGTAAGCCACCGGTTTTCATAGTGAGTTCATCAAATCGCTTTTCCAAGGCAATCCACGCTTTCGGATCGTTGTTCTTGCCACTAAAGTTGAATCCATTGAGTATGGGTTGTTTTGAGGAGGCATTCAAATACATCAACTTTTTCGCCACATCTTGGATTCTCGATAATCTCATCCCTACTTCAGCTACATTGACCGTCTTGGTCACACCTTCGCTGCTACTTCCAGCCTTAGCGCCTCCAAGAACATTAAGCTGGACAGTTTTCCAGCCACCGCTTTTGTTCACCGGACCACTTCCAACCGCCGCTTTGTCGGAGTGATGATGATCATGATTGTTATTTTCAGGTAACACACTTCTTCCATCATCAGCATCCATCTTATGCCTTTTCACCCAAAACTAACAAACCAAAGAAAGGGTGGATGTTATTTAAAAAAATGTGAAGAACAATGGTGCAATTATATAGAGAAGGCACCCACTTATGTGGAGTGTGAAAGCTCATTAGGATTAAGCAAGTCAACGCATGTATATTATGCGTACAGTTGTATGTGAACGTTCTAACAACCATAAATGTATACTCGCTGTCCACGCACTTGTTTTTTTATTTAGTAACATAAACTAATCAATGTAATATTAATTTCTTATAAGGGTGACTTGTAACATTAAATAAAGAAAATGGTAGTGCATCATGTATGTCTCAAATGATCATTAATTACATCACTATGTAGAGCATCTATAAGATAAAAAGCAATAAACACAAATAAAAATGTAGATTGTTGAGAAAATAAATGTATGTCTCTAGCTTCAGCATGTGCGCCTCTCAAGTTGGACGACGGTGTTTATATTAATCGAAGATAGACAAACACAGTGGACGACATTTAATTGTTGCAAAGGTGTAAAAGCACAGTGTGATAGCAGCTAATGATTGGACTGTAAGAGACCTAGGCAATACCACGTAACAAATAATTGTAGATTAAGCTCAAGATGCGTGTAGTGATGAAAGACAAGATTAACCGTCTGATACATCAATAACCTCAATGCAGTTTGGGCTAGACTAGTGTTAGTGGGAATCAAATTTGATGATGAGGTTCAAGCAATATTGTTGTTATCCTCATTTTCAGACAGACATTCGGTCTAGAACTGTTAGGTCAGAATGGTCTAGAACTGTTAGGTCAGAATACGAGTCATACGAACACTAGAACAAACACATCAAGCTCACACACTCACACATAGGGCTGGCAAATCGTGTCTTAGTAGGTTTAATAGGTATCTGATAATGCGAACAACAAAAAATTTAAACATGAATACGACTCGTTTAGGGTCTACATATTTACACACCTTAATGCCTATTTCCACATCTTACAAGACGCCTCGTATAGAGCTAAACGAGGCGTATAGGGTTGCTTTTCCGACCAGCTTCTGCACCAAGTACAACGTCACAACAGTCACATCAGACGGGGAGTCTAGGCCTGTACGAGGAACAGATACGAGGGTACTAAGACGCCTCGTATAGGCCTATACGAGGCGTCTTAGTGACTGATTTGACTATACGTTTGACATGTGACTTAAAGCTACACGGGTAGTCTAGAGCTATACGAGGCGTCTATGTCTCACATAAAGTGCAACATATAGTGCATTCTTTGTCTACCCGAACATTCAAACATTTCATATCATTCTGCTGCTTCTTCTTCTTCTTCTTCTTGTATTTCTTTGAAAGAATTGTTGTTTGCATTTGTGTTCTTATCATCCCGAAGTGTTGAAATGTCATCATACTGGGACGCCAACTATGTCTTCGGGCAGTATTCTAGCGACAACTGGGTGCCCGAAAGCGTTCCGGTAACAGTTATTAGCTTAAATGTTTTAATTAGTTGTTGTTTTAGTTTATTATTTACTAATGATGATACGGTTGTTTATTTTGGAGGAGTCTGGCGTTCCCGATTCTAATGAGCAAGAGGAGGTTGTGTCTAGTATACAAGGAGAACAAAATAGACCGTTTCTAGATATGAACAAGCATCCCCCTGTTGATGAAACAACCACTGTAGATGACTCATACCATGCTGGTCAACCAAGTTATCCGACGCAACAAAGGTATCCGGATTATAGATACGGGTGTGAATATTCTTACGGAGGAGACGGTGGATACAGAGGAGACGGTGGATACGGAGGAGACGGTGGATACGGTGGTCATCAGCAAATCATTTCCCCGGGCACTCCTTACATTTATCAAAATAATCTGGACATTGGAGGATATGGTGGATATGGTGGTTATCGTAGATATGGTGGTGAGACACCTCCCATCCCAGACAGTCCGTACTTAAAAAAACAGGTATTAATTACTATTTTTTATTATTATTTAATTATTATTATTATTATTAATATTATTATTATTATTATTATTATTTATTATTCATTTATTTATTTATTTATTATTATTATTATTATTTATTTATTTATTTATTTATTATTATTATTATTTATTATTATTATTATTATTGTTATTGTTATTATTTATTATTATTGTCGATGTTACAGGTTTTCAACTCTTTAGATGAACTAAAGAATCGGATACAAGAAATAGCAAACGCGGATAGTTTCGTTATTGTCACCCGTCGATCAAAGAAAATCGGGGGAAGAACCGCGAGGGTTTGGCTTGAATGTGATCGTGGTGGTGAGCACCAGACTACAGCAACACTTAGAAAAGCCGGAAGCAAAAAAACCGGTTGCCCGTTTTACATGCTGGCTGTGCGAAACCACCCGTATGAAACCTGGGAGATAAAAGACGGAAAAATTGAACACGACCACGAACTTTGTGAGGATATGTCGGCCCACGCGTTTGTGCGAAAGTTTACTCCAAGGGAAATGAAACTGATCGAGCAGCTGACAGCTCAAAACATGGAGTCGCGCAAAATATTTCAAACGATAAGAAAGCAGGACCCCGACAGGTTTCATGTTCAGAAAGACGTTCAAAACGTTGTGGCGAAGATTAGAGCCGAACAAAGACAAAGATTGACTCCCATGCAGTCACTAGAAAACATGCTGATAAATAACGACTTTATTTACGAGACACGGGAGGAACCCGGAACAGAGATCGTAACAGAGATCTTCTTTCTTCAACATGTGGCGTGCATTCCCCCACGTCATGCTGATCGATGCGACGTACAAAACAAACATATACAATATGCCATTTATCCAGATTGTTGGTGTGACGCCTACCAACAAATCATTTATTATCGCGCATGCCGTTGTTAGTAAAGAACGGGGTGATAACTTTGTGTGGGTGCTTGAGAGGGTCAAGTCAATGTTGGATGAATGTATGGAGCCACGTGTGATTTTAACGGATAGAGACCTAGCCCTTATGGGCGCGTGTGCTAAAGTATTTCCAAACGCCTCCAGGCTTCTTTGCAGGTGGCACATACAACAGAATGTTATGAAGCACTGCAAGGGTGCCTTCACAGACGAAGACTGGGAGAAATTTTTGTCATTCAGGGGGACATTGATTGAGTCTCCATCCATACCCATCTACGAGCACCACTTGCGCAACATGCGAAAGCGACTTGTGGAGTGCAAACGTTCTAGTAAGTTTTTCTAATAACATACGACTCACCTATGCAAATTTTATTAAATTATTTTTACTTTTTAGGAGTCTTCAATTTCGTGTACAATAACTGGCTAAAAGACTATAAGGAGATGTTCGTCTTTGCGTGGACTGATAAGGGGCACAACTTTGGTAATCGTACCACAAACAGAGTTGAGAGCCAACACGCCAACTTAAAGAGATACGTCCTAGATAGAAGCTCGCTGGACCGTGTAGTTGGTTGTGTCCGGGATATAGTTGAGACACAGTTCGGTGAAATAAGGAAGACTTTTCGAGAAAGCATCGAAAAAAGAATGAACCACCACAAACACCCGTTGTTTCAACACCTACTTGGAAAAGTATCCCGTACAGCCCTTGACTTGTTGAGGGGATAGGCAATTAGGAAGCTAGATGTCTTGGAGCGCTTTCATTCATCATGTGGTTGCCAAATGTGGCACAGCTGTGGGTTGCCCTGTGCTTGTAGGATAGAAAAGTACATGTGTGAAGGTAATAATTGTTAAACGTACAACACTTGTGTGATATATTTTCGTTAATCATGTGACTTAAACAATGTTGTTTTTAACCGTGCAGAGCGTCCGATTCAACTCGAAGACATAGACGTCTTCTGGCGGAAACTTAACTTCCAAAGTTGTAAATTGATAGACGATGACGTTGACGTGGTCGAAGAGCTAAATATTGTTAGACAACAATTAGAGTCGCACCCCCCAGTCAGCAAAAAAGCCTGATGTCAAAGATTAAATCGGTGTTGACTCCAAAGAAATCTACCAAGAAACCACCGGTTGTCCAACAAAATACTTGTGGCCGACCAACAACAAAGCATGTACAACAAATGTTGGACGAGGCCTCTCGTATAGATGAAGAATTGAGGAGAAGCTCCTTCGGTGATGCAAACACGTGCTTTGAAGGTTCCCGACAAAGTAAGTACGATAAACCTCGCCACAGCTCATACGTTCCGTCACAGGCCTCTCAACAGTCGGTTATAAGGTCCCAAAAAACCAAAGCGAGCCTAAGCCGTTCAAAGAGTTCTAAGAAGAAAGAGACACGAGATGCTCATGGTTTTCCTTTAATCATTGGGGAAGAGTACGTGGGAATCATCAAACAGTTTAAGTATGCCATTCCGCCAGTGTTCCATCCGTACGTCTCGTGCATACGAGATGTGATGCCGGACGGTCATTGTGGGTTTCGGTCTGTGGCTGTGGGCTTAGGTATGGATCAGAGTTCACGGGGGCTCATTCGAAGGGACCTTGTCCAAGAAATGGATCAGAACGAATCGATCTGGTTCTCAATATTTGAAGCATGGGATGAAGGTTATTTTTACATGCATCGTTAGGGCCTAATTTGGAATTCAGTGTCCGGTTGTGGGGAGGATCACTGGATGGACTTCCCCTTAGCAGGACTTCTTATTGCACAAACGTACGGTATCGGGGTGCACCTGTTAACGACAACCATGGGTGCGAGTTCCACTTTCTTCCCGATACTAAGTCCTCCGGCTAATTAACAACCATTATTCATAACACTTACACATGTTAACGAGAACCACTTCATACATGTTAAGCTGGAAGGGGATTATCCAATGCCACCAGCACACGGGCTATGGTTGACCCACCGAAGACCCCATACGGAACAATGGGAAGATATGTACTTGCCACGTCTAGACTGGTATACATCGATAATGAATCCTCCGCCAAGATCAAACCCCAGTCTTAATTACATCGACAGTGATACGGAAGAATGATTTTTGTAATCAATAGTATTTTTTTGTATTAATTCCTATAATTTTCTATAATTTCTATAATTTTTTTTTATAATTTCTATCATTTTTCTATAATTAGAATTGATTAAAACAGGTTAATAACATTTTTATAAAAAAAATAAAAATATACGACTCGTATAGAGCTAGACGTGTCGTATATGATTGGTTAAAAGACCATTTTGCCCCTGATATGCCCCCAATCTAGGCTTATTTCAGGGGCTAAAAGGTCATTCTACCAAAATTTGAGAGCGGGTTTTTGAAAATTTGAATTTTGAAAATTTGAATATCAAAATTTGAATTTATTAAAAAAGGACGCCTCGTATAGACCTGTACGGGTAGTCTATAGGGGCGGCAACATTTCTTTTTTTTTTAAATTTGAATTTTGAAAATATTTTACTTTAATTACTAATATACCCCTGAAAGTCCCCAGTATAGGCCTTAAACAGGGGCAAAAAGGTAATTTAAAAAGCTAGACGACTCGTATAGCTCTATACGACAAATACATATTGGGCGGCAACTGTTTCACTTTTTCTTTTTTTAATTATTAAAAAAATGTTTGTTTAATGACCATTTTGCCCCTGTAAAGCCCCCAGTATAGGCGTTATTCATGGGTAAAATGGTAATTAACCATTCCAGTTTCTGGAGTGGTTAATTACCATTTTACCCCTGAATAACGCCTATACTGGGGGCTTTACAGGGGCAAAATGGTCATTTAACAAAAAGCACAGACGACGCGTATAGGTCTATACGAGGCGTCTATGCCTCGTATAAGGGTGGGGGGGGGGGGGGGGGCTAGACGACCATGTTTATCACCCCAAACAAAAAAACACACACATATACGGAGCACACACCTGTATACGCCTCAGATTAGTATTTGGACCGTATTTTCGAAGATTTGAAGCATCACTGGTACGTATTTCATCCCGTAGTTTAGTATTTTTGCCTCGTTTTTGCCTCTAGACCTTAGGTTTGCCCTGAAATTTGGTTTTTGTTGGGTTTGGGGGTTTGAATATGAGGTTGAAGATGAAGCAGCCGTCGAACAGGACGCCTCGTATACCTCTATACAAGGCAGATACGAGGCTCTGTATTTTTTTTTGTTATTTATGTTATTAATGTTATTATTATTGTTATTATTATTGTTTTTATTATTATTATTATTATTATTATTATTATTAGTGTTATTATTAATATTTTTCTTCTTATTATTATTATTAATGTTATTATTATTATTAATATTTATTATTATTATTATTATTATTATTATTATTATTACTTATTATTATTATTATTATTTATTATTATTATTATTATTATTGTTATTATTAATTATTATTATTATTTATTAATTATTATTATTATTAATATTATTATTTATTAATAATAATTATTATTATTATTAATAATAATATTATTATTATTATTAATATTATTATTATTATTATTAATATTATGTATTATTATTAGTATTATTATTGTTATTAATATTATTATTATTTATTTATTATTGTTTTTATACGTATACGGTATTTATTTACAGATTGATTATGGAGGACGATCTGATTCAGGGCGATGACATTCAGGTAGAGCTTCATGGGGCACCGCCGGGGGGTCAGCCGGTTCAGCAGGGTCCACGACGGAGACGGCGGCCACCTCCGGATACGCTACAGGGTCACCCGTATCTAGAGTTTCCCGACGGCACCGATGCCGCCCGTCATTGCCAGAAGCTTAGGAGGATGCACATTGGATCGCATGCAGCGATCGACTGGGATGCGATAGATGGGATTGCTGAGACGGCTAGAGTGCGTCGGTTTATACATGTCGATTCGCCGTGGAATCGTCTTTTTGATTTGGCCCCGCACACGCCGACCTAGAGGGAGCTGCTGGTCGAGTTCCTTTCGTCATTCACATTTCACGCTCCTGGGGACCCAGTGCCGCTTCCGAACCCAGATGCTCCCCCTCCGCCTGAGGTTTCTTTCAGGCTCGCTGGCGTTTTGCGTTCGATGACGCTAGCAGAGTTTGCGGTGCATTGTGGTTTATACATGCATGGGGAGATCGAGACTGAGGTTTACACAGCGGGGCTAGTGGTGGTTGACAAACCCACTCTTGTAGGGTTTTGGCAGGTGATTGCGGGGGGAAATCATTGGGAGCACGACAAGTCGAAGGGGAAGGTGTCATTTATTAGGGACCCACTGTACAGGTACGTACGTTTATTACGGCAATTATTGTGATTATGTGCATTGTTTATTAATCTCTGTTTCTGTATTTCGCTAACACTATCTACAGGTATCTGCACCATTTGCTCGCTATTTCTATTTCAGCGCGCGGCTACAGCCGTGTGTGGTGTACGACCACAGATCTTTTTTTTCTTTTATTGTTTGTTGTATAGGAGGTCGTGCGCACTAGCACATGGTCTAGCCTAGTACTACGCCTCCGTCCATCACCGGCAGGAGAGCGGATTTTTGTATGGCGGGGCGTACGTGACCATCATTGCCCGTTCATTGGGCCTCGTACTGCACCAGGTTCCACATCTACGGACGCCGCCAGTCATGCTGACGCGGATGGGTTTTCAGTCGCTGTGGGGGATGAAGGTAATCAAGAGGTTCCCCGTTGGCCCGCGGTTTAAAAACCGCGAGGGGGCATATGGACAGAGGAGCCCCTACCAGAGCAGTTCGAGCTCGTTTATCCTCCTGCAGATCCTGCTGATGCAGTGCCTGCGGAGGACCCTCTGGAGGATGTAGACGGTGCAGTGGTGCCACAGCGACCGCCAACTCACGGGGCGCCTCATTTTCCACGTCACGTTATTCCAGGTAATGCCCCAGGAGCTGCGCTACATCCGGATGTACGAGCCGAGCTTGACAGGCTCAACGATTTGGTAGGTTGGCTGGTACGGGCCGAGCAGGATAGACGAGAGAGAGAGAGGGGGATTACCCCGATACCGCTTCCACCGGCTCGAGCACCACATCAGCAGCAGCAGCCGCAGCCAGATCTAGATTCGGATTCGGATTTGGATGCATAGACATGTTGTTGTTTTTATTTTTATTATGGATGTACAAACTTATCTTATATATTTTTGTTATGGATGTACAAAGTTATCTTATATATGTCATATTTATATTTGTTTTTAGTTATTCGGTTACTTAATGATTGTTGTCTTAAATTGAGATAATACGGAACCAAAATATGTTTTGAATATAATACGGAAACAATATATCCCCTGAATATAATACGGAAACAATATTTGAACGAGATAAAATTTTAATCGGAAGAATAATATTTAAAAAAGTAAAATGTTAAAAACATTATAATATTTAATCGATATAATATATATTTAAAGAGCCGATTTTTAAAATAGTTGATTTTTAAAAAACAAAAACTTTTTTATAGTGTAAAAAACAAAAAAAAAACAAAACTTTTTTTAAAACCAAAAAAAATTTCAACCAAAAAACACATCTTCAAAAACTATCCAAAAAACCATACCAAAACCCACCAAAACACCCCTTATTTCAGCCAAAAAAACCCAAGATTAGACGCCTCGTATAGGGCTGTACCCTTCGTATAGGGTTCCTTAAACTTTGTGCCTGACACCCTCTGAGACCCCCTTGAATTCAGTGCTTTGACGCCTCATATAGCCCTATACGAGGCGTCTAGGGCACAAAAAGTGTGAAAATAGGCGCAAAGGGTGTCCAAATAGATTGAGCCCTCGTTTAACTACTTTGTATCCAATATATATGACAGATCTATATTTTATGCACTTAGAAGGAGAAATAATGGAACCTAACTTTCAAATTTTGATTATTTTTAAAAACGTAAAAAATCATATGGTGCACTTTTTTTGTTATTGTGTCTTAGTAGGTTACCTACAGGTTACCTATTGCCAGCCCTACTCACACACTCTAAATCAAAACACTCAACATCACAAGAACACAAGATTTATAGTTGTTCAATCAAGCTTGATCTACATCCACTCTCCACAACTAGTTCTCTTTGTATTAGGTGCTTAAAGTGTATAGGTACAAGAATAAGAAGTACTTATAGGGTACAAATTAGGTTACTGAATATAATAATAATATATCTTCATCAGACTGAAAAAATGACCAATCTTCTTCCTAGAGGAACAATCCTCTACCTAGAGGAATAATCATCAGACTAGAGGAATAATCCTCTGCTCAAGTCAAATCCCCCATAACCCAACAATCTCCCACTTGGAGGCTTTGACGACTTCAAACTGCTCTCCTTAAAACTTCATCTTCATAAGTACCTCTGTAAACACTTCATCTTCACTAGTTGTGGGCGGCTTTCTCATCAATTAACCTGAAGGCCAGTTGAAGCTATGCAAAGCTTGAACTTCTATAAGGTGACAAACTTAGTCAACATATCAGCTGAATTTTCAGTTCCTTTGATCTTTTTTGTAACACCCCAAATTTCGTATGTCATATTATAAAAATTATAATCGCAATATTGTGACCAAAAAAGAAATGGTAAATATAAATTTTTACCATTTATAATATAAGTTTTAGTAAATCTAGATGTTATGCATACATGAAAGTTAACTAAGTTAGTATGTATATGTGAGGAACGTGTTATGTTTTAAAAGAGAATGGGGTAAAATGAAAGTGTGAAATAAAAACATTCTTAACTTAAAAATTTGATTAAAAAAGGGGTCAGTGTTTCTTCCTGGCCTTGTGCGATCGAACGAGAGAGAGAGCCAAGGGAAACCCTAGTTTTTCAAAATTCTACAAAATTAAAGGAGGAAAATGCTAAATTAACAGTGCATGAGTTAGGATATTGATTGCTTAAGTGTCTCTAACATCAAGTAAGTCGAATTAAGTGTTTTGGTGATGTTTGATTAAGTGGGTTTTTGTGTAATCCATGAATGTAATGTAAAATTTAACCTGAATGATAGTTGTTATGAATATGTAGATGATAAGATATGTTTAATTTTGTGTATAATGACGATTTGGGGTAAAACCCACTTGTATAGGATGATTTATAATTGGTAAAACACTCTAATTGTTAGTTTGTCTGATGTTGATGATTGAAGCAAAATGTTGATGAAACCTTGATGTGTAATTAATTTAGAATTAGATGTTTATAGATAGGATGGCAAATTGGGAAATGAAGGATGTTTATGCTAATCAAAGAATGAATTAGGGAAGAATGTGCTTAAGATACTTGTACCTTATGCTTTGTAGATGGCACGCACGGCATCTGTTCGACGAAATGTCAAAATTGATTTAGTTGTGATTTTATATGAATACTTGCTAAATTGATGAAATATGATTATGGTGGGAATGTATGTGGCTCATAAACATCATATTGTATGACAAGGAATGTGAGAGTAATGAAATCTTCAAAAGCTAAGTATATGAAGTTGTGATGTATAGGAAGGAAGAAAGAACAAGTCACTCCAAAGCGCAAGGAACTCAAGACCACGGTAAGTTCTTATGAACTTCGCTTATGTAGAATGTAGATTTTATGTTAGTTTTCTTGTGAATAATTGTTTGATGTTTTATGCGGGAATCTATAGTAAAAATGCCTTAATGCAAATTGTTAGTAGAAAAGGGGAAAAAGTATATTGACGACCCGTGCAAATGGGTCTAAAGTATAAAAATGATGTTATTCCTGTGATGTATTGATCCGTAGTTAAACGGGTCAAATAGGATGAATTTGTTATGAAGTTAAGATAACTAGGTGTTGACTTTTTATAAGTCAAACTAGTGGAGTATAATAATTGAGAAAGTAAGAATAAGCATGATTTGTGAGAACGGGTCGGATGAAATATGATGATTCATGGTGATGGAAGTTAAATGGCATGATATCCGTTTAAGCGGAATTGTCGTATGAGAAATTCTAATGAAAGGATGTAAAGATGAAGTGACTCGGTAATGGGTCGCATAATGAGGAAAAAGCTAAAAATGTATTAGTAATAATGTTTTATCCAAACTAATATGCAAGTTTATGTTATGGATGTAGGTAAATATCATGCTTAGGATGGCGAGCACGGATCGAACACACCACGTCACCCATATATGCGCTTTCGGTTAAAGTTGCCTTCTTTAAAAAAAGGGTCAAAACGATTTTTGTGATGTAAATGTTAAACTTCAGTCTAGGATGTTCTTAAGTAGTTTGGATATTTTCTTTAAAATCTTAATTTGGGTAGTTTGGTCAAAATACTTGTAATGAATTTTGTATGGTTGCACCCTTTATATCTTAAAAAGTGTTGTAGCACTTAATTTTTGAATGAAATTTGTTAAAAGCAGGGAATTGACTATTGTACGAACGGGTCATGCCAAATTTTTGTTAAAAAGTTTGTATATCATTTTTGTTATTTTCGGATGTGAAACATGGGCGTTACATTCTTTAACTTCAGAGTGTCATCACTGACTTGATCTCTGATAAAGTGATATCACAACTGTATATGTTTCGTCTTCGAATGGAAGACAGGGTTCTTTGCAAGGTGTATTGGACTTTGATTGTCATAGAACAGTGCACAATCAACTTGTTCCTTGCCAAGCTCTTTGAGAAAATTCTTTAACCAAATAAGCTCTTTGCTTGCTTCAGCAACTGCCACATACTCTGCTTCTGTGGTTGAAAGGGCAACACTTTTCTAAAGTTTGGACATCCAACCTACAACAATGCCTCCCACTGTAAAGACATACCTGTGTGGTGCTTTTGAATGACTCTTAACCCTTCAGAATAACATCTTTCCTCTTAAATTGCAATGCCACTTTTGAAGTTCCTTTCAAATACCTTAGCAGCCATTTAACCACTTCCCAATGTTCTCTTCCCGGATCAGACATAAACCGACTAACAACTCCCACTGCATGAGCAATATTCGGTCTCATGCATACCATTGCATACATGAGGCTACCAACTGCAGATGCATACAGAACTTTAGCCATTTCTACTTTGTCTTCATCTGATTTGGGTGATTGAACTTTAGAAAGCTTAAAGTGACTTCCCAAATGTAACAACCCGCACCTTCGTGCTTGTTACTCTCGCTACACTCGTTACGCCTAGCACCAGAGATTTGGATCATAATGTAATTATATCGCTTACAACGCTATTTTGCTTATACTCGCATACTTTTGCATGCTATAACGCACCTCACAACGCATACACAAACGCTAACGATGACATCGCGTGAATAGTTAAGCTACTCCCATCAATCGTCGTAATGCAACGCAATCACGTTAATGACGGCATCGCGTGAGTACTTAGGCGGTTCCCATCGATCACCATTAAGCGTCGCAAATGCTAACGCTGACTCAAACGCAATTACTTATGCTATGACCTGTTATATATATAATAATAATAACAATAATAGTGAAATTGTTGAAACTATTTAAACGTGCACTCGCAGGCACGCGCAACTCAATCTATCGCACTTAGCACGACGCTACTTATATCGCTAAAATGCTTATCGTGTCCACATTGCTTAACACAACAAAACACGTCGAACGAAAGGAAAGTCGGAAAATTAACTCGCACAAACCACCTGATCAAATGACCCTTCGATCGAATGGCCATCCGTCCGGATGACCATCCGATAGAACGGCCGTCCGACCCACGTAACTTCCCACCGCCTTTCTCCCTCTCACCTATAAATACCTCACTTGTCACATCAACTGATCGTTGATGTGATAACCTGATCCGACCAGCACGCTCTCAAACACTTTTTCCTCGATTCTTCGCAATTCCGTAAGTATTTCATCCTAAATCTTGTACTTCTATCATCAACACACACTTTCTCATCATCTTCTTCATTAAATCATACATTTTCACCATGAAATCACCTGATTTGGGCTGTTTTAGGGTGACGTCACCTCGGGTTCTTATGAACGGTCCATATCTAAAGGATTTCTACATGATTTTACACAAAACAAAGCTAAATCTAAACCCTTTTCAACTGATTCAAACTTTCTTTCAACTCTTTTACACTCTTCTATGCAAAACCGATGGAATCTAAGCTCGTTCAGGTTCTCTACTCATTCTCTAGTGGAGAACCGATCTGAGAATGGAATTCTACCGAAGAGACAACTGATTCATGGGTTGAATATGAAACTCCGTCAAGAACAGTTGAGTCTGATTGAATGGGGTGATTCCCGTCCGACCGAACGAGTTGGACTTGATGTGATTTCCGTTGTCTAACACGCCGACATACCGTCTCCGTCAAACCGCAGACTTTTCAACTTAACTGTTTTTTAAAATTTCCAAACAAACAGTTGCTCGATCAAATAGCCATCCGATCAGACGACCACTCGATCGAATGACTATTCGACCAGGTGACTTGGTATTATAACACTTAATCAATTTTTTGCAAAGTTTCAAAGAATGGCAGTTTCCAACCAAATAGTCATCCGGTCGGATGACCATCTGATCGAATGACTATCCGGATAGGGGACTTAATTCCTGTAACTTTCCACTTAAACGAATTGCCATCCGATCAAACGGCCATCCTTCCGGATGACCATCCGATCGAATGACTTTACTTATACTACAACGAAAACATCAAAAGTTCAACATTTCACAAATACACTTTCCAATCGAATGACCATCTGACCGAACGGTCATCCGTCCGGATGAGTCATCCGATGGAACCACCATCCGATCCAACATCACATTCGACGCACTATATCACGTTGTTCAATGCTTACGCTATCGTTCTGTGATCAGGCTAACTCAGACGCACTCTCAATCAATCCAATCAAGTTATGTATACTTGTTAAACACCTACTGTGAGTATACTTGACCCCTTTTAACGCTTTGAACACACTTTGGGGTGTAACATACGTTCATATCTAAAATGCACTTGTCAAAAACTATTATCACATGCAAGTTACTATCGTACATATTTACACGTGATGCTTGATACATATGTGCTAGGACTTTTACTCGCGACGTCCCACCTTAGCTAGCATCGAGTGACTTAGCTGGTAGTATTTGTTTTGTAGTGTATATGTTGTGTGTCTCGTTTATGTGTGTGGAAATTCGCAACATTTTTTTATCTACTCTATTTTACCTTGTCAAACCTGTATACTCGCCAATACTTTCTGTATTGATGTCGCTTTAACGTATGTTGCAGACTATCTCGAAATCAAGCTAGGAAGTCTAGAAACTCACAATTAACCTAGGTTGTCGGATTTGTATTGTTTGAGAGAACATGAAGATCTGTATGACTGTTCATTGCTGTATTGTTTACTAGTATGGGATAATGAACGCTTTAAATATGGTCACTAAATAGTTGTTATGGCTTCTCTTGAGCAATCTGATTCACCTAGTGTCGCGCCGCGATGATTCCGCCATCGGTTGGGGTGTGACAGATTGGTATCAGAGCCATAACTATAGGGAATTAGCTAAAACATCAGACCTAGCCTGGGTTGAAGTCTTAGAATTGACCTAGTCTATAGTCTAAGTACCAACAAGCCGTCTTGCGCAAACCCAGTAGGGTTTGTACGGTCCAACCTTGATACTCTCATTCGAACTCGCTAAAACTACGTCTTCGTACGAACTTCCGCACTTACAGCTTAGTACGAAAGAGCTTTTCCTAAGGATGAAAACTTATTATTGCCTTTCTTAAGGCAGACACAACACCCATGTTTTCGAAAATACTTGCATAATTAGGTGTGAAAACCAAGTACTCTCGATAGAATCGCTCACTCTACGTGAAATTTTTACTCTAAGCATAAGAATCTCTGTTAAGTAAGGAGTGAAAACCCGCAACTTGACAAAATTCTCCATCTCTATCTCGTGGTTTTACCAAACTTACAGGAACAATGTCGCTAAGTTAGGGGTGAAACCCGCATCTTAATGACTAGTTCCAATCCTTAAAGTGGTTTTCAAAAGCTCTTACCAAAGTATCGACTATACCAACAACTCGAGCTGCGTTGTAACTGGGAGGATGAAGCTGTAGCCGCAGCCCGGTGAGAGCATAGTCCATCAGGCTAACGCGTGTGTTCGAACTTGTAGGAATAGTTGAATCACTTTGGGTAGTCAATGTCTAGCACCCCAGACGCTCCATCTATTTTAAAGCCACAATCATCAAATTTTCACGCGTCAACGAAATTTTACAAGTTTACAATTTTACGCTTCATCTAATTTATTTCGCTTATATGCTTACGATTTTACACTTTATCGAGTTTTCAACTTTACCGCTTTATCGATTTGTCGTTTTCGCTCCTCGCTTTATACGCACAACTCACACAGCCATCGCAATCTAAAACAAAAGCCGAATGTTCGCAACAAACTAAAGTCTAACAACTCGCTCGCTCTCTCTCTTCATCGCATCCTCGCGCAATCCACACAGCATTATATATATATGTAAGTGTATATATTATACGATTATATGTGTAACATGTGAGAACTTAGAAATCTCGTGTCTCCTATGTGTCTCTTATGTTAATACGTATTACTATACTACCTTCAACAAGTTTTAAACGCGCTCAATCGCATCGCACACTCAAAATCGTTATGATTGAATCTCACTCCAAATCTCTCTTTGTTTAGATGTCTTCGAACAATTCCACCTTGAGACGTGCATCCAAGAGAAGAGCCAGACAAAGCGCCGATAAGCAAATCGCCTCATTCATGGCCAAGGATGTGGCCAGGGTCATTCCTCAAATCATTGCATAGGTTCTATCTCTCAGCGACTCTCGAACCTCGGAAGACTCTAAGACCAACGCGCCGCAATCTACATTCTACTACAAACACTTCAATGCCTGTGACCTGATGGTCTTCACAAGTGAAGGAGGTGTGTCTCAGCTACTCCAGTGGTTTGATGTTGTCGAGGTGACCCTTCGTCAAAGTGGGTGCCCCGAGCATTTTCGTACCACACGTGCTACAGGAGTTTTTCAATCAAGAGCCCTCGACTGGTGGACAGCCAAGTGTAACAAACGTGGGAACGATGCAGCCTACACTCTCTCCTGGAACGAGCTGAAAGAGCTCATGAAGGAAGAGTACTTCGCTCCCCACGAAGTCCAGAAGCTAGAGAACGAATTTTGGAAAATCAAGCAAATCGACGGTGACTGTCACACCCCAACCGATGACGGAAACATCGGGGCGCGCCACTGAGCGAAACAGATTGTCCAAGAGAAATTAGACAACAACTAAATTACCAGATAGTTAATATTATGTCCCATACCATAACCCATCAAGTATATCAGTTATTACAGACATAGTTATCTCAAAGACAAATAAAGGCTGTTCCGACAACTCATAAATAAATAAACTGTTTGTTTGTTTCTAGACTCTCATTCCTACTTGATTCCACAAAGCAGGTAAAGCACAGCATCCTAGGCATTCAAGCACCTGTCACATACATTAAAATAACGGTCAGTACATATAGTGTAAAGGTAAGCATACAAGTTTAACAGTAATAGTAGAGTTCGAAAGCGTTTATGCATAACCAGCATGAAACATGTATAATGTGAAGCTAGTAGGTTATCGACCATGAAATATGCACAGACTAGACTGCGAGTTGTAGAATGAGCAACACATATCACCACTGTGACACGTGAAAGAGGTAACCTTAACAACCCCTGTCCATGACAAGTGCTGAGTGCAAACAAATAGTACTATCGTTGCTAAGGCGTCAGGCAACAATCACTGTGTCAACATAACATACAAGCATTCATCGAGTAACAAGTATCATGCAATAACGATCAGCGTATAAGTAGTGTTTGCGTTGTGTGTCGATGTGATTTAGAATAAGTAACGTATGTAACACCCAAAAGTGCATAAAGCAAAAGGGATCGAGTATACTCACAGGGATGGAAATGGATTGAAGGGAGTGCTAGAATGATTAGTCTGAACAGTTAACAATATCATAAGCGAAGAGCGGTGCGTAAATCGGTGAAAAGTGAACCAAGTGTCGAACACTAATCCGATCGATGGCAATCCGATCGGATGGTCATTCGATCGAATGTCAATCCGTTTGGATGGTCATCCGTTCGGATGGTCATCCGATTGGATGGCCATTAGGTCGGATTGACATTCGTTTGGGAAGGATGTTTTTGTGTATGATGGCTTTGAAGTTTTCGTTGTAGCATTTTGAAAACAGAGAAGTATCTCTACCTTTCAGGTCGTTCGATCGGATAGCGATCCGATGGGCAGGACACTTAGTGAGAACAAGTTCACAGCAGGATGGTCATTCGATCGGATAGCAATCCGATCGGAAGGTAATCCGCTAGAAACTGATGTTCTTTGAAAATTATGAAAGTGATTAAGTATTGGGGCTCAAGTGCAGTCCATCGGATTGCAGTTCGATCGGATGGCAATCCGATCGGACGGCAATCCGTCCCATTGATCCTGATCGTCTTGAACATGATTATTTGCTAATTTTGAAAAGTTTTGTGGTTTGCTCGAGACGGTATGACAACGTGTTAAACAACGGAAACTCCCTCAGCCCCAGACTATCCGATCGAACGGGAATCACCCCAATCCGATCAGTTAACTGTTCGTGACGGATGGTTTCATGTTCATGTTGGAACCTGAAGGTTTATACATAGAGGATTACAATATTTAAGGGTTGATTTGTAATGTTTTTTTTAATAGTCTTTTGGGTCGAGATGTTAGTTTTGGGTCTAGTATGTGGTTTCGAGTGGGCTTTAGGGGTTTCCACCCATATGTTTTGTATTTAAGCAAACCTCAACCTGGTTGAGGTTGATAAGTTTTTAGGAGATTGGAGGCCACTCGAAACCTTGGAGTTCTTGTATCAGTCATTGTTCATCAGTGAATGTAAGGCAATCGGTTTGTTTTGATAATTCTTGTTTCGATTGTATTCAGTTTCTTGAATCCACTTGTGTTTGATTTCCGCACTTACACAAGTCATTGTTTGATATCGTTGAAAGATCCTTATGGGTTTTACAATTGGTATCAGAGCCAAGAAACCAATTCTTGGTTCGGTTTTGATATCATTCGAATTCAAGAAAAGGCCTTATTGTTACTGATCTTGTTTTTGCTAGTGTTTGTTTTACAGTGTTTCAGTTTTGGTAGTATTTTCTGTTTACGGATCATACAAACCTTCAAACTGTTCTTCGCAAATATTATATCAAAGTGCTAATTTTGGTTCTTTGATTCCAGAAAAGTGTTTGCTGATTTCTCGGAAGTTGTTGGTGATAAAATTTCAAAGATTTCGATATCTTTAAATATTGGAAAGTGCTGAAATTCAGGGATTACGAGTCAAAAATTTTATCTCATATCTATTTTGAAGGTCTCAACTCGTAATCACATAGTCTCGTGTTGTCAACTTTCTTGGTCTCGACTCGCAACAAACTTGGTCTCGAGTTGTCTTCTTCAAGATCTCTACTCGTAACCAGTTATCCTGTCTCGACTCGAAATCAGAATCTCAAGTTGTCAACATCTCAGTCTCGACTCGCATCATCTCTGTCTCAACTCGCAACCAGCCATCTTCGTCTCGACTCGCAACCTTCAGTCTCGAGTAGTCAAATTCTTCATCTTGACTCGCAATCACGGTCTCGAGTCGAAACGACAATCTGCTACATGATATTGAACAGTGGATTGTGAATCTTGGACCTTGAACTTTTGGACTTAACAATAATTAATCAGTTAATTGAACTAATAAAAAATTATGACTACAAATAATCAAAGTGTTGACCTGGCAGCCATGAATGCTCAGCAAGAATTGGACTAAAAAATTGGAACTACTACACGTATTCCCAGGTTGATGGATGGAAACGAATTTCCCGAATGGAAATGGAGTTTTGAACAACATGTGAAAGTTAAGGATCCTAAAATCTGGAGATGTATTATGAGAGGTCCTAGGGAAATTATATATGAACGACCTACTGATCCAGGAGTTAAGATCAAGAAGCCTACTGCAGAATATACTGAAGAGGATTTTGCTATTATCGAGGAAGATAACAGGGCGACTTCCTATCTGACCATGGCTTTGGGCTCAGACATTGCTATGGGATTTCGTACTTGCAAATCAGCTAAGGAAATGTGGGAAGCACTGATCGATGTCTATGAAGGTAATGAAGACATGCAAGAGAGCTGAAGGAACTTGTTGAGGCAAAACTTTAACAATTTCAATTATGTCTATGGAGAGTCTATTGATAATCAGATTCAGCGGTTTGTGAAGATCGTTACTCAGATGGATTTGGAGGAAATTGTTCCTTCTAAAGCTGCTCAGAATCGACAACTTCTAAATGCTTTGCCTAAAAGCTGGGATAATCATGTTGCAATGATCAAAAGGACCAAGGACCTTACAAGATGCACTTTGACTGAGACGATTTCTCATATCAAGGCATGTGAGCTAGATGACAAGCAGAGGGAAAATAACCACAAGTCTAGCATGCTGGCTGCAGGTTTCTCAGTTGCTTCCACTGCTTCAAACAACAATAATGTTGCTCTCATTTCTCAAAGTGGATTTCAAAAGGCCACTCCTGCTTCAGCAAATGTTCATTACTCTGGATCAACTCCTCCTTCTACTGCTCCATCAACAGCTGCATCTAATGTTACCAATTCTCCTGTGAAGAATGAAATGATTGCTTTCTTCACACAACAGTCGAAAGAAAATCTAGATATTGCTGCATCGGTTATAAATTGTTTAAATGCTTTTGCTGCAGGTAAATTGGATCCTCCTAAATATTCTATGGATGATCTGGATCATATCCATCGTGATGATGTGGAAGAGATTGATATTACTTGGCAGATGGCCATGGCTGTTTTCAGAGCAAAGAACTTTATGAGATGAACTGGAAGAAATAAATGGGATGGACTCAAATTTACAGGACCTGGCAAGATGCCTTTTGAATTACGCTGCTACAACTGTCATGAACCAGGTCATGTGGCTCGAAGCTGCACTAAGCCAAGTGTCAACAGAGAACAAACTTCAGCACAAGCTGCTCCATCGAACCCTGAACGAGTTCTTGACACTACTACAAATATGTCAACAACCACAAGTGGAAGCACTCAGAGCTCAGCCTTGGTAGTTCAACTAAGTGCAAATTTTGATTGGAATGTTGAAATTCAACGTTTAAACATTTCTGTCTGGAAAATCAGACTGCCTCAGAGAACATTGCTTTCATGACCTCAGCTTCTGAGGATAGGAATTCAACACCTGATGATGAGGTTCTAGCTGAAAACTTGGCTCTTATGACTAGGATTCTGTCAGCTCCTGTCCATGGACTTACTGCTGAAGAGGTACGTTCCATTTTCTGTACTCCTGAATGCAGAGAAAGAGTTGAGGCATATAGGTTACATAACGCTGAGTTAATTCAAGATTACAAAGATATAAAGAATAAAAACTTTACTTTGGTGAAAAATGAAAAACTTTATAAAGAAAAAATTGAAGCCCAAAAGAAAGATATCACCAAATTGAAAGAAGAAACCAGCGTTAAAAATTGTAACTATCTGTATGACCAAGCGATGATAAATGACTTGATCAAGGAGCTAGAAGAAATCAAGTTGAAATATCAACTAAATGAAATTAATATTAAAAAATATGATACTTCTAGCAAATTGGTCAAGTACATATGTGATATTCAGTTAGAATACAAGGAAAAGAAAGGGGCTGGTTTGGGTTATAATAAAGCTCCTCCTCCGTACAATCATAATTATACCTATATGCCTTACTCAGAAGAGGAATTAATGAATGAGGGTAAGATGACTTATGACCCAAAAACCGATAAGTCATTAATCAACAACAAATTTGTTGATAATAAACGACCAGCTCCTTAAATGAATTTGTCTAAAAAGGCATCGTTGATCCTAACAGATCGTTTGCATGTGCAGATGAAATAGTAGACTTAAAGTGTGAAGATAGTCTTGGGGGAGAACAAGCTTTTGTTTCTGATTTTTCTAAAACTTCTTTTGATAAAACTGATTCTGGTTGTGTGTTTGGACAAATTTTTCTTGATTCGTTTCATGCTTATGTGTCGTCTGGTGGGCCTAATGTTTTGGGCAAAACTGATAATGTTTGTTTTGAACCTTTGTACAATAAGTCTGGTGATGAATGTTTTTCAGTTAATGCTTGTGATTGTGATGTTTCTAACTCTTCAGTTGATGATAGTGTGATAGGTGAGGTACCTCAGGATACATTCAGTGATACCACTGAAACTCCTTCTCAAGAAAATCAAGAATGTCTTGATTCTTCTTCTAATTCGGTCTCAGTGGACGTCCCTAATGATGAATCTAGTGGGACCCCATTAGAAACTGTCGTTGAAAGCAAATCTAAAGTAGATTCATATGATACATGTGTTGAGAAGACATGTGTTGATGAAATGCCAGTGTATTCTGAAAATAAACATGAATCTGTGTCAATTAAAGAAGAAAAAGAAGTCGAAATGAATGAACAATCACCATCAAATATTTCTGAAAAGAAAGTTAAAGTTGAAACATCAGTTGTTCAAAATAATCATGATAATAACGTGAAGGATGGATCCCATCACCCGTCTACATCTCATGCTTGTGCCAGTTCAGATCAGAATGAATCAACATGCTCAGAAAAGGCACAAGCTAAACAAGATAGAAAAACCAAACAAGCTCATACTTCGAAACCCAACAGATCCACATATGCTATGAAGCACCAAAATTACCACACTTTGAAATGACAAACATGTTTTAATTGTGGTATTGGTGGACACATTGCCAGAAACTGTGTTCAACTCCCAAGAGTGCAATCTAAGCATTAGTGTTCACAAAATCAGAAGGCTAACCCAAATCGATCTTGTTATTCAGAGCCAGTGAAAACTGCAAAGATTGAGGCAATGAAAAATAACAATCGCAAGGCTAAGCCCTCTGATCATGACTGGAATGCAGCTAAACAAAGAAATCAAAATTGTCAAAATAATTTTCTAAGAAATCAATATAAAGCTTTTAGTAATTACAATTACAAGTGGTCACATCAAAATTGGAAAACCAAAGCTAAAGCTGCTCCATCAAACACATGTCCACACAAATCTGTCAACAAAAACAAATCAAAGTTTTTGAATAAAGAAAATCTAGTTTGGCAGAAAGTGACATACATTGATGCACAAGGAAAACCCAGATCCACTATGGGCTGGGTTCCTAAATCTAACTGATCCCACTAATCGTGCAGGAATAGCTATGGAGGACTACCGTTCGACTTTGGTACATGGATAGTGGCTGTTCCAGGCACATGACAGGAGACTTGTCCCAACTTGTCAATGTCAAAGAATTTGATGGTGGATATGTCTCTTTTGCGGGAGGAGAATCAGGCAAAATCACATTGAAATGAACAGTGAGAAATGGCGTTTCAAGCTTCGAAAATGTGAATTACATCCCAGAACTGAAACACAACTTGCTGAGTATCTCACAAATTTGTGACAGAGGTAATTCGGTTCATTTCACCAACAAGGGATGTTATGTGCTTAAACCAGGAATCATGATACCAGAAGATTGGTTTCTAATGACTGCTGAAAGACGTGGAAATGCGTATATTATCGACATGAACAAGAAACCATGTGAAGAAATTACTTGCCTTTTCTCGAAGATTTCAGAACATGACGGTCTGTTGTGGCATCGTCGCCTTGGGCATGTGAATATGAAAAATCTGAATCATCTAGCTAAAGGCGAATTGATCCTTGATCTACCAATCAAAGACTTCAAGCTGGTAGAGAAATGTGTTGCTTGCGCCAAGGGAAAAGCCCATCGAAAGCGTCATAAGTCCAAGTCTACACCTTCAACAAAAGTTGTACTTGATCTGCTACACATGGATCTCTTTGGTCCAGTGAACGTTCTGAGTATTGGCAAGAAGGCGTATTGTCTTGTGATCTTCGAAGACTATTCTCATTACACATGAGTTTACTTTCTTGGTCACAAAAACGAGGCTGCAAGTTTGATCAAACAGTTTGTCACTCTAGTGGAAAATCAGGCTAGTACAAAGGTGAAAGCAATTCGATCAGACAATGGAACGAAATTCAAAAATATCACCTTGGATACATTCTGCGCAGAAAATGGAATTGAACGACAGTACAGTGCGCCACGAACTCCACAACAAAATGGAGTAGCTGAGAGACGAAATCGTACTCTTATTGAGGATGCACGAACCATGCTGGCCGACTCGAAGCTTCCTAGTTTCTTCTGGGCCGAAGCACTTAACACGGTTTGTTACATCCAGAATCATGCTTTAGTAAACAAACGTCACATGAAAACTCCTTATGAGATTCTAGAAGAACGTAAACCCTCTGTCTAACACTTCCGTATGTTTGGTTGTCCGTGTGTTTTATTACTCATGGACACTAATGGGAAGTTTGAAGTCAAAGGGGATGAATGTTTCTTTATTGGATACGCTAAAGGATCTTCCTATAGAGTATACAATAAAGTAACTAAGAAAGTCATCGAGTCGTGTAATTTTGAATGGCTCGAAGAAAACTCTACGAACGCTAGAGTTGGTCCAGATTGGCTATATGATTACGCTGACTTGTTCAAATCATTTAACATTTTGTCTAGTGTTTCCCCTGATGCAGGTAAGTTGAATCTGAAACAACCAGTTTCATTTGGTGATACGTAAGAAATGGAACATGATGAAGGGAGCTCAAGAAATCACACTATTGATTCACCAGGAATGCGATTTACTGAGCATCCATCGTCTCATCAAACCCCTGAAGGTGCACAATCTGGAGGCATTCCTTCAAATGCATCTGGATCAGAACTGTTTCCTGATCCTATTCCTGAAGATTGTACTGTTACTACTCCTGTGGTTCACAGTCCGCCAGCACCTAATGAGGGGGAGTCAAGCAACATCAACACACATCAAGATGAGACAATACCTGAATTTACCGTTCCAACAAGTATTCAAAGAAATCATCCTATTGAGAACGTGATCGGTCCTGTAAATGTAGGAGTTCAAACCAGGAGCCAATCAGGAACCATTAATCTATGCTTATACTCTAGCTACATTTCTCAAATTAAACCTAAAACCATTGATGTAGCTTTGCAGGAACCAGGCAGGGTGGACGCTATGCATGAAGAGCTGAACTAGTTCGAGAAGCTAGGAGTACGGAAGCTTGTGGAGTTGCCAAAAGGGAAACGCAAATTGGAACTCGTTGGATTTTCAGAAACAAGCAAGATTCAGCAGGAGTCATTGTTCAAAACAAAGCAAGATTAGTGGTCCAAGGATTCAAACAGATAGAGGGACTGGATTATGATGAAGTCTACGCCCTCGTTGCCCAACTTGAGGCAATCTGGATCTTCTTAGCATACGCATCCTACAAGGGATTCACCGTATAATAGATGGACGTCAAGACTGCGTTTTTGTATGGAGATGTGAAGGAGGAAATCTTTGTTGAGCAACCACCGGACTTTATTCATCCAGATCATCCAGAATATGCCTACAAGCTTGATAAGGCATTATACGGATTGCATCAAGCACCTAGAGCTTGGTATGCAACTCTGACGGAACATCTTCTGGCTCATGGGTACACACGAGGCACGATAGACCAAACTCTGTTTATCAAGAGAGTGGGCAAGGATCTGATACTGGTTCAAATCTATGTCGATGATATTATCTTCGGATCAACAAGTGATGCTCTTTGCAAAGAATTTGAGGGAGTTATGAAAAAGAAGTTCGAGATGAGTGCCCTCGATGCTAAACTGGCTGAAACTCCAATTGCAGAAAGACCTTTACTGACTGAAGATGCAGAAGGATCCCCTGTTGATCAACACCTTTATAGGTCAATGATCGGGACCCTGATGTATCTGACAGCGAGCCGTCCAGACATTATGTTTGCTGTCTGCAACTGCGCGCGATATCAGGCTAATCCTAAATCTTCTCATCTTACTGCTATTACCTTAAAGGCCAACCTTGGTTTGGTATGTGGTATCCGAGGGATTCCAATTTTTACTTGTTTGCGTTTTCTGATAGTAATTTTGGAGGCACTGACAAGGATAGGAAATCAACATCAGCTGGATGTCAATTTTTGGGTGACAGACTCATTTCTTGGCAATGCAAGAAACAGCAAATGGTGGCTATTTGAATAGCTGAAGCAGAGTATGTTGCAGCATCAGCATCTTGCTCTCAAGTGGTGTGGATGCAGCATCAATTGCAGGACTACGGTTTGACTTATCTTAATACTACCATATATTGCGATAATGATGTTGCTATACAAATTGTGAAAAATCCTGTCTTCCACTCAAAAACCAAGCACATTGATATTAAAGTTCATTTTATAGGAGACTTCTTTAACAGAGGGCTTATCAAACTGGAGCAAATCGACACAGATGCAAATGCTGCCGATTTGTTCACAAAACTTGTCAGCAGCTCGAAATTTCAGGTGCTTGTGGATTTTCTGAAAATGATCTGTTTTACTGACTGAGCATGTTTTTATTTTTCTTAGGTAAATTTGTACATAAAGTTGTCTATTCTTAGGTAGTTTTTTATTTCTGCACAAATTTAGGGGGAGAAATTTTGAAAAAATACAAAAACACTGAAAATTTTGAAAAAATACAAAAACATTGAAAACTTATGAAAAATACAAAAAGAAGCATTGCGTGACATGGGAAATGAAATGAAATTTCACATTATGGTGAAGGGTTGACTCATGTAAGACCAGTATCGAAATAGTTTGACTCTAGTATGATGGGTTGGTAGGCTCTATCCTTAAGAAAGGAAACATTGGTTGTTTCTGTAAAGAACCTAAAATAGTACATGACCCAGGAAAGAAAGTTACTTGGAATTAGCTCATTTATATTTGAATGCATGTATGTTGTCCTGATACACACAATTTTGGTCTGATTCTGAAATCTTCTCTGAAAAAGTCGTGTATCTCCTCTGTTTTGCGTGAGCAAAGACCTGGAGGAGCTAGGCAGCGCTTAGCTTCTGTTTTGAGTGAGCAAAGACCTAGCTGAGCGTTTGTCGTCTTATAGATCAATTAAACACCTGAAAGAGGCCCTCAAGTGCCCAAAAGAAACCCAAGAAACCTATATCAAACTGAGAAAAACTCATTTGATCTGTATATTATATCATCTCTACTCAAGATCTATTTTGTTCTCTTCTCAACCTAGTCCCAGTTAAGGTTTCAGAAGTTTGGAACGGACTTGTGATATATGTGGTAGGGAAACTGCTTGCATGATAGAGTGTGCTATCTATAATTCCGGGATTTGATTAGTATTTGTTTGGGTGTTCATTTTAAGACATCAAAACATGATAAAATGAGTTACATGCAATTATATGGAAAAGGTCTAGGGAGACAAGTTTAAGTGGACAAATATACTAGCAATTGTCTTGATCATTCAGTAGTAGATCAGTGTTGATAAGTGAAGTCAGGCCCGAAACCTCGTGATTTAATCCCTGAGCAATTTTGATATTTCCTATTTTTATTTTTGTAAATAATTGTTAGTATTATTCATTTTTGTGTTTTAGGTTTTTGGTCTCGTAAAACGTGCTCGGGAAGTTAAATGGGTCATCAAATAAAATACAAATCTTATCTTGGTTTAAAGTAATTTTGAAAATGTCAAAGAAACTGAATTAAATCATTAAACTGAGTGTGAATTTGAGATGATATCGGCCCACTTTTTGGTCTCAGCCCAATTCAAGGCCCAGTCCACATGTGCGGGTTGTGGTATAAGAGGCAGGTCTCGAGTCGAGACCTCATTTCTCACTCGAGACCAGTTCCAAGTTCTCTCAAATTCTCTCTAGAATTCCGGTGAACTCTCTCATTATTCCGGCGAAGTTCTTGTTTCAGACGTATTTTCCGGTTTCGACTCATCAGATTTGAAGGTATTATGATAGTTTGTTGAAGATTTGCAGGTTGATTAAAGATTTGATGAAGACTAGTTGAAGATTTGAAGTTGCTTAAGAAACCTAATGATGAACTTATTTTGGTCTTCAAAGAAATTCAAGAGTGTTTTTGGATTTGATCCAAAATTACTCAGATGATTGGTGTTTACGGGGTCTCGACTCAGGTTGTGACTCCTATCATATGAGGACTCGAGACTTGTGGTTGCGAGTCGCAACCTTGTTGATCTCGACTGAGGTCTCGACTCGTAATCACATGGTCTCAACTGGGACCTCGACTCGATATCATGTGGTCTTGACTCAAAATCACATCATCTCGACTCGAAATCTCATGGTCTCGAGTCAAGTCACACCTTTTGACTCGCAATCTGAGTTATGGACCTTTGACCTGTACTGATTGTTTACTTAAAATCTGCATTTTTTTGTATATCTTAAATTAAGACAACAATGAATTTCACAACCATATATCTATACTTAACAAATTTTGGTTTGTGTAGGATATGGATCTGAAATTTATTTCGATGCACAATCAGGCGGGATATCTTGCACCACCTCCAGAGAAACACATGATAATGTTTACTTCTTTGATCAAGGGTTTAAATAGCTTCAGGATAGTTCACGCGTTACGAGAAAATCATGTTGTCTATGAAAGCCTTGTTCAAGATTTCTAGAAGACTGCTAGGTTCGAAGCACTTGAAGCTGAAGGCAAAGGGGCAATAGTTGCTGAGATTCAAAAGAAGGTTGTCTCTGTGACTGAGCAGATGATACGGGAGGTGCTGCAGTTCAACGACCAAGAAACTGATCCTATTGAGCTTCCAGCTGAGACTGTGGAAGCAATTTTGCCACGATTAAGTTATGAAGGAAAGTACCTGTCATTAGTGAAGAAATTTGTGCATCCATATTGGCATTTGTTAGTGCACATGTTCATTCTTTGCATGACAGAAAACCGAGGAGGCACAGATCAGTTGAACATCACACAGTCTGCTGCTCTTGTTTGTCTGATAATAAATCAACCTTTCAACTATTCGAAGTATATATTTGATGGTATGAAGAGGAATCTAACGGGGGTTCGAAAGGACAAATTTCTTATGTATCCAAGGTTCTTGCAATTGATTCTTAATGCTCGTTATCTAGAGTTGGTGAGATCTGGAAACACCTTGGAGTTGAAACCTATGGGTCCTGCATGTTTTGGTGCTCTCACTCCTAAAAAGGGTACTGAAAAGAAATTTGAAGGACTAATTCCTCTGGAGAAGTTTGGTCAGTTTGCTGAAACAGAAGATGTAGCAGCTGATCCTGTAATAGTTCAACCTGCTCCTGTAAATGCTGCACAAATCAATGCTCCTGTGAATGCCATAGTTGCTGAAGAGCACGCTGTTCAAGGTGCTGCTGAAAATGCGCCTGAGACAGAGATTCTTACAATAAACTCTGACGATGAAGGCATCGAGATTAATTGTAATGATGAAGATGAAGCTGAGCTTCCTCCTGAAGCAGTTGTTAGTTCTGCTGTTTCTCATGTTCAACTACCTGTGATTTCGTCTGAAAGTTTGTCTCAGCTATTGAAGTCTATAACTGAAAAGATGGGAAATCTCCTACCAATCCTTCAGTTCATGTTGAAGAGCAAACGTCTAATGACCCAAAGGATCCTGATTCTTTACCTTTGAAGCGAAAAAGAAAGGATCCTCGACCTGGAATGTATGTTGAGCAAAGCCAAGATCTGCCTATTCATGATACTGAAGACGAATATGGTTTGTATGACTTCGAATTCAAAAAGAATGCCACTGATACCACTGCTACTACTGAAGATATCTTTGAGTTTGATGTTGATACTCAAAGAATGGATGTGGAGACCACCACTGCAGATTTACCAGTTACCACCGTTGTTTCTGATCTCGTTATCGAGTCAACACCACCTGTTACAACTACTATTGCAGGCCCATCTGGAACAATTCATGAAGAGCCTTGTAGTTCAAGTGGTAAGAGGCCTGAAGAGCCATTGAGAATGCTATTTAAAGATGATTTAAGTGATGATGATGATTTTATCAGCATGAGGGAAATGAAGAAACGACTTGTTGTGCTTGAGCAAGATTCAATTCATAAAGATGCCAAGATCAATCAGCTTGAAGATACCATAGTGCAAAAGAATCAACAAATTGATCAACTTCAAGGTGACGTCAGTTTGTTGTTCAATATGGTTTATGATTTGCGTGAAAAGTTGGAGAAGAAGTTTGGCCGAGAGTTTTCTGATCCAACTGATGTGGAAAGTAGAAGAAAGGCTGATGAAGATAGAGCAAGAGCTTTTGCTAAGGATGACGCTGAACGAAATGCTGCTATGGAGCATTACTTCACTAAAGTTACTGATGTAGAAGCTTACAAGGCAAAAGCTGAAAGAATCAAGAAGAAAAGAGAGTTTGTGATCCTGAAGAACAAGAATCTCAATCCAGAGGATGAAGACGCTAATGCTACTCATCATCTGATGGATGTTGGTGAAACTCTCTATGATAGAGTTGGAAATCGATCTGGCATGGTTAGCTGGGGATTTGATCATGATCGTAAAAGGTGGTGGATTAAAAGAAAGGTTGGACCAGTGGAATGGTACAAAAATCCTGCTCAGTTTCAAACATTTACTAAGGTGGACTTGATTACTTTGTCAAAGTCACCTTATGTTGATAACAAGCCAGGAGGGCGTGGATATTTTTTTCGAAAGATTACAGAGAGAAGTTGCCCGTGATTGCCCTTCAATGCATACTGTCGAATCTATTGTGACTCCTGCAGAAAAGGGAGTTAGGGATCCTTACACCAATAAGCGGATGAAGATTGTATCTTGGCCACCAACTGACATGCAGAAGATGATTCCTTTGGTTAAGAAAATTCCAAAAGGTGCTCTGAAGTCCATGCATTTTTGGGCTTATGATGAGCAACTAGGGCAAGCAGTGATAGTTTGTGATGATGAAGTGAGCTTTCGCATGGCAGATCAAGTTGATTTGCTGAATTTAGCTTATGAAGATTTGGAAGTGCTTGCTCGTAGCCAGATTAGAGCTACTGAGAAATATGAAGAGATAGCTAAAGGATGGATTACCGCTGTTGCTTCAGGTATTCACATCCGCACAAAAGGGTTTGGTGGTTTCAAGGATCGATTGGGTGGTAGTGGTGGAAGAAGAAGTCTCAAGAACCTCTATGCATAAACCTAGGGGAGATTGTTGGAACCTGAAGGTTTATACATAGAGGATTACAATGTTTAAGGGTTGATTTGTAATGTTTTGTTTAATAGTCTTTTGGGTTGAGATGTTAGTTTTGGGTCTAGTATGTGGTTTCGAGGGGGCTTTAGGGGTTTCGACCCATATGTTTTGTATTTAAGCAAACCTCAACCTAATGGTTGAGGTTGATCAGTTTTTAGGAGATTGGAGGCCACTCGAAACCTTGGAGTTCTTGTATCAGTCATTGTTCATCAGTGAATGCAAGGCAATCGGTTTGTTTTGATAATTCTTGTTTCGATTGTATTCAGTTTCTTAAATCCACTTGTGTTTGATTTCCGCAGTTACACAAGTCATTGTTTGATAGAGTTGAAAGATCCTTGCGGGTTTTACATTTCAACCAGAAATCAGATGTCTCGTGTGATAGGATTCAGAACTCAAACCGGCACATCACTAGAGAAGAGTAGAAGGCATGAATGAGCTCCGAATCTATCAGTTTTGAGTGCGTTGAGTGTAAAAGAGTTGTAAGAAAGTTGAAAACTTTCTTTCAATCCTTTTAACTTTGAAAATGTCTAGATCTATGCGAAAACATTATGAAATCATGTGGAAATCCTTCGGATCTGAGTTGTTCTTGGTGGAATGAAGCCAAATCTTGAAGTTCATAAGAACTTCATGATGACATCATCCTAAAACACCTCAAATCCGTTGATTTCATGGCTAAAAGTAAAGATTCAAAGGTGAAAAAGATGAAAGAGTGCGTGTAGATGATAGAAGTACAAGATTTGAGTTAAAAACTTACAAGAATCGCGAGAAAGAAGGCCTTGAGCGTGCTGGTCGAGTGAGAGAGCTGTCACATCATTTGTCAAAAATAGGGAGCAAGGATCGGATGGTACACCGATCGGATGGCAATCCGATCGGATGGCCATTCGATCAGTTGGCCATCCGATACCAAGTGTCCGACGAGTTGAGTTTTGGTGTTTCGTTTCGCGTGTTGAGCGGTGCGATGCGTTTCGAGTGAGTGATGCGATAGTATTACCCATTTGTCACACAAATAACCTAGCTACTATATCTAACAAACAATTGTGACAACTGGCACAAAACCGGTAATTTCCGTACAATTTAATTAATACTTGATAACTGCAATTATGTGCTTAAATGTCAACATTGTCAGATTATGTAACAATCCTCAATAAACCGACACCTTTGATTATTTTTCCGATACCCTGATATATTTTAAAATGTCCCAAAATATACCCGTATGTGAAAACCGACCCCGAAATACAATATAGCATTAAAAATCAATTAAAAATAAGAAAAATTAAGTTGAGGCGGGCCGCGTAGACCCACCCCAACACTTACGCGGGCTGTATAGAGGTTTAAAACTGATTTCGTTAGTAATTTTAAGTCTAGGCGGGTCGCGTAAACCATATGTTAAGCTCACGCGGGCCGTGAGAGGCCCAGAATGTGGCAAAGCCCGGTGCGGCCACGTGGCCCAACACCCGGCAAGGCTAGATAGTGACCCGGACAAGCTACACGTTGACCTGAGGTCAACGCGGGCTGCGTAGGCCTTGTGCTTGTGTTACGCGGGCCGCGACAAAGCCAGATTTAGCAACTATAAATAGAACGCATCAGATCTTCAGTCTGCTCGTCCCATTTTCAATTCTAAATCTCAATTTCTGATTAGTAGAAGTAATACGCGGGTATTATACCCCCCTAATTAGCAAAGTTCTGCTCTGTTGTAAGTATTATAACCCCTGGATACATATTAGATACGCTGCCCGATTGATCTAGGGTTCCGTAACGGCTATCGTGGTTCTGCTCGGCGTGGTCGTTGGAATGCCGTCTCGGGGAGGGTATTACTAATGTTAAAATGGGTTATTATACTAACACGTGTGCTTTTGTGTAAATTATAGTTTGTCACCAGGAAACCCTTACGAAAAACCTAAAACAGCAATGTGAGTAATCTCCTTTTTGTAAACAGTTTTTACAAAACCTTAACTATTTTACAATGCAATTTAGCAGTGATTGAGCCTTTGTAATTCTTCAATTACTGCCGGTATGTTGGGGTTTTGTATACAAAATGTACTACACTGTGAGTAGTAAGTCGGGGATGACAATACGTTACCATTGGACAATGAGTTAGCCAATGTGTAATATGACCCACAAGTCAGTGGATTGACAGTACTAAATGGAGTAATTGTGTAGATATAAACATTGTAATCGCTCTCAATACTGTTTAAATTAAATAAATGTTTCTTGATTAAACTGAGATTCACTCACCAGTATTTCCCACTGACAAATATTTTTAAAACGCGTTTCAGGTAACAAACTGTGAAAGCCAAATAGAAGCCAGCTGGACAGCACTGAAGGCTTGGAAAAGTGGCAATAAAAGTTACCTAAAATAAAATAGATGTTTTTGTTAAATAAAAGAGGATTTATTCCTATGAAAACATGTGTACTATGAATTTGGGTTTTAACCCATTTGTTTAATATTATAAAAAGGTGGTGTTTTACTCTGATGAAAGTATTTCCTAACTACGGTCCTGATGAAAAATTCCGCTGCCAAATTAGACAATACGTGATACCACCGAAACTGGCTCGCGGCCGCCCGTTCCCGGGGAATCAAGGATCGGGGGTTGCGATAGAAGGTGGTATCAGAGCTAAGCCACTAATTCAGCCACAGAAGTGTTCTGCTGACATCAAAATTCAAAGTGTTAGGAAATAAATTACGGAAATACGTGCATAACTGTATTTATTGTTATGTGTTATTTGACTATCTGTTAGTTTACAGTATGAGCGACCAAGGACCATCTGACGCGTATCGTCAATTGTCTGGTTCGCCTAGGAGCGAAGGCACCTCCTCTTCTCAGCATGCCCTCTCTGGGTACTTTGCTGATACGGAAGAAGGAATCTTTGTGTTTAAGGCTCAATCCGAGGAACCATTTCCTCAAAAGAAAAGGGGATGGTTCAGTCGAGGGGCGCACAAGCGTAGAAAACGTATGAAAAGGTTACAGGAACAGAGGGTACTAGCAGCAGCCAAGAGAGAGACAGATGCCTATGCCCAGGATATGATCAATAGGGGTATGGCCAACATCCACATATTAGCAACCACTGCAGCTGACCCTAACCTAGAGCAAATAATAGCACCCCAACCACAACTACCAATCCCTGACCAATCCATGGAGCTAGAAAACCCTGAAAACCAAGTAGAGATGCATGACTTCAACCCGGAGGAAATACCAAGGGTAGCAGCACCAAACCCCCTAGATCCAAATTACGACCCCTGGTGGGACGATAATAGGGACTATGTGCCACGTTACCAGATGCACGAAGACATGCCCATGCCAACTCTTGGAGACTATCCAGGTGTGGATCCTTTAGACCCCTATTACCACGATGAATATATTAGGGAAATTTTAGAAGACCCTTACCATCTCAGGACCCATACACCCCCATATCAGGAACCCGCACCCCAGATTCCGAACACAGTCCTAGAACCTGCACCCCCAATAAGTGCGGACAATGTACAAGAACTTAGGACTTTTGGTGAGGAAATTCTAGAGAGTAGTGAGGGAATGCGACAGGTGGGAGAGCGTCTCGTCTGGAAATATGACGAACGCAATATGGATTTCTGGATGAATCCATATCAGTGAATGTGAAGGAGGAAACGGTAGTAGTAATAATAATAATAATATAATAATAAAATAAAATAAAAATAAAATATGTGTGTACGGATGACTACTACTAATAGTGTAATTTTCTTTCAGTTGGTATTGTAGTTTTTATTTCAGTACTAGTGTGTAATAGACGCATAGTATATGAATAGAGTAAGTCGCAATGATCGACGCTTTTGGTTAAATTGCGTGTCATGTGATTGACCGGATTGAATATTATTTTGTGATATTAATACGGGGTAAATGTTTAAAATTCAGATGGCCGACGAAGGAAATCAAGATAATATGAATAACGATAACCAGAGTAACATTAACGTGGTTAATGAGAATCCAAGCGACAATAATCATGGAAACCAAATGGATAATAGTGCCATCCAACACATAGTGGCACAAGGAATTATAGATGCAATGCCATTTATTATTCAAACGGTTCAAGAAGCGAATAATAAAGGTAAACATAGCAGTAAGCGACCAATTGAACCAGAACACAGCGTAAACAATGGACCCGTACTTCAAGTGCCCATTCCCAAAAGAAGAAGAACTGTACCTTACGGTTGTTCTTACAAGGAATTATGGTCCTGTAAACCAATAGAATTCTCGGGAAATGAAGAACCTATTGCAGTACGCTGGATAGAAAAGACTGAGGCTGTTCTGAAAATAAGTAAATGTGCGGAAGAGGACAAGATAATGTTTGCTTCCAATCTATTTAAGAATTCAGCCTCAGAATGGTGGAATACTATCCTTCAGTCTAGAGGAAGTGATAGGGTTTATAATATGGAATGGGAAGAATTTAGGCATATGGTAGAAAGGAAATTCTGCCCTCCTAATGAAAAAGAGCAAATAGCAAACAAATTCCTAAATCTTAGGATGAATGGAGTAGATAGTAAGGGGTACACAATGTTATTCTTTGAATATGCTAGAATAGTACCAACCCTTGCTTCACCTGAACCGGTATTAATCTCCCGTTATATCTGGGGATTAATTGTAGAGATTAGACATGTAGTCAAGGCAGCTAGACTTCAAACTATAGAAGAAACTGTAGAACTAGCCAATACCTTGACAGATGAACTGATCCGTACAAGGGAAGAAGACTAGAGGAAAAACCTAACCCAAAGGCTTACTCAAGAATTCCTTTCTGGGAATTTCAATCGTAGGAATATAGGTTCTACCTCTACACCATATTGCAAGATCTATAAGAAAAAGCATTTGGGAAAATGCTCTACTCTTTGCAATTATTGCAAGATGCCAGGACACAAGGAAGAAGATTGCAGGAGAAAATCCACTAATGGCTTATGCTACGACTGTGGAGAAAAAGGCCACATCAAGACGAACTGTCCGAAATTGGCTCCAGCTGGGAACAACAAGAATACTAAAAATGCTAGAGCAATTGTCCTAACTGCATATGAAGCCAAGATGATTCCAGACGTGATAGCTGGTACGTTTTTAATTAATGATGTATTTGCTAAAGTATTATTTGACTCTGGTGCGAACCAAAGTTTTATTAATACTTCGTTTTGAAAAATTCTAAATCAGTCATTAACTAAACTGCCAAAAGAATGTCTAGTAGAGACAGCTAATGAAGAAACTGTTAGGATTTCTGAAATCTTGCAGGGAGCAAGAATAGAAATTTTTAACCAAAAGTTTAGGGCAACCCTTTATCCAATGAATCTGCCAGGATTTGATGTCGTGTTAGGAATGGATTGGTTAATAGCCAACAAAGCCAGTATTTTATGTGATCAAAAGTCAATTCAAGTTAATTCACCAAAAGGTAAAACGATCACAATTAAAGGAAATAAGTTGTCTAGACCCACAAAATTCATCTCTGTAATGAAAATTGCAGGTTATATAAGAAAGGGTTCTATAGTGTATTTGATTTCTATAATCACTAACACTAAAGGAAAAGAACTAAAAGACATTCCAGTAGTGTCTCAGTTTTTAGATATCTTTCCAGAAGAATTACCAGGACTACCTCCAGACAGAGAAGTTGAATTTAGAATTCATCTATTACCTGGAACAGCACCTATTGCCAAAGTACCTTATAGATTGGCACCCGCCGAAATGCAGGAATTGAAGAAACAATTAGATGAATTGCTGGAAAAAGGGTTCATACAGCCAAGTTCGTCGCCATGGGGAGCGCCGATACTGTTCGTTAAAAAGAAGGACGGATCAATGCGTATGTGCATTGATTACCGTGAATTAAACAAAATCACGATGAAGAATCGGTACCCATTACCGAGAATCGATGATCTGTTCGATCAACTGCAAGGAGCTCAATTTTTCTCCAAAATCGATCTAAGGTCAGGATATCATCAATTAAAGGTACAGGAAGAAGATATTCCTAAGACTGCCTTTAGAACGAGGTATGGTCATTATGAATTTACTGTCATGCCATTTGGTTTAACCAATGCCCCAGTCGCATTTATGGACATGATGAACCGAATATGTAAGTCATATTTGGATAAATTCATAAGTGTTTTTATAGATGATATTCTAATTTACTCTAAGAGTAAAGAGGAACATGCAAAATATTTGCATGCACTTTTAAGTTTACTAAGAAAGGAAAAGCTTTATGCTAAGTTTTCAAAGTGTGAGTTTCGGTTAGAACATGTACAATTTCTTAGACATTTAGTAAACCATGAAGGAATTCATGTAGATCCAACAAAGATCGAGGCGATTACCAAATGGAAAACCCCTGAGTCACCAACCGAGGTTAGAAGTTTCTTAGGATTGGCCGGTTATTATAGAAGATTTATTCAAGATTTTTCTAGAATAGCTATTCCTTTAACTAAGTTAACCTGTAAACCCATTAAGTTTGAATGGGGACCAAAACAAGAAGAAGCATTTAGAATTGTTAAGCAAAGATTAACCCATACACTCATACTAGCGTTACTAGAAGGAACTGAAGATTTTATAGTCTATTGTGACGCTTCTAAGTTAGGTTATGGATGTGTATTAATGCAACGTCAAAAAGTTATAGCTTATGCATCCAGACAACTTAAGAATCATGAAGAAAATTATTCAACCCATGATCTAGAACTAGGAGCTATAATTTTTTCCCTTAAGATTTGGAGACATTATCTTTATGGTAGTAAGTTTACCATATTCACTGATCATAAGAGTTTAAGATATGTTTTCGAGCAAAAAGAGTTGAATATGAGACAAAGACGTTGGATGGAATTACTTAGTGATTATGATTGTGATATCCAGTATCATGAAGGAAAAGCAAATGTAGTGGCCAATGCTTTAAGCCGAAAGTATCATGAAAAGCCAAAAAGGGTACGTTCTCTTAAATTAAATCTAAAAATATATTTAAATGATCAAATTAAGAAAGCACAAGAATCAGTAATCAAGGATGATGCTAAAAAACTGAAAGGTATGATTAAGGAATTAGAACAAGGGACAGATGGAATTTGGAGATTCCATGAAAAGAAATGTGGATACCTAAATTAGGAAACCTACGTCGTAGTATATTAGAAGAAGCCCATAAGTCTAAATACACGATGCACCCAGGAAGTGATAAAATGTATCAGGATTTAAGAAAGAATTTCTGGTGGATAGGAATGAAAAAGGACATAGCAGCTTACGTTTCTAAATGTTTAACTTGCTCACAAGTTAAAGCTGAACACCAGAAACCTTCAGGGTTATTGCAACTGCTAGAAATGCCAGTGTGGAAATGGGAATTTATAACAATGGATTTTGTTACTAAATTACCCAAAACACAGAAAGGTAATGATACAATCTGGGTGATTGTAGATAGGCTAACCAAGTCAGCTCATTTCCTACCAATGAAGGAAACTTTTAGTATGGAACAGCTAGCTAAATTGTATGTAAATGAAATCGTTTCTTTACATGGAATACCTTTATCAATTGTTTCTGATAGGGATAGCCGATTTACCTCTCATTTTTGGTCAAGTTTCCAAAAGGCCATGGGAACCAAGTTAAATCTGAGCACAGCTTATCATCCTCAAACGGACGGGCAAAGTGAAAGAACAATCCAGACAATGGAAGACATGCTTAGAGCTTGTGTAATTGATTTCGGAGGTAATTGGGACGATCACTTACCTTTAATAGAATTTTCTTATAATAATAGTTATCACACAAGTATCAATGCTGCACCATTCGAAGCACTTTATGGACGAAAGTGCCGAACCCCACTCTGTTGGGCAGAAATTGGGGAAAAACAACTATCTGGACCTGAGATAGTGCAAGAAACAACAGACAAGATCATTCAAGTCAAGGAACGACTAAAAGCAGCACGTGATCGACAGAAGAGCTATGCCGATAACAGACGCACGCCATTGGAATTTCAAGTAGGAGATAAAGTATTGTTAAAGGTCTCTCCTTGGAAAGGAGTAGTAAGATTCATCAAACAAGGAAAGCTAAGTCCTAGGTATATTGGACCTTTTGAGATTATTAGAAGAATAGGACCTGTAGCCTATCAGCTAAAACTGCCAGAGGAAATGGCAGGAATACATGATGTGTTTCATGTATCGAATCTCAAAAAGGGTTTAGCTAATGAATCATTAGCAGTACCTCTTAAGGATATAGAGGTAAATGAACAACTCAAGTTTGTAGAAAGACCTCTACAGATTGAAGATAGGAAAGTCAAAAACCTCAAGCATAAGAGATTAGTTCTGGTCAAAGTGAAGTGGGACTCCAAAAGAGGACCTGAGTACACATGGGAGCTTGATTCTTAAATGCAAAAGAAATATCCACACTTGTTCCAGTAGATCTCGAGGACGAGCTCTAAAATAAGGTGGGGAGGATGTAACAATCCTTAATAAACCGACACCTTTGATTATTTATCCGATACCCTGATATATTTTAAAATGTCCCAAAATATACCTGTATGTGAAAACCGAGCCCGAAATACAATATAGCATTAAAAATCAATTAAAAACAAGAAAAATTAAGTTGAGGCGGGCCGCGTAGACCCACCCCAACACTTACGCGGGCGGTATAGAGGTTTAAAACTGATTTTGTTAGTTATTTTAAGTCTAGGCGGGCCGCGTAAACCATACGTTAAGCTCACGCAGGCCGTTAGAGGCCCAGAATGTGGCAAAGCGCGGTGCGACCACGTGGACCAACACCCGGCAAGGCTAGATAGTGACCCGGACAAGCTACATGTTGACCTGAGGTCAACGCGGGCCGCGTAGGCCTTGTGCTTGTGTTACGCGGGCCGCGACAAAGCCAGATTTAGCAACATAAATAGAACGCATCGGATCTTCAGTCTGCTCGTCCCATTTTCAATTCTAAATCTCAATTTCTGATTTGTAGAAGTAATACGCGGGTATTATACCCCCTAATTAGCGAAGTTCTGCTTCGTTGTAAGTATTATAACCCCTGGATACGTATTAGATACGCTGCCCGATTGATCTAGGGTTCCGTAACTGCTGTCGTGGTTCTGCCCGACGTGGTCGTTGGAATGCCGTCTCGGGGAGGGTATTACTAATGTTAAAATGGGTTATTATACTAACACATGTGCTTTTGTGTAAATTTTAGATTGTCACCAGGAAACCCTTATGAAAAACCTAAAACAGCAATGTGAGAAATCTCCTTTTTGTAAACAGTTTTTACAAAACCTTAACTATTTTACAATGCAATTTAGCAGTGATTGAGTCTTTGTAATTCTTCAATTACTGCTGTTATGTTGGGGTTTTGTATACAAAATGTACTACAGTGTGAGTAGTAAGTCGGGGATGACAATACGTTACCATTGGACAATGAGTTAGCCAATGTGTAATATGACCCACAAGTCAGTGGATTGACAGTACTAAATGGAGTAATTGTGTAGATATAAACATTGTAATCGCTCTCAATACTGTTTAAATTAAATAAATGTTTCTTGATTAAACTGAGATTCACTCACCAGTATTTCCCACTGACAAATATTTTTAAAACGCGTTTCAGGTAACAAACTGTGAAAGCCAAATAGAAGCCAGCTGGACAGCATTGAAGGCTTGGAAAAGTGGCAATAAAAGTTACCTAAAATAAAATAGATGTTTTTGTTAAATAAAAGAGGATTTATTCCTATGAAAACATGTGTACTATGAATTTGGGTTTTAACCCATTTGTTTAATATTATAAAAAGGTGGTGTTTTACTCGGATCAAAGTATTTCCGAACTACGGTCCTGATGAAAAATTCCGCTGCCAAATTAGACAATACGCGATACCACCGAAACTGGCTCGCGGCCGCCCATTCCCGGGGAATCAGAGATCGGGGGTTGCGAAAGATTACATACTATACATGTGAATTCATGCAAGTTTTATACTACAAATATTGCTTAATGCATTAACGATAGCGTCGCGTCAGAAATACTAGTAAACTCACCGTTAAGACACACTGTGTCAACAATTCTACAGAAAGTAGTCAGACAATTGAATTGGAGCCCAGGAGTAGGCCCAATCTCTAAAATACATTAAAACCCAAGAATGGATACAAGGGTTAACATATAGACTTTCCGGAAGCTAGAATATGCACTAAAAAGCACCCCAAACGCACCTTAAATGCAGAATTCAGCTCATTTCAGCAAAATTCAGCATTTTAACGAGTTAGTAGCACGTAAAAATTTGACTAAATGGTCCTGAATACTTTCCTAAGTGTCGGGAATTGAAAGTGTCACAAAAGGGTAAATAAAGGACACTAAACGGTGCAACTTAGCACTTTAACGAACCGGTATCTAACCGAACAACCGGACATTACCCGAAACACCAAAATATTACTAGAACCTTTGTTTTAATGTTTCTGAGCTAGTTATGATTCCCAAACACCATAAGACCCCTTATAACATAATAACACATTAAATCCCTAAACTTTACACTTGAAAACTTACTTATTTATGTAATTAGTAATTTAAACTTACACTTTACCCCCCCCCCTTTCTAAATGGACGGTCATGGGGTGGCCCCCATCAAAATCTTTACTAGATCTTGCTAAATCCTTAATGATCTTGCCAAGATATCCTATGATCTTATAAGATCTCAAAAGATATAGTGGAAGATCTTGCATGTACTATAAGATAGCATAAGCTCTCATTCATTCACGCACACCACACTTCTTCTTCCCCCTTGCTCCCCACCTTCGGCCGAGACCCACCCACAACATCACCACCATCTTCATCCATTGATCATCCATACCAAGTTAGTCACAAGGTGCAAGAAGGTGTTTAAGGAGGTTTAGAGCTTGTGGATCTTGAAGGACCTTCTTCATTTACTTTTATCCAACACTTTTGTCATCTACAACTTCTAGTTTTCTTCCCTAGCCTTGTGCTAGTGGTGAGGCCCTCATGATCTCTTATTACTTTATATGTTGTTGGTTAAAATATGATATATATTGTTAATCACAAGAACACTAAAGAACATGATCATGATACTTTAACATAAGCTTAAATACATAAGAATACATGTAAATGATGATGATTTGCTTCTTGGTGATTGATGATTTGTGTTAGTGATATTAGACATCATAAGAAACCTACTTGATTGTGATTAAATCCATGCTCTAGTAAGTTAAGGTGGTGATCTTGTGAAAGACCAAGATCATCATACTTTATGTCTTCATGAACTTGAATGATGAAAGTGGTTTTCATATCTAAAGATGATTTTAACAAAATACAAATCTTGTAAATAGATGATTACAAAAATAATTTTCCCAAGAAACCAAGTTTATTTATGAGGTTTACAAAGTCATGGTTTCTAAATAAAGTAATCATATTTTTAGTGTTTAAACAAGACTAGAAACATGTGTGTAACAAGAAAAATATAAAAGAAATATTTTCAGAAAAATCATCTTACAAGTTGTAAATGACCAAATCATTTAATAATGTGATTTACAAACAAATAAATATGTTTTAAAGGGTAACTAAACCTACTAAATAACATGGTAAGTTTCTACAAGTTTTTACATAAACTTCAAGTTCATGATGTAGTGTGAATTACATGATCTTGGCTTATGGTAAGTCTTGATTGTGTTGTTGATGTTTGTGATGAGTTTAAAAGAAAATAAACACATATTTTGAAAACATGGGAAACCTCCATTTTTAGGAGAAACCATGTCAAAATTTCTATAAAATTTTGACACTTAGAAAAATATAAGTTTAGGTGAACCTTATTCCCGAAAAATTCACCTAAAAATATTTACCAAGGTTTCCCTAATTTTTGTGTAAATTTCAAGTTTAGAAATGATGATTTCTTGAAGATAAAATTGATATTAAGTATGTTTGTTTTTGAAGAAAATATATATATTTATTGGTCACCAAATTTTGTGCTAAGTGTATGTAGTATGTATTATATGTAATAGTGTATTAGGACTTGAAAATACACTAAATATTCCTAAGGAGTAAAAATGCAAAGATACACATACGACATGCTTAGGCAAGTACAAGAAAATATATTTATGAAAATACATTACTTGATAGATTATGTAACTTGGATGAGTTATGAACTTAAAATGAAGTTTTGGACAAAAATACATAACTCGGGTGAAAAATACAAGATACTTATATTTATTTTTGAGAAAATAATATAAGTAAGATACATAGTTAAAAATATGAATTATTTTTAACACACAAAGAATACATACATAAAAGATGGTGACTTGTACTTGTGCGATACAAGTCTAGTGACCAACGTTAATAAAACACGTATAGGTCACGACGCTATATAAGTAAACCCGGTGAAGTTTAGGGCGCAAGAAACGCAAAGTTGTGAGTTCATGTCCCCACTTTTAAAGTTTTACATATTTTTTTAAAACTTGAGGAAAATACATGTGTTATGGTTTGATGGATACAAAAACTAAGGAATGATACTTTAGATCATGTTACGAATAGGGTACCAAAAGCACCATTAATCATGTACATACTAAGACCGCAGAACAAAATGTTAGATCTAATGGGTTTTCGGCCAGCCACACTCTTGGTGATAACTAGTACCAAGTAGTGCTTTTGTGTCTCAGTCGTGAATCGACAACTAGAAAAATGCCTATGGTTTGGATGCTTCCTATGTCGTGTCACATGTTAATGGCCTTGCAAACCATTAGCGATCTCTATTTCCTTATACTTACAGAAATACTTGATTTATACAAATTACATACCATGTTTTCATACAAACTATACAAACGTTCAATACAAAAACTGCATGAATTCACACCAACATTATGTTGACGATTTTCCAAAAACTCACATGTATTTCAGGTAACTAAAGTGGATGTGCGCGCGGTCATACTCTTGCTCTGGATGTTGTTTGTGTTTATCTTTGAATAATGTTGTAAACTTTTTTAGACAATGTCATATGTTGTCTTGCGATGTAACACTCAACTTATGTTTTCAATTACGTAATGTTATTGGTAATTGAAGTTATTTTTACGAGCATGTAGTATGTTTACCATTCGTATGCAATGAGAACCTTTCATGATCACACCTCGTGCTTCCGCCTTAGAAAGGGGTGTGACAGATTGGTATCAGAGCTGCGATTGTAGTGAACCGGGTTTCCTTCTCGAGTCCAGACTACAATCTCTAGGATCCTTTCACGAGAAGAATTTTTCAAAAAGTTTTCATTGCATTAAACTTTCCGCGACATCCACTACCTAAAACTGTTTACAAGGAGTCAAGTAAGGACACTACAAAACTTAGGGTGCACTGAAGTAGCACTTGTCTTTGACTAGAAAACACTTGCAACTATGTGATATCTACATATACTAGAAATAGAATATCTCAGGTACTCGTGACTTTACCTGAAAACAGTGGCCTATCTGAAGGAAGTGATACGAGGATGAAACGAACTGTGCGGACTGTGCAAGGACTTACATAATTATGGATGCATACATAAGTATGGAATTCAGTGCACAGAAACCACAGCAAGTCTTGTCGCGTATCAAACAAGAATCCTTCAAATACAAGAAAAGGTCAATCGTGAACGCCCCTCCCCCAACCTATTAAATACTCTTTTAGAGTAATGATTTAGGGTATAAAGACAAGAACCGCAAATGTGAAAACATGGCCCAAGAAGAACTGTGAACAATCAGGATTCCGATCAACCCCCTCATCTTCTTCTTCCGAGCACTGCTGAAGAACTGAACGCCCTACTGGAAGAAAGGATCTCCGCAGCTATCGCCCAATACGAGGCGAACCGCACCGAACAAAGTGGAGGACCAAGCAATGCTAGTCGTAATGGGCAGGGAGATACATCTGGAGGAAACATAGCTCAAGGTTGCACCTTCAAGCGGTTTCTCGACTACAAGCCGCTGAACTACGACGGCACTGGAGGTGCAGTGGCGTTTGTACGCTGGACGGAGAATACTGACGCCACTATCCGTATGAGCAAGTGTACCCTGGATCAGCAAGTCACTTTTGCTACTGGGTTGTTTGTTGATGAAGCTTTGACTTGGTGGAATTTGCAAGTCCAGACTCTTGGTGATGATGCTGCGTACGGCATGACGTGGGATGAGCTAAAGGAACAAATGAGAGAGAAGTATTGCTCTCGTGCTGAACTCCAAAGGTTGGAGACTGAGCTCTGGCACTTGACCCTGGAAGGTGCTAACATTACTGGTTATACTCGAAGGTTCCATGATTTGTCGAGAGTGATCCCCTATATGGTGACTCCTGAATTTAAGCGCATTGAACGCTACATTTGGGGATTGGCCCCAGAGTTTCGCAGCATGGTAACTTCGGCCAAACCTAAAACGATCACACAGGCTGTAACTCTGGCTGTCAGCCTTACTGAAGATGCTGTTCGTATGAAGAAGTTATCGCTAAACCCAACTGAAAAGACCGAGACGCATGCTGAGTCGTCTGGTGACAAGAAAAGGAAGCATGCGAACCTGAATCAAGCAACACATAACAACAAGGGTTCCAACAATAAGAAGCGTGACCCCAACCCGCCCCAGGAGGCGAAAACTCTTGCAACCATGAATGACGCTCCTGCCAAAGGATACCAGGGCACTCTGCCCATTTGCAACTAGTGCAAGCATCATCACAAAAGGAGTTTGTCGCATTCCAAAATGCGACAAGTGTGGAAAACTGGGACACCATACTGAGGACTGTTGGGGAAAAGGAAGGAACGGGAATGGAAACCGCAACGGTGCTGGTAATAGAAACGGTGGTGGAAACGGCAATGGCAATGGTAACCGGAATGGTAATGGAGCTGGGCAGAACCAAGGATGCTTTAGTTGTGGAAGCAAGGATCATTTCATAAAAGATTTCCCAAGGGGGAACAATGCTCAGGCTCAAGCATTTGTGATTGGAGCAAGGAACGCACGCGAGGACCCTAATGTGGTCACCGGTACGTTTCTTGTTAACAATCACTTCGCATCCATACTATTTGACACTGGTGCCAATTATAGCTTCATGTCTGTGGAATTTAAACGTATTCTTGGAAAAGAATCTAGTAGATTAGATATTCCTTATTCCATTGAACTAGCCAATGGTAAACTTGTTGAATCGGGCGAAGTTGTTAGGGGTTGCACATTAGAACTTGGTGAGCAAAGATTTAGCATCGACCTCTTACCTATTCAATTGGGTAGCTTCGATGTAGTGGTCGGAATGGACTGGCTGTCCAAGAACAAGGCTGAAGTTGTTTGTCACGAGAAAATCATTCGCATCCCTTTGGCGAATGATGAAACTCTCATCGTACATGAAGAAAAACGAGACGCACCTCTGCGAATCATCAGTTGTATGAAGGCACAAAAGTGCTTAAGGAAAGGATGTGTTGCTTTCCTAGCGCACGTTGTACATAAGAAGGCTGAGGAGCCGAAACTCGAAGACATTCCTGTGGTGAAGGAATTCCCTGATGTTTTTCCCGAAGATCTGCCAGGATTACCTCCGCAACGACAAGTCGAATTTCATATAGACTTAGTTCCAGGAGCCGCTCCTGTAGCCAAGGCACCCTATCGGCTTGCACCATCCGAGATGCAAGAATTATCTACACAACTCCAGGAGTTGTTGGATAAAGGATTCATAAGGCCAAGCTTCTCACCTTGGGGAGCTCCAGTATTGTTCGTAAAGAAGAAGGATGGAACACTGTGGATGTGTATCGAATATAGATCACTATCAAGAATCGGTACCCACTACCAAGGATTGATGACTTATTTGATCAATTGCAAGGATCGAGCTACAATTCCAAGATCGACCTTCGATCGGGATACCATCAGTTAAGAATTCAAGAGGAAAGCGTACCAAAGACTGCCTTCAAAACAGGCTATGGGCATTATGAGTTCCTTGTGATGCCATTCGGACTTATGAACGCGCCAGCGGTATTTATGGATCTGGTGAACCGCGTATGCAAACCATATCTCGATAAATTCGTGATTGTATTTATCGATGATATCCTGATTTACTCACGAACGAAAGAAGAGCACGAGCAACATCTCAGAACCATTTTGGAACTATTGAAGAAAGAGAAAGTTTATGCAAAGTTCTCAAAGTGCGAATTCTGGATTCGCGAAGTACAGTTTCTTTGTCACGTTGTGAATGAGAAGGGCATTCATGTAGACCAATCCAAGATAGAAGCAATAAAGAATTGGGAAGCTCCCAAAACCCCGACTAAAGTTCGACAATTTTTGGGCTTAGCGGGCTATTACCGACGATTTATCGAGAATTTCTCTAAGATAGCTCAACCGCTGACTACCCTTACGCAGAAAGACAAAAAGTACGACTGGGGTGACAAGTAAGAAGATGCCTTCCAACTGCTCAAAAATAAACTATGCGATGCACCGATACTATCCTTACCAGAAGGCACGGAAGACTTCGTGGTATACTGCGACGCTTCGCGTCAAGGTTTGGGTTGCGTGCTCATGCAACGCCAAAAATTCATCGCTTACGGTTCCAGATAGTTGAAGGTGCACGAAAGGAACTATACCACTCCCGACCTGGAGCTAGGCGCGGTGGTATTTGCTTTGAAGATCTGGAGACATTATTTATATGGTACTCGATGTACAATCTTCACAGATCACAAAAGCCTACAACACATATTTGATCAGAAGGAATTAAATATGCGTCAACGACGTTGGGTCGAGCTGCTGAACATTATGACTGTGAGATTAAGTACCATCCTGGAAAGGCAAACGTTGTAGCAGATGCGTTAAGCCGAAAAGAAAGGGTTAAGACCCTAAGGGTTCGAGCATTGGAAATGACTATTCGAACGAACCTCACTGCACGCATTCGTGACGCACAACAAGAAGCCCTTAAAATGGAGAATCGTAGAGCTGAATATCGCCGAGGTATGCTGAAGAACTTGGTGCCAAACAAAGAGGGAACCTTGTACTTTAAGGGGTGTATTTGGGTTCTGCTCTATGGCAGTATTCGAGAAGTCATCTTTAATGAAGCTCACAAGTCAAGATACTCGATCCATCCAGGATCGGACAAAATGTATCAAGACTTGAAAGACTACTATTGGTGGCCGAGACTTAAAAGCAACGTTGCTATTTATGTTGGAAAGTGCCTAACCTGTGCTAAGGTTAAGGCTGGATATCAAAAACCGTCTGGCCATCTGCAATAACCAGACATACCCATGTGGAAGTGGGAGCAAATCTCGATGGACTTCATAACGAAATTACCCAAGACCCCTAGGTGGCACGATATGATATGGGTGATAGTAGATCGATTAACGAAATCTGCGCATTTCCTACCGATCCGAGAAAAGGATAGCACTGGAAAGCTTGCTGAGCTATACTTGAAAAAAATCGTGGCACGTCATGGAATGCCTACCTCAATTATTTCAGACAGAGATGTACGTTTTGTCTCAAGGATCTGGCAATCCTTTCAGGAAGCCTTTGGATCGCAACTAGATCTAAGCACGGCCTTCCATCCACAAACAGACGGCCATAGCGCGCTGGAAGATATGCTTCGCGCTTGTGTTATGGACCTAGGCTGCAGTTGGGATACTCACCTACCGTTAGTTGAGTTTTCCTACAATAACAGTTATCATACGAGCATAAAAGCCGCACCGTTCGAAGCTTTGTATGGCCGCAAGTGCCGCTCGCCATTATGTTGGGCAGACACTGGAGACAAACGTATGGTTGGTCCTGAACTTGTTCAAGAGACAACCGACAAAATCATACAGATCCGAGAGCGCATTAAGGCGGCTCGAGATCGACAAAAGAGCTACGCCGACCGAAGACGGAAGCCATTAGAATTCGAGGTAGGAGACAAAGTTTTGTTAAAGGTCTCACCCTAGATGGGCGTAGTAAGATTCGGAAAACATGGGAAGCTAAATCGATGATACATCGGACCATTCAAGATCTTGGAAAGAATTGGTACCGTAGCGTACAAGTTGGAATTACCGGAAGAACTTAACGGAGTACATGATACGTTTCATGTATCCAACCTCAAAAAGAGTCCAACCCAAGAAACAGTGATCATCCCTGCGGATGAAGTGCATATTGACGACACCCTCCGATTTACAGAACAACCCGTTGAGGTTACAGACTGGAAAGTCAACAAGACCCGAAGCAGTAGTGTCAAACTTGTCAAAGTACGTTGGAACTCTAAGCACGGACCCGAGTACACGTGGGAATGTGAAGACCAGTTTAAAGAAAAGTCCCCCCCATGTTCAAGAAAACTCCTGCGAGAGTTAGCTCAGCCTGAATTTCGGGACGAAATTCTTTTAACGTGGAGAGACTGTGACAACTGGCACAAAACCGGTAATTTCTGTACAATTTAATTAATACTTGATAACTGCAATTATGTGCTTAAATGTCAACATTGCCTGATTACATACTATACATGTGAATTCATGCACGTTTTATACAACAAATATTGCTTTACACATTAATGATAGCGTTGCGTCAGAAATACTAGTAAACTCACCGGTAAGAGACAATGTGTCAACAATTCTGCAGAAAGTAGTCAGACAATTAAATTGGGGCCCAGGAGTAGGCCCAACGTCTAAAATACATTAAAACCCAAGAATGGATACAAGGGTTAACATATAGACTTTCCGGAAGCTAGAATATGCACTAAAAACACCCGAAACGCACCTTAAATGCAGAATTCAGCACATTTCAGCAAAATTCAGCATTTTAACGAGTTAGTAGCATGTAAAAATATGACTAAATGGTCCTGAATACTTTCCTAAGTGTCGGGAATTGAAAGTGTCACAAAAGGGTACATAAAGGAAACTAAACGGTGCAATTTAGCACTTTAACGAACCGGTATCTAACCGAACAACCTGACATTACCCGAAACACCAAAATATTACTAGAAGCATTGTTTTAATGTTTCTGAGCTAGTTATGATTCCCGAACACCATAACACCCCTTATAACATAATAACACATTAAATCCCTAAACTTTACACTTGAAAACTTACTTATTTATGTAATTAGTAATTTAAACTTACACTTTACCCCCCCCCCCTCCTTTCTAAATGGACGGCCATGGGGTGGCCCCCATCAAAATCTTTACTAGATCTTGCTAAATCCTTAATGATCTTCCCAAGATATCCTATGATCTTATAAGATCTCAAAAGATAGAGTGGAAGATCTTGCATGTACTATAAGAAAGCATAAGCTCTCATTCATTCATTCACCCACACCACACTTCTTCTTCCCCTTGCTCCCCACCTTCGGCCGAGACCCACCCACAACATCACGACCATCTTCATCCATTGATCATCCATTCCAAGTTAGTCACAAAGTGCAAGAAGGTGTTTAAGGAGGTTTAGAGCTTGTGGATCTTGAAGGACCTTCTTCATTTGCTTTTATCCAACACTTTTGTCATCTACAACTTCTAGTTTTCTTCCCTAGCCTTGTGCTAGTGGTGAGGCCCTCATGATCTCTTATTACTTCATATGTTATTGGTTAAAAGATGATATATATTGTTAATCACAAGAACACTAAAGAAAATGATCATGATACTTTAACATAAGCTTAAATACATAAGAAAACATATAAATGATGATGATTTGCTTCTTGATGATTGATGATTTGTGTTAGTGATATTAGACATCATAAGAAACCTACTAGATTGTGATTAAATCCATGCTCTAGTAAGTTAAGGTGGTGATCTTGTGAAAGACCAAGATCATCATACTTTATGTCTTCATGAACTTGAATGATGAAAGTGATTTTCATATGCAGAAATGATTTAAACAAAATACACATCTTGTAAATAGAAGATTACAAAAATAATTTTCCCAAGAAACCAAGTTTATTTATGAGATTTACAAAGTCATGGTTTCTAAATAAACTAATCATATTTTTAGTATTTAAACAAGACTAGAAACATGTGTGTAACAAGAAAAATACAAAGAAATATTTTTAGAAAAATCATCTTACAAGTTGTAAATGACCAAATCATTTAATAATGTGATTTACAAACAAATAAATATGTTTTAAAGGGTAACTAAACCTACTAAATAACATGGTAAATTACTACAAGTTTTTACAAAAACTTCAAGTTCATGATGTAGTGTGAATTACATGATCTTGGCTTATGGTAAGTCTTGATTGTGTTGTTGATGTTTGTGATGATTTTAAAAGCAAATAAACACATGTTTTGAAAACATGGGAGACCTCCATTTTAAGGGGAAACCATGTCAAAATTTCTATAAAATTTTGACACTTAGAAAAATATAAGTTTTGGTGAAACTTATTCCCTAAAAATTCACATAAAAATATTTACCAAGGTTTCCCTAATTTTTGTGTAAATTTCGAGTTAAGAAATGATGATTTCTTCAAGATAAAAACTGATATTAAGTATGTCCATTTTTGAAGAAAATATTTATATTTATTGGTCACCAAATTTTGTGCTAAGTGTATGTAGTATGTATTATATGTAATAGTGTATTAGGACTTGAAAATACACTAAATACTCCTAAGGAATAAAAATACAAAGATACACATACAACAAGCTTAGGCAAATACAAGAGAATATATTTATGAAAATATGTTACATGATAGATTATGTAACCTGGATGAGATACGAACTTAAAATGAAGTTTTGGACAAAAATACATAACCCGGGTGAAAAATACAAGATACTTATATTTATTTTTGAGAAAATAATATAAGTAAGATACATAGTTAAAAATATGAATTATTTTTAACACACAAAGAATACATACATAAAAGATGGTGACTTGTACTTGTGCGATACAAGTCTAGTGACTAACGTTAATAAAACACGTATAGGTCACGACGCTATATAAGCAAACCCGGTGAAGTTTACGGCGCAAGAATCGCAAAGTTGTGAGTTCATGTCCCCACTTTTAAACTTTTACATACTTTTTCTAAACTTGGGGAAAATACATGTGTTATGGTATGATGGATACAAAAACTAAGGAATGATACTTTAGATCATGTTACGAATAGGGTACCAAAAGCACCGTTAATCATGTACATACTAAGACCGCAGAACAAAATGTTAGATCTAATGGGTTTTCGGCCAGCCACACTCTTGGTGATAACTAGTACCAAGTAGTGCTTTTGTGTCTCAGTCGTGAATCGACAACTAGAAAAAATGCCTATGGTTTGGATGCTTCCTATGTCGTGTCACATGTTAATAGCCTTGCAAACCATTAGTGGTCTCGATTTCCTTATACTTACAGAAATACTTGATTTATACAAATTACATACCATGTTTTCATGCAAAGTATATAAACGTTCAATACAAAAACTGCATGAATTCACACCGACATTATGTTGACGATTTTCCAAAAACTCACATGTATTTCAGGTAACTAAAGTGGATGTGCGCTCGGTCATACTCTTGCTCTGGATGTTGTTTGTGTTTATCTTTGAATAGTGTTGTAAACTTTTCAGACAATGTCATATGCTGTCTTGTGATGTAAACACTCAACCTATGTTTTCAATTACGTAATGTTATTGGTAATTGAAGTTATTTTTACGAGCATGTAGTATGTTTACCATTCGTATGCAATGAGAACCTTTCATGATCATACCTCGTGCTTCCGCCTTAGAAAGGGGTGTGACAGATTGGTATCAGAGCTACGATTGTAGTGAACCAGGATTCCTTCTCGAGTCTAGACTACAATCTCTAGGATCCTTTCAGGAGAACAATTTTTCAAAAAAATTTCATTACATAAAACTTTCCGCGACATGCACTACCTGAAACTGTTTACAAGGAGTCAAGTAAGGACACTACGAAACTTAGGGTGCACTGGAGTAGCACTTGTCTTTGATTAAATCACTTGCAACTATGTGATATCTACATATACTAGAAATAGAATATCTCAGGTACTCGTGACTTTACCTGAAAACAGTGGCCTATCTGAAGGAAGTGATACGAGGATGAAACAAATTGTGTGGACTGTGCAAGGACTTACGTAATTATGGATGCATACATAAGTATGGAATTTAGTGCACAAAAACCACAGAAAGTCTTGTCACGTATCAAACAAGAATCCTTCAAATACAAGAAAAGGTCAATCATGAACACCCCTCCCCCAGCCTATTAAATACTCTTTTAGAGTAATGATTTAGGGTATAAAGACAAGAACCGCCAATGTGAAAACATGGCCCTAGAAGAACTGTGAACAATCAGGATTCAGATCAACCCCCTCCTCATCTTCTGCCGAGGACTGCTGAAGAACTGAACGCCTTACTGGAAGAAATGATCTCCGCAGCTATCGCCCAATACGAGGTGAACCGCACCGAACAAAGTGGAGGACCAAGCAATGCTAGGCGTAATGGGCTGGGTTGTTACAGCCTCCCCTACATTAGGAAATTCCATCCCAAAATTTAAGAAGTAGGCGTAACAAACAGTTGCTGGTACTTCGCCTTCATGTCACTTTCAAGTTCCCAGGTGAACTCGGCGCCGCGTTTGCCTTCCCAGCGAACCTTCACAATGGGAATGCGTGAGCGTCTGATCACCTTGGTTTCTCATCCCATGATCTCGACAGGCTTTTCCACGAAGTGTAATGTTTCGTCCACTTGTAAATCTTCAAGAGGGACATGTAATTCCTGTTCGGCTAGACACTTTCTGAGGTTCAAAACGTGGAAAGTTGGGTGGACATTATTAAGTTCCTCCGGTAGTTCGAGTCTGTGGGCCACTTTTCCAATCCTTTCCAGAATTTTAAAGGGTCCAACATATCGAGGCGCGAGCTTTCCTTTCTTGTCGAATTTGATCACCCCCTTCCAAGGTGGAACCTTTAGGAGAACGTGATCGCCAACGTCAAATTCAAGGGGCTTGGGGCGTCTATCGACGTAAGTTTTCTGACGACTCCGAGCTTTCAACAGATTGTCTCGAATTTGGAGTATTTTGTCAGTCGTTTCTTGCAACAGCTTAGGACCGGTAATTTGCGAGTCTCCGATCTCGTGCCATCAATAGGCGATCGACATTTTCTTCCGTATAATGCCTCAAATGGTGTCATTTGGATGCTACAATGATAATTGTTATTGTACGAGAACTCAACCAAAGGTAAGTGCGCACCCCAATTATCATCGAAATCTATGACACATGAGCGAAGCATGTCTTCAAGGGTACGAATTGTTCTTTCCGTCTGACCGTCGGTTTGGGGATGGAAAGCGGTACTTAGATTAAGAGTAGTACCGAGAGCAGATTGAAGCGTTTCCCAAAGACGCGAAGTAAACCGACCATCGTGGTTAGAGATGATGTCACGAGGTGTCCCATGTCGACAAATGATCTCATCGATGTAGATTTGGGCTAATTTTTGTAGCTTACAGTCTTCTCGTATCGGCAGGAAATGAGCTGATTTAGTCAAACGGTCAACGACAACCCAGATGTTGTCGTGACCTGATTGAGTACGCGGGAGTTTCGTTATAAAGTCCATAGCTTACTCTCCCATTTCCACATTGGGATCACGGGTTGTACGAGTAAGCCAGAGGGGCGTTGATGCTCAACCTTGAATTTGGAGCAAGTCAGGCACTTCTAAACATAGATAGCGATATCCTTCTTCATGCCCGGCCACCAGTACTTGTAGCGCATGTCCTGGTAGATCTTGTCAGCACCGGGATGAATAGAATACCGAGATTTGTGGGCTTCGTCCATCAGAAGTTGTCACAAATTCGTACGCTTGGGAATCCAAATTCGGTCTAGATAATGGAATATACCATTCGATTTATTCTCGAGTTGGGCGCCATCGTTTAGAATCCTTTCCTTCTTCAAAGTATGTTCAGTAAAACAAGCATGTTGCGCGTCACGGATAAGAGCTTTGAGATTATGCTGGGCTTGGATTTTACAACGCTATGTAGATAGCTTCGTCGACTGAGAGCATCGGCAGCAACGTTTGCTTTACCTGGATGGTAACGGATCTCACAGTCGTAATCGTTGAGGAGTTCCTCCCACCGGCATTGACGCATATTTAGTTCTTTCTGGTCAAAGATATGTTGTAGGCTCCTATGGTCTGTGAAGACCGTACACTTGGTACCGTAAAGGTAGTGTCACCAAATATTTAACGCAAAAATAACTTCGCCAAGTTCGAGGTCGTGTGTGGTATAGTTCTTCTCGTGGATCTTGAGCTATCGAGAAGCGTACGAGATAACCTTGTCTCGTTGCATGAGAACATAACCAAGACCCAGGTTCGAGGCATCGCAGTAGACTACGAAATCATCGTTTCCGTCGGGGAGTGAGAGCACGGGAGCATTGCAAAGCATCGCTTTGAGTGTTTGAAAGGATTCCTCTTGTTTAGTTCCCCAAACAAAAGGTTTGTCGTTATGCGTCAGAGAGGTAACTGGCACAAGGATTTTAGAGAAGCATTCGAAAAATCGGCTATAGTAGCCTGCTAGTCCGAGAAAAGAACAGAATTCAGACGGGTTCTTGGGTGTAACCCAACTCTTAACAGCTTCGATCTTCACAGGAACAACATGAATTCCTTGACTATTGACGATGTGACCCAGAAATTGAACCTCCTCAAGCCAGAATTCGTACTTGGAGAACTTGGCATAGAGATGGTTTCCCTGGAGTAACTCAAGAACCCAACGTAGATGCTGTGAGTGTTCGGCTTTTGATTTGGAATAGATCAAGATATCATCGATGAACACGATGACGAAGCGGTCAAGAAAGGGTTTGCACACGCGATTCATTAGATCCATGAAAACTATTGGAGCGTTGGTCAAACCAAAGGCATGACAACAAATTCGTAATGACCATAGCGGGTTCGAAAAGCGGTTTTAGGTATATCCTCCTCTTGAATGCATAATTGGTGATAGCCTGAGCGTAGATTGATCTTCGAGAAACACGTAGCACCTTGTAATTAATCAAACAAATCATCAATTTGAGGCAAGGGATAGCGATTCTTGATTGTCCGCTTATTCGATTCCCTATAGTCAATGTATATCCGGAACGATCCATCCTTCTTTTTGATGAAAATGACAGGCGTGCCCCAAGGGGAGGTACTGGGGTGAATAAAGCCTTTATCAAGTAGTTCCTGGAGCTGACTCGAGAGTTCGCACATTTCAGAAGGAGCGAGATGATAAGGCGCTTTAGCAACAGGATTTTCCCTAGGAATGAGGTCAATTTGGAAGTCGATATCACGAGTGGGAGGTAAACCAGGTAAATCATCAGGAAATACGTTAGGGAATTCGCAAACAACGGGAACGTCTTTCACTTCTGGGTTTCCTTTCTTTTCCTTCTCCGCTACTACAATGTTAGCCAAGAAAGCTCTGTATTCCTTGAGGAGATACTTCCTTTCTTGGACACATGACATGAGTTTGAGACCTTTCGAAGATGTTTCGCCATACGTACAAAGTTGATCCCCATTAGCGAGAGAGAAACGAATCATCTTATCGAAGCAAACAACTTCAGCACGATTCTCGTGAAGAAAATCCATGCCTACTATGATGTTAAAACTACCGATCTGCATCGGAATAAGGTCGATAGGGAATAAGTGATTGTTGAGTTCAAGTGTTCAATCACGTAGAACAGAATTGATAGCGACGGTTCTTCCGGTGGCAACTTCAACATCGAACGTCGAGGGGAGATGGGCGCGCTTACGATTAAGGAGCTTTTCGAATTCAAACGATACAAAACAGTTATCTTCTCCAATATCAAATAAACACAAAGCATATATACCATTCACAAGGAACGTACCATTGACCACATTGTTGTATGCTTGAGCCTGACGGGCGTTGATGTGGAAAGCACGTCCGCGGGCTGCTGGCTGCTGCTGCTGTTGTTGTTGTTGCTGTTGCTGGGGCTCTTGTTTCACTACTCTGTTGGGGCACATGTTTGCGAAGTGGTTAGGATCACCACACGCAAAGCAAGCTCTAGCATGGATTGCGGGTGCAGGAGCCACCTGTTGGCCTTGGGGAGCAGGAAGTAGAGCTTGTTGAGCAGGAGCTTGACCTTGAGCTGGAGCTGGAGCTTGACATGGACTTGTACGGCAGTTTGCGGTGAAGTGGCCGTATATATTGCAATGAACACAGAACCGGCATGTGATACCCACCGGGTGATGAAAGGTACCAGTAGGGCAGAGCGGGTGTGGTCCAATGTATGCACGCTTGGCAGGCGGTGCATTGACCACAGGTGCCGCTACTTGGCGGTCTTGAGGTTGCGGTTGGGCAAGTACTGTTTGGAGCGGGGCAGCAGTAACTGCACAGTTCTTGTTGCTGGAACTGCTGTTGTTCTTCCTCTTGCAGCGTGAGAGATTCGAAGATTGCGGTGCGGCGGTAGCTTCAGCGGTAGGAGTAGTCGTGACTTGATGCAGATTCTTGGAGGCTTGTTCAAAATAACCAGCCCTGACTCGCTTATCGTTGATCTCAGCGGCGAGCAGGTAGGTTTCCTCGATTGTTGTCGTCTTTGCAGCCTGGACAAAGTCTGCAGCGCAATTCGGAAGAGCACGGATATACTTCTTGATTGTAATATCGGGAGTAGTAACTTGACCAGGGTAGATAATACTCAACTGGTTGAAGCGAGCAGTTAAACCAGCGTTATCTCCGCCCTCCTGCTTAATGTGCCAGAATTCATCCTCAAGCTTTTAGAGTTCATGGGGAGGACATAAATCTTGCAACATAATGTTCTTCAACTCGTTCCACGACAATCCGAAAGGTGCATCGTTTCCTCGTTTGTTCCTCTCGGCCGTCCACCAATCAAGAGCGCGGGATTTGAAGACGTCGGTAGCATTGATGGTGCATAGGTTTTCTGGACAGCCACTCTGGCGCAGGGTGACTTCGATAGAATTAAACCATTGAAACATGGTCGAAGGACCTTCCTCGCTGGTAAATTCTTTTGGTCCGCAGGCTTTGAACTGCTTGAAGCTAAAAGCGGCCTTAGGAGTATCGGTCCTGGACTCCTCTGAAGATTTGCTAGCATTCTCATTCAGCTCACTGACGATTTGTGGGATGACTTTCGCCGTTTTCTTAGAGACGAGAGCGGCGATGCGTTTGTCATCATGGTTTCGGCGAGCTGCACGTGAGTGGAATGATCCAAATGACGACATTGTCTACAACAGACATCGCCATAGGACTCAAACACAACTTCGATTAATCCTATTATAGTCTAGCGACTTCATCATAAAGCTCAGGAACACATCAATTCACAAAATCACGTAGGCACATAACCACAGAACCACATAAGCACATAAGTTAACCTAAACACATATTTTGCATGTATTCACCTATCCTTCACAGCACGTATAGCAATTAAGTATAGCGAGTGCGATTAGCGAGCAGCGATTGCGAATAATGACCAGCGATTTGTTGGTGTGGTGTGGATTGTGTGTGGTTTGGCGGAGCGAGAAACGTGGAATCGAAACCATTAGTACCACCATACTGTTTATCTCAAAACGCCAACAAATAAACACATAGATGTCACATAAAATAGATCATAAAAGCGATAAATCACAGAGTTCGCGGCGAAAAAATCCAGAATCAAATGCATAAAATCGAAGAGAGATTGTCCTGGCTAGATAAACGTCGACTACCCAAAGTGATTCGGCTATTCACAAGGACCTTAAGTGCACGCTTTGGCCATCGGGACTGTGGTCTCGCTTCAATTTGAGCGAAACAGATTGTCCAAGAGATGACGGAAACATCGGGGGCCTAATTTCCTATAGTTATGGCTCTGATACCAATCTGTCACACCCCAACCGATGACGGAAACATCGGCGCGCGACACTGAGCGAAACAGATTGTCCAAGAGAAATTCCACAACAACTAAATTACCGGATAGTTAATATTATGTTCCATACCATAACCCATCAAGTATATCAGTTATCACAGACATAGTTATCTCAAAGACAATAAAGGCTGTTCCGACAACTCATAAATAAATAAATTGTTTGTTTGTTTCTAGACTCTCATTCCTACTTGATTCCACAAAGCAGGTAAAGCACAACATCCTAGGCATTCAAGCACCTGTCACATACGTTAAAATAACGGTCAATACACATAGTCTAAAGGTGAGCATACAAGTTTAATAGGAATAGTAGAGTTCGGAAGCGTTTCCGCATAACCAGGTTGAAACATGTATAATGTGAAGCTAGTAGGTTATAGACAATGAAATATGCACAGACTAGACTGCGAGTTGTAGAATGCGCAACACATATCACCACTGTGACACGTGAAGAGGTAACCTTAACAACCCCTGTCACGACAGGTGCTAAGTCCAAACAAATAGTACCATCGTTGCTAAGGCGTCAGGCAACAATTACTGTGTTAACATAACATACAAGCATTCATCGAGTAACAAGTATCATGCAATAACGGTCAGCGTATAAGTAGTGTTTGCATTGTGTGTCGATGTGATTTAGAATAAGTAACGTATGTAACACCCAAAAGTGCATAAAGCAAAAAGGGATCGAGTATACTCACAGCAATGGCAATGGAAATGGATTGAAGGGAGCGCTATAGTGATTAGCCTGAACAGTTAACGATAGCATAAGCGAAGAGCGGTGCGTAAATCGGTGAAAAGTGAACCAAGTGTCGAACAGTATTCCGATCGGATGGTCATCTGATCTGATGGCCATTCAGTCCGATTGACATTCGTTTGGGAAGGATGTGTTTGTGTATGATGGCTTTGAAGTTTTTGTTGTAGCATTTTGAAAACAGAGAAGTATCTCTACATTTCAGATCATTCGGTCGGATGGTCGTTCGATCGGATATCGATCCAATGGGCAGGACACTTAGTGAGAACAAGTTCACAGCAGGATGGTCATTCGATTGGATAGCAATCCGATCGGATGGTAATCCGTTAGAAACTGATGTTCTTTGAAAATTATGAAACTGATTAAGTATTGGGGCTCAAGTACAATCCGATAGGATTGCAGTTCGATCGGATGGCAATCCGATCTGACAGCAATCCATCCCATCGATCCTGATCATCTTGAACTTGATTATTTGCTAAGTTTGAAAAGTTTAGCGGTTTGCTCGAGACGCTTTGACAACATGTTAAACAACGGAAACTCCCTCAGCCCCAGACTATCCGATCGAATGGGAATCACCCCAATCCAATCAGTTAACTGTTCGTGACGGGTGGTTTCATGTTCAACCAGAAATCAGATGTCTCATGTGATAGGATTTAGGTCTCAAAACGGCACATCACTAGAGAAGAGTAGAAGGCATGAATGAGCTCTGATTCTATCGGTTTTGAGTGCGTTGAGTGTAAAAGAGTTGTAAGAAAGTTGAAAAGTTTCTTTCAATCCTTTTAACTTTGAAAATATCTAGATCTATGCGAAAACATTATGAAATCATGTGGAAATCCTTTGGATCCGAGTTGTTCTTGGTGGAATGAAGCCAAATCTTGAAGTTCATAAGAACTCCATGATGACGTCATCCTAAAACACCTCAAATCCGTTGATTTCACGGTTAAAAGTTAAGATTCAAAGGTGAAAAAGATGAAAGACTGCGTGTAGATCATAGAAGTACAAGATTTGAGTTGAAACCTTACAAGAATCGTGAGAAATCGTGAGAAATCGAGAGAAAGATGGCCTTGAGCGTGTTGGTCGAGTGAGAGAACTTGTGATGTGACAGGAGGGGTATTTATGGGTTGCCAAAAATAGAAAGAGGGAGCAAGGATCGGATGGTACACCTATCGGATGGCAATCCGATCGGATGGCATTCCGATCGGATGGCCATTCGATCGGTTGGCCATTCGATTCCAAGTGTCCGACGAGTTGAGTTTTGGCGTTTCGTTTCACGTGTTAAGCGTTGTGATGCGTTTCGAGCGAGCGATGCGATAGTATTACCCATTAGTCATACAAATAACCTAGCTACTATATCTAACATACAATCACTATAAATAACTTGCGTTTAGCATTTGCGATTAGATTGCGATGCGATAGAATTGCGATTGCGATTAAACACCTCAACATAAACATAACACGCGCAAGTAACACATAATAGCACACACACGTAAAACAATATCCAGCGCACGTAATTCGAGTTGCGATGCGATTAGCGATAAGTGGATTAGCAATTAAACATGCGATTAAACGTAGATTATTAATAGATACTCCACATAATACAACTTATGGGATAAAATAAAAAGGATTCGATTACAAGTCAAGAAGCACAATCTACTAGTCAAGCAAGGAGTGACAGATCGCAATTAGCAATCCTTTTCTTCCTTTGACTTTGACTTTGACTTGTACTTTGACTTTCCAAAAAGCGGGTTGTTACAGTGACAACGCAGGCCTCACAGCATGGTTCAAATAGCTTAGCATCATCTGCCCAAGCCAAGTCGACACTACTGAAAAGGCTATCAAGAAGTACATCCGTGCTTTGCCTGAATGTGTGGGCGATTTTGTCGAAGCTGCAAAACCTGCTACCATCGAAGAAACCTATCGCTTGGCCGCAGAAATCAACAACAAACGAGTCTTGGATGGATTCTTCTCCAAGAATCCTATCAAAAAGGCTAATCAAGTAACCTTCATCGATTCCTCTAACGATTCCTTCGACGATTCTTCCGACAAACCCTCGTATGAATCCTCCGACGACACCGCACCGCCACAAGATGCTCAGCCCAGCCGCAAACGAAGGAGCTCAAGCCTAAACTCTCCAACAACTGAACTACTACAACCAGAACCTCTCCGCGCAGCTCCAGTTCACCTAAAACGCGCCTACACTGGAACGCTTCCCCCGTGTCTGAAGTGTACCTACCATCCTCAGCCAAAATCCGACTGCCTCTATTGCGCAAATTGCAACTGTCTTGGTCACCATACCCATCACTGCCGCACAGGGCCACAAACTTAAGGCACGCTAGCACTCCCCGCACCGCCAACGCAGCCCACAGCTCCAGCAGCAATCGAAATTCCAGCAGAAGTCTAAAACACCAAACACAACTAGGCGTAGAATAATGTTCTAATGATGCTTTACTCGATGAAAACTCTTGTGTACTTATTTTATTTACCCAATGCAACGTTGACTCTCTCTCTCTCTCTCTCTCTCTCGTTTTTGCACTTAGTCTAAGCTCGCACGACACTAATACTATGTACTATATCACGATATAATGTGTTTACCCCCACTATGCGTCTATGAAATAAGTTATGATAAACGTGCAAGGAACAACTTAATCACGGGTGCACACGGGATTATTTTGGTCAGTGAACGGAGATCGTAGTAAGTTCTAATGATGCCATAACGTTCAAGGCATGGTTAAGCGTGGTGGATATGCCGCTGGTACTTCCTATATATAAGCGTCTTAACCATGTTGACAAAGTGTGACATCTATTCGTGTGGTTGAAGCATGGGGGATACGCCGCTAGTACTTCCTATATATAAGTGCTTCGCCATACTAACCAAAGTCTTGTGAAGAAAGTGCCATGCAGAGTGGAACGTTATTAGACCTCTTATACTATTGAGACTATTTTCAACACGGTAAACTCATTCGCAAGGCGTAACATCTCACTGCATCTCAAAAGCATCATCGATAGCCTTTTCGTAAGTCTACCCGCACGCTATCGCACCTTCAATGGAAATCTAACTCGCATTCGCAATCGCTTAAACGCTTATCGCATGTGTCAATCTCAACACTTCAATACTCGCATCGCTTACTACTTATCGCTTTTCACCTATCGCACGTCACTTATCGCTTTTGACGCTTATCGCTTACCACCTGTCGCTCCTCGCGTATCACTTATCGTTTTCCGCTGGTCGCTTATCGCTTATTGTGTATCGCTGTTTGCTTATCGCCTACTGCTCTTCGCTTTTCACTTATCGTGTAACGCTCGCCACCTATCGTGTCTCGCTCATCACGTATTGCTCAACGCTTACCTCTCACCGCTTATCGCTCCCTTGATGCTTCAATCGCCGACTCATTCGCACACTCGTATCGCTAAAATGAGTTTGCAAACGATCGTCGCTCAATTTGCTCATTCTCCCTCTCAGACTTGGTTCAACCAATCGCTCGGACCGAGTATGCAAAATCTATCCATGCCATGTTGACACACATGACATCGCTTCACGGGACAAAAGCAATATGGTTAAAACATGGTGGATACGATGCCGCTGGTACTTCCTATATATAAGTGTTTTAGCCATATTGACAAACTTTCGTGGAAAGGTGCCATGTGGGGCTCGACGCCAACTAAAACCTTTTGAACTATTTATGCATTTTGCAAAAAAAAAATGACATTTTATCACAAACTTTTGGGAATAAATGGAAATTTTCTGAAAATTTTTAATTAAGATCCTATTTTGAACAATAAAACTCTCTTGTAACGTTGGTTTAACAATCGACTCGGGTTAACACCACGATATAAGAAAACTTTTCGATAACTCAACAAAACCACTTCGACGACGCTGGTGTGAACATCGACTCAAAGTTCAACACCGCACCGTACGAAAATTTACCTAAACAGAATCCTTCTTTAAAATCTCATTGCCATAAAACTTTTTCGAGAACTCAAAATTATTTTGGATCGCTAAATTATCATCCTTTAGTCAAATTAAATGTTTTACTCATCGTTGTTCCCTTAGACAAATTAATCGCTTTACTCATCGCTTTCCTTATGTTGCCTAGACGCACTCGTTAGTCAATCCCCGATCGACAGTTCGTTCGCTCTCTACTTATTATAACACCTTCGTCGCTTGTTGCTTTTCGCTCATCACCGCTCACTTGTTCATTCTCCGCTTACCTCGCTCGCTTTTATCGCTACTCTCACTCGCATCAATTTTTGCACCCCTCCTTATGGATTAATTTCGTGACGAAATTTCCGAAAGCAGGGGAGAGTGTAACAACCCGCACCTTCGTGCTTGTTACTCTCGCTACATTCGTTAGCCTAGCACCATAGATTCGGATCATAATGTAACTATATCGCTTACAACGATATTTCTCTTATACACGCATACTTTCGCACGCTATATCGCACCTCACAATGCATACACTAACGCTAACGATGACATCGCGTGAATAGTTAAGCAGCTCCCATCGATCGTCATAATGCAATGCAATCACGCTAATGACGGCATCACGTGAGTACTTAAGCAATTCCCATCGATCATCGTGAAGCGTCACAAACGCTAACGCCGACTCAAACGCAATTACTTATGCTATGACCTGTTATATATAAAATAATAATAATATAAATAGTGAAAATTTTGAAACTATTTAAACGCGCACGCGCAACTCAATCTATCGCACTTAGCACGACGCTACTTATATCGCTAAAACGCTTATTATGTCCACAATTCTTCGCAACAAAACACGTCGAACGAGACGAAAGTTGAAAAACGAACTCGCACAAACTGCCCGATCGAATGACCCTTCGATCGAATGACCATTCGTCTGGATGACCATCCGATCAAACGGCCATCCGACCCACGTAACTTCCCACTGCCTTTCTCCATCTCACCTATAAATACCCCACTTGTCACATCAACTGTTCGTTGATATGACAGCCTCATCCGACCAGCACGCTCTCAAGCACTTTTCCCTCGATTCCTCGCGATTCAGTAAGTATTTCATCCTAAATCTTGTACTTCTATCATCAGCACACACTTTCTCATCATCTTCTCTATCGAATCATACATTTTCACCATGAAATCACCTGATTTAGGTTGTTTTAGGGTGACGTCACCTCGGGTTCTCATGAACATTGAAGTTTGACCTCATCTCATCAAGAACGGTCCATATCTAAAGGATTTCTACATGATTTTACACAAAACTAAGCTAAATCTAAACCATTTTCAACTGATTCAAACTCTCTTTCAACTCTTTTACACTCTTCTACGCAAAACCGATGGATGAGTCATCCGATCGAATGACTTTACTTATACTACAATGAAAACTTCAAAAGTTCAACATTTCACAAACACACTTTCCATTCGAATGACCATCCGACCGAACGGTCATCCGTCCGGATGACCATCCGTCCGAATGAGTCATCCGATCGAACCACCATCTGATCCAACATCACACTCGATGCACTATATCACACTGCTCAACGCTTACACTATCGTTCTGTGATCAGGCTAACTCAGACGCACTCTCAATCAAACCAATCAAGTTGTGTTTACTTGTTAAACACCTATTGTGAGTATACTTGACCCCTTTTAACGCTTTGAACACACTTTGGGGTGTAACATACGTTCATATCTAAAACGCACTTATCAAAAACTATTATCACATGCGAGTTAATGTCGTACATATTTACACGTGATGCTTGATACATATGTGCTAGGACTTTTACTCGCGACGTCCCACCTTAGCTAGCATCGAGTGACTTAGTTGGTAGTATTTGTTTTGTAGTGTATATGTTGTGTGTCTCGTTTATGTATGTGGAAATTCGTAGCATTTTTTTTATCTACTCTATTCTACCATGTCAAACCTGTATACTCGCCAATACTTTTTGTATTAACGTCGCTTTAACGTATGTTGCAGGTTAATCGCAGACTATCTCAAAATCAAGCTAGGAAGTCTAGAAACTCATAATTAACCTAGGTTGTCGGATTTTTATTGTTTGAGAGAACATGAAGATCTGTATGGTTGTTTATTGTTGTATTGTTTATTAGTATGGGATAATGAACGCTTTAAATAGGGTCACTAAATAGTTGTTATGAATTCTCTTGAGCAATCTGATTCGCCTAGTGTCGCGCCCTAATGATTCCGCCATCGGTTGGGGTGTGACACCAAAGGTGTGCTTCTGATCTTGGCATCTTTAAGCGTGAATCTCTCAAACACTTTCTTAATTTACTTCTCTTGAGAGAGTGTCAAAGAACCATCTTCTTTGTTTCTGAAAATACTCATCCCGAGTATTTGGTTTGCAGCTCCTAAGTCTTTTATCTCTAATTCTTTAGACATTTGCTTCTTTAACTTCTTGATCTCTGTCATATCTGAACCGACAATCCCTCATTCCATTATTCAATTCTACTTTTGACCATTTGTTATTTAAAACCTTATCCTTCATCATCAACATAAATGTTCCTATCATTAAAACATTTATAACTATAAGAGTAAACTGCCATTTTGGTCCCTGAGGTTTGGGAAGTTTTGTCACTTTAGTCCAAATCTCAAACCTTTTGCATCTACATCCATGTGGTTTCATTTTTTTGCCATTTTGGTCCAAAAGCAAAGTCAGCTTAGAATTCTAAAAAAAAACTTTAGTTACGGTTTGGTTTCATAATTTGTACTCTGTTTAGCCTTTATATAAACTACATATGAAAATAAAAAAATTAATAGAAAATATCATTCCTTTTCCATTTCAAAGTTTTCAATATGAGCATAAATGAAATATAAATTATTAGAATATAAAACTTGATCAAAAGATACTTGTAAGCATAGACAAAAGATAAAAGTTAACATTATCGATGATTGGGTTAAATATTGTTGGAGGCAGCAGGTGTGTAATGGTAAAATATACCCCAAAAGTCCTTTTTCTTCTTGAAAAGTTACAAATCCTAACTTCTCGAAATTGCTTATTTCTTATACAAGCTATAAGTTATTATAAAAGGACTTATTCATTTGCCAAACACTATGAACCTAACTTATTAACTTATAAAAGTTAATAAGTTAAAATGAGGTGGAAAATAAGGAATCCCAACTCACCTCAAACCCTAACCAACCGGCGGCAACTCTCTCCTCCCATACAAAACCATGGCCTAAATCACACAAATCGAAGTGGAATAAAACAAAGGGAAAAAGCAAAGCTTCCCTAAAGCTGAAGAGAAGAAAAGAGAGAAGAAAGTTGAAAGGAAACAATCAGATCGAAGAATGGCTCCTCCGGCTTAATTAGTAGAATGATAGAAGTACCCTTGAACTTCTTGATGTAACAACAATGGTCATTATCACATTTCTTGTAACCAACTTTCCCATGAAGTTATCAAACTTCAAATACCAATGTCTGGGCACTTGTTTCAGACCATACAAACTCCCCTTTAATTTGCACTCCAAGTTTTCTTTGCATTTAACCCGAAAACCTTCTGGTTGCATCATGTTGATGTCTTTTTCTAGGTCACCATGTAGAAAAGTTGTCTTGACATCTAGCTACTCTAGATGTAAGCCTTCTGCTGCTACAATACAGAGAACAAGTTTGATGGTTGTCATCTTCACCACTGGAGAGATTACTTCATTGAAATCAATTCCCTCTTTCTGTTGAAATCCCTTGACTAATAATCTTGCTTTGTACCTTTCGGTACCGTCATGTTCATCTTTGACCCTGAAAACCCATTTGTTCTGAAGAGCATTCTTCCTAGATGGAAGCTTTGTCAAATACCATGTCTTGTTCTTCTCAAGCGACTTCATTTCATCTTTCATTGCAAGCTCCCACTTCAATAAATCTTTCAACCCCATAGCTTCAGAGTAACACTGGGGTTCACCATTTTCTGTCAAAAGTATGTAGTTGACTGATCTTGAGCACCTGTTTGGCAGTCTAGAGGCTCTAGATGATCTTATTGGTTGAACTTCAGGTGTCTTCTGGCCTTTTGGTGTTTTTGTCTTTATACAATTCGTTTTCATTGAAGATGACATTTTTGCTTCTGATTACTTTTCTGCTTTCATTATCCCAAGCCTATAACCCATTTTTTTACCCATAACCAATGAATGTGCACTTCTTAGACTTTGAGTCTAGCTTATCCCTATCCTTATTTATAACTAATCGTAAGCACTACAACCAAAGACATTTAAGTGTTCGAGACCTTACTCCTTTCCTTGCCACATTTCTTCTGGCAATTTGAAACCCAAGGGAACTGATGGTGATCGGTTAATCAAGTAGGCTGCAGTGTAAACTACATCTTCCTGGAATGTTTTGGGCATCCCGACATTCAACCTCATGCTTCTTGCCCTCTCATTCGGTGTTCTGTTCATTCTCTCAGCTACACAATTCTGCTGAGTAGTTCCTGGAACCATCTTATCCCTTTCTTGGCACAATAATCAATAAACATTTTGCTTATATATTCACCACCATATCTGACTTTAAGCACTTTACCTTCAAATTAGTTTCATTTTCAACAGCGGATTTCCATATCTTAAAAGCATCAAATACATCAGATTTATGTTTAAGAAAACAGACCTATACCTTGCATGTTGAATCATCAATGAAAGTAACATAGTATCTCGAGCTTCCTAGAGATGAAACTGATGTTGTTCCATATACATCTGAGTGAACAAGCTCCAGCTTTTGAGCTTTTGGTGTCCTCCCTGTCTTTACAAAAGTGACTCTCTTTTGTTTACCAAGGACACAAGATTCACATAATTCAATTTCCACTTTCTTTAAATCTGGAAACTTCCCTTTCTGAGCTAACATCTTCAATCCCTTCTCACTCATATGTCCGAGTCGGTTTTGCCATGACTCGGACTAGTGATCATGTCATGAACACCTTTGGCATGAATCTCTGCCATGTATAGAGTGCCTTTCTTCTTTCCTTTGGCAATCACTAAGTTGCCTTTGATCACTTCCATTCTCCACCCCCAAAGTGAACATTAAACCCTTCATCGTCCAATTTACCAACTGAAATCAACTTTCTCCTCAAATTAGGAATAACCCCAACATCTTTCAATGTCCATATAGTTCCCAATGAGGTCTTCAAGTCTACATCCCCAATACCCATAATATCAAGCATTTGATCATTAGCTAAACGAACTTTACCAAAGTTACATGTTCATAGATTATTAACCATACGTGGGCATGAGATAGCATGGAAAGAAGCACCTGAATCCATAATCCAGGATTCCACTGAATTCTCAACACAACATATGAGAGCATCTCCTGATTCTTCAGAACATACACTGTTTACTTCTTTCTTTGCAGCTGGTTTTGTACATTGACTTCTAAAGTGACCTTTTTCTTTGCAGTTCCAACATTCAATGCCTTTTCTGTTCTTTGACTGCCCCCTTTTTTTGGACTTTGACCTACCTCGATAATTTCCTCTATCATTTCTTCTTCCTCGCCTTTCTGTATGCAATAAAGAACTTGAACTAGAAGTTTCACCATTGCTTCTCTATCTGATATCTTCATTTATAATCAAGTCACGAATATTCTCAAAAGTGAGTTTGGTAGTGTCAGATGTACTACTAACAGCTGTGAGTGTGCCTGACCAACTGTAGGGCAAAGATAATAAATGGAGGAGCGCTTGAACTTCATCATCATCAAACTTTATTTCAACTGAGGCTAAACGAGAGATAACCGAGTTAAACTCATTTATGTGAGAAGTAACCGACATGCCTTCCTTCATCTTGGTGTTAACCAATTGTTGGATGAGGAATACTTTGTTTGAAACAGATGGTCTTTCATACTTGTTGGACAGAGCTTTTAATACGCCATACGTAGTTGTTTTATTGACAATGTTATACGCAACACTCTTTGTCAAAGAAAGCCTAACCACACCCAAAGCTTGTCTATCCGACAACTTCCATTCTTCATCATACATGTCTTCCAGTTGTTGTCCCAACATAGGCAAATGCAAACCCTTTTGGTACAACAATCATCAATTTGCATTGTCCAAATCCATAATCACTATCATCAAACTTGTCAATCTTGATTTTACTAGCTTCAGCCATTTTAACAAATAATTATCAACTACCATAAACCAAACGAGTTCATGCTGCTAGAGGATAATTATACTAGCGGAAGCAATAAACAGAAACAAACACTTATCTGTTTCAAGCTTTAAAATGGTGATGAACAAATAATGGTAGGTTGATAAGATCCTTGTCAAAGGTTGAGGGGTCTTCTTGCAAATAATGGAAACTTGATTTTCCATAAAAGTAAGAAAAAAAAAAGAAGCGTATTATTATTCTTCTTCCTAGACGCACCCTGCTCTCTACACTTTGATTTTTGGAACCCTAGATGTGGTCTCTACACTTCGGAGTTAGAACTGACGGCTGCAGCGGCTGTGCTGGCGACGGCGGGACGATGAGCGGCAGCAGCGGTGGCTACTGGGTTGACAAACCCTAGTTGCGATTTCTGCAGAAGATGTCTTCAAATCGAAACCCTAGTCCCGACATGTATCTTCTTCTTCACCTCTTTTGCTACTAGTTTGTGTGAATTGATCAAGAGCCTGAGCTCTGATACCAGTTGTTAGGTTAGAACATGAGTCACACGAACACTAGAACAAATGCAGCAAGCTCACACACTCACACACTCTAAATCACAAGAACACTCTAAATCACAAGAACAAGAACACAAGATTTATAGTGGTTCGATCAAGCTTGATCTACATCTACTCTCCACAACTAGTTCTCTCTATGTATTAGGTGCTCAAAGTGTACATGTACAAGAATAAGAAGTATTTATAGGGTACAAATTAGGTTACTGAATATAATAATAATATATCTTCATCAGACTGAAAAAAAAGACCAATCCTCTTCCCAGAGGAACAATCCTCTACCTAGAGGAATAATCATTAGACTAGAGGAATAATCCTCTACTCAAGTCAAATCCTCCATAACCAAACAATAACAGTAACAACATTTACGAGTTTAGCAGAAACTAGCAATTACAGTTTTGAAGGGATTAGAGACTTGATTTTGGGAGAAGATGTTAGATGCAAAAGTTTATAGAATTATCAAGTGAAGTGTTGCGTACATATGGCAAGGGTATGAAGAGTAACAAAGGCAGTGGGAGAAGGAGGAGTTAGTGTAAGGCTTGAAAGGATGTCGTTTGTTGGAACTAAAACGGGTGCGACATTTCAAAAATTAATGTCCAAATGGTAATGGGGAGGTGAACTCTATGGAAGCCTACACTAAAGATGATGCCTTGATTTGCAGTGTAGAGTAGTGTGGATCCTTGGGTGATGGATTCTAGTGCATCGTTTCATGGCACACACACAATAGTGAAATGGTTAAGAATATGAAAGTTGGAGACTTTTGGAAGGTATGACCTGCTAACAATGAAATTCTAAAGGTTATGGGCTTCTGAGATATTGACTTGGAAACTTTATCAGGAGCCACATAGGATTTCTAAAACTTCAAACTTATTCCAAGCCTAAAGAAAAAGCTTATCTCAGTCAGGCAGTTGGATGAATAGGGTCTGGATGTTATTTCTCGTGGCAGATAATGGATGGTGGTCAATGAAAATCTAGTGGTTGATCGTTGCAAGAAGAGAGGGTCGTTATACAAGGTCGAGCTACCGCCTGAAAGTATGAGTCCAGTTATGATGAAAGATAGAGTACGGTTCACAGAATCTCATGGGCAAAAGAGGGTTCGCTTTGCAAGTGAAAAACAAAAGACAAATTGAAAATTCAGGATGAACGACTAGGAAGGTTAAACCAGTCAAAGGGCATCGTGATAATGGGAGCACATGTCATGCTTCAGTTACAACTCTAGTGCAACAATTGGTTAAAGGAACCAGTATTTTGGTTGTAGAAGTCTCTCTAATGGATTACTTGCTTATGATGAAGAGAGTGTGTTCTTAGGGTATTAGAGTTCGATAGTTTAACACTTGGATTACGTTCCAAGAAAATAGAGATAGAGAATGGTTCAAGGGCAGGCAAAGCCTTGACTGATGGGTTGCAGCTCGTTTCAGCCTAGTGATAAAGGAAGATTACAGGTGGGACACATGGTAATCGACAAGCACAAAGGGGCCGATCCTAGTTTGGAGTTTAAGCCCAAATTTATTTCTTGTTGTGTAAGTTAGAAACCCTAGATGTAATATATATATTTAAACAAGCGTTGTACACATAATTCCCTTATCACATAATGTAATAAAAGAGAAACCTTGTTACGGTTGATGTGCGTAGTGCGTGATAGGTTTTTATGTATATTTTAAGCCCTTTTTAACACTTTAGTCAAGTTTTAAATTTATAAAACACGATATTTTACTAACACTAAACACACATATGGGCAAGTGCACCCATCGTGAGCGTAATATAGCATTGGTAAGATACCGAGGTCGTCCAAGGACACAAGAGCTTTTAGTACCGGTTTATCCTCAACGTCTAATCAAATCAAAATTTTAGAAAAAGTTTTAAACATGAAAATAAAAACTTAAAATGCGGAAAATAAAGTAAAATAAAAACAGATAGACAAGATGAATCACTTGGATCCGACTCGCCTTTAGTGTAACCTTTGATGATTTCCGCACTTTTGCACTTTTTAAGAGATTATCTTAGTTATAGTAGTAGGCCCCTCTTTTGAAGGTGACATTACCCTCAACCCAGTAGTTTGAGTCAGCAATGATACAATCCTAAAGGGTCGGAATATTGAAAGATAATTAATTAATTTATTAATGCGTAATGTGGTAGGCCCCTCTTTTGAAGGTGACGTTACCCTCGGCTAAGTGGTTTGAGTCAGCAGGGATACAATCCCAAGTAGCCGGGTTAATGTATAAATAATAGTTTACATATGAGGGGATCAAGCCATTCGCACCCCCGCCATCCAATACCAGTGGGTATTGAAGGAGGTCCTAGTAAGCTTGACCCAGGTCCTTGCAGGATCTATACACTGATCAAGGCAAGAACCTTACCAACCCATTCCTTTAACCCCCGACCAGTTAGCCAACATATCTCTATATAGACTGTAGAGATATGAATGGTGTAAATCTTTTATTTTATATAGACAGTAAAATAACGCCAAGACACCATGAACAAATGATAAGGAAGTTTCACCTTCAACATAAGAAACTAGTTATTAAAGTCATTAATACAAAACCAACTAAAAAGTGCGAAAAGATTAAAAATCAAAAGTATTACACTAAATGCTTGTCTTCACTAGGTGATGTAAGAGACTTAGGCAAACATGGCCTTTGATTGTCAAGAACTCTTACTATCAATCTTGGATCCCGAGACTACTACACACACTCTATGATGGATGATGGTGGTGGATGTGGGTTGTAATAATGATGGAGTGTGGGTGAAGTGGGAGAGAGGTGGTTTGCCAAGGGATGCCATTTAAGTGAACCAAGCACCTCTATTTATAGCCTGCACAGAAGCCCGGATATGACCCCGTGTCCATCCACTTTCTCTTTCTTCATTAATTGCAATTTGTCTGCATTAGCTCCACACGCCTCCATGTCCGCTGGGCACGGCCCCGTGTGCAGAAGCGTATCTATACTATGAAGATTTGCTTGGATTCTGCGAATCTTAGGGTTGACCACGGCCCGTGTCAAGCTGGGCACGCCCCCGTGTCAGGAATAGAAGCTTCTATAGCTTTGTCCTTCCTGCAGACAACTGGCCACGCCCCCGTGTCCGCTGGGCAAGGGGCGTGTTCAGCCTTCTGTTTGCTTGTTTTTGCTTGGGAAGATGCTGTCGAGGGCTCGGACATGCCACATTTGTTCCTTTTCTTGTATTTATGTTAGATTTTGCTGCATATTTGTTCCTTTTGTTCATTTACGCTCATTTAATCCTGAAAATACAAAAGGAAGACAAGAGCACACTTTTTCCAACATTAGTAGTAAAAAAGGGTTAGTTTTATGCCTCATTTGATGTAATTTATATGTTGCATTTTACACACATCAAATACCCCACACTTGAATCTTTGCTTGTCCTCAAGCAAAACTCTTTATAATGTGGCTTACACTGTAACGCCCTGCTACTTCGTACTTTCGATTTATAGCAAGTCTAGTTGTATTTCTATTTCTTTTGGAAGTCTTGTATTCCTTGTAATCGCTCTTTCATTGAAATCGTTGTAAATCGGAGACTTGATTCATAAATAAAACTCGTATTTCTTTAAATTCGTGTTATATCTACTTCATACATGCTCATAAATTTAAATTCGTGAAACGTTTGATGCATATTCGTAATTCATGGAAACTTGGTGCTAATCTTGCAAATACGTGAAACTTGAGAAAAATACGTCTTTTGATCAAAATATTATTCAAGGATTCTTTATTTCCTTATTTATCGACACTTGATACTCGTTAAACTAGTAAAACTCTTAAATTAATGAGATTCGGAAGCTTCGTGAAATGAATAATCGTTTAGAGGTTTTTAATCCTAAATTAAATAAGGTTATTTATCGATCCCATTTTATTTAAGTAATTAAATTAAATAATTTTATTAAATAAAAAGTTATTTTCTAATAATCCAGTTAGTCCTGTTAGATTTTAAGGTTAAGAAATAACCTAGTTAAATTACTTAATCAATTGTTTAAATAAACTAAATGATTAAGATTTTATAATTAACTTAGTTAATTTAAGTATAAGGTTAACTATTAACTTAGTTTAAGTATAGGGTAATTATTAACTTGGTTAGTTAAAGTTAGGGGACCAAAGGTGTAACTTTTAAAGTTTGAAAAACAAAATAATAAAAAGATGGAGAACCGCGGGACGGCCACACCAAACACGCGCAAACCAACCAGTTGAGCTGCAGCTCCACATCGAACGTAAACCGGCCCCCTTTGTATTTATAAACTCGCTCCGTTAAATGCCTGGAGGCCCGCCACCACGGCCCAAATCGCTGTTTAATTACAGCCGCGTTTTGAGCGGGATTTCTTGTGTTTTTTTGAGTTAAAACCCACTTTTAGCATTTAATAACTCACCAAAACCTAACCTAATCCAACCCTTATAAATACCAAACTAATCCAAGCCTAAATCACTTTGCAAACACCTCATTTCACTCCTAATTCACTCTAATCAGCTGGAAATTCGCAACTACATCAGGAGATTCGAGCAGAATTTCATCTCTTCACAAAAGTATGCATAACTTCTTCGTTTCTCATTCGTTTTCGCTCATTCTTTTTCCAGAACACTTGGCTTGACCTTAGCTTCGATTCTAGGGGTGTTTGACAGCAAACAAGTCCCTGGAACTCTGGCAAAAAGGCTTCAAAGTCCACTATTCAAGTTTGTTTTCATTAATCTTTGCTTAAACATGAGTCTAACTCACTCAAACCCACGTGCTTATGCTTATAACCATTTCTATGGTTAGTTAAGCTTAAAAATGGGGCTGAGACATACAACATCAGAGGATAAACCTCAAATACTTTCTGTTTTAATTAGGGTTTTTGACCCACAAGTGGTGTTCAAGCTTCAAGCTTGATAAAGGTGTGATTGTGGACTAACTTGGGTTGTCCAACATAAAATCCCCACATCCCTTGATGATTTCTCATAGTGTAGATGTTTGTTATTCTTGTATTGATATTAGTTCATGACCCTCCTAGATTGTTCTTACATCAAGTGTAGTGGTGAACCATAAGAGGTACCTAAATGGAAGCTTGTTCTTCCTACCTCCTACATGAATTCTATGACACAATAGAGGTACCTAAACGAAGATTTATCTTCTACCTCATGCTTGACTAATGGACTTAATAATACTATAATACTTATACATATATATACCATTCGAACCCTTGATGGTGGACTTGTGTTCATTCGTCAAGATATTAGAATAACATCATCTAAGATATAAGACTTGTTACGATTCTAATGAGTATATTACTCATGAAAACATTAACCCTTGAGGTTCCATAGTGTCAAAAACAAGTACTTATGATGAAGGATGATTACTTTCGAATACATATATTCTTGTGTTTTAACTTCCTAAATCCCTAAATCTTCCGATTGCCCAAACTCTTACGCCTTGTTTACTTCGTGTAGAAGGACTTGGTGTTCCAACTTCCTAATCAACCAACTCACTCGCGGATTCAAGTAGAAGACTTGCAAAACCGTGAGTATACTCGAATTCCCCTCTTTACTTTTACCAATTTTTGGGGTGTAACATGTTTACTTACCAAAACTTACACATGAACATTTTATTTTGATGCATAAACATTCCTATAACATGCTTGTATACGTGATTGCTTGATACTTTAAACTTGGGTTGAGGACATCTTGTGTTAGACTTATCATTAACTTCGTACGAGCCTATCCGTGACATATGTAGCGCTATAGGATTAACGCCCCGCCCGTAGACTTGTGGTTATGTCATGAACATATTGCGTTTCATCATTGGTTTGATATGTTAGACACATGCCGGATTTAAGGTTTATCTTGTATCACATGCTTGCTATGAGGAATTGTTTAATCATCTTTTTATGCTATGTACATAACAAACTTGTATACTCGCCTTTGCTTTTGCATTGAACTTAATTTTAAACATGTTACAGGTTGAGGATGACGAATGCTATGAAATGAAGTAGCGTTGATGCCTAGATACACATATAGACGTTTAGGTTTAATATGTTGTATCAGTTTTGCTTATGTTGTTATGTACTTCCTTTGAACTTGTCGTATTTGAATTTCTTGTAATGTTGACAATTTACTTTTTGGAATGAAATCCGTTTATTTAAATATTGTCACAATTAGTGTTATGAAGTCTCTTGCAATCTTGAACAAGTCCCACTCCGATGATTCCGCCATTGGTTGGGGTGTGACAAACACTCACAAATGGAATGGGTAGAAGAGAAGTTTTTGGGCTAGAATTTAGTGTCGGTAATCCAAGATCTTTATTAGTCTTTATTTTTATGTTATTTACAATCCTATTCGTTTTGATTTATTTAGAACATTTTATAAGAGAAATTACTTATTTGGGCATAACATGCCTTTTTAAATTTCCATTTATATACAAGTTCACATACCTCACGGGAGATCACGCAACACTGTGCCGAAGATGTATTTTTTTTTGTGAAACACTCGAGACCGGCATGGAACTTACTTCTTTAATATGCTTGCCAAGTAATCAATCCTCCTCCTTTTTAATTATACACCTTTGTAAATATCAAGAGGACTTGGGGAAGGGTTAGGCTTGGGTTAAAGGTAGGTGGTTCTGGGTTAGTGGTTAGTAAAAAGGGCGAAAAGCATAAAAAGCGTCGGTCGTCGTAAAACTTTTTGATTTTGTGACTTTTATTCAAACAAAGCATTTTCAAACAAAGTTTCTTTTGAGGAACTTGTTTGTTTATTGCTATACTTCATTTTTTTTATAAGGAATGTCACATGAAAACCGAGCTTTTTACTAAAATAAATGGTTAAAAAAATAAAAAGGTTTTGGTGGGTAAAGGGTGTTTGTTTTGTGAGTTTAGAAACGAAAAGGTTTAGGCTCAAAGGGGTTAACTAGGGGGATTTTGGATAGGTGATAAAAAAATGAAAAATAATGGTGTAGAAAAGAAAAAGGGTTAGTCCTAATGCCTCCATCATTTACTTACTTGGGTTTAAGTTGGTAAGGACCGGGAATGTATCGTCATGGCAAGTTCTAGAGTTGTAAGAAACCAAGTGGCTATTCACACAAGAAACGAAAGATGAGCATTTAATTTAATGATGTGTGCTTTTATGCTCAATAAAGGCTCAAAACTCACTTTTTGTGGGAATGGGTTATTAATGTGATCAAGTATATATAATCAAATTTTAACTAGATTTGTCATGCCTTTTCATAATTTTCTTATGTTGGTTCTTTTTATCACAACGCTATCGGTTGTAAATTTGTAAAAATATAACATTTTTTAGAACTTGTTATTCCCAATTTAAACCAAGACAAGTAAAAAAAAATGAAAAGTTTTTGAAAAAATTTGGGGTGATTAGCGATTCCAATAGAGTTTTGTGTAATGCTTGTTATTAGGACTTGCAAAATTCAAGGTTTTAGCATCCCCCCCACACTTAAATTACACATTGTCCTCAATGTGTCCCAAAAATAAGTTTTTAGGTTGATTGAATGTGTAAAAAGGTGTTAAAAACAAAATCTTATGTTACTGGGCACCTGGACACGGGCCCGTGTTGATCCGGCCACGGCCCCGTGTTCAGATTGCCAGTATCTTAGCTTAACAAAAGGTTGGGCACGGGGGCGTGTTCAGTGAACACGGCCCCGTGTCCAGTTACCTAAACTGGGCATTTTCTGCAGAACCTTGGGCACCGGGCGTGTGGGCTGAGCACGGCCCCGTGCTAAACTTGCTGTAATGAAGAAAAATTGTTGGGAGGCTCTGTTTTTGTGCATGGGGTGTGGCTTCAAGTTTCCCTTAGTAACCTCCAATATTCCGAGTGTGCTTTTATCCATTACAACATCATCCAAACACCATTTAATACTTAAAACCCATTATTCATTAAAGAGTGAATTACATAAGATCCTAGAAAATAAAAGCATAAACTAAATTTAGATAAGTAGGTCATGAAACACAAGAAATCTAAAATCACAAAGAAGTCATAGCCTATAGTTTATTTTAATAGCAAAATTTCCAAAAGATTATTCTCTCGGTTGAATGCGGCTTGAAGAACTTCTTCTCCGGTAATTGCCCCTCATACATCGTTGAGCCATTCCTTTATCTCCCGAGGGAGAAGAAAGGCGGGCTCATTGGCGTCCTCATTTTGACGGGGTGTGACTTCCACCGGAACTTCTTGTAAGTTGTCAAGAGGAGGTTCCGCGGGGATGTCGTCCCACCCGGTGGGGTTAATGATTCCTTGAGCTAAGTTCCAATCTTCTTGGGGAAAGATTGGTTCCATGGGAGGTGTTACAAGAATGTTCAATCTCTGGTGCAAGAGATTGATTTCTTGGAAACTGTTCTCTAGCCCTCCCCCCCTTGAGATAATTGATACGATCGATTAGGACTTCTTCTTCGGATGTCATTTCGTCGAGAGCTTCTCATAGTGCCATTGCATAGCACACAAGAGTTGCTTCGATTGAAGGCCTTCGTCCCCTACGACTGTTCCTTGAATGTGCTGAAGAGGTTCCACTATTCTGGCTCGAAAATCTACGAAAAACAAGTCGAAAAGAATTCAATTTAATGAAACAGTACCTCGGACACGGCCCCGTGCTCGCTGAGCACGGCCCCGTGTACACCTCTCTGCAGGTTTTTGAAACAAGGAATCTTGGGGCTTTAAATTATTTTTCTTACTTTTGAAGAATTTTTAAGAAGAAATAACTTAAAACAGTGTTGTAAAACTTATTTTTGACAAGATTCCTTAAATAAAAACCTAACAAATATTACAATAAAGTTTGAAACTATGGAGATTTCAAACTCTAATGGAGGTTTTGAGGAGAACATGAAGAAGAAGGCAAATGACAAAAGTAGAAAAGACAAGATGGTTGTTGAGAACCTTCTTTAGAATACACCTAGTATGGTATATGTGAAGATCCTACAAGATCTTTGTCTTTGGAATGGGTCCAAGAGTGTAGGAATCTTGCTGCATTTATAGAAAACGACAGCACGCTGAACACGGCCCCGTATGTAGACAAAATTCTGACACTTTTTGTCCGTATTCTGACCAAAAGTCAGACGGGAATCTTTGGGTGGACACGGGGGCGTGTTGACCTGGACACGGCCCCGTGGCTAGAAGTTTTTATGAAGTTTTGTCTATTTTAAGGAGTTTATCCGGATCGGGTGATTCCTCACTGGACGGAACAACACCGAAGTGCCTGAGATACCTAAGTTGCCCTAGTTTTAGACAAGAATGCAAGAGATTATCGGAAAGGGTGATTCCTAAGCTAAATACCGGTGGGCAAGACCAACCTTTATTTCCCTTATCCGGGCTCTCGTTAAAGAAGGTATATGTCGAATCGCTTAGGTCTATGTATGCATCGGGGGAAACTGATCGTGGGTCCTTCACGGCACAATCGACACAGGGACGACTATCGCTCAAGTCCTCACAAGAGTTAGAGGCGATTTCGGGAGCAACGATGCTGTCATAATCCGAATGCTGCCTCAATAATTCTCCTTGATCGTCGTCTTGAGATGAATTAGTTATATCCATCTCAAGTTCTTTTATCCATCGGAGAATTAGTTCTTCCATTTGAAATTATTCTTCAAGAATCATTTCATCTAGAAGGGATGATTGAGAGCATTCGAGGGAGAGATAAGGACTGTTTTTACTTTCGCCCATCTTAAGGCTACAGGAAAACAATGGGTCTATATAGTGGGGAGTATAATTTAAAAAATAACATTTTAAATCTTCATGAGTTCCACCACATATTTGACACCACGTACCATAAGGGGAGCGAAAGTAAAAAAAAATCAGTATCGCTCATGTTTGTGTTAGAAATTAACAACCGTCGGGATCTTACGGTTCTGTTTTCAGTATCTGAAACTTGGGCACGGGGGTGTGTTTAGTGGACACGGCCCTGTGTTCAGCTACTGTCCGACTAAAAACAAGATTGTCAGTACCAAAGATTGGGCACGGGGGCGTGTTCAGCGGGCACGGCCCCGTGCTGAGCTTCTACAGAAACTGAAAAATTACGAAAAATCCTAAAAAAACCAAAAATATAAGAAAAACGATTAGGCCGTTGATTCCTAACTTTCTTAAAATCCTTGTGTCCCCGGTAACGGCGCCAAAAACTTGATGTGCGTAGTGTGTGATAGGTTTTATGTATATTTTAAGCCCCTTTTAACACTTAGTCAAGTTCTAAATTTATAAAACATGATATTTTACTAACACTAAACACACATATGGGCAAGTGCACCCATCGTAAGCGTAGTATAGCGTTGGTAAGATACCGAGGTCGTCCAAGGATACAAGAGCTTTTAGTACCGGTTTATCCTCAACGTCTAATTAAATCAAAATTTAAAAAAAAAAGTTTTAAACATGAAAATAAAAACTAAAAATGATGAAAATAAAAATAAAAATAAAATAAAAACAGATAAACAAGATGAATCACTTGGATCCGACTCGCCTTTAGTGTAACCTTTGATGATTTCCGCACTTTTGCACTTTTTAAGAGATTATCTTAGTTATAGTAGTAGGCCCCTCTTTTGAAGGTGACGTTACCCTCAACCCAGTAGTTTGAGTCAGCAAGGATACAATCCTAAAGGGTCGGAATATTGAAAGATAATTAATTAAGTTATTAATGCGTAATGTGGTAGGCCCCTCTTTTGAAGGTGACGTTACCCTCGGCTAAGTGGTTTGAGTCAACAGGGATACAATCCCAAGTAGCCGGGTTAATGTATTAATAGTAGTTTACATATGAGGTGATCAAGCCATTCGCACCCCCGTCATCCAATACCAGTGGGTATTGAAGGAGGTCCAAGTAAGCTTGACCCAGGTCCTTGCAGGATCTATACACTAACAAGACAAGAACCTTACCAAACCATTCCTTTAACCCCCGACCAGGTAGCCAACATATCTCTATATAGACCGTAGAGATATGAATGGTGTAAATCTTTTATTTTATATATATAGTAAAATAACGCCAAGACACCACGGAAAAATGATAAGGAAGTTTCACCTTCAACATAAGAAACTAGTTATTAAAGTCATTAATACAAAACCAAATAAAAAGTACGAAAAGATTAAAAATCAAAAGTATTACACTAAATGTTTGTCTTCACCAAGTGATATAAGAGACTTAGGAAAAAATGGTCTCTGATTGTCAAGAACGCTTACTATCAATCTTGGATCCCGAGACTACTACACACACTGTATGATGGATGATGGATGATGGTGGTGGATGTGGGTGAAGTGGGAGAGAGGTGGTTTGCCAATGGATGCCTTTTAAGTGAACCAAGCACCTCTATTTATAGCTTACACAGAATCCCGGACACGGCCCCGTGTCCATCCACTTTCTCTTTCTTCATTAATTCCAATTTGTCTGCTTTAGCTCCACACGCCCCCGTGTTCGCTGGGCACGGCCCCTTGTGCAGAAGCGTATCTGTACTATCAAGATTTGCTTGGATTCTGCGAATCTTAGCGTTGACCACGGCCCGTGTCAAGCTGGGCATGCCCCCGTGTCGGGAATAGAAGCTTCTGTCGCTTTGTCCTTTCTGTAGACAACTGGCCACGCCCCCGTGTCCGCTGGGAACGGGGCGTGTTCAGCCTTCTGTTTGCTTGTTTTTGCTTGGGAAGATGCTGTCGAGGGGTCGGGCATGCCACGTTTGTTCCTTTTCTTGTATTTATGTTACATTTTCCTGCATATTTGTTCCTTTTGTTTATTTACGCTCATTTAATCCTGAAAATACAAAAGGAAGACAAAAGCACACTTTTTCCAACATTGGTACTAAAAAAGGGTTAGTTTTATGCCTGATTTGATATAATTTATATGTTGCATTTAACACACATCAGCGGCCTTGAACATAGGTCAGCTTAGACCGAGCCACGTTATATACTTGTGTTCGTCTACGTTTCTGTAGTTTTATTGTTTGTGTGCGTGTGCGGGGTTGAGTCATTTCCCTAACATGAGATTCTAATTTTAATTAGAGTTAATTGTCAAAATCGTCCCTGAGGTTTGGGAAGGTTTGCTATTCTCGTCCAAAATGACACTTTTGTACCAAATTGCCCCCAACGTTTGTAACTTTTTGCCATTTTAATCCAAACCACTAACTTAGTTTATTTTTTCTGTTAAGTTGAGGATATTTGGATGAAACTGGCAAATATAAAATCACAGGGACGATTTTGGCAATTTACTCAAACTCTTTTAAATTATTTTTATTTAATTAATTTTGTTACATATATAATAAAAAAGAATATACATGCAATTTTTATATGAAAAAAAGAATAATAGTTTTGTCACATAATTTTTATAAATTTTCATCAAACCACTAAGTTAATTAATCTATTAAGGCGAATGATGTTTATAAACTAGGACAGAAATTACTTTCTAATTTTTTATATAGATCAGTTTTATAAAAATAAAATCTACTTAAACCTCTAAATTTTATAAAACTAAAATGTTCGTGACCTTTTTGAAAAAGGTCAAATAAAAAAAATTATCATATGCACAAAGTTTGTAATTCATCTTCTACTCTTTTAAATTCGCTTCTAAGGAAAAACAGAAGCCAGTGCCCCCCCCCCCCAATCAAACAACGTATCGTTACCAAACCTTAAAATTACCCACCAAATTGTAATTATAATGCTATGAACTAATAGTTTCTTTACTCAAGCCACTCAGAATAAGTATTAGTTAGTTACTCTCATAATCTTAATTAAATAAAAATTTTATTTCTACCAACATATTTCCTAGGTGCTCAACAAATTTAAAAAATATGTAATGGTTTACAATTTTTTTCTATCTCTACAACTGATAAATATTAAAAGTTGTAATCGATTGTTATGTGTTTCACACCAATGACGTTTTATCTTTATAAAATTGATTTATATAAAGAAGCTGTGAATTAATTTTTAAAATTTAAAACATCATTCACCTTAACCGAAAAAATAATCCGAGTTTGTGATTTGGATGCAAATTTATAAAAATTACATGACAAAACTATTAATTTTTTTTTCTAAAACTCCATGTATATTCTTTTTATTATATATGTAACAAAAATCATTAAATAAAAGAAATTAAAAAGGGTTTTAGTAAATTACCAAAATCGGCCCTGTGGTTTTATATTTGTCAGTTTCATCCAAATATCTTCAACTTAACAGAAAATTAAACTAAGTTAGTGGTTTGGATGAAAATAACAAAAAATTACAAACGTTAGGGGCAATTTGATACAAAAGTGTCATTTTGAACGAAAATGGCAAACATGTCCAAACCTCAGGGACGATTTTGGCAATTAACTCTTTTAATTATTCAGAGTAAAATACCAAAGTGGTTTCTGAGTTTAGGCCACTTTTGCCACTTTATTTAAAATGAAACGTTTTGTATTTGGGTCCCTGAGGTTTCATTTTTGTTATCATTCTCATCCAAATGACAAACTTAGTTAAAATGTATCGCTAACTCCCATGGACGATTTTTGCAATTCTTAAACCTTAGGGACGATTTTGGCACTTTCCCATTTATTCTTTTGTTTTTTAATATTATAAAATTCTATTTTTTTCTTTAAGTAAAAAATAAAATAATTATAAATAAAATATATATGCATGCACACACATTTATATATTTACGCACTTATTTTTTTTAAATTTTCTTTTTACCTTTAAATAAAAAATAATAATAAATTAATGATATTTGGTACGATGAAAGAGACAAGTGATACTAGTTAAGACATGGAATGGTTTACGAACTGTTCTCTAAACGTTCGATTCGTTTACAGCTCTGTCTGTGAGGTCAAAGCCCATGATGACGACATGGGACCCAAATAGAAAAACACATTTTTAACCATGTTTAATGTATAAATGACTTGTACATTATATGTTTTAACTTATACCTCACATATATTTAAGTTTTCAATTCATTTAGGTATTGTAATGAAAAAAATATTTCACGTTTTTTTTAGGGTGATACTATTCCCACCCCCTAATTCCTGATTACACCCCCCCTACAAAAACATCACATCCATCAATCCATCAATCAATCATTTGCTTTTTGTTTTTAGTGTTTTTTGTCTTTTTGTTGTCCTTTTAGTATATTTTAGTGTTTTTTTTGTTTTTGTTTTTTTTTTTACAAACTTTGGGTGTAAAAAACTATCCTCTCGGGCGCGCCGTTTGAAATTTTTTTTTTACGAATGTTGTTAAAATATACGGATCTAGTTGTAAAAAAAAAATCGTGGTCAACGCCCCTCCGTGGCACGTGGTTCCCGAGGGGGTAGTTTTTTACACCCAAAGTTTGTAAAAAAAAAAGAAAAAACAAAAAAATAATAAAAACACCAAACTTTGGGTGTAAAAAACTACCCCCTCGGGCGCGCCGTTTGAATTTTTTTTTTACGAATGTTGTTAAAATATATGGATCTAGTTGTAAAAAAAAAATCGTGGTCAACGCCCCTCCGTGGCACGTGGTTCCCGAGGGGGTAGTTTTTTACACCCAAAGTTTGTAAAAAAAAAAAAAGAAAAAACAAAAAAATAATAAAAACACCAAACTTTGGGTGTAAAAAACTACCCCCTCGGGCGTGCCGTTTGAATTTTTTTTTTTTTTACGAATGTTGTTAAAATATACGGATCTAGTTGTAAAAAAAAATCGTGGTCAACGCCCCTCCGTGGCACGTGGTTCCCGAGGGGGTAGTTTTTTACACCCAAAGTTTGTAAAAAAAAAAGAAAAAACAAAAAAAATAATAAAAACACCAAGTCTTTCTTGGGTACGGTGAAGATGAATGGTTATTTATCCGGAGATCACTGTTGGAAGAGCTACTCGAGTTTAGAAATAAGTACACTAAGGCTTTCTTAGGCTCATTCAAAGATGTGTTCACGTCCTTGGCTTGGTCAGGATCGGAGTTTGCACCTGAAAAACACTGGATGATTATGCCAGAGGCAGGATTCTTGATTGCGAACAAGTTTAATGTGATCGTTCATTTTTTATCTCAAGAAAAAAGAAACAGTTCTACTTGTTTTCCGCTTTGGAGAGGCCCTCACGAGTTCCCAGAAAAAAAAAATAATTACAATTGCACACGTGAATGGTAACCATTTTATAATGGTAGAATTGCAAGGAGAGTATTCAATTGCCAGCACAAACAACCTATGGAAATTAATGAGAGAAAATGATGCAGCTGGCTGGGAGAATATATTTGAATCACGTCAAAATATGTATAAGTCTTTGATAGCACAACCTGCTACATTTGGGGGTGTATCGATTAAACCTCTGTATGTAAATTATTAAATGATAATAATTTTGTAAAAAAATACTTATTTTTATATAGCTTTTGTTACAGCTATAAATATAATTTGATAAATTATAACAATAAAAACTAATAATAAATACTATATCATTACTACTACTAATAATAATAAATATAATAATAATAAAAATAATAATAATAATAATACTAACTAATTAAATAATAAACAAATACTAATTAATAATAATAATAATAATAATAATAATACTAACTAATTAAATAAATGAATAAAAAAGACAACAAAAAGACAAAATAGGCTAGAAACAAAAACCAAGTGATTGATGGATGTGATGTTTTTAATAGGGGGGTGTAATTAGTAATTAGGGGGGGTGGGAATAGAATGACCCTTTTTGTAACCCTCTTCATGTGCTTTATTAATTGTACATCATATGCTTTAATAACTTGTACACTTTAGTTTTTAGTTTGAAAAAAAAATTGTGATGATGACATCTAAATGTAATGATGTTTATGATAATGGAGAGAAGATAGACGTTTTTGGAGTATTTGAGAAAAGTTTGAATAGTGTTATTTTTAGCCCCAGCAATCTGAATAGTGTTATGGTTGTTAAAAGCGTTCATATCAAACAATGAAACAATCCACTCGTTGACTTGTTTTATTCCTTATATCTCTAATACACGTTATATAAGTGGCAGCCCTGTCTAATAAAATAAGTATGTATGTATATATTATATATAGTGAAGTTTAAATTACTATGAAATCTGGAATATAGTTTGATTTTATTGTGATTTAGTAGATATAAAAACATAACTAAATAATAAATTATCATATTTTTTTCCATTTTAATAATGCGATACCACAGGTCATGGAGTTATGTCAACTCCTTTCCACATTATAAATTTCTTAAGCATAAAGTAGTTGTACTAGAGACTTAGGAGAGTTTTCAAAATAATTTTGATGCTATACTAATATATTGTTATGCATAAAGGAGTTGTACTAGAGGTTTAGAGGAGTTTTCAAAATAAATTTGATATTATACTTTTAACTAAAAAGTATTTCGTTTTTTTTTTTACTTTTATTCCAATATTATTAATCATTTGCAAATTTAAACACACAACTTTTTTACTTTCGCCTTCTACTTTTCATGTTTTGCAAATTTTTTGTTTATGTTTCGCTCGAAATTTTGCGAGTTCACACGGCGCAACGTGCGTATATGGTTCAATGTTTTTACGTTTTCTTCTAAAATTTGCGACTTAACAAGACGCAACGTGAGTGTGTGGTTCAACGTTTTTACGTCGTCTATTTTTTCCTGTTTGACAAGTTTGTCGCAATGTGCGGGTTCTAAATTGACTTAGTTATTACTTTCCATACTTTACGTTTCGGTCTAAATTCTTCACATTAACACACCGCAACTTCAGTGTTGGTGGTCGTTATCGGTGGTGTGGCATTGGTGCTATTTCTCACGGTTTTACACCCCAACCGCAACATGGGTGGCTTAATACTAGTTATATGTATATTATAACTAGATTTAATTATTAAAGACTAAAATTTCATATTAGCGTTCACACCTTTTATTGAAGAGTTCATCCATTTAGTTTTCTAGGGTTCATCAAATTATTTTTTCAATAAGCAGTAACATTATTGTGAGCTATCAGCGGGAGGGGGCACTAGCGGGTAGACGCATCCAGTGTTGTAGAAATCGGCCTAGGCGGCCGATTAATCGCCGCCTAGGCGCTAGTCGGTAGTCCACTGACTAATTTTAACCTAGTCGGTCCAATTAATCGGTAATCGGTCAAAGTCGGTCGTAGGCGGTCGTAATCGGTGAAAATCGGTCCTAGTCGGTCAAAAATCGGATTAATCGGCCTATATTAATCGGTCAAAATCGGAAAAAATCGGATAAAATCGGTCCTAGGCGGCCCTAGGCGGTCCTAGGCGGTCATAATTGGTCAAAATCAGTCAAAATCGAACCATACTATCTGAAAATTGAAGTATTTATGTGAATTTTGAAGTATTATTTTTATATTATTGGGTATATATATATAATTTTGAAAAAATACATATAAAAATCCCATTCCGATTAATCCCGATTAATCCCTATTAATCCCGATTAATCCCTAGGCTGTACCTCACCGCCCGACTAGCGCCTAGCGCCTTCTACAACATTGGACGCATCTAGGGATGCCAGAACACCGCAGCCACCCTCAAGGGTAGGTAAGGTCGGTTCGTTTAGCCAGGAGTGGTACCCGCATGAAAGGTGTTTGTTTGATCAAAGTGGATGTTGACTTTAAGTTTGTTGGTGTGCAACACCCCAAAAATACCAAAAAGATACGAATAAGAAAATACGTGTTTATTTTCAATTAAAATAAAATAATTAGGGCTAAATAACCTAGTTAGGAATTAGTAAAACTTATAATAATATGGATACAAGTATCTTTAGTAACTAAAATAAACTTGGGGGACTTAAGTGTTCAAAGAGGCAAAGTAGTTCTAATTAAAACAAAAAGAAATGTTGCACACACATATGTGTGTCCAGGAGTGTGCGACCAGGGAAAAAGCAGAAAAGGGGAAGAACCCTAGTTCATAATATTTCATCAAATCACTTGATCCGAACTGAAAATTGAAGTGATGTTTATGCATGATTGAGGTTTTGATAAGCCCCCCTTCTACTTAACACAAGGTATGTTGTAATTTTGTGATTTATTAAACTCACTAGTTGATGGGTTTCATGAAATTAAATGACCTAGAGGACTAATCACCCTAAAAACGAGATTACATGTACATGGGACAACATTGGTAGTCCTAATCAATAAATTGTATGAGTTATTGTTGCATAACTTGTTTAGATGATTAATCAAGTGGAATATGAAATGGGTTTGTTCATAGAATGAGAAACCCCAAGTTTATGTTGTGTAAAATAGCTAAGGGAGATAATCTTGAATGATGTATGCTCATGATTGAATCGACCTAGTGAAAACATGTAATTATGCCACGAAATTTGGGAATAGGAAGATAGCAACCTAACCAAATGAAGTGCTAGGAAGTGTACGCCCTTAAGGTGTATGGTAAAATGCTTAAATGAAACTTGGTTGCTAGTTATGTATGGACAAATGTTGATATGAGCCGTACAAATCGATTACTTGAAAATTTGGCAAAAATGATCATGATAATGATGACTTAAAAATTGTCGAGTTGTACTTTATAGGCAACTTGAGTGATAAGGTGGGTGACAAAGCCAGAAGCGATACACGACTTAAAGGAAAGCTATAAGGTACGTGGCTTTATGATTCGTAGGATATTATTAATAATTTTCGATTGATATATGTTGAACAACGAAGTGATACTAGAGAAATTCGGCTCATTTATAAGTGATGGATTTCACACAAATGAACCGGTTGGATAAATAACGAGTAATGATATGTTTGTTTGTTTAAAAGTGATGGTTTTCACAAAAAACAATCAAACACGTCAAAATAGCGAGTAATGATATGTTCGGCTTTTTAAAGGTGATGGTTTTCACAAAAAACAGTCAAACGGGCCAAAATAGCGAGTAATGATATGTTCGGGTTTTTAAAAGTGATTGTTTTCACACAAATAACCAAACGGGTCAAAATAGCGAGTAATGATATGTTTGGTTTGTTTAAAAGTGACGGTTTTCACAAAATTAACCAAACGGGTCTAAATAAAGTTTTAACGCATACCAGAATGGATGCGTAAGCAATGACTTCGGTATAAACCCGGTTGACGGGTTAAATTAGGAAGGCAAGCGTAAAGCGGGTAACGAGAACGCGAATTACAAATTGATGGACTCGGTTAATGAGTCGTAGTCGGAAGATTGTGAATTCTTAAAAAGAATTGAGATAAATTAAGTTTGATCGTTAAATGGTTTAACGGGTTGAATAAGCTTAAACGTAACGGATGCGCCAAAAGCAAGGATAATAACCCAGGTAATGGGGTATATTCGTAGAAATGATGACCTTGCGAAAAAGATGTAATTCCATAAGCTCGTTTGCTTAAACATGCAAACATGTCAAATATTTGAATTATATATAAGAGAATAAATTGCTAAAGCTCATCATCATCCATCATTCCATCCAAATTTAATTTTAAACTAGTGATATTGCCCCGCGCTTCGCGGCGGGGATTAAGTCGGTATCAATTTGGTTCGTTATAGTACCTGCACTCGATATAGTAATTGAAAGAGAAAACACTACATCAATCGAAAACAAAAAAAAACACATATATGTTGTTCAGTTGATATATGTTCGGTTCGCTTGCATTTTATGTTTATTTTGTTTCAACATTACGATATTTTTTTGATAACGGATATTCTGCCGCTATCGTACCAAGCCCAATCGAAACCAATTGAACAATATTCGTATCGATACCAATATTTTTTTTTTAGATTTTTTTTTTTGCTTTCAATAAACTGATATTGTATTGCTACCATGTTGTACCGAACATCATCGGTACCGGTATACATTCCGTTTTATTGTTTCCTGTTTGATAACATATACTTTGATCGTATCTTAAAAGTTATATAAGATAACAAAATATACTTAAATCAATTAAAGTAATAAACCAACAAATTAATAAAACCTTAGAAAAAACAATCTTGAAAAAAAATCAAAAACAATTGTTCCCCCTCTTTTTATTTCAACATTACAATGTATATTTTTTAAACGGATATTGTGTCGCTATCATACCAAATTCAATCAAAACCGATTGAATAACATCTGTATCCGTATCAATATTTATTTTTAGTGTTTTTTGCTTTTGATTAATTAATATTGTATCGCTACCATACCGTACTGAACAACATCAGTACCAGTATACATTCATTTTTATGATTTCTTATTTGATAACTGATACTTTAATCATATCTTAAAAGTTATATAAAAATATATGTTTAAATCAATTACACTAATATAATAATAAAAATCTAGAAATAAACAATATTAAAAAATTTCAAAAATGTTTGTATTAATATGTATAATGCATAAGGGTTATTTAATATAAAGTGGTAGATTTTTAATCTTTACCTTATAAGCTTGATATAGGATTAGGTGGACTGTAAATTCTGAGTGTGAGACCTTTTTGATGAATTGTTAACTTGAACATAATGCTAGCATGAAAAGGGCTTAATGAGTTGACAGTTGGGTTTAGGTGGATAATAATGCCGGTAATCATGGTTAAACGTTTTTATGTCTTTTAATAAATTAATCAAAATTTTTGAAACCATCTATCCTAGTTATGATTCCATTGCATATTTTTCGGGACGAAAAATGTTTAAGTGTGGGGATGTCTGATGTGTTGCAAACGCATCTTATTTTCCTTGTGTATTTTGTATATTATTTTAATAGTTTAAAGTCATTTTTATAATATTTAGACATATATTTTGTTATTAATTATTATTACAGGTCCCCTGTACGAAAAGGAATAAAAAAACAAGCTTAAACGATCAATGTACGAAGAATCAGGAAATATTAAATGAAGGAAATATTAAATGAAGCTGAAAGACGAAGGGGCTAAAATGTATATTGTTTGAAACTTGGAATTAATTCCAAAGTCATGCCAAAAATTTGGTGTTTTAAAAATATATTAAACATTTTACACATTACAGGCCTAATCTATTTTAGGTGTTGATAACCATATTAATTAATAAGTAGATGCATAACAATATTTAAACTAAAAGATATTTTTGGTATTGCCAAACTATAGCGGGTGTCGGTATCATGAAGAACAGAGCAATGTTGACCGAGTACAGTATCGTTATCAATATTATCAAAACTGATATTCGTTTTTATAGTTTTTCGATCGTTTGTAACATATTTTGTGTCTTTCAAATTAAAGTGTTTTATACAATTTCAAATATACTATTATAACATGCTTATTTTTATCAATATCTAAATATAATGTATGTTTAAAACAGAGTCGCCACAACGCAAAAAATAACCACTAGTTTTAACTATTGTGTATTTTGCACATGAACTATTTCTAGTTTTTATTTTGGTTTTGGAAGGAACAATCAGGAGAGAATGATCCCATTCATAAAAAAGTGAAAAAAATCCATAATGGAATCTTAAAATATCTGCTAAAATATTATTTTAAGGTAAGAGTGGTTTATTTAAATTCAGGGGCTGTTTGTTTACAACTGAATGACCCCATTAAGAGGCAAGCCTCTGAATCGGTCAGAGGTAGGGTGTTTGGTTCATCAAATAGCCAACTCTTAATGGAACCATTCAGACTGAATGGTTCAGCTAGTTATGATATCTGAATGAAAAGTATGGACAATTGTGCCCTAACAAAAACAAAACAACGACATTCTCCTCTTCTTCTTCCAGCACCCCATCTTCCTCTCCTCTCCTCTCCTCCACGGTTGACACCTTCCTCCACGGCCCAACTTCCACAGCCGACACCTTCCTCCACGGCCGAACCTCCACAGAGCGCCGCCCTCCCCCTCAATCGGACCTCAACAGCGCCGCCCTCCCCCTCAATCGGACCTCAGCCGACACCTCCGCCGTTGATTAAGGTACCATTTTACACCAAGTATGTTACATTTGTGGGTTTATGTGTACTGATTCATCGTTGTATGTGAAAGGTTGAATTGAACTGATTCTCTGTTTCTTGTTTGAAATATTATGTTTCATTTGTGGTTTTGTTTCTTGTTTGAATATTATGTTTCATTTGTGGTTTTATTTGAACTCATTCATCGTTTTATGTGAAGGTAGATTGAATTGAACTGATTCTCTGTGTATAGAATGTCTGTTGTATTCTGTTTAGTATATCTCCGTTGAACTGATTAATTTTGAAGTTATACATTCTGTTTTGAGGGGTAAAAATTGTCACTTTACATAGTCATTCAGAGGTGCAAACCAAACAACACTTTACTGGTTCAGCACTTACTGGTTCAGAGTCTCTTAACCGTTCAGACCTCTTATTCATTCAGTACTTATTGATTCAGATGTTGCCAAACAGCCCCCTCAGTATACTAAAGGTTTGTATAGTCTCCTTTATTTGTTGATCAAGATAATATAGAATATAACCAACAGGGTAAGATCAAATGAATATACTAAAGGTTTTTATAGTCTTCTTTATTAGTTGATCAAGATAATATAGAATATAACAGAGTAAGATCAAATCAAAAATTTATTTTGGCTAATTAGAATGAGATAATCCTAACTATTCATTTTTCACAAATAAGTGATTAAGATGAAAATATAGGGAAAAAAAAAGTAGTGTAAGGATATCTTGTGAAAATTCTATTTATTAACTTTTTTTTTCTGCACATGTAAGGCACATACATATTACACCCTTAATTTTTAAATGTTCGTAACTTTTTCATACGACATTATTTTACCATAAAAATTTCACAATAAAATCAAGCATTTTTTTATCTTTAATTTGAGTACCAGATTTTTATATAAAATATGATGACTAAAAAAACCCATTAAAAATGTGTTGTATTTCTATGTTGTATGAATTTTTTGTACTGAATTTTTTTGTCTTTATTTTTTTTCTCAATTTTTTGTGGTGAATTTTTTGTAGTATATTTTTTGTGCTGAATTTTTCGTGTTATATTTTTTGTATTGTATTTTTTTTGTTGTAGCTTTACAAAACAAAAAGGGCGACACATGTGATTTTCACACTCTTATTTATAAAGACCTAAATGCCGTAACTTTTTACTTATAAGGTGTGACACATGGCATCATCATAATCCATTTTAGGCAATTTAGGCAAAATCTATTTTTTTAGTGGATCATTCCCTTACACTTTATATATATATATATATATATATATATATATATAATATATATAGGGAAAAGATCATGCGAGAACCACCTCTTATTGCGAGAACCGCGAGAACCAATGTAAACACAACCAAAAATGCCTAAAAAATAGCTAAAAATCACACAAATTTTTTTTTTAATATTTTTATATAAAAATCGGTACTTTTCGAAGCAAAAAAAAAATTTTTTAAAAAGAAAAATTTTTGGCCACTAAAAGTAGCGATTTGAGCATAAAAAATATTAAAAAAAAAATTAGATTTTTCTAGGTTTTTTGAGGGTTTAGTTTTTAGCATTTTAGCTTGGGGGAGGGGGGTTTAGGTTTTTGGGGGGTGGGGGAGGGGGGTCTAGGTTTTTTTTTTTTGGGGGGGGGGGGTGGTT